>JALIGU010000007.1:15002509-15602509 GCA_023053565.1 Aquilegia eximia
TAAAAAGCGGTGCGGTAAAGGCAGGCGGCCCCTCTAGACTAATTTGCAGTTTTGGTTCGTTATCTATCTCACGCCTCAGCCAGTATGTTCTTCAGCCAGCATTTGGATCATGCCTAAGCATTTCCTCCACTCCACTTATCCGTCATTTCGAAGAATGAATGCCTTCTCAGGACCCATCATACACATGCACCACCAGAGTCTGAATAAGAACTCTGGGGCGAGGGCCAAGGTGAAACCGGATTAATGGTGAGAAGCGGTCAAACCAGTAGCAAAGGCACCAGGACGGACGGTTGATCAAGGAAAGCCAAAATGAAGTCTGACTTCTCTAGCTTGGGTTGTCTTCCCGGATCCCTGCTTCTGCTTTTGGTTGTGGATCTGCTTCTCCAGTGACGGGCGAGAGAACACAGCGAACAGTGCACATCTCGTCTTATCCACTTCTTCATCTTCAGGAAAGACTCGCTAGAAAGCAGCTTGCTAAGAGTGGCAAGAAAGAGAGAGAAATCCCCATTTTGAGGGGTCTAGAGGAAGAAGAAGCCATTACGCAACAAGCCCCTGCATGTACCTATGGGATAGGGATAGGCAAGAGTTTGATTGGTTGGGGGGTGTCGTTATACGCTCTCGTCACCCTTATCCTGTCCTTGACCTATCTATTTTGCCTAACGAGCGTACAGCGTACATACGTACATAGGCTCATTCGCTGAGTTGTCAACGAAGAGTGAGAGTAGTGCAATGCCACCAGTCAACAATCAATGAGGTAAAAAATCGTTCAATGCTTCTACTGTTCTCTGGTATCCACGTTGTGAACTCCGTAAGAAGTCCTATTTTAGTATATTATTCCAGATAGGATACTACACAAAGAATAGGGTCCCTTAGGATAGGATCGTCTTCCTTCTTTGAGCAGGGGACATGCCATAGTATAAGGAATAGGGTATTAGCAATTGAATCAGAATAGGCTGCACAGTGAATCCGATAGTTAAGATATCCACTGTTAGCCTTTCGGAATAGAAGGAACTCTTTGCAGGAAAATTTTTCCAAATAGGAAGGTAAAGAAGTTGCAAAACAGGAACTCTGACAGGGCAAGTGGAAGCACATAGAACATAAACAACTGTATTGTGTCGATGAGCCTCACGACCTAGATGCTCCATCCATTTCAATGCTGTGTTTTTCCATATGAGGAAAATTTGGGTGACTAAAAGAATGAGGGACTGATCCCGTACCGTGCTACTGCCTTGACCTAGGATTCTTTTCCTCACATCGGATTCTGAACTGGAAAACTGAAGCTTGCAAGATTGCTTGGTACCCTTTGCACTGTTTGCAAGCCTTTTCCCCTTGGACAGATAGCGTTGGGAAGGAGAGAAGGAATTTCTACCAGAGAGGGGCTCCTATCTATAAAGAAAGGGCAGATTGGTATAGAGACCTTAGAAAGCACAGACTGCCTTGACTCCCACTGCTTCTTTGCTTGCTTGCATGGAATGAATAGGCTTGCTGACTGGCTTACCTACTTGAACTATCAAGCATAAAGCGAAAACCTAATGAAGTTTAGCACATCCCGATGGGAATGGAAAAGAAAGAGTGAGAGGACAGATTGGTTTACCGGCTGTGTACCCTTTTTTAGCCTTGGACAACTATTGGAATGATACCAATTGGCACCTTCGCTACTAGTTGAATCAAAGCATTAGTATTGGTGGGCTTGAATACTGGGGCAAGAGCCCCCACTTTATGAGCCAATGTGTCCATTATAGAGAGAGGGGAGTTCTCATTAGGAGAGGAATATCCGGTGGTCTCAAAAGTAAGCGTGATAGAAAGCTAGCCCAGGTGAGATCGTATCCCTTTTGATAGAGGTTCTTAATCTCCCGGGATATCTCGTAAGGAAGAAGAAGACTAATTTAAGTCCACTGGTTCTAGCTCTGTAGCTGTAGTAGTAAGCCTGTCAGGAAGGTTCTATTAAGCAAACCAGTAAGTTAGTGATTCAAAGTATAGCCCTGGTTAAGTGTATGAGATATTGAATTTTCAGTGAAAGCAGACTCAGAATCCTAAGTAAGCTAGAGTAAGCCAGTCCCACGGGATAGACTACTAATTTCATAAATTAAGCAAAGGGCAAGCATTTGCAAATGAGAATTGACATACATGTGAGACAAGCGGCTTTGTAAGGTCTAGTTCAAGACAAACCCTGGCCTATTCTTTATTTTCCCCTATAGGATTCCGCGGATTGTTTATCCAATCCAATCGACCCTCTTGCTCCCAAAACGAAGCAAGATATGCTCCTTGAAATATGGATAAGCCCGGAAATCTCATCCAAACAAGGCTTGAATTGATAGACGCCATGGATGGTCTAAACTCTGGTCTTCACTTGCTTACTCTAAGATAGTGCCCTTGAATGACCCAAGGTCCCCCATCCAGGACGTGTAGATAAGACTTTTTAGCGTAGAAAGGCAATAGGAAGAACCCTATATCTAAATCTAGCATTTCAAAATCATGCTCAAACTTCCATAAGACTTATAAAGGCTGCTCCAGAACTTTGTATCCAACTGACTTCCCTAAGACACTTTTACAAAAATAGCTCTTCGCCACGGCTTCCACAAGTCTTTCCTCTCCTCTCACTGAGCGAGATCCAAACTTTAGGCCGTTAAGGGCTGTTGACTCCGGATTCTTCAGCTTCCTCCCCCGTGGGCATGTTCTCTATCCCCATGTCATCCAGACGGTCAGAATCGTCTGCACCATCATATATAGGCGGTTTGGATTTACCCTGCTCAAGAGTCTCTTTGAAAGTTCGTGTACCCCAAAAAGAGCTCAAATTAGGTGGCTGCGGATTGGATTCCTCCATCATAAGATCGGAACTAGGGGGCAGAGGTGAAGACAGGTTCTCCATTGATATTGATGCGGGGCTTAAACTCCTTCGTGCTTCGCGAAAGCACTAATGGGCGCAGCTTTCTCGATCACATAGATTCCTAATAGAGAGAAGTTTTCTTTTTCTTTGTTTGACGATAATTCATAAGTAAAATTCCAGTATCTATTTATTGAACTGACTCTTTTCTAGAAGGCAGATAGAAGGGGCCCGCCTCACCACTGCCCTTCCCCTCAGATAGGTGAGAAAATGAAGATTTAGATGAGGCGCTCACAGTTCTCAGAGGCCACCTTCAAGTTAGACTAAAAGGCATACTTTTTTTTTTTAGGCAAATCCGTCATGAGCAAACTAAACATATAGAGATCGATTGCCACATTGTCAGTGAAAAACGGAAACCTGGTCGAAAAGATGAAAGCATTCGATCTATCAGGCTGGAAAAGTAAGAAATCATCCAGATATATTATCAGAGGGGAAGACAAAGCTTAGGCTTGCTAAGCTCCCTTCGATATGGGCCTGCCTTCGGTTGGTGAGTTCAATTCCTCTTAAAAAGTCAGAAGTTGGATACCGAGTGCAAACAAGTATGGAATGCATTTGCGCTTACCAGCATTCCTATCAATGAAAGATGAGCCTCTATAACTGAACATAATAAAATGGAATCTAAGCCTCGCCGTCCTCTTGATCGAGAACCCGGATTGCTCGAGTCGGTGAGAAAGATGGTTCTATAGATGCAAGAGCCTTTACGAAGATGGGTGCCTATCGACAAAAAGAGACTTTGGATGAGCCGGGGGAAGAACCTTTTGACCAGACCTTCGACCTTGAAGGTGGCAATAACGCTTCCGTTGAAAAAGCAAGGTGCGGAGTCAGGACTGAGCACTTCTTTGAATTGAGAAGAGGTGCCTACCCTTAATGAAATTAAGCCAATTAAGAGATCAGACTTCAAGGCATAGGGCCGTGAGGTGCTTTTAGCGCAGCCGGGATTGATTAAGGTAGTTGTTCAGCCGAGGGAAAGAATCATTCAATGCTAGGGACCGAGGAGAAAGAGGAAGCTGTTCCCTCGTGCCCTTCGTTGATTACCTTGGCTTCGGTATCATGATACAGAGAAGACAGAAGCAGCACTCTTGTCGACCGTTCATGGCATGGTTGGCTAGCTTCGAACAAAAGAAAAGGAGGAAGCCCTAATCCCGGGGAAGCCTATTTTTTTGGGTTAAAGGGAAAATGAAGGTAGGAGATCTTAGAAGACGAAATTGGAATTGGAGATGGACACAAGAGAGATTTTCTATAAGATGGCCGGTACCGATCAGATACACTTGCAATTACTCTTTCGCGAAGCATTAGAAACTTTGGCCTAGATCCACTGAAAAAGGAAGGGGAAACCGCTCCTCCTCCTAAGCACACTAAGAAGGCGGGAACTATTATCCACCCTCAAACTACAAACAAAGGACAACAACTAGAATAGAACAGCCAACAATCAAATAGAAAAGAATTCACTCTGCAACTTCCTTCTCCCTTATTTGCTCCGACATCAACCAACCCGAGGACGAGGAACTAGTAGCATCCCTTATCACCTATAAAACACTAACTATAGTATAGCTGCTTCATCTCATAGCTAACTGCCCGAGGATCGATCACTACAAACGATTACAGTCATTCCCTTATATTGATAAATAGGTTGTTTCCGTTAAAGTCTAGCTCTACACGAAACGGGGATTGATGAAGAACAACTCCTTCATACTTTAAGCCTACAGGTACGTCCGCTACATATTATCGCGGATATCGCCACGAAAAAAGGACTATGAGCCAGGATTGATTGACTCGAGGATTGACCAAGACCGAAGCTCCCTAGCTCAAACTAAGATCTTGGCTTCGTAACTCCTTCCTTCGCTCATTGGGTATGCTCTGCCTTTCGGATTGATAGATCACGAACTCATTCTGATTGGAGCATTAAGTCAATACAAAGTGCTGTTGGTCTTATCCCTGCTTCTTCAACAACCTAAGCCAAGTAGGTCCTATCAAGCAGGGAGCTACTACTAACATCTTTTAACAACTATCGGCCTAACCTACTCAACTTCCTTAAGCCAGTCCCTTCCCCAGGGATTAGGACGAAGGCTGTTTAACCTTTAGACTTTCAAGCACTCCCAAAGCTCTAACCCTTCGCGCTCCTCATTCCTTCATACCCGGCAAAGTCCGCCTTAGAAGATCCGATCCCAAGCCCCATCCTCCTGTTTTCTTCTTCTCGGAAACGAGGAGCCCGTCAGCCTTCTGAACGAAAACCAACCTACTTTTTCAACAAATACGCTCTTCCATTGAGGCCCTCTTTATTTTATACGCTTTCCTTTCAACTTGAATACCTCAACGAAAGAACTAGGTTAGATCAACTACACTCAGGGGCGAGACAGGAAAGAGAGGAACTGCACCAACAACTATATTCTAAAAGATGAAAGGTCGCCCCACTGGCACTGAAATGATATACTTCTGACTTCTCCCCTTGGGGGGCTCTATCTATGCTATATCAAACTAATTACTTAATAGTAGCGACACTGCGGAACAGCTGGGCAGCGACACTGCGGAACAGCTGGGCAGGGATATTCTCTATCGCAGGCGAGGCGAAGACCGGATGTTCATTAACCGGCTTTGGCGTTGTGGTTGTTATCGGTGCTGTCCCGCTCATACTTAATCTTAATATAGTAGATGTTCCGTCTATCTACTTTTATACGGGAAAGTGAATTCATTCATGGCAATCGGTCTATCTACCTACGTACCTTCCATCGTAAGGCAAATGTGCTCGCTTCTAGGCTTCGACTTCCGGATCTAGTAGTTGATTGAGCTACTCTCGGGTTGAAGCGGCTAAAGCAGGCAAATGGAGGCAATTTAAATTGCTATTGAATCTGATGTGAGGTTCGGGAACGTAGCTCCCCGGGCGATATGATACGGTATGGGATGGTATACGCCTAGGCCCGGTATGACATGATATGTTATGGGCTACTGATTCCGAGAGCTATCGAGAGTTATGTTCTATGCCCTTGAGTTCTTTTATCTCCTGAGGTAAGTCAGGACTATAGTAAGGGGCGTACCGATGCTTGAGTTAATCGATGAGCTAAGTCCCCGTTGCTGACTAACTAAGGTATTGATGTTGCGGATTTAATCCCGAGTTGAAGAGTGAAGTAGCTAAGAGACTAGGTCAGCTATTTCAGTTCCGAGGAAAGAGAGGTGTAGTTGGCATATTGCGTATTATAGTATGGCTGGACCTGGCTGCCCCAAGCTGCCTATGTACCTTTTATTGGGGATCAAGCCAAAACATAGTTATCTCCTATGGTAAGCAGCAAACATTAGTACGAGTACCCAACCGCTGTCCCTGTGGGGTAGATTCCTTCTGATCTGAAAACTGAACCGTGTAAAAGAACGGAACCTCTTGCTTACCTATGAACTTGGACCCTTTTTGCCTGAGAGATCTCTAAATCCGAATCTGAGATCTTGAGAGATCGAATCATAGCTATGTAAAGTAGCCTTGGGCTGAGACGTGACCTCTTCTCCTCGTTTTTATTGGGTCACTCGCCTACAGGTGAGAGAAGAAAGAAGAGTTCACAGCTTATGAAACCATAGCCATTATTGTTCCCACGAAAGCAAGAGTGAAGAGTCGACAAAAGTTCACCACAGAAAGCATAGTCACAAGGGTAAGCGAACCACAGAGACCATTTCACAAGAGCTGAGCTGAAAGAAGAGTGATTTTAATTACCCGAGGGTAACTTAACTCGCTTACTTAACTACCTTTCCAGAAGACCGTCAGTCACTCGCTTCCTTTGGAACAAGAGTAAGAACTGATAGTCATCGCCTTTCGACTGGCATTATCACACCGCCATCAACAGATTAAATAGCAGCTCCTAGCCCGATTCCAAGACCTGAACCAGGTTTGAAAGTGAAAGCAGCCAGCCTTGATCAACTATAGGAAAGTACCAGTTTTCCACAGTGACAAGGACTTCACCCTCAAAACCGGATCTGTGTGGAGCAGGAAAGAGGAGATCGGAGTCGAAGGGAAGGATAGCACCAAAGCGAAAGACCTACTTCAAGGCAAGGAGACCAAGTCGGAGAAATAGGTTTTAAGGAACCAAGTCGAAGCTCAAGAACTACTTTATAGCTTTTCTTCTCTTTTGGCTCTCCAAGTATGTATTCTGTGTTCAATCCGGTGGCGTAGTCAAAGAACTTGCTAAGTTAGCCATTATCTTAGCCAATGGCCAAAAAGTCAACATGGCTCCTTTGGTATTAGCCAGCTTATACAGGGGGTTGAAAACATTGACTTATCAAATCGGAGATGGCTCCCCCATTTCTGGTCATGGTCCTCTTTGGATCCTAAAGTTATGGATCCATGCTTACTTTGTTTTCTATCCTCAGTTTGGAGCCAATGAACTGAAAGAGCGACTTACTTCTGGCTCCGAGGAAAATTTTGCTTGTTATGTAGATGTTCTTAGGCTCTCTCCTAGAACCACTTGCTCCTTCCAGGAGTGTTTCGAAGCCTTTTACACCAAAGAGACAATTGAAACCTTCACTCCCTTTAGTGAGCGCCGCTTTGGCTTTGGTCCCGCTTTATTCAGGTTTGACTCCTCCTATCCTCCCTCTGGTGACACCCCTGAATATCCATTGTACTTGACTCTGTGGGCCAACTATCTAGTAGCCAGAGACTCGCACTACCAAGTCTCAATGGATCCACCAAACAATACCTGTGGGGTGGAACTGTACTCCCCTCATTTTGCATCAAGGAAATTGGGTCTGATCCAGGGTGTGCTGTGTCCAATTATGTACACCACTAATGAGAAGTTTATTCTGAGAAAAATATGCAAACAAAAAGAGGAGGTTAAGATAGTAGAGGAGATAAATGAAGAACTATTTGACTCCTTCACATTTGTGGCTTTCAAGACTTCTCCCACCTCAGACTTTGAAAACTGGTGGTCTGGCTATGTAGCCAAGATCTTTCATAAACCAGTTGCGGAGGGGCGTAGCGGGATTCTCTTTTGAAAAAAACTGGCAAGACGAGTGAGAGGAGCCAACCCAAACTGAGCTTCAACTTGACCCTTGCGATGACCCACTGATACGATACGTAAGAGTAGCCCCCCTCATAGCCTGAGGGTTGACCGGGGAAGACGGAGACACGGCTGAGTCAAACAGAAGGTCTTTGACAGTAGAAGCGGCGGGAAAGATTTCACTCCGGATTCAGGGAAGAAGAATGCCAGCCAGCAAGCGCACCGAAAGCAAGTCTGCCTTTAGTCTCTCTATACGAGGTTCAAAGGGGGGGATTGGGCAAAGCCTTTCTTTCGTTACAGCAGTGGCCATCGGGATCAGAGCGAAGGACCGTGCTAGCCGAGCTAGCATTAAGGGCTGCTTCTGCTTGAGCTACCTGAGTTGACGGCAGAAGAAGCAATCGGGAGGGAAAGAGTCCAAACGATTAACCCCAGACAGAGTCTTTCAACTAAGTTCTTCAACTCGTCGCCTTTCCACTAAACTCTTCATCCGCCCGTTCCCAAAGTCCAGTTGTTTGATCAATACAATATCTACAGGTCTCCCTATCAATCTAATGTGATCCCTCAGACAGTCTACGGCTATAAGTCCCTTCCTTCTGCTTTCTTTCCTCTCGGTTTCAGGGTCAGAAGGTGATAAATCATCAATGCTAGAAGTTTGCTTGCTTTTTCCCTGCTTCCCTTTGACTTGGTTGGTCCTGTTAATCTATCAAGATAAGGGGAGACCTAATCCAGAAGGTAATCAAGAAGGCTGTTCTCCCGATGTGGATTGGCCTGTTATGAAGAGGAAGTGATCTTCTGACAATGCCGATAGGAACTGAGATTCATTCATAGTGGAATCTGCTATTAGGAACTGCTGTCCCGATGAGAGAAGGTGAGCGTGTCCGAGAGTGCTTCGGATGCTGTATTCGACTTGATTGATGCTTTGAATAGCGCAATTTCTTTTGTACCCAGAATCTTTAGAGATCCGGTTCACTTTCCTTTCTTTCTGCCACGTATTGAATTCATTCTATCACCTGAGAGTCCCTTCCCCCACTATCAAGTAAGTTCCGTAGTCTCCCCATCTCCTCTCCCGCTTCTGTGACTCAGCTTCATCGTACAAGGGACTTAGGGCTCATCATTCCACTTCGACTGGTAGGGGTTTTCTATTAGTGCACTTCGGTGGGAATAAGTCTTCCTCTTTTCTTTCAATCGGAGGGAAGGAAAGAACTGAAAAAGATGCTTCATTTGGTTCCCTCGGATCGGTAAATCCGAATTCGTGACCCAAACTCTATCTAGTTTAGTTACATCAAAGGTGGCTGCCGAATAAAAGGGGAAACTTTGCCTGCCAGATTGCCTTCGGTAACCCTAACCCAGTTATCAAAAGAAGGCGCCAGTTCGGCTTTCAAGAGAGGGGAGCAGTCTCGTCTTCTTGCTTTGGAGGGCAGCACGAGAACCTCGTTACTACCTTTTCTTAATAGATAGAGGTTTGTGGACCCTTTATCTCAACAACGCCCAATACAGGGAACTGATCTATTAAACCTAGCTCACGAGAAAGAAGAACCAGGGGAATCTCTCCACCTAGGAAATGCGGCATGAAGCACGGGCGAGCAGCCTACCTGCAGGAACTAAGAGGCAATTAAGGGAAATCCCCAATCCCCTTGACTCGAAATGAAGGGAAAGACTGATCATGGATAAGAAGCGAAGACAAGCCTGCTCAGCCAATTCTTTCTCCTTTTCCGAGGAAGCATGGTCAAGGTCAAGTGCCAAAGACTTTGACTTACTTTCAGGATGGAATTAAAGAAAGAAGACGGGCGTTAGCCAATGGCTTTACCGGTGGGTGCTCCCAGTCCAACGGGTATTTTCCTTATGACTCCGACTGTGGGTTTACCTGAGATTAGACCAATTCTCCTCCTGCTGATCAACCAGCTCGGTCTGACCTGACTTTGACCGCTTCCTGATCGCTGGTCAATGAAAACCCCAGATCCTTAGCCCTATCCTTTGCTGGCTGGTTTTCCCACAGGGACTACTCCTTGCTTTTTTCTTTATTGTTGGATGGGGAATAATAAGGTTAGACTGTCTCTGGGCAGCGAAACCTACGATTGAAGGTCTTTAAGTTTTGAAGCATACAAGATGAAAAGAGAGTCGTTTGGTAATCTTAAAAAATCGGTGTTAAAACAGTTGCTTTTTCAGACCAAAAAAAAGTGCTTTAATGCGTGGACCGTAAGCCCCTACTCCTAATAAGTTGCGGAGTTCAGTCCCTTCCAATATGAGTGTAAGACTTGCATCACATTACCTCCTGTGCTAAAAAAAAGCAGCTAACTGAGAATGCCAGCTGATATAGGACTACCCTTGCTTGTTTGGCGTAATCCCTTAATCGATTTTTTTTTTAAGAGATCCCCCTTCCCTTTCCAGTGTCACTAAACCGGTCTGGTATTCCTGCAGCTGCCACAACTGCTAAGGCGGATTATGACAATCAACCTATTGCGACTAATGCGACAGCCCTTGATTGCGCAACTAGAGCTACTAGCTAGAGCCAGTAATGAAAGACAGGCCCTTATCTTATTGGGCATTAAGGCACCCTAACTACAGAGCTGCACCAACAGATAGAGCTGACAGAGCAGGGTTGGTTTAATCGACTGCTCCTACTCCTGACGAGCTGCCTTTTCTTTAAAACGTTCTCCTCTTTTCTTTCGTCTTCTCCCTCTGGTAACGGAGTGGTTTTACAACTTGAAAGAGTACCTTCTGAGACAAGTCAGTCAGGTGGGGTAGTGGGAGCAGCAGTTCAATTCACCAAAATGGGAAGGTACAGCTGCCCTTTGCTTGCTTAAGTGAAGTCAGTGCTTGCAGTGAATATGAAAAATGGAGAGGCCTATATGCCTCACGGGTGCATTGTATCCTTCTGCTCCGCCTGTTCACGGCTCTAGGGCAATCCGGCTCGTAGCGGTTTGTTTTTAAGTAAGATTCGCAATGATTCATTTAAAATTAGGATTTGCTAAACGAATTATTCATTTTATCTTTGACTCTTCTAACTACCAGAGATATGGAAACTAATCACAGAAACATACTAAAGTAGGGAAATAACAGAGTTGTTAAAGAGATGGAATTGGTTCATACAGGCAAGATTCGGATTCTCCAGTTGATGAAATTTTTTATTTAAGGTCAGGGATTGGTCGATCTTACGAGGGAACATCCGCTGATGGGTAATCAGGGGGTGACGCCCCGGACACCCTAAGATTCTATAGGCTTAGATTCAGCACTTTATCCATTCGTTTAGAGGCACACTCAGAGAAGAGAAGCTAAACGCATTTCCTTCGACGGATGAGCCAAGCACAGAAGCTAACTAATCTTAAGTTAGGGGTGAAAGGGTGGACCAAAGTCCTGCTGTCTGCAAGCGAAGAAGGTAAGGGCCTCTCTACCTTGCTAAGGGATTCTAATCAGACTAGTTCGGGTTCGGCTGATTCAGCTCCGCTGGCGGTTTCACTCCTCAAATAAAGGTCGATCCTGTTGGCCTCCTACGGGTAGTCAAAAGACGGGAAATCCAGTGATTGAATCTGATCTTATGCCGGCTTCTATTAAGAGTTTCTGAACTTGCAACCTCAGAGGGAATTTACTATAAGCCTATACCCACCTTACTGGGATGGTTCAGTTTCGTAACCTTCTAGTTCATCCCTCTCGTAAACCCCTCTAACCTCGGTCTGCTCACAGTAGGTTGAAGGAAAGATAATCTATCCATCGGTGGAGGTGATTCCTCGCATTTTTGTATCTTTACTCCTCTCCTTTCAGTAAGAGCTCCAAGCCGAGTCTTTCTATTTAATGCTATTACGTGCTCTAAGCAAAGCAGAGGAACTCTTGCGAGGCAAAGATGTTAAAGACAATGAAACGCCCTTCTCCAACTCAATACCAAGGAGAAGATAGACGCAAGTCCAACATGGTAAGGGCAGCCTCTTTGCAGGCGTAGGACTTCCTTCTTGATAGTTCAGCTACTATGGTTATGAATATGGCTATTCGCTCCGGCCAGGCCTTGTATATTCTATTCCACTTTGGCCATTAAGGTATTTGTCGGCAAGCTACTCCTCCTCATAGTCGGGGTAACGAGACAAGGGTCAATGCAATTGAGCCGTTGCTTCTGCATTTTTTTTCATCAATCAATCGGAGCATCCCGAGCATCGCTAGGAACAGAGTAAGGGCGACTTCCGGGGCCCATTTCATATACTAATACTCATCTGTTGGAACTAAGACTTTTGGCTTTCCAACCTTATCAACCGGAGAACCCGTAGCTGACCCAAGCGAACCTGACTCGGGCGATACTGATCCCGTTGTCAAAGAACAATCAAAATGTTAATAATCGTCCCTCTTTCTCTGAAAGGCCACTAGGAGGTCCTCTGTTACGAGTCCAAGTCTAGAGCTATCACAGATTCTTTTCTTTTTATTAATGTCTTCTGATCGATCTATCGGAAACGCATGGGCTACTTTCTCATTTAGTACCATCGATGGAACGATCGGAGAGATATCTTTCCGCTTCTGCCTGAGTCATATATCTATACCCTATATTTAAAGAAGGCCTTTCTGGGGTTACTTTCGTAGCATCATCGGGAGAATATAGCAGAATTGAATCAATCAAGACAAATAGTCGAGTTACAGAGCCTCTTCTCACTAAAAAGGCGCCGCTGAATGAGCAACAGAGAGCGAACTTGCTTCACAAGCTTTGGGCGGATGCTTTAAGGCGGGCGAAGTTGCTTATAAAACCAAAGATGGATGCCCTCCCCATGGAATAAAGGATGCAGTGGTCGTGCCCAAGCCCCTCGACTCGCAAAGGGCGTAAACGCAAGTCAAATTCCTCAGATTATGTAACGAACTTCTATTAATATTAAAGTCAAACAATCCAATGGTCTCATTGTGTATAGGTTCGCCTGGCCCCGGGAAGCCCCAAAATAGCATGACCAAGAAGTGTATCCAATGCCTGACGAAAGAAATACTGAGTCATCTGTCTCAGATTCATTTCTATAGGTGGCCCGCTAGCCCATTCATTTACTTTAGGGAATCTCTCCTGGAATTGAGAGGGCTGATCGAGTCGATTCCGTGACTACGAGTTCATAAGGAAGTGCCATCCTCTGATATGAAGTAGACTACTATGGTGAGTCACCAATGGCGGAACTGATATCGAGTGAGACCTCCTAACTTTCTCAATTATTTCTATTTATTGCAAGTCGTTTAGGCTCGGTCTGAAGAAAACAATTGAGAAAGTTTGGATCCCTTGAAGTGTGAAAAGTCAATAATACAAACACACCTAGCTGTATGCCGAGCCATTGGATTTTCACCTTCCACGCAACATGCGAAAGAAAAGCTCATAGCCTTACTCCTCGCAGAGGAAGAGGTTAGGTTCACCAGTAGAGTCCCTAAGGGTTCACCTATCGATCGTTTACTATCCTGTTCAATAGTCTTAGTAGAAGTGCCCTTAACTTAAGGTAATTCCTACCAACTGGAATCGCATACGAATACGGAGGAAGATCGCTCTCTGAGGAACGGCTTCACGGTTCACTCCGCTTCCTTTCTCCGCGAATACTGAATCCAAAGTTCCAAAAAGTGGAGCCAGCGACTATGACGTGGACTCATTAAATATCCAACTCATGCTTCTTTTCATGAGATAGTTAGTCCGCCCGGACGCCAGGAGTCTCCGTAAGGGGTCGGGCATCAGGATATCTGCTATACCGAGACCTATGATCCCATTTCCATTATCGAATATGTTTTTTATACAGGCGAGGCAGGGTCAACTGACTAACTTAACTCTCTTTCGAAATGATCCAGTTTGTTTTTCTCTGGATCTGCACCAGCATCTCAAATCCATTCATCGCGCTAGTCAAGCCCATCAGAGAGATCCGCTTTCGCCTAACCCTTAGTTGCATAGGCATACTATGCAA
Source organism: Aquilegia eximia (assembly GCA_023053565.1). Classification (NCBI taxonomy): domain Eukaryota; kingdom Viridiplantae; phylum Streptophyta; class Magnoliopsida; order Ranunculales; family Ranunculaceae; genus Aquilegia; species Aquilegia eximia. The sequence continues at coordinate 15,016,261 of JALIGU010000007.1, forward strand.
GTAGGGCAGCGGTCTAGAGGGACTCGGATAAGATCATGTTCAAATTTATCTCACTACGAGACCACGCTAACTCCCCCACCCAACGAATTCGTCTGTTTCAGTCGTTTTATTCGGCTCAGCACATTTCGTACGACTACTTTATCCCACATTTCCTGACTATCAACATGCCTACATAGTATGAATTAAGAAAAGCAATCCATGGTGCAAAGGTAAAGCGGAGTGAACCGGAAGGAGATCAGAAAGAGCCGGGAAGCACAAGTGCAGCCCGAGTTGAGGGGCTCCAGCTTGAAATCCTACTTCCTGCTTCGGAGCCAAATCGCAATGGCACAGGAGTGTAGAAACCTGATGTGTATCCAAGGAAGTGTGAACCCTTTCCTTTTAGGCCGCACTCTTTGAGTGCCTTCTCGGGCAAGGCTCTGCTCAGAGCCAGCCGACCTTACGGGTGAAACAAAGGCTGTTTAGTATTTAGAGGCAACCAATACTTCTGGTGAAGCAGGGTAAAGCCTAGTGCCAGCAAGTCTTGGTGAAGCAACGAACGTGCTTTCCGCCTTATCTCAGTCTATCGCCTTTATGGCATAAATAGAATGGGTCCAGACATGATCTCCGGCCGAAGGTTGGCTGATCCACTATTTTGGACGGCTATTTTAGTCTTTGAAGAGTTCCTGCACGGAAGCCCAACTTCAAATAGAGAGTCATTACTAAAAAAGAGAAGAGGATTACCCAGCCATGTCACCCGTGTCAATCCATTGTTTACCGTAATTTGCATATTTATAGTCTCCTGGATCAGGAAGTAACGGGAGAGAATCCTCAAGTTGATATGAGATTCTACCAGTTCATTTCACGAATCACAATAGATGTCCTTCCTGTCTTGATACGTACATAAATGAGTTTGCTGTCCAACTAAGCTTTTGCATTGATGGTGGGGAGCCAAGAAGGGAACTCTCTTCCCCAAGCCGAGCGTTTCTATTTATGAGCTAACTGCGGAATAAGCTATCCGGCGGGGCATGGTTCTCGTATCTGCGATGAACCCGGGGTTGACTCTTTGAGACTGATTCACTCCTGCAAGCCGTTACCCCGGCTTTGAATCCTGGGGTTGTTTCTACATCATTGTCTTGTATTAAAAGGTAGCACTTAGCGTTCTCTCAAAGGTGGGGCCCAGGCCCTCTCCGAAGTACCCACTCAATGAACAAATTCTAATCTAAGGCTCTTGTAGACCGTCAAAAGAGGGAGTAGGCTGACACACCAACATTACCGCTCCCTCCGGGTGGCGGCACCCTTGCTAACCAGCTGCTGTGCCTATAGACATTTCCTTGTACCACCGAAACCACTTCCTGGAGCTGCTGTTCTTTACTCAAATTAGGGTTCTACTAGTAGATGGCACTTCTCTAAGCGGACTCAATTCTGTTAAGAGATGGCATCTATAGAGGCAAAGCTTCCTCCAGCCGACACACTTCTACGAATTATTATTTTCATATCATTTTTCTGGTTAAATGGAACCCGCCTATCTAGTCTTGAGAGCAGGCCTCAGCACGAGCGCTGAAGCAATACGCCTTCTGGTCGATTCCTTCGTTCCTCTAACTCATTAAATAAATAGTTAGGATTCTCTTTCGGGTTTACCGGCAAGCTCGGGGTCGTCTTTCGGCGAAGTCACAGTAGGCAAAGCCGAGATAGATCCTCCCCCTACAAAGTAAGGCGGATTACCGACACTTTCTTACTACCCCGTTTCTTCGCCCTTAGAAAAGAAAGAAGATCATAGGCAACTCTAGCGGGAGACTGAACTCCTCTCTTACTTAGCCATTGCTTTCTCGACCGTAGGCATGATGTACTAGGTACCTATTGACGAGACCACCTCACCTCTCCGTTGATCCCCAGTTTGATCTCTTTCTCCATATCCAGTGGAATGTATACATAAAATGCCCCTATGTCTTGCTAAAGTCCTGGGAATACCCAGGACTTTGAGAACGGCATTAGAACTCTCTTAGCTTCAAGCGTCTGGTCGTTCCTTCCTTAAATAGATTAAATAGATGAGGCGTTGGTTAAACAGCTGGGCCGGCATTCAATACTTGAGATCGGTAGCAAATACCAAATGAACGGGCAAGGTAGAAAGCCTTTAGGAGATTGTACCCACATCTTACTTTAGAGTTCGCTCTTACTGCTCAAAGAAAGGAGAGTCTTAGCTTTGGCTTGAACCGCCCTTTCGAGGACGATTGGTTACATTGACGGAATCAACCCGCTAACGGAATCCTCTGGCCCACAGTTCCTGGGTTACCTAACCTCCACTTACTCCTACCCCAACCATGCTTGCTGGGAACGGCTCCCTTTAGGGCAACTAAGCTATCGACTAGGTCTGGATATTCCCCGTTCTGGAGATGGAAAATGCAGGGAATAATACCTACGTTTACCCGCCTGTGAACAGGAGTTGGCGCACCCGCTTCCGCCTAAGCGAGATCCTTCTCTTTCTACATCTCTCGACTTATCGTCCACACCACCGCATGGCTTTCTTCACTTGCTTGCAAAGAGGTTTCCCCCACTTAAGGAGGGGGATATTCCCGATGGGGGACATAATATGAATAGACTTGCTTTATCAGCGCCTCATGATGACCTCGACACCCTTAAGGCGTAGTGGGTTAGTGAGCAATCAAACAAGAATGTGTGGGTAGCCCTACCCGCCCAGTCATAGAATACCACATAGAAAGCTCCAGCCTGAGTGCGCAGAAAGGAATTCATTTATTGCCACTACTCTGCTAGCTCAGCACATCCTATACAGTCACCCTCTCCGTGGGAATAGTATTTAACAACCAGCCTTGACCCGCCTTACTGATATGTTGTGACTTGCTACCTCGGTTACGCAGCCGCTTATGCGGAGTTAGCCTTTTTGTGTCACCACGACCGGGCACACCCAGAGGTTCCTATCAATTCGAAGTCCCCCTCTCAGCGAACATCCAAAAGGAGGAGGTTACCGAGAGCTTTCTATTAGCATGTGTAATAGCTGTTACCTATAAGTAAGTAGAACCCACCCGGGATAGAAGTTGCAAGTGAGATCAATAGATAGATAGGTCAGGAAAAGGGCCAGAAATAAGAGTCGAATCTAGTTAGAATTCTCTTTCTTATCAACTTGTTCTAAGTGATTTATTCTTCTAGGCAATATTTCTTCCATGCAGTAGGCGGGGCTCCGGCTGCATCCTCTACTCAGCCGGGAGAGGCATGTTCCTCTTATCAAGAACAAAAAAACGGGGACGCCCGATCCGAAGAGAATCGTCTCAAAAAGAGAGGGGAAAGGTCCATACTTAGTCAGCGATTGTAGGTTCAGAAGGGTCATTAGCTCGTGGGCTAGGCCAGCTACGCTTAAGCAAGATCTCTTAGCTTAGGTAGTTTGGTCGAACGAGTTCGTTCCAGCTATCCCTTCCAGCTCGTAATGAAATTGGCTCATACGACGCCTAGTTTCAGTGAAACTATAAAGGTAGGATCAAAGAGGCAAGCATCTCTCGTAATACTAAAGAAGTGTTCCTAGTTCGTGGGTTTCATGAATTGAGATCCACAAAGGCGGAAACTCTCTTACAGGTAAGCCAAAGAAAAAAAGAGGAAGCTAATTAAGGGGCCTTTAATGGCCGGTAGTCTTTCTCGCGAGTTTTTGGTAGTTTCAGGTCGTAAATGTGCGTTCTTCCTAGAGGCGATTGGCCATAGAAGAGCTTTCCCTAACATTAGTATACACACATGCGCATGTATTCTATAACGATATATGAATATTGAGCTAGCGAGCGATCGAAGTAAGCCCGACGAATTGTATTGACTATCTTGACCCGAGATGGTAATTACTCCTCTTTCTTCTTGCGAATCTCTCCGATAAAGGGAAATTGAAGTTAGGTAGTGCAATCCACAGAAAGATTCTTATGCCAGTGTACGAGGACCCGAGAGCCAAGTAAAGAAAGAGGGGATGAGATATGGCTCGGAATTAGATGGAATATTCTACTGAGCTAAATAGGGATCAGCTGTCGGGAGGGAGCAAAAAGCATTCACTCACGGCCATTACGGAAATTTTGAATGAAACCCATTTGTGACTTCTCGAAAAAAGGTAAGATATGATATTAATTATTCACTTATTTAGAGCCACTAATGGGACTTTATCAGCGCGAATACTCCTGGTGTTGCTGACCCAATTGAGAGCCGTAGCGTCTCTCTGCGCTAGCATATGATGGTTATGGGAACTCCCGACCCAAAAGTTTTTGATTGATTTGGTTTTCGCGTTTGTATCTGTTGATAGGGGGCTCTTTCAGTTCTTCTCGAGCAAAGCTCTGCCCAGAAGCCGACCGGGCTTACCAGCGAACCGAGGTTTTAGGTTACGTGACATGGTTCGATGACCTAGAAGTTCCGGTTGAGCTAGCATCTCTAGAACAACAAGTGACACCCTAAGCATAGCTGGAATTTCCTACTCAGTATTCTGTCTTTCTTCGTAAATCATGTGAAGCAGCGCCCCCTCCTTCTCAAGTCCTCGGAGAGTTGGTACTTCCGCTACTGCCCTCACCGGCATTTTCAGTGCATCATGATAGAGGTTTCGCTTCTTATCGCTGCCTTTCTCTTTTGCTTTTAAGTGGGCACAGGAGGGAGTAAAGCAAAGAGTGGAGAGTGAATCAACTTGCATTCTTTCTAGAAGAATAGATTTATACGCCCAGTGAAGTAGTAATGGCGCCCCCTATCATTGATGAATGGTGAATCGAAGAAGAAAGAGAATATCTGGCCCGATCCAACCTAAAGGAATAGATGGAGTAGATTATGTAGTTCACCGGGCAACCGGAGTCCTTCGTTGCTACAGCAGAGTGATACTCCCTTCCTTATTGGATAGTTGCGGAGGACTACTCCAGCCTTCACTTATTCCACGTTCAACCCGAGAGCAGCTTGAAAGAAAGCTATAAATGCGCCATTTCATTTGAAAGGACGGACTGAAGGAACTCAACCAAAATAGCTTGTAGTGGTCAACCCTTGGGTAGCTAACTATGCTATAGCTAGAGCATTTTGGAAGAGGAACCCTGCGTCTCCGGGTGCGCTGGATGCGGAGACTCAACCCTCATCTATGAATTAGTGGGCGTAAGACTGCTTGTTGTCCGTTCCTTCCACCCCAAGAGTGAAAACAGAATCCGTTCATGTTCCTGACTATGTAAAGCGCCTTCTTTCAGTACTCTCCTTTTAGTGTTGAGCAACTTCGGATCCTCCCGATTCAAGGCAAGCTGCCTAAAAAAGGGAAAACTACTTCCCGGCCGGTAGGCGTTTCAGTTATCATTCCCTCTTGTTCGACACGAAGTATGGCCCGCTCTCACATACCGAGTGGACGGCATGGTTCCTGGTTTCGAACCTAGGACCTATACCGATGCCTTGTCATACCATTTTGCTTTTTGAACTGTTGCTCGGAGCTTTGCTCGCAGCAGAGGAGATTGGTAGTTGCTTGGAAGAAAGAAAAGGAAATGGGCCCTGAGCTGCCTGTTGAGCACGTTTAAGGTCTAAAGAAGCGGGCGGTAAGGTAAGGGAAATAGAGAAGTGCTATCAATATTCATACTTATGAGATCCTTAAGAAGGAGCTGTCGACCTCAATAGAAAGAAATGGAAAGTAAGCCAGCATGGTGTCTTGTGGACACAAAGGCGAAGCGGGACTAATTGGATTCAGCCGGAGATGGAGAGCTCCGCCCATTAAACTAATCTCATTTTTAAGGATCTGCCTATTAAGATTGACCTGCTCCAACGCTTGTTCCAACGAAAGAAGGTTAGAAGGAGGAAGCAACAAAGTTGGGTTCTTCTCGACCTTCATGGCACTTCCCCCGGCCGTAACCAGGGGTTTATTAGAGAGCCTCGCCCTGAAATAAGTGCACTCGTTGTTCTCTGAGATTGGTTGGATCTGAGCAGAGCCCCTCCCCGTTTCACTTGAGAGATTGGTTGAATCCTAAATAGCGCCGCCTTCGCTCGACTAAAGCGATGACACTTAAAGATGATCCGGCGGGGATAGTCTTGAAGAAGACTTGGCCCCTTACTATACCTCAGAACGCCTTCCTGCTGAACTTTCAAGAGCAAAACGAATTTCATTTTCGGAGGACGGGCAAAGCTCAGACTTCGCCAAGCGGTTCCGATCGAATGAAGATGCTTCAGCCTAACCGGGGGGTGGTTGTCACTAGAGACGGAACTACCAAAAGAGCAGATAGAAGTTAAGAAACTGGAAGTCGTGTAGCCGGCCCAGTGGCCGTCTCCACTCGGGAAAGTAGCCTTTTCGCTTAAAGACGTTTTCTTCGCCCAGAGGGGTTTTTTATTTCATCCCTATGACTTCGACGACTATCCATCCCTACGAGAACCCACATACGCGTATATCCCTCATATCGAGGTTTACCGAAAGAAAGATATGAAAGCCATTAGCCCATTACAGAACGGAAGCACATTCCAGCTCTCGCTGAGCGAGCACCCGCTAACTCGAGGACCATTTCCCTGCACCCATCCCATACCCCGACCCCTACCCGATCTACACCCATCATTTTCCCCGGCCTACTACCGAGCAAAACGAGGGTTCAGTGAAGAGCTGGACAAAGGGCTCCACCCTACTCATCAAGTACTGCCACAAGTGGTCATGCAAACGTTTTAGGGGTTTGCTTACAACAAGAACAAACCAATGTAGAAGTTCGATTCTTTCCAAGCTACTCATTTGATCTTAATATCATTTCTGTTTTCTACGACGCAGTGGATCCTCCGTCAGATGTTTAAGAGTACAAGAATTCACTCCCCGGGAACAGGATCAGTAACACAATCAGAGGTTCCACATAGAGTAAATACTATCCGTGTGCCTCCTCAACAGATCCAATTTCAGCATCCCCTGGGCAGGTGAGGATAAGCCAATAAAGGAAAACAACCGGTCATTGCTGACAGAAAAGATATCCTATTTTTCTTCCTCGGAGGTGCACTTGGCCTTTATTCAGCTAATGGCTAGGCGAATACCCATGACTACCTCTCGGTAACGGGTCGAGTAGCGATACTCCCCTTTTATATGCTCCTGCTATCAACAGGGGTAGTTAGGGTAGGTAGGGTTAGGAAGAAATCTATATCTTATACCTCAGCCATGTTCATCTTTTAAGCTTTTATTCTTAGGGCCATAGCGGCGTAGTAGAAGGCCTTCCGTCCATCCGTATGCAGTAGGAGCCTTATGCCTTAGCTGAGTCGTTCCCACTAAAGAACAGAGAACTGTTAGGACTAGCGGACCACTAGCTGACTAGGGGCGAGCGAGCCGGTTGGACGCGGGTGGCAATGAGAGGGATTAATATACGAAGTATAAAGTGAAGGGAACATTCTCATAGCCCTTGCTAAGAGAAGAAACTACTACTGGCTCTATCTTTCTCTTCTAAACGACTGCGATTCTCCCCCCGAACCTAGAAAATGCTAAATATGTTAGTTAGGCACGAGGTGGGTGCTCACCAGGGTCTACCCTTGTCCCATCCACTACTCTCCGTTCAACAGCAAAACAGCTAGTCTTAGCGACGCACGCATCTGATTATGTTATTTATTACATATGCATTACAAGGAAAGGGGAAGGAACAGCTCGGGGCGCGAAAGCAAACCTCTTTGCAGTAGTTCCTGCATCTAAAATGAGAATTTCTTTGTTCGCCTACTTGTATACAGAAGGTATTTGACTCGAATCGTAAGGCCAGTCCTACCTGATTCTAATGTCTGACTCTTACTCCGACTCGGGGTCAATCGATGGGAATTCTTCGACTTTTGTTTTGTTTAGTGGCGCGTAGCATTAAATAGAAAGGTTGGGATTACTATTTTATTGCGCCCCTGTGCGTGCATGTATAGGTTCCCCCCCTCTTCGATAAGTCAAATAGAAGGAACGCCATACGCGCCCAACACGCCCCGGAGACGCCCCGAGCGCGCCCCCAACTTCACCTAATTCTGAGAAAGCTGCTTCGTGTGTAGCAACGGATCCAACCGAAACTAAATAACTTGTTGCAGAAGGATTGTATTCCTTAGTGGAAGCAACTCCGTCCTAGCGGGGAACATCCTCCTCTGGATGAAATTCATTTGACTTGTATTCAATAGCATGATGAACTGCCCTTCTCTCTCAAAAACAAAGAGGTAGTGTTTCACTGTTGACAAGCAACAACTATCGGTGCCAACAAACAATCGCCTGGGTTCCAACTATCTTTCGTAATGGGCGCAGCCTTCCAGCTAGAGCTGCATTTTGGGTTCCTTACCTCTCAATTGGCTATGGTTTCGTTGCTCCTTTCCTTGGTTCGAAAATAGAGAGACCGACACTGGTCCTGTAGGAGAAGGTTGTCGAGGACTGCAGAAGCCATGTAAAGACAGATTGTCAAGGTGGAATCGCAGCCGGAGGCTTGCTCTCTCCGCCGTATGGACCTACTTCTACGCCAGCTTGTGCCACAATAGTCTCTTCTCCTCAAGTGGATTATAAACGGGAGTCTGAGGCCATTTCTTCTTGTTCTTGAAGATAGGATGAGTCGCCTTAACCAACAACCGCGAATTCTTTAATCTGATGTGTCAAACCTTCTTTTGGAAAACAAGGAATGCAATAATTGAGAAATCCATTTCTTAACCTGGAAAGACGAAGAAAATCCAAAGGCAGAACCCGGATCCGATAAAAGGTACTTCAGCTGCTCTACAACAATATGATCAATCCGCCATGCAGTGAGACTGCTGGTCCCTCGTTCCCCTACTTCTTACTCCGTCTCCTCTTATCCTTTTATAGAGGAAATTCATGCTTAGGCCGAGAGATATAGTAGGGGAGTGGCTAGGAAAAAGAAAGCTCTAGTCGCATGAAACAACCTAGTTCATAGGTGAAAGTAGAGCCTTCGCGTCCACAGATGGACCATAATTATATAATTGAGTTCCACGATCCAGAACTATTCGCACCTCTGACTAACAGGTCGATTCCTCTCTCTTAATAGTTACACTGCCGACCTCCGGCTTCCATCCTAAACGACTACTCGTGCATCAACTCCACTAGGAGCACTGCTACTCCCCGTCCATAGCATCATCCATCCTTAGCTCTAAGCCGGCTGTCAACTTCCCCTTAAGGACGTTTTCTTCCTTCCGTTGGGACCCAGCACGAGTGAAACTAAGGGAAGAACAGGAAGGTGCTAAGAGTCAAAACGTAGTGCAGTCATTAGAGGTGAAAGGCGTAGGCCAAAAATGGCCCATAAGCGGCTGTTAGTGGAGCGGAGTACACTCCGGCTTCCACCGCTTGTCCACAATCTGAATTCCCTTCTTTTCTTAGGACCGGCTGCTCTGAAGAAGCCCCCAAGTATCTTCGGGTAGACTTCCTATTCTTGAGGAATGATCTATAGGCTCAGAGCAACAGGCTGTATAAAATGGTTAGCTAACACTGGTACCCATCACTCCTAATACTTTTTATCTTGAGATAGAACGCCATCCTACCCCCGAGTGGGTAGAGATATCAACGTATCAACACGCATTGATGGGCCCCGCCTTTCTTGAGGAATTCTATAAAATCCGAAGACTGCTGGATCGAGTCCTGTTTCCACATTTGAAAAGCAACGTAGAGACGCGGACTGGGTTTCCCTGCTTTCCGTTCCAAAAACTAATGTAGTAGTTGCACCGATTGAGCAATTATAGTAGCACCAGTAGCACATGTATACGGAATTCCCCCGCCCTGAAAGCGTAAGCTCTTCCAATTCCAAGACGAGACCACCGGGCGCGTGTATCGCGTAGTCCCTTACTTGATATTCTTCTTCAAACACAGCGTCGTTGAGAGCATGTCTGCTTGAGAGGACTCGGCTCTGAAGAAAATAGACTGCCTCGTTGGGGTCATACCCAGAGTACACAGGTGATTACAATGTTGGTGTGCTGTACTACAGTAGGGCAAGATTCTCTCGAACAAGGCTTTGTATTGTACATTTCGGGCCATAAACATATGTTATCCATAAAGACGATCGACCGTGGAACTCATATACATGTACACCATGCCAATCCTATTGATCCCGATTCGTGGATCAAGCCGTCGCAGTTCACTTCCGAAGTCACACTATGATTAACGGCTATAAGCCACGAAGAAGAAAACAGGAAACGAAACGACCAAACCGCGAGAATCGGAATAAGATAGAGCCCGCATATAAAAGAAAGAAAGGGGCGAAAGGACAGGTTTAGCGCACTTCTTTCAAAAGCTGGAACCATGTCTCCAGTTACAAAAATCCCTCGCAGCCTCTCGGCCGGTCGTTCTGATTGGTCATAGCTCGATCTAGCCCGTCCCTTATGCTCGGTCATACCAAGTGGAGTCATATGCGCCTGAGTCAGTAGGGGCTTCTATCTAGTATCGCATGCTCGGATATGGCTTTCAAGATGGTAAAATCAAGTCAGTAGTGATTGTGGTGTTTAAATACAGTGGGATGGAACTACTACAGTGTGAGATGGATAGAGATCCCTTACCTCTCTATTCTATCTCGTCCTTTTGGCAATCGATTCTCGTTGAATGCCAAATCGTCATATTCCATTGACTGGTTGGGACAGAGGTTGGGAAGCATCGAAATACCGACCAGAGACACCACACTACTACCTTTCATGACACGGTGTAGCTCCAGAGCTGCATGATCACAACCGTTTTTTGAGAGAAGTTGAAGCACTCTAGTTAAGGGTTCCAAAGCGCTCCCTTCCGGTCGATAGACAACTCATCTTTCTTCTACCCCCACAAGATCTCAGGGTAGGTCTCTCTGCGCGGAACATCCACTATAGAATGATTTTTTGAGTTCTTGCTGTCAATTACTGATTCTTTAGCGATGTAAAGCCATCAGGCAGTAGACCGGCAAGGGAACGGCTGTCTCGGTATTCGTTCTTGAATCAGTGACTGAGAGTAAGGGCTAGTGATCAATAAAATAAGACGGGGCATCTTGCTTTTCGTAGTAAGCAACTCTCTTTATAAAGCTCTTTTTTTATCGAAGTCAAGAGTAGTTCCTCTTGTTGAAGTCGTTCCTCTCCTTTTAGGCGAGCTACTTAGTTCCTCCCTTGAGCACACCATTGCCGGTGCTTACTGCCAGTAAGACTTCTTGTACTTTGCTTCGGTTCTTGTTAGACTTTTGTTTGTTTTGTTTTACTTGCCCAACTGATTTGCCTTGCTTCGCCTGAACAGGTTCTGCTAGTAATTCTTCCGTTGTGGTGGTCACCACCACTTGTTACACCATCTCGACAGTCCCTTCCGCGACCTCTTTCAGTCTCTCCCAGAGTTAAGCTACTGCCAGCATTCCTCCTCCATTCCATCGGTAGCGGTCGTGAGTGAATTCGGGGACATCTTTGGTACCGCCGCCCTCGCTCTCCAACAATCTTTGATCAAATTGCTCAAGAGTAGGGATGTATCCGAGTATCCCCAGATGTTCACCGATAGTAGCGCCGCTTTTGCCGCCGTGGACCGTTTGGGAGTAGATTATTCTGCCAGTGCCCCTTTCTTTGGGTCGCTACGCTCGGGGTCGAGAACTTGTTGGAGACTGCTCGCCGGGTTTCCTTACTTACAAAGATGCTAGAGACTGATAATACCCTGGCCGATCTCGAAGCACGGTCTCAAACGGTGGCGGCTCGCATTGCTGATCTAGAAGTAGAAGCCTCAAGAGACCGACTCTTCACCGTGATCGAGTCTCAAGAGAGTAAGGTAAAGGAGACCAAGCAGCAACTGTTCAAGAAGATCCTAGCTCAAGTCCCACAGCTTCATGTGCAGCCTTTCTCTTTTTTTATTATACGATAGCACTCGAAATTTGGCGCCCTTATTAGTGTTAAACCAACTCTAAAGGGAGTGAGTGGCCTACTCGTCGTAGGGCACGAACGGTATAACACAAAGAAAGGAATGAAAGCAATCTTAAAAGTAGCAGTCGTTAGGCCGAAAAGTGGATAAGTAAGTAGGCCAATGCCAATTGAAAGCTAACTAGTTGTCCCTCTTCGATTTCGATGACAGGAAAGATCAGATGCACAGAAGGAGCTGCACATGAAGAATGGCAAGACATTGAAAGAAGGGGTTCTGCACGAATGCCCTGTTGAGGAAGAGAAGGGGTTTGAGAAGAAGGCCTTATCGTCTGCTAGAGGAACTGACATGACATCTAATTCAACTATCTCAGCTTGCTGCATCGAGGAAAGAGGCTAGGCACCGAATTGGATGGGCTGTTTACAAACAAGCATTCAAGAAAGCAATATGAAAATGGAATCTTCTGTTCTGAACTTGATAAACCGGGTGAGCCATGAACATGAGCTATAGGGGTGACGAAAATAGAGAAGCGTTATGAGGATTGGATTGGGGAGTTTAGAAAAAGGCTCCGAAGGTGCCAAGAGTTGTTGAAGAATAAGGTCTTCTATTTTAGTTGAGAACCGGAATAAGCAGTAAGGTAAGTATAAGTATACGAGTTGATAACAGAACAAAGAACCCCAACCAACTAGAGGAATCTATACAGTTGGTGTCATTTCAAATGTGGTTTTCTTTTCACACTATCGAAATGCGAGTTTCAGTGAGCCCACATTTCGATCAGAGAGAGCCCTGGGTCGTATTACCGGAAAGGAAAGTGGTTCGGAGAGGCCCCCTCTTCATAAGCCAAAGGCCTAAGACTAGTACTTACTTATAGTATAGTAATAAGTAAGAAATACGACCCGGCGATCCTAATTGGTTTTGCTGTTCATCGGTTGGTTCATCGACTCCGCGCGCGAGGTGTAGCGCAGTCTGGTCAGCGCATCTGTTTTGGGTACAGAGGGCCATAGGTTCGAATCCTGTCACCTTGATGTGAGGCTTCAGCCCGGGACCTGTCTTACTCGCTTTACGCTGCTTAAGGAGAAGTAGAAGCCCTTTCTGAAGCTGATTTCAAGTCAGAAGCAGAGCCAGTGGCAGTCGAATCTGACGATAAATTAGACGAGGGACGGAGTTGCAGACGATGTTGAATCTGGGGATACGCTTTCTTTAGGCTCCTGGCTTCTCGTTGGTAGAACACATATGATATTGAGCTTGAGCATCCCAATAATGGGGCTAGTGGAGAACTTTCAAAACAAAAATGCTCCTTCCAAAAAAAACAAATAGAAAAAATATTAATATGAATTTTTCTCCCAGAGCTGCGGAACTAACAACCTTATTAGAGAATAGAATGACAAACTTTTACACGAATTTTCAAGTGGATGAGATCGGTCGAGTGGTCTCAGTTGGAGATGGGATTGCACGTGTTTATGGATTGAACGAGATTCAAGCTGGGGAAATGGTGGAATTTGCCAGCGGTGTGAAAGGAATAGCGTTGAATCTTGAGATTTTACCATTGATTCCTATGAATATAGGAGACTTTTATTTCTCATTCACAAATCCATCTTTGTTTATGCTGCTCACTCTCACTTTGATCTTTGTTGCGATTGTTATTCCTAAAATGGAGGGGGCCTCGCCTTCGGCCAAAAGCCGTAAACGAAAATCTCTGTCAAGCGCTACGGGCGGGGCATCCGGATCCGGCGAAGAGGACAATAAGGAAACCAATTTTAGAAAAAAAGCTCTTTCCGCCGCATCCCAAGCTCATTTAATAAGGAGTGTGCGAGAACTATTAATTGAGCTATATGTGAAGTCTGGCGGCGCCCATGAAGGGCTACTCAAAAATAATAATTCCAACAGGTGGAATTGGGCGCTGAAAACAGTCTGTTCAGAACTCTGTGGTCCACTGACAAAAACCTTTGAGGACGTCCATTATTTATCTAGCATCATGGACGAGCTAGCCTCAAAAGGTCCGGAGAGCTCATTTTTCAAACGCACCATTGAACTGCTGCAAGAGGTGGAAAAATGAGCTTTTTAAGCCGGCCGGTGGGAGCGAGAAGTATGGGATATGTCTGGTGTTTCTTTCTGTCTGGAGGGATTCATCTAGGTCTTGATTCACTATTTCCATTTTTGGATTCCTGGATTCTGATTGCCTTTTTGACTACAAGTTTGAAATCTTAAGGCAAGGAAACATCGTTTTAAAATTATTACTTGCTGGGTCGGAGCGTAGACGAGCGAGCAGAGCCCAGGAAACAGGGAAGCCCGTCATAGAGCAGTCGACTAGAAGTAAAAGACTGCTTGCTGGCCTGAGAGAAGGCGGCCTCTCTCGGGAAACATGGCCCAATTTTTCTTCTTTCTTTTTCCCATGTCTTTGCTTGGTTAAATAAAAACCTGCCATTTCTGAACGAGTCTTGATTCCTTCATTTTTAGAGCAAGAAGCGGAACTACAATCAAGCTTTCTTTATGACAAATCTGGTCCGATGGCTGTTCTCCACTAACCATAAGGATATAGGGACTCTATATTTCATCTTCGGTGCCATTTCTGGAGTGATGGGCACATGCTTCTCAGTACTGATTCGTATGGAATTAGCACGACCCGGCGATCAAATTCTTGGTGGGAATCATCAACTTTATAATGTTTTAATAACGGCTCACGCTTTTTTAATGATCTTTTTTATGGTTATGCCGGCGATGATAGGTGGATCTGGTAATTGGTCTGTTCCGATTCTTATAGGTGCACCTGACATGGCATTTCCACGATTAAATAATATTTCATTCTGGTTGTTGCCACCAAGTCTCTTGCTCCTATTAAGCCCGGCCTTAGTAGAAATGGGTAGCGGCACTGGGTGGACGGTCTATCCGCCCTTAAGTGGTATTACCAGCCATTCTGGAGGAGCAGTTGATTCAGCAATTTCTAGTCCTCATTTATCCGGTGTTTCATCCATTTTAGGTTCTATCAATTTTATAACAACTATCTCCAACATGCGTGGACCTGGAATGACTATGCATAGATCACCCCTATTTGTGTGGTCCGTTCCAGTGACAGCATTCCCACTTTTATTATCACTTCCGGTACTGGCAGGGGCAATTACAATGTTATTAACCGATCGAAACTTTAATACAACCTTTTCTGATCCCGCTGGAGGGGGAGACCCCATATTATACCAGCATCTCTTTTGGTTCTTCGGTCATCCAGAGGTGTATATTCCCATTCTGCCTGGATTCGGTATCATAAGTCATATCGTATCGACTTTTTCGGGAAAACCGGTCTTCGGGTATCTAGGCATGGTTTATGCCATGATCAGTATTGGTGTTCTTGGATCTCTTGTTCGGGCTCATCATATGTTTACTGTGGGCTTAGACGTTGATACGCGTGCCTACTTCACCGCAGCTACCATGATCATAGCTGTCCCCACTGGAATCAAAATATTTAGTTGGATCGCTACCATGTGGGGAGGTTCGATACAATACAAAACACCCATGTTATTTGCTGTAGGGTCCATCTTTTTGTTCACCATAGGAGGACTCACTGGAATAGTCCCGGCGAATTCTGGGCTAGACATTGCTCTACATGATACTTATTATGCAGTTGCACATTTCCATTATGTACTTTCTATGGGAGCCGTTTTTGCTTTATTTGCAGGATTTCACTATTGGGTAAGTAAAATATTTGGGAGGACATACCCTGAAACTTTAGGTCAAATCCATTTTTGGATCACTTCTTTCGGGGTTAATCCGACCCTCTTTCCCATGCATTTCTTAGGGCTTTCGGGTATGCCACGTCGCATTCCTGATTATCCAGATGCTTACGCCGGATGGAATGCCCTTAGCAGTTCTGGCCCTTATATATCCGTAGTTGGGATTCGTCGTTTCTTCGTGGTCGTAACAATCACTTCAAGCAGTGGAAACAACAAAAGATGTGCTCCAAGTCCTTGGGCTGTTGAACAGAATCCAACCACACTGGAATGGATGGTACAAAGCCCTCCAGCTTTTCATACTTTTGGAGAACTTCCAGCTATCAAGGAGACGAAAAGCTATGTGAAGTAAAGAAAAGGTCGCCGACTGCTACTAAGAACCTAACAGAACTTTGAAAAGACCACTTTGTAGAGGGCGGTTGCCGCTTTCAAGACTAGAACGAAGGTCGAATCGTACTCTATTCCTTCGGCCATACAATCATGGCATTGTGGATCTCATAAGACCTATGGTGCCATATAAGATAAGCATTTCCAGATCGGGTAAAGATTTCGAGATTCGAATTGAGTGAGGGTTCCATAATAGCGATGAAAAAGGGAAGCCACGAAAGGTAAGGAAGAACTGTGGTTCAACTCCACAGCGTGGTTAGAGCAGCACCACAAGCCAATCAACCAACAAATAGATACGCTTCACAGAAGGAAGAGATAGAATCCAGCTTTTGTTTGTTATCAGGAGTGCAAGTTCCCAACATCGCTCCGGTTGGAATTAGAGAAACTAAGTTCGTTTCGGTATGAGAAAATAACCAATCCTGAATAAGGGATAAGTCAGGCGTGTACAGACTATGGCATCGTTAAGCCCTTTTAATTAAGTGTGAAATGTGTTGTTTCAAAGTAGCTAAGGGAAGTTTGGTCGGAGACCTGATCTTTGGTCATATAGCCGTGTGAGAAGTCTGGTACTCTATTAAGAAGATAATTCCCTGATCGTCTGTCATATGCGCTGCCCATATCCTGAGCCTGCTTAGAAGGGACTCCATAACGGAGATCTTCTTTGACACGCGGACCTAGTTTCCACCAACCCAGATGTACCCGATTCAGTGATGACACTGACGGTACTATCCTTTTTTTTTGCTTAGGGCCTGATGCTTAGTTTCCTTCTAACTTAGTACTGATCTTTATTGTCCGATTTGCTTTCTTAGTGCTGACACCCTCGTATGCCGATCTTACAATGAAGCGGCAGAAGAACCTATTTGACAGTAATCTATCAGGAACTTCAGAAAAAGACTGGAAAGTAAGGAACGAAGTGCTCGACCGGAAGGGAGAGGTTGGGAGCTTA
Organism: Aquilegia eximia; assembly: GCA_023053565.1. Classification (NCBI taxonomy): domain Eukaryota; kingdom Viridiplantae; phylum Streptophyta; class Magnoliopsida; order Ranunculales; family Ranunculaceae; genus Aquilegia; species Aquilegia eximia. The sequence goes on from JALIGU010000007.1 coordinate 15,033,038, forward strand.
CTTAGTGCTTGTGCTAAGGAGGAATTCGTACTTTTATAGTCTCTGACCGAACTCCCTACTCTCTTAGGTTGGATCTTGGAAGCGTCGATGTTAATGATCTCTTCTCTTGTGGCTTGACTGCTATCCTTTCACCAAACCAAAGAAAATCGTACTTCCACGGGGAAAGGCTATAAGGTCAGTTCCCCTAACAAAGCTTGCTTGGATTTAGTCTTTACATTGTGGACCTATACCATCTTTCAGTCATATTCCCGCTCCATCGTTTATAACTGATGGCAAAAGATAGATGTATGTGCCTATCTCATGTGGTTTTGAAGATATATTAACGTCCTTGGTAAGTAAGTGCTTTTAAACAATAATTTGATTAGCCTTACTCTAACAAGTAAGCAAGTAAACTACCTTAAGCTCCCTCAAAAGTCTTAAGTTTCACTTAACCTTTATTCCTATTTAGCTTACTGGCTTCCTTTGGGGCTCTTTTTTAGCCCACCTGAAAGTGCCAATACGGGACCTTGTGCCTTAGCACACATGCTCTTTCTCTTCCTATTCCTTTCCTCCTTTATTATTTGATTAAGCCCTGTTGATCTTCAATCTATCGCTTGTTCTCCTTTCGAGGTGGAACCACACTATACTTTACTTCCAGTGGGCTATTTAAATATAAGACGAATCCATCTGAAACCACTAATTCGGATGAAAGCTAACTACTAAGGAAATAAATTCCCTTCCTCTACTGGGATTGACTCGCTTAGAAGGGGTCCCATTCCATTCCTTTGGCAAAGGCCCTAACTACAGCTCTTACTAACTCCTTGTCTCATTGATCCGAAAAGAAAGGCATAAGTCCCACGTGTACTAAGCCCTCTCTCTATTATATCTTTTTCCATCCCTAAGAGCTAGAATGAATCAAAGTATGAACTCTGAACTTCCCTAATAGTAGACTAAGACCTCTTCTTTATCTTATTTTTCATAGTCGATTGATAGCCCGCCTAAATCGAGAACCCACTCACGGAACACTCACTAGAATATAAAGGCCAGAGGGAGCGGTTATATTCCTTATCCGCGCGAAGAGGGGCCGCTAAGAATAAGAAAGGAAGCTATCTCTACGCTGGAGCCTTACAGAGACCTTTCCAATGGTGTTAAAAGGGAGCGAGCAGGAACTAAGGGGGGAATGTAACTGCTGTGACTACTGATACAAGAACGATACAAGCACAATAACTGGGAGAAAGATATTATTATGGCTTTACCCCAGGAGAGGTTTGAAGATCTCGATTGTAAGGAGAGGAGTACTCGATTGAATTTTCTCTTGGTGCCCATTTCACTTGATGAATCTTTCTACGGGACTCCAACCCTTATCACTCGAATTGGAACTGAAACTGGCTCGCTAGATCAAGGGAAGGGCTCGCGTAGATAAATTACCTGAACCATGCTTTTCCCAAGCTGAGGTCTAAGACCCTTTCGTTTCGGAAGCAAAACCCAGAGCAAAGAAAGATGGAGGGGACACGGACAACAGTTAGAACAGACAGATAAGAGCACATAGCATCACTTACATCAGAAGTGGGATCACTCACTTCAAACCTTACTACGCCAGCAGGAAATTCGCAACTAGTAAACTGACCTAGAGACCTCCCCGGGGAATCCTTAGCCAGCCCTCTATATAGTTAGCTCCTTTCTTTAGCTTCTTAGGAGTGTCAGGTATAGGGTAAGAATTCATCACTAGACTATAAGAGGCACAAACTAAGACCTTCACCTTCTCTTCTACGGATCTTGCGAATGCATAATAGAACTTCACATTTTCACTACTACTGCTAAAAATGAATCCTTTTTCCGTGCCTGGGTTTATAACTCCAGCTTTTAAAAATGCCTGGGACAGCTAATCAAAACTAATACGGCTCCCTTATCTTTGAGACTACCCTTAGGACTCTATTAAGTCATTTAACAGCGGATAGACACAAGTTATGACAACCCTCACACGAGAGCAAAAAAAAGAAGGCTTTCGTTAAGCAATTGGAGGACTACCGATTGACTGATTGACCCCGGGAGTCAAGTAAAGAATCTAGGTCGATAAAAAGCTTTGCACGATTATATATTCCCTTCCAGGCTAGAAAAAAAATCTTACCTCGCGGGCAGGTTCTCAATAAAACTAGAAAAACTAGGTTGCTTCCCATGGTTTGTTTACTTCCCACGCTTTCCACTACGAGAAGAAGTAGAAGAAGAATTCCTACTCGCAGGCTAACTAGTAGAACTAGAAACCCAATTACCTTACTTCCCTTAAGGGGAAAAAGCAGGTTTCATTTTCATATGCTTAATCACACCACACATGTGATTTGAGAAGTCAAGCACCTGGTTTTGGTCCTGTTATTCCGGAGGTGAGAAACCTCTTTCCCAACCTGGTTCTATCTCTCAGGCGTAAACTTCTTTCGTAAAGCACTGTTCAAGCTAGTGCGAGGAAGAAGGTTCAAAAAAAAAGAAAGAACCCTCGGATACTTCGGAGAATGGGGCGGAGAAGTCAGAGTTGAAGAAAGAAAGGCAGGTAAACAACCGAAAACCTTTCCTTCGTCTGTCTCTCAAACAAATAAACTTCAAGCTCAACCCTTACTCTAACGAGTAAGCGAGTAAACTACCTTCTTTCCCTTCCCTATCGTTCGTAAGTGTAACAAAACTAACCAAGTTGGTATCTCACTTATTTAGATTATAAGGCACTTCGTAAGAAGTGCTCGAGTTCGACTCTCGAGGTGGTTCGTTCCAGTCGAAGATTCCAGTCCTGTCGAAGGCTAAGTCCCTGGTATAGCTCAGTTGACTAGTCTCAGTCCAGTGCCAATTCAAAAGAGAAAAGGCCCCAACCCTAACCAAACTGAAGGTGGAAGAGGTCCCAAAGCAAAGAAGAAAGCTGGCTGGCAAGAGAGATAGAAGAAGGAGAGAGCAGGCAAAAGTAAGGGCTCGCCACCTTGGCTAAAGGTTTGCTACTGAATGCGGTCTACTTCTGCTTTAACTACTAAAAGGAGAAAGTGTTTGAGTGCATGATATAGCGCGGGAGTGGCAATATTGCTTCGTTTTAGTGCTGCTTTAGTGAAGGCAATTTAGCCTGTTAGCGGCCGCTACAATTGTTTCGGTAGTCGGGCAGCAAGCGCCGGTCCTAGCCCGGCAGCTGCCCTTTTATCATCCTTTCTGGGACCATTCCGCAGTGCCTGAGAAGGTCGAGTAATTCTAATTGCGAAGTTCGTTCTCGATTAGTCATGTGCGGAGGGAGAGAACGGTGCAATTGCCCCAGACCAAGTATCATCCCCCTACTCCAAGGGGCTTCACACTCTGGGAGTTCCTTCTACTTGACCAGCTTATTCGGATTTGAATTACCAGCCCCCTATAGGTATTGTCTTCCAATCAGTGGGTTCATGCCGCACAGAAAGCGAGACCTGAGAAGGAGGCTGTAGGAGAGAGTCTAGCATAACTGAAATCATCTAAGCTGACAAGGAGACAAAAAAGGAGGATGCTGAGGAAGAAGGCTTCAGTGAAGAGGAAGATTGAAGCATAGAAAGAACAGAATGTTGGTCTGATGGTGAAGTACCCTTAGTTACCTTCTTGGCTAGTTTAATACAGTTAGCCAAAGAAGAGAACGAAAGGTCAATCTGAACCGCCCGACCGTCTTTCTTCTATATCATTCTTCTATGGAAAGACGATCCGAGGATAGCCGGACCTAGTGAGGGAGACCGATACAGGCAAGAAGTCTGGAGCTTTCTTATCGCCTCCATACGCCGTCATTAGACAAGATGCACACTGCTTCAGATACAGAGCGAGAAATAGCCACCCCCACCTTTTGCCTAAAGTTCGAACTTGTATGGGGTAGACTGCGAGACAAGTCTCTTTGGTTAGACCATCAGTAGCTATTAGCAGAACCTTCTTCAAGAATCCTACTAAGAACCGAGAATCCTCTCCAATTATCTGCCACCTGATAGGTGAGACCCTCAATAGCGACCGGTACAGAGACCTCAGCTTTCAGAGCTGGCACCGGGGAAAGCAGCCAAGCAGCAAGAAGAAGGCCAGTGAATAAATCAAGTACTCCTCTTTCAGTAGATGAGCTGATTGGAATAACATATGCATGCTTCCTTTGTAATCATGCTTCGACCTTTTGCTTGCAAGCTTTAGGGACTATAGCAGTCATTCCAAGACTACCAGTCATGCTAAGATCAAACCATAGCCCAGGTGGATCAAGTATTCGACCTTGAATTCTCGACTATACGCCCAAATCATTCTTAGTCGACAGAAGAAGATCTAATGCTCTATGTGACTTTGGGCTTTTTTTTTTCTTTCTTTAGAGTGGCAATTAATCAGACGAGCTACTAAGCTAGTTGATCTGATCCCTTCTAGAGAGGAAGGGAACTCTCTTTTCTTTCTTTCAGCGGGCTGAGAAGCTAAGAATGAATATTCAGCCGAAAAGCGATAGTGAAAGGCTTTTTGGGGTACTCGCTTCCACATATCGAAAAAGCAAGCTATCGCGCTAGGATTCTAATGCTACGGTCAAATTCGTTCATTCTACGCCCCCCTCCTCAGGGCAAGCGGTGCTCCTCCGTCTTAGGTAGGGCTGAGTTCGTTTTGCTCAAGACGGCCATGTTAGTTACGGGGAAGAAGGATAGAGGAAAATGGCTGAAGAATAAAGGGAAATCTGTCAAGAAAGGCAACAACCTGCACGGGAGTGCCGCTGGAAACCACAGAAGCGGTGGATACCAGCAACAGCGACAGATGCCAAAGTAGCAACCAAGGAAGAGCGGAGCATGCTCCAAGCTGCTTAATGGAATCAAGCAAGAAAACGGATGGTTGGAGCAACAATCAACGGCTTTCTAAAGCTGCTGCCGACTGAACAACTTATCTGGACTATCCTTTCCCCGGTGGTTCTGCAATGGTTGAGCGAACGGAAGGTTTCTGCGAAGATAACTGGGGCAGGATTTATTTGGTGTTCAGTCTGAGCAACGAAGTAGATGACTTCTTTATCATCGTACTTTCGGGAAAATCACAAGTCCATAGATTAACATGGCAAGGACCTTTCTTTTCGCTATCCTTCATGTACTCAATGAGATAATTGGCAGGCAAAGAGTTTCACTGCCTTTTCCTTCATGGCCTGTTTGATTTCAGTGGCTGGGATCTTTGACAATTGCCTATGTGACCTCTGACTATACCAGTCTATTTTTTCTTGCCAAGGGAGCGGAATCTGGAGCAAGGTCTTATATTCTTCTAAAGTAATCCCATCGGGCTCTGATCTTCCCTTCTATAGATTATCCTCCAGAACTCGGAGGTTCTCATCTCAGGTCTCGGACGTACTTTCCATTGGAGAGAAAGCGAGTTAGCAAGTTAAAGAATGAAAAATGGAATCCAAGTTTTTCTCATTGCCGGGTAGAGGAGCGAAAGTCAGCCTACAAATAGGCAGCCAAGGACAGTAGCATTAAGACTTCCAACCATTAGCAAGGCAAGTTAACTTGAAGCAAGAATTATTAGGCAAGAAGGGGAAGGGAGTCAAAGACTGATTGCCCTAAAGGATTTATTGGCCTTAGCATCTTAGCATACGGCATTACCGGTTATTAGGACTTTTTGACAAAAGCGCCAAAGCCTTGAAAGGTAACTGATGCAAAGAAGGAGCTGTTCTCTTTTCACGAATCCAACTGACATAGGGGCAAGATCTTTACTATTTATTTAAGGTCGATTAGCTCTGACACTAGGAATAGTTAGTTTGTAAGACCTATAGGTAGGGCAATTAGACTGAGCATGGCATGTCTGACTGATTGACCTCTATAAGCCAAGGAACTTCTTGCATTGCACATAGGGAGGGTGCGGAGCGGTTCTTTATCTTATCATTGCCCTAAGGCTTGGAACTGAACTGCAAGTATATAATAAAGAATATTGCTAAGAGTTAGCAGTCGAAGGGAGTTTGAAGAATTACCGGTGCGCACAGAGAAGGAGCTGTGAGGGAAGGGATTGAAGATGGCATTGAAGGGGCTGTTGTCGTAACTGCTTTAGCGGGAGCTGCTGCTAGTCTTTTCGACCATGAATCTCTAGAAGGGCTTACAAGAAGCCGAGAAGGAGACTCCCACGGCATAAACTGCTCTAGCTGAGACGAACCCATCCGAGCTAAAAAATCTGCACACCTGTTACCTTCTCTGAGCACGTGAACAATCTGAACCTGCCAATTCCTACTACGAAGAGAGGCAATGTCTTTAATCAATGGCTGCCTAAAAAGAGACTGCTACTGCTGGCTCGATAGAGTCTGGAGATTTTAGATGGAAAGAGATAGACAGGGACTGCAGGATCAGGATAGATAGGCTTGCTTTAAGACTCCAACAGGCTCCTTTGTACCGCTCGTAACTGGAAAGAAGAAAAGGGAACTAACCTGCACTCTCTTGCCTTGAATGGACCACTCGTCGCATGGACCGCTCCTATCCTATAGTATATAAAGGAAGACCTACCCATTCTCTCGCTCGGCTGGAAAGACATAAAGATATACTTACCAACAAGTCTTTCTTCATTTTGTTTTTTGGGGGATAGGAAGCGAGAATTCGCTATTGAAGGCCTTAAGGAAAGGAAGGAGGCTAGGTAAGGAGACGAAAAGCTATGTGAAGTAAAGAAAAGGTCGCCGACTGCTACTAAGAACCTAACAGAACTTTGAATCTTGTTGAGTGCCGAACGGAACGGATAAAGGACAGATAAGAGAAGGGCGGCTCACTCCTTGTTGAGAGAACCTGTCCGCTTCGCTGGCTGCTAAAGGCTTGTAGCTGCGGTAGAAAGACTGCCCGGCCGGAACTAAAGATAGTTGCTCCTCATCTTGTTTACCTTCGAAAGTAGAGTCGAGTAGAGTAGAATTCTGGATTCTAAATCCAGCTAATAATAAAGGAGAAAGGATTGACAAAAAACAAATATCAAATATATAGTATAGATTGACAGAAGAAGAATGAAGCGAGAGAAGCGGAAGCCGGAGATTTTGTCGACTTGACTGAGAAAGCAACACTTTGAACTGCAACTAGAGGGGCTAGATACAAAATAACGGTATGAGAAAGATTGACTTCCTGATCGATCCGCCTTCCGAGCCCGTCAACTGACTGACTGCTAAAATATGGATAGCGTGCTTATTGAAAAAGCGACTAACAGGAGCGTGCGAGTGGAGTGAAAAGCCTCAAAGACTGCGCTGCGATAGGTTCTTATGGCAGAACATCGTTTGCCGCTTTGGTATACCGGCCGAGCTCATCTCCGACAACGGAAGCCAGTTCGACGCCGCCGAAATCTATCACTTCTGCGAAGCACTAAAAATTCGCCACAACTTCTCAGCCCCGTACCACCCTCAGGGAAACGGGCAGGCAGAAGCCTCCAACAGGGTACTAGGGTAGTACTGGACAATCTCAAGCGCAGGCTTAACAAAGCCGGAGGAGATTGGGTCGACCAGTTACCCGGAGTTTTATGGGCATACCGCACCACCCCGAGGAGGAGTACCAATCGACTAGGGCTTTACTCAACCAACAGATTCCTTTCCTCTTTCATTCATGAATTCATTCCCCTGCCAAAGAAGCGGCTAAATGATAACGAAAAGGGCTTCACTGAATGCCCGCCCTACGATAAGCGTCAAATAAGGGTTAAACCCCAGTGACAGCATACCTTGTGTGTGATCCCTATCCCTACTTCTCCAGGATTAACAGACGCTGCCCAAGAAGTCACTATAAACTCTACTATCTAGCTTCCCAGCCCACGGACCCTTACTTTCAGATGTGTGGTTTCAGCATACCGATAGAAAGAGCAATGAATGGAAGCTGACCCCTTCCCTCGACAAGTTCAGTTGTCTGGTCCATAACATTCATAGTTGGACTACTCTACCTACACGGGAATAGAGGACTCGGTCATAATTTGACTCTACCTACACAGGAACAAGTTCCATACAATCATCTTTTTTTTGGTAGGGTTTCCGCCATAACTGGCTTTACTAAATGGATTCGATCCTGCCAATAACCCAACCCAATGTTCCATTCCTTTCCGTGCCTAGCCAACCGTTGCTTGCGTTCAAGCCAAGCGTTCTTTCTGATCCAAGCCAAGTTATCCGTTCCCAACCGTTCAAGCCAACCAAGCGACTTCTTTTCATATGCCTCTCTTCACTCCCTAAGGAATGAAAGGCCACATCTAACTCTGAATCTGCTAAAAGTCCAATGGATCTCCATACGAATGAGATCAGACCCTCTCACTATCTTTAAGAGGTCTTAGGCTTTCAGGTCTTACCCTTTGCCAGAAGCTCTTTTTAAACAACTTTGACTGGGTTCTCCCCCCCTTAAGATCAGAAATGTCAGACTCCAGGGTGGGAATTCGAGACTCCTCCCCTTTTGGGGTCGTTAATGCCCTCCTTCCTTCCGGCGTAAGCCAAAATCCCTCTCTGCTAACTCATTAAGACAGGAATTCAAAAACCTGTTTTAATTGAAAGGTTCGGGTGGCTCTCTCTACGATACGGTCATAATCCAATCCAGATCGTTTCATAATGGATCCGCTGTAGAATTCAATTTCTCTTCAAATTCTTTCCAGAAGAGAGCTTGGGGACCCTACCCTCCATCGACAGCGGATTCTCCAAAAAACCGCGATACATTCACCCTTGGGAGGAGTGGCCCACATCTCTCTTGGTACTACCTGCGGAGGTCCCTCCTTCAATCTCGACGATTGTAGGACCGGACAACAATGACAGAAGGATTCCCCTTTCTCAAACTCAAGGGCGGTTGGCAAGGGAGGAAAGAAGGTTGCTAATTCATTCTCCGTCTCCGGCGAGGTCCCATCGGCAAAAGAAGGGCACTCATCGATCCAATTCCAGCTTCTGTCCTCTGCTTTCTTTCCCTCAAACCTGACACCAACAGCTGATTCACTAGCTAGTCCTCCAACAGCTCTTACTGGAACAGAAAAGACTATAACTGGTACGTACTCAACAGGGCATTCGTGAACAGCTGATACGAGAGCAGCGGTTACGCATTCAGTTACCTTTTCTAGCATAAGAAAAGAAGCAAGACCATAATGAATTCCTCCACTTTAAAACCACTGATTTATTTTTTTTTTAGCCTGGCAGGAGGTACCATCATAGATGATGCCACCTTCACTAGTATATGACCGAATGAAAGCGTCATTAAATGATCCTACAAGCTTAACCAGATTTCTAATGGCAATCTAAAGGTCTTGATTCATCTACACTCAACAAGAATTGATACCATCCCAAAGAGCATATATATTATTACAACTATATCTTATGAAGAATGAAGGTATCGGGTCTGAAGTCCCACAAATTGCATTCTACTCGTCTGATTAAACATACATATACAAGACTGTATATACATAGAAGGAAGAATACTCAAACCAAATACAACAAAACACACTACGAAAACAATAAACTCTTCTAACAGAGAAAGAAGATTTTGTCGAACCTGTGAAGCCAATGTTTAGGACAGAAACAGCGAGATGAGTCCGACGTTATAGAGCCAATAGATGATTAATGATTAGCAAGGTCTGAGTTCAATGCCAATGCTCAGAAGGGTTCGAGCAGATTCAAGTGCCTTTTCAGGTCCAAGTTCTGATATCTTCTCACTTGCCACTTCTCTTTCCACATCCATTGACACTTGGGTTGAACTTTCTGGGCTTATTAAAGCTTCACAATTCTGTAGTTGTGCATTATTCATGGAAGTAGCAGCAGAAAGAAGAGCAGCAACTGGTAGATCCTGGTTCTTTTTAGGTACAGGCATGTCATGATCATGTTTCCCTTCATATGAAATCATGATGGTTGTGTCATCCATAGCCTTTTCAACATGCTTGCGAACAGGACATCCAGCAGAGGTACATTTGTAGTAGCTCCTGAAAGTTCAATAAGGTGGTGAGAAAAGTTCTGGACTGAACTGGAGGAAATTAGCGCCAGCACTTGATCAAACTATGGATTTCTTAAGCTGTTTAACTAATATAATTACAAATGTTTGTGCAAATATATAGCTTAAGTAAGCTAGCTCAGGTAGACTGGACTTCTCCAAGAGGTTCCTGTCAGGCGATCCAAACAGGCTCTGTACCAGTGGCATAATCCCACAAATGAGTGCTCAAGTGGGAGGTCTTTCTCAGACATGCTCAAATGCATTACTCATATTATTAAAATGGTAGAGAAACAAAGTACATAAGTTATGAAGAATATTTGATTTCGGAACCCTTTTGGTTTAAACTGTTTTGGGAATTGTGACTACCTATAAGGCTATAATGCACCAGCATTTATTTTAATGACAAAGCATCTGTACAATTTAACTTAAAGGACATTAAATTGTCGTGAACTCGTGATAAGTGTGAGCAATACTCAGAAACTAAATAACAGCCTCGTCTGACCACTTGAAAAAAAAATTGTGATATTATCCCCAAGATCACTATGCTACACAACGTTTAAAATAAAAAAAAAAAATGTGACGTAATTATCAAATTTGCACATTAATGGACTCATAAGATGGTTTGAGAATGGCAAAACTTCAAAGTATGGTTTGATAGATCTACTTACATCCTAATAATATTGCTATCATTTAGAAACAAAGTTTTTCCACGAGACTTTTACGATTCAGATCTGAATTGACCGACTTGAATTCCCAACGAATTATTTCCAAATCCAAACTTTGTTAACATGTACTAGCAGATGGATAGATACTTTTTCTTTTATTACTTTTGATAGGTCATGTCCACTGTGTCTAATCGAAGTTTGGCATGGGCAAGGTATTATGTGCATGCTCAAATTAAGTTGAAGAGAACTCTAAAAAGAACACAAGTAGCGACTCTTAGGTTGTATAAATTACCATTTAAGCAGACAACTATTTGAACTAACATCACTTCAACTACAGTTACATTAAAATGCTTTGTTTTTACCTATTAACAGTAGAATTCTCCCAATCTCCCCCCAACTATAACTACCGAGATCAGCGCCCCAGCACTGACCACCATGAGTAAGGATACAGAGATTAGAGGAAGGTCATAATGCGAGTATTGTGATTTGGGGATGACGGTGGCTGCTTTGACAGAATGTGTATTAACCTATTTCTAGATTAATGCACTGTTGGGTCAGGTCGCTAGGGATACTTGACCAAATGGGGATATTGGAGATCGGGGTGGCTGCACCTCGTTGAGATCGAGATTGCCTACGTACTCTAGCTCGGGGGAATCGAACTTAGAGATCAAGCCATCGTAGTTCTGTTTATATAGAAGATAGAAGGGCGTGGATCGTGGATCTTGCAGATTCTCCGCCATCATAATGAGGATTAGATGAGTAACGCGCGCGGATCATCCCTGTGAATTAATTGTGTAACTGATGAGAATATTCTGTGCATTGAATGAGAGCACGTGTGTATGGCAGGTCGCTGCTCGTGGTATGATCGGGTCGCTGTGGACGAGCTACTAGGATGTTGTTGTTGTGGCGACCTGGTGACTGGATGACTGTGCCACGTGGCTGCTTTTGATTGGCTGGAGTATGTAGTACCCCTACATAAGCCCCCTCTTTTTAGGTCGGCTGGTGAAGGCGGGCTGAAAAGACTTAATGCACCATTCGATGTTGATATGATGTTCACTTTTTGAATCTGGTGACGTGGCAGTCATGCAGCGCTGTTTCTGGTAATCATGGCGCTATTACGGGGAAGTGCAGGAGTTTCCTTGGACAGTTCGCAGTGTAGTTATGGCAACTGACGCACGTATTGGTTGATTGAATATCTGCTTTGCACGTGGAATGATCCAACGGTGGATACGAACCGTTTTGTGAGTGGAGAATGACTGTATTGCATATTGATCCTTTGGTCGATCTCAGCCGTTCGTTTGTTTTGAATCGATGGCTGGAAATGCTTGAGCTATAGTATATAAACTGTAGTTACCTTGCGAAGGGTTTGCCTATCTTGCCTTTATTTGAATTGCTGCCACTTTTGCATTGCGATCTGAAGAACTTTGAGAGCTCGTGAGGTTTGTTTTCCTCTCTTTTCTTTGTTTGTTTATTTTCTTTCGTTTTCATCTTCTGTTGCCTTCTGTATTGTTTGAGAATAATGTCTGAGGGTAGTGATTCGCAAAACGATCACTTGAGTGATGGTGGAGTTGAGGAGTATGAGTCTGAGAGTACTCATTCTGACCCCCCGTCTCCCGTTCCCGATGAGAATGTAGATAGCCCCCAGAGTAGTGGTTCTCATGGTCCAGATTCTTTTGATGATGAGTTGGTTGAGGATGACAATGGTAGAATGTGTAGAGTAGTGAATATGAATTATGTACATAGGCATTTTGCTGTTAGGAGGCATTATGGGTTTAGGTCGATTAGGCATTTAGAAATTAGGTTTCTTGGAGATCGCTTACTGTCTCCTGACTATCGACCTAATAATCCTTCATCTACTGTATTGACTTTGAACCAATTCCGTGCTGGGCTGAGGTTGCCGTTGTCTGAATTGGTGGTCGATCTGTTGAATGCCATTAGGCGAGCCCCCTGTCAGATGAATGGTAATTTCTGGCGGAACATGAGGGTCATTGACGACCTGAACAAGTTGCATAGGTGGAACATTACAGTGGAAGATGTATTGAACCACTTTTGCTTCAAACGCTCCTCGAAGGTTGAACTCTCTGGCTATAACATGCAGGTTAGGCCAGACCGTTTGCCTTTGATTTATCCAGTGAGTAGCGAGCCATGGTGGAAAGATCCCATGCTGTTCACTGGGTCGATTGTTGAAGGGGATACCCAGTTGCGTCATACGATCAGGAATGATGATCGTAAGTTAGTTGTCTGTAGTTTGATGATTGTTCGTCTTCCTGTTTATGAACTTGATGTCTTTGTATTTTTTTGCTGCAGCGATTCGGGACGATCATCTGATTAGAAAAAACGATCTGCAATCTGCTCTGAACTGCTTTGGTAAGTTGACCGACGAGCGGAAGATATCGTTTCTGCCTCACCTAAAGGAGCATTTTATTCCTAAAGGTGGTCCAAAAACTGTTTGGGAGGAGCTCAAGAGGAGGAAAGCTTTGAAGAAAGCATTCATGTCTGCTGTTCACAAGGCTGGAGTTGGGCGATCTGGTAGTAGTTCGCGAGCTGATGACAGTGAACGGGCTAGTGGTGGCTCGCGAGATGGTGGTAGCTCGAGGTCTGCTGAGGAGAAGGGGCGAGCTGTGTGTAGCTCGGGGGCTGCTGAGAGAGAGCGGTCTGCTGGTGTTGCTCGTAGGCCGGAGAAAGAACGGCCTGTGGAGAATGAGAGAGGTGGTGGTGGTGGTGGCTCGCGTCGGGTGGAGGCAGCGGCGAGCCCCCTAGTTGTGTCTCCTCCGCCTTCATTTCCCAAGCTGCCTGCATTTTCTGGGCAGAAGAAGAGGTCTCACTCGGGTGCTCTGAAGCTGTTGGAGAGACCTGTTGTGCCGACGCCTGCTCTTACCCCGCCTGTTAAGGGTCCGGAGTTGTCTGCTATGTCGATGAAGACTGCTGCTCGGCCTTCGCAGAAAGGCAAGGGTGTGACGTCTGAGTTTCGCCCTCGCCCCTTCGACTACTTGGATGGGCGTGGTGAGAGGCATGTCGTGTATGATAACGACAGTGCCATTGCTGACCCCTGCGTCGCCCGAGCTGTGAATGAGGGCATCGTCCTGGAGGCTGATGCTCGAGCAGTGAAGTCTCAATCTCTTTTGGTCAATTGCTCAAAGCTGAATTCGGCGCTGTCTTTGGTAGGTGTTGCCAAAAGTATAATTTTATGCTTAGTCGTTGTTGTCTAAGTTGTTTGCGCTTTGTAGGTTAACGCGACCTTCCAGGAGATTCGTTTGGTCGCTGAAGTTGGCGCCCAGGCTGAGGTTGAGCTGAAGGCGATGAATGACAAGCTTGAGCAAGCGAAGAATGTTGCTCTTGTTGCGGAGTGCAAGGTGAGGGATAGGGATGCTCAGATCGCGGCGCTGAAGGAGACAGTGGAGCAGCTGAAGGAAAATGTGGCTGCTGCTAACGCTTCTGCTGAGCACTGGCAGAACGTAAGCCAGGAGAATGGTGCGGCGTGGCAGGCCTACTGTGAGCAGCTGCAGAAAGCTTTGATGGGGTCGCCCGAAGGAGAGGAGACGCGAGGTGGTGTTGGAGATACTTCGGCGCCAGCTCAGGACACCTCGATGGGCCCTAGTGACCAGGTCGCTGGAATCCTTATTGACGTTGATACTTCAGGCGACCAGTCTGTGCAGCAATGAGCTCGCCTTGGTTTCCCTTTCTTGTATTGGGTAACCTTGTTTTCCCTTTCTTGTATTGGGTAACCTTGGTTTCCCTTTCTTGTATTGGGTAACCTTGTTTTCCCTTTCTTGTATTGGGTAACCTTGTGCAAGGTTTGCTTCCTGCACTCGTTGTTGTTGCAGTATGTCTTCCATAGCTTATTCTTGAGAGCCCCCCTTGTAATCTTTGAGAGCTTGAGTGGAGAACTCCTTGTCTTTTGTATTTGGTGTCAGTTAATCAGCTTTTACTTTGATGAGTTTTGTATGGATTCCTTTTGGCCAGCTAGTTTCCAGGAAGTCCTGGTAGCTCGTTCAGAAGGCAGGTAGACGAAATGAATGGCTGCAAGCAGGACGTACTGAAACAGTTCCTCTTGTATGCTTTGATTCTATTTTGGTTGTGCCTGTAATTGTTAAAATCTCATAAAGTAAAAAGTTAATTCAAGAATTACCTTGCATTGTTGCTCATGTCGTTTTGTCTGCTTGAATGGACTTGCAAACAATATGTGACATTTGCTCGACCTGATTGTGGGTTGAGGTCGCATTCAACATAATTGTGCTTGGGTCGTGGGAAGAGGATGACCAATGCACCAAGTTAAGTTGCTAGTGATTTAACTTAACAAACTTTTAAATTATCAAAGGGACTAGAGTTTTGATAATTTGTAGGTCGAGGGATTAGACCTTTAGTAGCCATTCATGTTTGAGCAGAGATGAAGGCGAAATTGAATTTATAGATTGAAATGCAATGAATGGATGCTTACATTTCATTGATAAAATTTCTTTAAGTGAAAAGCATTCCACGGGTTCTTAACGATCTCCCCTTCTGGTGTCTGAAGACGATAAGAACCGTTGCTCTAGACTTTCGTAATAATGTAAGGACCTTCCCAATTGGCGTTGAGCTTGCCGATAGTGTCCTTTCTTTTGTTACTGAACATTCTTCTTAAGACTAGTTCCCCTGGCTGGAAAGTTCTTGGTCGCACGCCTTTGTTATAAGCTCGCTTGAGTCTCTGTTGGTATTGCTCGAGCTTTATAGTGGCGTGGTTACGTCGCTCTTCGAGGAGGTCGACTCCAAACGACCAGATCTGATTGTTGAGCTCCGTGTCGACCAGAAGAGACTTGGTCGTTCCAAATGTTAACTCAGTGGGAATAACGGCCTCAACTCCATAGCAAAGACTGAATGGTGACATCCCTGTGGATGTGGGAGGAGTTGTCCTATAAGCCCACAGGATGTTCTCCAACTGTTGTGGCCATTGATCATGCTGGTCTTCGAGTTTCTTCTTCAAATTGTTTAGAATCTGTCGATTTGCAGCTTCGACCTGGCCGTTGGCTTGCGGGTATCTAGGAGTTGACCTTGAATGCTCAATTTTCCACAGGTCGTAGAATTTTCTTATATTTTTGCCAACGAACTGAGTGCCATTGTCTGTGACTACCCGTTTAGGTAGTCCGAACCTTGTGATGATATTTTCCCACATAAACCTTTGGACATCTGCCTGTGTTACGTTGGTTAATGCAACAGCTTCTACCCATTTAGTGAAATAGTCGACGGCTACCAGAACGAACCTCTTTTCAGACTTCTTTTCCTTGATGAGGGGCCCATGATATGAAGCCCCCACATGTGGAATGGCCATGGTGCAGTGATGTTGATGAGATCATTTGGATGCTGATGTTGCTTATCAGCAAATCGCTGGCATTCTTTGCACTTCAATACAAATTTCTTTGCATCTTCCTTCATTCTTGGCCAGAAGTATCTCTGGGAGATCGCTTTATGGGCTATGGTACGCCCACCGGAGTGGTTTCCACATTCACCTTCATGGATTTCTTGAAATATCATCTGGCCTTGCTTTGGGATCAAGCATCGTAATAACAATCCGGTTGCTGATTTCCTGAAGAGTTTGCCCTCATGGATTTTGTACATTGTGACTTTATGCAGCAATCGACTGGCTTCCTTTTTGTCGGATGGTAGGACGCCAGTTTGCAGATAAACCATGAAAGGCTCCATCCAAGTCCCCTGGATGTCTACTGGAGTTGTTTCTAGTAGATCGGAGATTTGATGAATATCTTCTTCCTTGAAGAGATATGCGGGCTGTGAGTTGATTGCTATAGTTAGGGCCCGCGGTCTGTCTGACTCGATCTTAGATGCTAGAAACGCTAGTGAATCAGCATGTCTGTTGTCATCTCTGGGTATGTGTTCAATTGTGAAATAGCTGAGCTTGCTAATTAGCTCCTTTGCTTTGCTAGCATACCTGATGAGGTTGACCCAATTGATCTGGTAATTGCTGGTAATCTGATTGACTACCAGCTGTGAATCGCTGTATACCTTGAGACGAACTACTTGTAAGTCGATGGCCATTTTTAGGCCCTGTATGAGTGCTTCGTATTCGGCCTCGTTGTTGGAGGTCGAAAAGTCCAGACGAGTTGCTCTTTCGAGTTGTGATCCTTCAGGAGAGATTAGCACACTACCTATTCCACTTCCATTGGAGTTGTGGGAACCATCTACATACAGCTGCCAAGTATCTGGGGGGTTGTCTTGGACTTGCCTTGTTTCAGGTTCTGGTTCCCAATTGACATCCTCTGCTGGATAGTCTACCAGAAAGTCTGCGACGACCTGGCCCTTGACGGCCTGTCGTGAAACGAACTCGAAAGTGTAATCACCCAGCTCGGCTGCCCATCGAGCCATACGACCTGTTTTGTTTTTCTTTTCCAGTATGTGGCGTAATGGCTGATCGGTGATTACTTTTACAGTGTGTGCTTGGAAATAAGGCTTGAATTTGCATGCAGCGTAAAGTAATGCTAATGCTAACTTCTCCAGGGGTGTGTACCTTATTTCAGCCTGCTGTAAGACTTTGCTTGTGAAGTAGATAGGTCGTTCCACTTGATTGTCTTCCTTGAAAAGTACTGCGCTTATCGCAAAATCTGATGTTGCGAGGTAAACGCCAAGTACATCACCATCTTTTGGTCTTGTAAGAACTGGTGGTGTAGACAGATATGCCTTGAGATCGTCGAAGGCTTTCTCGCACTCTTCCGTCCACTCATATGTAGCCCCCTTCTTTAAGATATGAAGCATTGGTCTACATTTATCCGATGCTCTGGAGATGAATCTGTTCAGAGCTGAAACCATGTCGTTGAGTTTCTGGATTTGTTTCTTTGTTTTTGGACTTGGCATGTCGATCAGGGCTCTGATCTGGTCCGGATTTGCTTCGATGCCTCGTCTGGTGACTAGGTAGCCTAGGAATTTTCCTGATGCGACCCCGAACAGACACTTTTCTGGATTAAGACGCATTCTGTATTGCCTTAATCTTTGGAACGCCTGATCGAGGTTGTACAAATGATCTTGTTCTTTGTCGCTCTTCACTAGCATGTCATCAATGTAGACCTCCATTGTTCAACCTAGGAGGTCGTCGAACATTCTGGTGACCAGTCTTTGGTATGTCGCCCCTGCATTCCTTAGGCCGAATGGCATGACTTTGTAACAGAAAATACCTTGCTCAGTTGTAAAAGAGGTCATTTCTTGATCAGGCTCGTACATCGGTATCTGGTTATACCCTGAGTATGCGTCCATGAATGATAGTAACTCAAAACAGCATGTCTGATCGACTAGCCTATCGATTCGTGGCAGTGGGAATGAATCTTTAGGACAAGCTTTATTCAAGCTTGTGAAGTCGATACAGACCCTTGTTTTTCCATTCTTCTTTAGGACTGGGACTATGTTGGCTAGCCAGTCTGGAGTATCGACTTCTCTGATGAAGCCGACCTGCTTGAGTCTATTGATCTCTTCATTGACGGCTTCGTGGAATTTGGGAGCAAGTCTCCTTGGTTTCTGCTTGACAGGTCGATAATTGGGATTGACCCGTAGCCTATGGCATGCAACTGACGGATCTATTCCGGGCATATCGTTATACGACCAAGCAAAAACATCTTTATTCATTGAAAGAAAATTTACAAAATGAGCGAACTTATCTTCTTCCATTTCTGAACCTACATAGACATACCTTGGGTCCTCATCTGACCCAATGTTAACGCGTACGCCTGGATCGGTGCTTCCGAGACTAAGCTTGGGGGAGCTCGCTTGCTCCTTCTGTAATTGCTATTTAGCAGGTTCAGCTTTTTCCTTGGATGGGCTCTTTGACTTGTTGCCCTCCTGAGCCTCTGTTGGGACTAGGCTCTTTCCCTTGACATCACCATCCTTGACTCCAGAGGTGGATGGCTTTGACGTTGGGACAGCTTCAATCACACCGTGGCATTCCTGTGCGGTGTTCTGATTGCCGCGGAGTTCCATTATCCCATAAGGGCCGGGATAGCGGAATACCTGATGGTAAGTTGACAACACACCTCTCATAGCATGGATCCACTTTCGACCCAGAATCGCATTGTATTTGCTTGCGATATTTAGGACGCTGAACTTGCTGGTTACAACGACCTTGTCTTCCCTTCTGCCTACAGTGACAGGCAGAAGGATCTCCCCCTTAGGGTCTTCCCTTGAACTATTGAAGCCAAGGATCGGTGTGAAGTCTGGGATGAGCACTGAATCGGGCAGCCTCATGTCCTTGAAGGTTCGGTACATGAGAATGTTGCATGATGCCCCAGGGTCAATGAATACCCTCTTGATTGTGTAATCCGCTATTCTGAGTTCAACGACTAGGGCGTCGTTGTGTGGAGTAACGACCTTATTGAGATCATCTTCAGTGAAGGTGATGTCAGTCTCTTGCCGGGCAGGGATGTTGAAACGAGCTGCTCGGCCGGTGATAGAGTAGACATGGTGGAGATGTTCCACTCGTCTCTTTTTGTCCCGAGAGACAGGGGTGTGTTGAGATTCGTCAATCATGTAGACCACATGACTGTCCGACTCACTGTTGCTGTCAACCTTGTTGGCGACCTTCTTGTTGATGTGATCGCGTAGGTCGCCTGTTGGACCTAAGCGCTGAGAGAGGCTACGCCCTCTGCTGCGTACTGGGCTTGCGGAGGCCGTTCTGGCCTTGCTTTGACCCCGCTTTGGTGAACGAGGAGGGGTTCTGGATTCCTTCCTCATCCGCTTGCCTGTGGACTCCTCATTCCTTCCGAGGATCCAATTATTGAGCCTTTTCTCATCGGCCCAGGTTTGAAGTGCGCGCTTCAAGACGCGACAATCATCAGTCTGATGACACCGTACTTTATGGACTTTGCAGTACGGGCGACCAGATGTATCCTCCAACTGTGTGAAGGCAGGAATCTTGCACCAATGGTTGTGCTTGATCCTTTCGTAGATATAACTGGCTGGTCGCGTAAACCGGTGATATTCTCGCTGCTCGGTAGGCAGCGACTTAGCTTTGAACCTCTTTCCATCTGGTCGAGGTCGTTTGCTTGAGCCAGCCTCAATGTTGCTGACTACATGGTTCTTCTCCCTCCCGGTGAGGGCTTCTTCCAGCTTTATATAACGATCTACCTTTAGGTAGAGCTCGTCAAGTGATGAAGGTCTCTTCATTGCCAGAGACTTGTGAAGGTCGGACCCTTGGATCAGTCCGTGAGAGAAAGCAATATTTGCAAAGGTCTCGTGCTCCTTTGCGAAGTCCTGAATAGAATGTAATTCAGATTTAAATCGGGCAAAGAAAACACTAAGTGACTCACCATCCTTATGCTTGACTTTGAAGATGGAGTCAATGGTAACAGGGCGCTTCTTATTGTGGATGTAGAAAATGACGAATTGTTTCTCAAGCTCTGCAAACGAGCTGATGGATCCTGGCTTCAATCGATGAAACCAGTCGAGAGCTGGCCCGGTGAGACTGGACTGGAACAGCAAACACAAAAGATGATCCTCCTTGATCAGAGGAAGGGACTTCCGGAATCCTTTGACATGGTCGGTTGGATCTCCGACTCCTGCATACTGGTCGAACTTGGGTGCATTCAGCTTGTTCGGCAGATCGTGTTCCAGGATCTCGTTGGAGAAAGGAGACTCCTGGAATTGTTGAAGGGACTGCACAGCAAGTTGCTCTGCAGTGTGGCTCTTGGACCGGTGAAGGAGAGCCTGAGATGCTTTGAACTCCGCCAGCTGCTGGGTGAGTTGCTCGAACTTTTGGTTGGAATCATCAGCAGGAATGACTCCAAGTCCGCTATTTTCCCCTTGCTGGGGGTTGGTTTGTGCGGCCTTTAGACGTTCATTTTCTTCCTGCAGACGTGTAATCTGTGCCTGCAGATCTTGGATAGTAACTTCCTGATTAGTCATTTGGAATGGGTGATTTTGATTTTGTGGGTGGGAGGGTTTGGGTTTTCGATTATATCGAATTCCTTGCAGTCGGCGCCAAATGTATTAACCTATTTCTAGATTAATGCACTGCTGGGTCAGGTCGCTAGGGAGACTTGACCAAATGGGGATATTGGAGATCGGGGTGGCTGCACCTCGTTGAGATCGAGATTGCCTACGTACTCTAGCTCGGGGGAATCGAACTTAGAGATCAAGCCATCGTAGTTCTGTTTATATAGAAGATAGAAGGGCGTGGATCGTGGATCTTGCAGATTCTCCGCCATCATAATGAGGATTAAATGAGTAACGCGCGCGGATCATCCCTGTGAATTAATTGTGTAACTGATGAGAATATTCTGTGCATTGAATGAGAGCACGTGTGTATGGCAGGTCGCTGCTCAAGGCTCCAGCTTATATTTACTGCACCCTTATAGATTCATTGTCGTTGAATCCTGGAGGAGAGACGCCGTGAAGTCTATTTGCACTGAGATACCATCTCTGAGGGGCAAAATCTTTCCTTAAGAACAGTGCTTCGCACGCCTCAACAATCTCCATTCTAAGTTCTTTTTGCAGCATGCTTTGTGTACTACACCAACAAGGTGTTCCTCATTGCTTTGCTAATACATTCTGCAGTCACCGACACTGAATAAATTCTTCTGCCTCAGCTCCTTTTTGCCAGGTAGTTGAATAAGGCTCGCCTATGCGAAAGGGTGGTTCAAGTGTATATTTAAGAAATAACAATTACTCTAGCTTGGACCCCCAAAGTTTAGCCACTCACCCTGGCAGGTTGATTTCCACCACCAAGCTCTGGAACAAAGAGTGCAAGTATGGGATCAGAAGGAGACCAACTGAAGTCTCGAACATTTTCAACCTTTATTGACTTCTTGTCAATAAGAGTGGAGGTCTTTATTTGATACACAGATACCTCCCAAGCAACCTTGTATGGAAATGGCTCCGTAGGTGGTGTGTATTCCCTATCACCCTTCAAGAAAGTTTTATACATGGATTTCACTGAGAACTTTTTGATATTGTTCCATCTCCATTCCCATTTATGGCTCCTTCTTATATTTGGGCGTCATTCATTATCAAAAAAATGTTCAAATACCCCTCCATTCTTGTTGGAGGCATGTCTATAGAGACTCGAGAACCGAATTGCTAATGTTTCACCACATCGACCATCATGCCAAAAGCTAGTCCCTTTCCTGTCAAGAACCTTGAGTGTGATTCCTTCAAAAAAAGTCCCTTGAGATGCCAAGATCATAGGACAAAAAGTCGATAAATAGGAATCTATCGTGTCCTTGGAAATCCGATATATCCGGATATATCTAAAAATATCGACGATATATTAAAAAAAAATATATTCTGATATTTTATACCCGGTCTCAGTTTTTTCATTCGCTAGATTAATATATGAATGAAATTCTTTGAAATCTTTCCATTTCAACAGATATCATTCCATTTTCAAACCAATCTTCCCCCCCCCCCCCCCCCCAAAAAAAAAAAGAACTTACCTCAAATTATTTAGATCTTCGTCAAGATCTTTGAAGATTTTTTCAACTTTCTAAATTCAAATTAAACAAAATACTAAAAAATAGATTTCGATCTTCACCAAAAGAGATTTGGATCTAAATTCTTCTTTCTTTTCATCGTCCAAAACTGGGTCTGCTATACTGCTTCTTCTTAAGGAGAGAGAGATTTGTTTTTTTTTTTCTTGGTTTTAGAATGTTTAAGAGAGCAGTATAAGATCCAAACAAAATAAATTTAGGAAAAAGTATGATAATAAGAGTTTGAATCTGTTTGCAAAGAGAGATTACAGAAACGAAATTCAAGATTCCAAAAATTTGTTCATCGAAATTTTCAATAATTTCAATAATTCTGTTTTATCAGCATTTATCGCGATATATCGAATTCTATCGCTCGATATTTGACAGAAACATTATACCCGAAAGTATCACAAAGTATCGTATCGTTTTGTTTTAAAAACGATATATATTGTGATATTTCGCGAAATATCGCGATATTTTGTACTATGGCCAAGATAGCCTTCCAAAAATTAGAAGCCCCTTTGAGATGCCAAAAGAACCATTTATCGTAACATTGTTTTGGGCTCTCAAGCTGAAAGGATTTGAATATACAGTACATAAAACAAACAATCATGCAGCAGAGTGATCCAGTGCTAAACATAAATTGATCTTAAGAATTCATAAACTCTATTTTGGAACCCTAAAAGAACAAAATTGGTTGCGTAGCATTGGAGCTCAGTATATATGTATATATAGTAACAAAAATATTAATTGCTGGCTGGTAAAATAGTCACAATGAATACTGTTTAGTGTAAACAATGTAAATCTCATAAAAACCAATGTAAATGCCTTATTTATGCTAACAAATTAAAATTGCTCATAAAAAGTCACAATGAAATACCAAAAACAAGCTGCTTATATGCAGATTCATTGATTCCTTATGCTGACGATGATGCCTAATATGATAGAAGAAATTTGACGTAATGATTGTCCTCTTTTTAAAAGTTCTTCTGGAATTGGTAGATGAAAGTCGGTGAAGCAGTCATTACAACTCCCAGCAGTATCGAAAACACCAGTCATTAAAACTGATGCTTCTAAATATGCATGGCCGTCCAATTTCTGGATGATTGTGGGCAAATTATAAACCGAAAAGTCGTACTCATCGTGGCAAGATTGCAGTTGACTCTGAACTAAAGCTGGGTTTTGCTGCTTGAGAAGTTGAGACAGATAAGCGACTGTTTCATTGGCATCTTTTAACGCTACATTGACGATAATCTTGGCTAGCCCAATGACTGTAGTTGTTTTAGAGCTTTCGGGGCTTCTATTGAGGATCGAAAGACATAAAGCTGGAAATTCAGTTTTAGCACAAGTTGATGAAATCAAATCTGCAGCCTGACCATTTGCAGATTCCATAGTGGTGACTAATATGAGAGTGAGACATAATAATACTGGAAACCCAAGAGAAGACATTCTTCACAACTTGTGTACAGTATGTAGAATGTGTAGAGGATGGTAGAGACAAGAAAGAGATCCTTTCCTAGGTTTAATTTATATAGAGAAAAAGCTCAAAGATTTGATATTACTCTTAAATATGCAAAGATTTTATTTTATTTAAATTGCAATATTGCATGAAGTAATTTAGTAATAATATATTTTTTTGTGACATTGCATATTTGCATTCTATATATATTTTCTGACCAAGAAAATTAACAATATTTCTCCAAAGTTCCCATGTTCAACCCAAACAATATTGATTTATAGAGTAATAGCTTTATGGGAAAAAAAAAAAAAATTGAATTCAAATTCAAATTTTGTAATAATTTGATTGATTCGAAATCTTTCTAAATAAGTAAATAACTTGGGCATGGGCCCTGAATCTTTTTTGGCTGGAATGGGCCCTGGATCTTGTGTAGCCATTTTAAATCGAATGCCACGTGGTTGTCTGGTTGATATGGTACGTGTTAAGTCAAAGACAAAGCGCTGGTTAAATTTCGTACACGTGGCACCAAATCTGAAATGGCTACAACATTATATCTCTTTGGCCGGCTACATAGGATACGAACTTAAATTGGCGCCAATTCTAACTGTAACAACTGATTTTTGAATAGTTCAATTAATTAGTAAAAGTTTCCTATCAAACTCAAGTAACCTGGAATCAGTTTCCTATCAAACTCAAGTAACCTGGAATCATCTCTCAAGTTATAGTCCCTGGTCGCTACTTCTCTCATTACTCATTTTTGAGAAAATATCCCCTATTGGCTAGTGTCCTGTTCGTACTAATGCTCAACCTTGGCACCACTGTTTTTTGTAAGAGTTCGTTACCAACATTAGTTTTCTTAACAAGTTGATAGCAGTAATTTGCCGCTTTGTAGATTCTGCAAAGCAATCTTCAGTAAGTACCATGTGACAAACTAATTAATGCCCAAGTGTCGATGGGCTTTTCAATTCGTATCTGAATACATTGTCATTTGTCAACCAGTTGTTGTTTTATTTTTACCTAGCAGAACTAAAATTATTACTGCATCTGAATTTGTTAGACTTAGGCACCACTAATTATCATTAAACTGATATCTTGGGAGTTTCGAAGATGGTATTGATTTTTTCCCCTTTTATTGGCTTCCCTTTCTTTCATCGTCTTTTTGGACCACTAATTATCAGACTCTCTGTCACGATCAAAATCTATATAGACTTCACCAACTTTGTCCACAACAATTTTGCGGTTCACCTTGCAGTTAAAGGACTTAGGATGCAACTAGATTATGACAATACCAAGTTGTTCCTTGCTCATAAATTGTCCGAGTGCACCTCCACTCTTTGCTCTGCCGCATGAAGCAACATTTGAGTCCCGTCTAGAAAATACAATTCAAATCCTGGGAAGGAATTGTTCTTCTCCCTCCTGCAGCTATACGTACGTGCGCTAAGATCATATTCACATCATTTTCTCTGCTATATCCTCCATTGGATATAGTCAAATTAAATTAATACACTCAACCAATTGCTTGGTATTACATTAAATGGGATGGTGAGCCTTATTTTTTCAGTGAAAGCTCTTGTGTCTTTAAAATTCCTGGAGCTGCGCATGTAAATAGCTCTTCAACGCATTCATTAGTCTCTCTCTTAACCATCTGCTGAAGTTGTGAGACATACCTCAACCTCTTATCATTTTTTCTCAAAGATCGAGTATATATAGGATACAATGGCCCAAATGAAGGTGTCCTGTCATTCCCCTTCCCTGTTGATGGAATCCGTACACTCACACATTGTTCGGCAATTTGATTTTCTATTAGGATCATGTCTAACCACCAAGGATCATACCAAAAGATGTTCTTAATTGCATTGCTTCTTATATACATGAACTTCTTCCAATTGATGTGTAATTTGCATGTGGTCCATTGGAACCATAAACTTATCTCCAAATACAACTTTGAAGACTAGTTCACAAGCCAACTTTATTCCAGGTCTTCATACACTGTCAATACAATCTTCATCTTTGCTGCACATTGTGAAATTACTTGTGTTTTGGTGCCCACTCCAAAAAAAAATAAAAAAAATTGTTGCATAAGAGGGAGGACAAAACTCAATTTTTGTTATCAATAACTAACTCGGTGTTCTTGTTGTAATATAAAAATGAATCAATGCGTCTCTCTTCTTCTTCTTTCTTCTCTTCTCCATGCACCGATATGTCAGTTCACCCAATTCATTTGGCCTAATCCAAAAATTCTAATCTGCCATCTTACGTACCAGAAGTTTGAA
Organism: Aquilegia eximia; assembly: GCA_023053565.1. Classification (NCBI taxonomy): domain Eukaryota; kingdom Viridiplantae; phylum Streptophyta; class Magnoliopsida; order Ranunculales; family Ranunculaceae; genus Aquilegia; species Aquilegia eximia. The sequence goes on from JALIGU010000007.1 coordinate 15,058,712, forward strand.
TTGCACTCAACATCCATATGTTTAACACATAGTTAGTTTCTCAACATCCATATGTTTAACACATAGTTAGTTTCTCATAATTGAAACCAGCACTCGGTTGTTTGACATTAATTTTGTGACATTGGATGTCCATGGTTATCTCGCCTTGAGTTTATTGTTAGGAAAACCAAGTTGTACGCGCCTCGTCCCGAGTCTGTGTCCTCGCGTCCTTTTGTCAAAAGTAAGTTTTGGGTTTAGGACGTACGTACCTAGTTAGGGCGTACGTACGTCATGTTAGGCAGCAAACATGTTTTGGTCAGGACGTACGTACTTTGTTAGGGCGTTCATACGTCCAAGTAGGCAGCGAACTATTTACGTCTCAGGACGTACGTACACTGTTTCGACGTACGTACGTCCAATATGAAATCTGTCAATTTCAGCCCATTTTCTCTTGTTTCAAACCCTAACTATATATAGGGTTTTCTACCAAAGAACAAACTAGTTCTTTGGCCGTCCAATTCATCTCTTGTCTTGGAGTTTGTTTAGGTTTTGGTTTAGGTTGTTTTGGTGATTGAACTCTTCTTCTTCTTCCCCATTCATCTTCTTCTTCCTTCTTCCCCATTCATCTTCTTCTTCCTTATTGAATAGTGATTTAGCTTCGAGTCTTCTTGTGTGTTCATCAAGAAGTCGAGTATCCTTGTGTGTTCATCAAGGAACTCTGTTGTAAGCTTGTTTCATAGTTTGGCTTCGAGTCTTCTTGTGTGTTCATCAAAAAGTCGAGTGTCTTGTGCGTACATCAAGGTACTCTGGTGAAGTCAAGGTGTTAGAGATAACTAGGAGTGTCAACTCGCAGTGATTGCAGGTAGTTGATAGGTTTGTAAATCTCTTTTCATCTAGTGGATTTATTTGTTGTCGTGAGGACAACCGTGGACGTTTCCCATATTGGGTTTTACCACGTTAAAAATATCGTGTGTTCTTTATTTGTTAATTGCTTTATTGTTAGCTTTACTATTGTTATATTGCACATATATTGTTAGCTTTACTATTGTTAGCTTTACTTTATTGTTAGCTTTACTATTGTTATATTGTCAGGACGTACGTACTTTGTTAGGGCGTTCATACGTCTAAGTAGGCAGCGAACTATTTACGTCTCAGGACGTACGTACGCTATTTCGACGTACGTACGTCCAATATGAAATCTGTCAATTTCGGCCCATTTTCTCTTGTTTCAAACCCTAACTATATATAGGGTTTTCTACCAAACAACAAACTAGTTCTTTGGCCGTCCAATTCATCTCTTGTCTTGGAGTTTGTTTAGGTTTTGGTTTAGGTTGTTTTGGTGATTGAACTCATCTTCTTCTTCCCCATTCATCTTCTTCTTTCTTCTTCCCCATTCATCTTCTTCTTCCTTATTGAATAGTGATGTAGTTTCGAGTCTTCTTGTGTGTTCATCAAGAAGTCGAGTATCCTTGTGTGTTCATCAAGGAACTCTGTTGTAAGCTTGTTTCATAGTTCGGCTTCGAGTCTTCTTGTGTGTTCATCAAAAAGTCGAGTGTCTTGTGCGTACATCAAGGTACTCTGGTGAAGTCAAGGTGTTAGAGATAACCAGGAGTATCAACTCGCAGTGATTGCAGGTAGTTGATAGGTTTGTAAATCTCTTTTCATCTAGTGGATTTATTTGTTGTCGTGAGGACAACCGTGGACGTTTCCCATATTGGGTTTTACCACGTTAAAAATATCGTGTGTTCTTTATTTGTTAATTGCTTTATTGTTAGCTTTACTATTGTTATATTGCACATATATTGGGTTCTCAATAATGATCTCCAGGTCATCTCTGATAAAGTCAGCCATTTATATAAACTCTTGGATTCATACATGACTGAAGTTTCCCACATACAACATGGTTGAATATAGTTGCAACATGCTACCATTGTTTACCAACAAGTTCCATCGACAAGCAAGAAGATTCATTTAATCCAGTGCAGTCCCAAAACAACACACACAAACAACAGTCTTACCCATATGGGAGAGCTCTGTCGTATTTAAACACTTTAATAATGTGTATATAAGCCCTGGAGGTAGCAACTACGTAAATTGGTAACACATAAGGATATATGGAATTGAAAGACTCAAATTTAGCTAAGTGACTACCATATATGGACTTCATAGCAATATACCATCTATCTGTCAAACAAAACCTACTCTGTGTTCTGCATGTGATCAGCTCAACATTATACATTTAGTGTTGTAAACAAACAACTGTGTAATGAAAATACATTAGTTCCTAACTGAAACTTAAAATAACTTCCCATCAGTATAACATAACAATATTACCCCCCCCCCCCCCCCCCCTCCCCCCCCCCTCCTCTCTCTCCTTCTTACTTGTTTTTCGTCTGCAACTTATAATAAAACACACAAAATGAAAACCACAATTGGTATGCCAGATACCACGTTCTGGTTCGCTAGTCCACCCAAAATTAGGACGGCAGAACTGGGTTGGGGAGAGAACCTGGACTCAATCAAATCTGCATCAAATGGGACTTCGGTTTGAGGAAGCCACTGGTCTCCGTTAATGAAGGATCTCACGGTGTATCTAGCTGCCTCCATAGAATCGAAAATGACCTTGTAACCCGGCCATTTAATCCGTCTAGTAGTATCTGAACCCGGGCCATGATTATCAAACTCTCTATAGGTTAGTGTGTCTACGAATGAGTCATTTTCCATTTTGATCCATCCTCTAGGATCAATAAGATCACCAATGTAGGATTGCATTACAATAGTTGTTGAGAACTGCTTCCAAGGCCTTCCTAAGTATGTCTCCACCGTGTCCAACGTTGATAGCTCCTTTGACCGTACAATATTGCACTTATGAAGTACTATGCCTGTATCAGGTGATGTTAAACTATCTTTACCTTGGGCTGTAATTACATTCCTCTGTCCTGGGAGCGGCTTCCTTGGCATAATGTTACAAGCTTGGAAGATAGCAGAAGCATCACCAAAGATAAAGTCTATGGTCCCGTACACATCACACTCTCTGTAGAAATGTCTTCCGCTTTGAGCATACAATGTGTCTTGATAACCAATGAAGCTACAATGATAAAATGTTGATCTATCGCCTTCAGACCTCATGGCGACGGCTTGATTCATCTCTGGTCCCGATGAGTTCTCAAATGTCATGTCAATGGCTAGAAAGCCATCTCCGAGAACAACTATGTACAGAAAATAAGAATTTATGTTAGCAAGAATTGAATATCTTTGTTCAAAAGTTTTGTTTGTAACAGAATCGTGTAATGATGCAGCCAGATCTATATGTCGCGGGTTTGTGATCATAGCAGGTAGGCTACACTATCTACTGGCTAAGAAATCTATATAAAATCCACAACACTTTACTTTGCTCCTTCAAAGTACATTCTTATCGGCTTGAGCATACCATAGTCTCTTCTTAACATGTACTGGACTATAAGCACAGATAAACTCGAGTCTTAATTATTTCACTTTAACTACTTCAGAAATGAAAAGATTTACTTCATTGCTACCTTTAACCAAAGTGTTGTGCAGACTTTTTGAGAATATAGAAGAAATTATAGATTACAACTTACAACAATAAACATAATGGATACTTTGTTTTGTAAATCAAATTTTTATTCATTTCTGACAAACAGAAAACTAGTTCCACATTGGAGATGGATGAACAGACAACAAACACCATGCATTAGAAAATGGAAAGAAATCTTGGTCAACGACTCTATGCACAAAAGTCTTCTGACCGTGGTCTTGTTATTAAGCCATCGGAGCTTATTAATTATATCTGCATTTAGGTAAATCATTTAAACAGGTTACGTTACAAACGTTGGATTTATTGATCAAGTATAGTTTTGTCACTGAGGTAGTGGCAGAGTACACTCTGCCTATCTACTACTGCTTCAATAGTGTTGGTTACCTACCAATGTTTTATAACCCCCCAACCCCCCGAACAACCTCCTAAACAAGACTGGATTGAGTAGCCATTCATGGTAAGGTGGCCGGCCTACTACAGGCACCTGTAGGGATTAGTGCGTGAGTAGTATAGAGGTCTGCATGTGAGACAAATAGTAGAGGTAGCTCGGATTGGGTGTTTATTCCTTCCTGGTTTTGCTGGTGTGAAGCATGCCAGGCCGGTACACGATCGAAAATAAGGACCTGGCAAGAATATTTGGGTGAATATGACCTTGTGCTAGAGTACAATCCAGGCAGAATCAACAATGTGGCGGGCACTCTAAGTCGCAAGGCAGATTCCACTTCTTATCTCTTTGCGTTCTCCTTAAAGCTAGTAAGCGACTTGTGTGCCAGAGTTGCAGACTCCAGGAGGAGAACCGATCGACCTACATGTTATTCCCAAAACAGAAAACCTTCCGGGTTTCTAGGATAGGACCCTACTTCCTAATAGCTAGGCAGACTCGCAGGAAGATGCTCCTGATAGCTCGCATTTGTATTAGTACAAAATATGATCTATTCCCAAGTGCATTACCAAGCCAAACAAGTGGTCGAGTGAATTTATGAACGAGCAACGATGAGAAGCTGACGGAACGTGAGATACAATTCACCAGACTAGGAATTTATGAACGTGATACAATTCAAGGTTTTAGCTAAGCGAAGAGTGGAAAGAAGGAATCAAAAAAGAAATTCATTCCTTCTTAATTTGATTGAACTTCCCGGTCTTATGTTCTGTTCATCCAGTGAAACCGCCTCAAAGCATTTTTCATGATTAAAAGGAGTTTGAACCAGACTGTCAGTATAAGAATATGCATATCATAGTTGGAACAAGATAGTTAGAATAAACATACCTAAAGCTGCAGAAGATTTAATGCCTTCTCCTTCCTTTTGATTTCTGCTGGATGTGAGGATCGTTTTTCCCATCCCATCACCCACAAATGTAATGTTCCACTTGCTTTTTGGAATGATGATGTACTCACTATAGACTCCGCTCTTGATGTGTATAACATATCTCTCCATCCCCATATCAGGAGCTCCTTCTACTGCCTCACTGATGGTAGTGTAGTCTCCACTACCATCCACACAAACTGTCACAAGGCCTTCTACAATTGCAAGTGAAGAGGTAGTAAGTAGAAGTAGGAAAGGAAGAAAAATCAATGCCTTAGCCATTTGTGTTGAAAGCAAAGGAAAGGTTGTAGATGAGGAAGGATGAAGGTTGCAAGAATGTGACAATGAAGGTTGCAGATGAGGAAGGATGAAGGTTGCAAGAAGTGGTAATGAAGAAAGTCTTCAAGGACTGCAAGCAAGAAACAAAGAGGCAATTTTGTTAGAAGGGTATGCAATTTGAATGTCTTTCCTTTGCTATTGTAGGGAACAGGTCTTAAAGCATGAGAAGAAGAAAATCAGTTTTAGCAAATATTAAGCACTCTACAACCATATTTTGGAACAGGCCTTTGCCTTTACTAAGTTCCCATATTTGCTACCTCATGCCCATTAAACAGAATTACTGAGCTGCAATTTTAGCAAGTATTTGAACAATTTGACAGTATAAATGATGTGAACTCTTTAGCTAAGCCTACATATAAGAACCAAGTTCAGTGGTAGTTTCCAGCAATTACATATCTTAGATGATTGTTTCTAGGCATTAATAATGTTGCAACGGCATGATCAAATGGCTACACTTGCTCTATTCCAAGCTCCATCAATCTCAAGAGTCCCTTTCTTACTACAACAATCATTTCTAAGTAATTGTAGATATTAAGTGCATTGTCCACAATAAAGTTCCTCCTTAGTTTGGCTAAATACATCTATTTCCTTTGTTAACCAGTGGAGGGCTTTGAGGCTGCAAGCATGAGGAGATGCATGTGCAGGGGTCACACTTGCAATAAAACAACATCACATAGAGGCCTCATGCAGAAATCAGTCATCATGACACTCCAAAACAGGAGAGCTTGCATGTACTGATCGATCATAACAAAGTTCTTAAGACAGTGGATTGCATATTTGCATATATACATCAGGGTCATGAATGGAACCACCGCTTCAAGATATCCATAAATTCCCATATAAATAAGGAGTGAGCTATCTTCGCTCTTATGCATTCCATTATTCCAAGCCAATTCCATGACCATACTCCTCAGTGATTATTGTGCGAACCATTGACATTTTGTAACAGATAACAATGGTTATGTCTTACGTCTAACTCTCTGATCCACCGAAAAAAAATTAATGGAGATCCATACATAAGACATTAGGCCACTTTGGGGAGAGTTCATCACTGATTCACTGATCTCTGGTTTCATTAGAATCAGGTAATCAACCAAACCAAAACAATGTCAACCAGCTGCTATGGTCACAAAAATGTAATTAAAACACAGGCCCACCTATTTTATATATGGGTTGCCTATAAACTGATGTTCTAATGTGAAAATAGTTGAAATTCTAGTGTGATATCATATAACCACCTGCCCAATCGATGTAAGAATACATGTGGGAGTGTGTTTTAGACTTCTAGTTATAGGTGAAGTGAAGAGAAAAGTTGAAATGAAGCCAAAATGTTCAAAATGTGTATTAAAAAATTGGTTGAATGCATGAACAAAAAGAGTAAGTATTCCTTGATGGTATTAAAACAATGATGTTGAAAGCAAAACATTCACATTTAGACATCATAAAAGAAAGTATTTTGAAATTTCAGCTAACAAAAATAACATCCAGACAAGACCAGCATAGACCATGCCATATGCATCAAAACAGAAACTGGGATTTAGACAAGTTCTAATGTGTTTGACAGTTGAAACAACACACTGAAACATAGATGCACAGACGTACAACATGGTGAAGTTGACCTCTTTAGGACTTGAACACAGAGAGACATCTTCCATGAGAAAAATTGTCCAGCATAGCATCTTAATTATCATTTATTTTATTTTTGATAATTTGCACAGCATAGCACTTACTGTATTTTATTTTATTGATGAAGGCAAGTTATTACTTGAAATCCAGATTCCAGAGTACAAACTTATTGACCTCCACAAGCACTGAAGAAGAAAACCAACTGATCTTTGTTCACAAACCATAATGACAACCCTTTATAAAGCAAATTCATTTGTTGAATAGTCAAATATTGTTAGGCCTAGGAAACATTGACAAGCATCCACTTTCATGTGCAAGTTTATATAGTATCAAGCTTGTGACTGCATGCACACAACTGGAACAAAATGCATGCAACTTGTAGATACTTGTGGAACCAAAAGCCAAAAACATAGTAAGACAGCAAGCAAAGGAAGCACCATGTAAATGATTCCAATCAGAATTTAAAAGATACTGTATAAGAGAAAATTTTGCACTACATGCATCTTAGCTTTGGTCTCACGTAATTAACCAAGGGTTGGAGAAAGATCAAAGTGCATATATATATCATTTTGTCCAACAAACAATATTATTTCAATAACACACCAGATTGAATTTTATGGTTGAGCTTCGCATTGAGAGTATATATAACTCAATTGTCTATAACTTCCTCAACTTCGACTTCCTTAGCCTCGTATTCCTCTTCCTCGTCACTGGCCTCCCCATCCCACAAATTCTGTCTAGCTATCTTCTCTTCCTCGTGCAACTGCTTCCATAGTTTGGCCCATGCATCTCTCTATCCTGCTCCCTTAACAGCAGTGAAACATCCTGATCCTCAGCCTGGTACTTCTTGAGGTTCTTTGCAATTTCTTCCCCTTTCTCTGCAATCAAGACGGATGCTATTGCTGGCCTTGGACGCCATATATTCAATGTCTACCATAAAACGCTCTTCAGTTTGCATGATCTCAACCTCATCAACATTATAGAATTCCAACTGTCCATTAAAACCTCTCAATCCTGCTAGGAGGATGAAACGTCCCGTAGGTAACCAAAACAAAGCACTGGCTTAATTTCACTCAAGTGTTGTGAGGCTTAAGACACGACCAGTGTTGTGGGAAGTCCCGCATCGAGTAAAAACTGTGCACCTGTGACCTTTTGGCTCTAGGCAAATGCAATGATTTTGTCATTCATATTCTCAAGCTCCAAAACCTCTTAGTAGGGGATGTCCCATTCTTTAATGTGGAAAAGCTCAAAGCCAGTGTACGTGCTTTTCTTTGTCTTTCGTGTATCGATCAACCTTATGGCAAGGTATTCCCCACTACAGTTCACTGACACTGAATAGATTCTCTTCTTTGCCAGGTAGTTGAATAAGGCTCGCCTATGAACAAAGGGTGGTTCAAGATAATATTTAACTCTAGCTTGGACCCAAAGTTTAGCCACTCACCCTCGTAGGTTGAAATCCACCGCCAAGTTCTGGAACAAAGAGTGCAAGTATGGCATCAGAAGGAGACGAACTGAAGTCTAGAACAAGTTCAACCTTTATTGGCTTGTTGTCAATAAGAGTGAAGGTGTCTGTTTCATACACAGTTATAACTGTTGTGTATTGGCTCGCAATGCGCAGGATAATAGCTTATATTAAGTGAGGTCTATAGGATCATACCTTATATTTGTTTCTAGAAACAATGTAGGTAGGAATTCTACTCCCATAAGTACTTGGTATTCTAATTGGTAATTGGTATTGTTATTCAATTAGAATCTTTATATGGATTAGGAACTCTTGGGTATTATATATACTCAACTAGTTGGCTATTGTAAAGGGGTGGAAAAGGGAGGTAAAAAGAAGAAAGAGTGAACCAAAGGTGAAAGCATTACTAGATAGGGAGAGACAAATTTATGAGGGTTTTCATAATAGGGTTTCTCAGGTTCTAGTGTGTGAGAGAAAGAGAGACAAGGAATTATAGATTTGTAATTAGGTTGTTTCTTTTCTCTGATTAGTAAATTCTTCTTGATTGGTTACCGGGTGGAGTAGGCGGGTTTGCCGATATTACAACCAATTTTTGGGTTAAAGCTTCTGTTGCACAACAATAACATTCATCCCGATTCTAGCAAAATACATGTCTTCTTCCCCACCACCTCCATCTGAAAAAGAACAAAAGAAGGGCACTACTAGTCAATGATAACAAGTTAACAACAAGACAGTCACTCTGTGGGAACTATTGAGTTAACTGCATATTTGCATAAAGAACAGAAATATACCACATAGGCACTATTACCTAAACACAGGCCATGAAACTCGAGAAACACCTCCTGTCCCTCCACCGGCAAATTCATCAGCATTTGCTTTAAAACCCTCATCACCTCTCCAGTCCTCACATCAAAAATGTTCAACCGGCTTTCTACATTAAGAGTGATTTTCCAACTAGATACGATCTGCATGTCAATCGATATAAACATAAAAAGTGATATTTGCTTACATGTGATTCACAAGGATTTCTATGAGTGATATTTGCTTACATGTGATTCACAAGGATTTCTATGTTCGTGACTGCTATATGTGACCAAAACTTTCTCACCAGGAGAAAAATCAATGAGCCTAACCCGCATATATCCCACCCCAACCTGATCTATGAAGATGAGCATAATGCACAAGTGATAAGACGGTTGAAGGTAGTTGCACCACCTCAAGTAGCAGCTCCCTGCCTGTGAACTGCAGCCAAGTATGTCCCAAAGGGAATCATTGCACAAAACTCTCCGTCCAAAACTGCCACCAAAACAAATCTTAACATCTTTTTGTATGATCTATATTTATTTGTTAATTTTCGATCACGGGGACATTAAGCTGTATGATCTATGACATTACAGTATATTATTGTCATCAGTGGGTCTAAAAAATACAAATCATTGAAATTGAATCAATTTGCAACCAAAATTAACTACAAATGGAGCTCAATTTTGAAAATAAAATATTACTAGTAGTAAATACTCACAATTTTTAAAATTAGAAGGTACAACTAGGGTTTCTGATTGAGAACTCTGGTCTCTCCTTGCACATTTAACAGTACTATCAGCGGTTTAGCTTTTGCCAACATGGCTTGAAGATTCCAACTGTCCTACATGACAAATTGACAACATGGCTTAACAGTTAACACAAATGATTCAGATGCCCAGATCAGATGAGATGGTGGTGGTCAGTCACACACACACACACACTTCATTTATATTGCCAACTTGTTGTCTCCGATGAGTTTTGAAATTTCTACTCCTTTTAAGAACCTCTCAAATTAGAGGTTCCATTGAGTTTTTAGCAAACTTTGTCTTGCGGTTCACTTGAACACTGATCAATGACAATGTCTTATGTTATAATGTAGAAGATCAAGTTTACAGGCTGAGTGCTCATTACTCATTATTGATCATCAAGGAATCAATTGAGTGGTATTGGGACCCTTTTTACATTGAAATCAAACTATTTAACAATCGCAAAAATAAATTCACATGACTGTGAAGTAACCTTAATCTTGATAATATCAAATGGAGAACAAGGAATGAAAGCACATACAAGAGTTGTATGGGCTCTCAAGCTGAAAGGATTTGAATATAAAAGGTACATACAAGAAACAATCTCAGTGCTTTGTTATTGCAGAGTGATCCCAGTGCTTAACAAGAGATCCTAACAATTCAGATGGTTATACCTACTTAAGAAGATTTTCAGAGTATATCATTGCTAAGCTATATTAATATTGCTGGTAAAACTCTATACTGCAATCAATGTTTCTGGAACATAGTCTGTGAAACCAATGTACATATTTTATTTGTGCTAAAATTGCTAATAAACAATCAACGCTAAGGGTGCTTTGCTTTGGAGTTGAAGTGTGTGAGTGTGAGCTACAATGAAATACCAAAAACAAGCTGCTTTATATGCAGTTGATTCATTGATTTATTAGGTTGCCAATGATGTTTAATATGATAGTAGCAATTTGACTTAAGGATTGTCCTCTCTTTGAAAGTTCTTGTGGAATTGATAGATCAAAGGAGATGAAGCAGTTACAATCCCCAGGAATATCCCCAACACCAGAGGTTAAAACTCTTGCTTAGTTGCTTCCTTATATGCAAGGCCGTCCAATTTCTGGATGATTGTGGGGAAGTTATTAACAGAAAAGACATACTCATCGCAGCAAGATTGCAGTTGACTCTTAACTAAAGCTGGGTTTTGCTGCTTGAGAAGTTGAGTCAGATAAACGACTGTTTCAGTGGCTTCTTTAAGGCCACATTGACGATGATCTTGGTTAGGCCAACCACTGTATTTGTTCTACAGCTTTCGGGGCTTCTATTGAGGATTGATATTTGAAACACAAAAAGCTGGAAATTCGGTTTTCGCACAAGTTGATGAAATCAAATCGGCCTGACCATCTGAAGAATCCATAGTGGTGAGTAGAAGACATTCTTCCCTACTTGTGTACGGAATGTAGAATGTGTAGAAGATGGTAGAGACAAGAAAGAGATCCTTTCCTAGGTTTATACTTTATATAGAAAAAAGCTCAAAGATTTGACGATTTAAATATGCAAAGATATTATTTAAACCTTAATATACATTGGGATTCAATTTGTTTCAAACAAAAAAAAAAAAAAAGCCTAAAATATTTTCTCCATGTTCAACCCAAAACAATATTTGGAACATGCTTGATTTGAGGATAATACAAGGTAATAATGATTTAGAAAGGTCTGAATAAACTGGGCCTGGCCTCGATCCTGTGGTTCATATTATACGTGTTAAGTTAAAGACAAAGCGCCAAATTCAGTAACCAAATCATTTGAAATGTTAGGTAGAAGAAACAACAGTAAATTCAGTGTTCCTTCCTTGGAAAACGAAGTGTGTGCCCTTACACACTAATAATCACTACCTAACTGGAATATGAACAGGTGTATCACTTTGTTTTTCTACCCACCACTTCCAATTACAATTCCCACGCAAGTCTTTCCCAACATACCATTAGCAAAAACATCTTGGATTCTAGGTAATGAGCACCTACAGGAACTAGCATAAGAAAAGAAGCAAGACCATAATGAATTCCTCCACTTTAAAACCACTGATTTATTTTTTTTTTAGCCTGGCAGGAGGTACCATCATAGATGATGCCACCTTCACTAGTATATGACCGAATGAAAGCGTCATTAAATGATCCTACAAGCTTAACCAGATTTCTAATGGCAATCTAAAGGTCTTGATTCATCTACACTCAACAAGAATTGATACCATCCCAAAGAGCATATATATTATTACAACTATATCTTATGAAGAATGAAGGTATCGGGTCTGAAGTCCCACAAATTGCATTCTACTCGTCTGATTAAACATACATATACAAGACTGTATATACATAGAAGGAAGAATACTCAAACCAAATACAACAAAACACACTACGAAAACAATAAACTCTTCTAACAGAGAAAGAAGATTTTGTCGAACCTGTGAAGCCAATGTTTAGGACAGAAACAGCGAGATGAGTCCGACGTTATAGAGCCAATAGATGATTAATGATTAGCAAGGTCTGAGTTCAATGCCAATGCTCAGAAGGGTTCGAGCAGATTCAAGTGCCTTTTCAGGTCCAAGTTCTGATATCTTCTCACTTGCCACTTCTCTTTCCACATCCATTGACACTTGGGTTGAACTTTCTGGGCTTATTAAAGCTTCACAATTCTGTAGTTGTGCATTATTCATGGAAGTAGCAGCAGAAAGAAGAGCAGCAACTGGTAGATCCTGGTTCTTTTTAGGTACAGGCATGTCATGATCATGTTTCCCTTCATATGAAATCATGATGGTTGTGTCATCCATAGCCTTTTCAACATGCTTGCGAACAGGACATCCAGCAGAGGTACATTTGTAGTAGCTCCTGAAAGTTCAATAAGGTGGTGAGAAAAGTTCTGGACTGAACTGGAGGAAATTAGCGCCAGCACTTGATCAAACTATGGATTTCTTAAGCTGTTTAACTAATATAATTACAAATGTTTGTGCAAATATATAGCTTAAGTAAGCTAGCTCAGGTAGACTGGACTTCTCCAAGAGGTTCCTGTCAGGCGATCCAAACAGGCTCTGTACCAGTGGCATAATCCCACAAATGAGTGCTCAAGTGGGAGGTCTTTCTCAGACATGCTCAAATGCATTACTCATATTATTAAAATGGTAGAGAAACAAAGTACATAAGTTATGAAGAATATTTGATTTCGGAACCCTTTTGGTTTAAACTGTTTTGGGAATTGTGACTACCTATAAGGCTATAATGCACCAGCATTTATTTTAATGACAAAGCATCTGTACAATTTAACTTAAAGGACATTAAATTGTCGTGAACTCGTGATAAGTGTGAGCAATACTCAGAAACTCAATAACAGCCTCGTCTGACCACTTGAAAAAAAAATTGTGATATTATCCCCAAGATCACTATGCTACACAACGTTTAAAATAAAAAAAAAAAATGTGACGTAATTATCAAATTTGCACATTAATGGACTCATAAGATGGTTTGAGAATGGCAAAACTTCAAAGTATGGTTTGATAGATCTACTTACATCCTAATAATATTGCTATCATTTAGAAACAAAGTTTTTCCACGAGACTTTTACGATTCAGATCTGAATTGACCGACTTGAATTCCCAACGAATTATTTCCAAATCCAAACTTTGTTAACATGTACTAGCAGATGGATAGATACTTTTTCTTTTATTACTTTTGATAGGTCATGTCCACTGTGTCTAATCGAAGTTTGGCATGGGCAAGGTATTATGTGCATGCTCAAATTAAGTTGAAGAGAACTCTAAAAAGAACACAAGTAGCGACTCTTAGGTTGTATAAATTACCATTTAAGCAGACAACTATTTGAACTAACATCACTTCAACTACAGTTACATTAAAATGCTTTGTTTTTACCTATTAACAGTAGAATTCTCCCAATCTCCCCCCAACTATAACTACCGAGATCAGCGCCCCAGCACTGACCACCATGAGTAAGGATACAGAGATTAGAGGAAGGTCATAATGCGAGTATTGTGATTTGGGGATGACGGTGGCTGCTTTGACAGAATGTAAGGTGATGAGAGAAGATGCAAGGAAAGAGTTACATATTGAGAAAGATATAAAAGGGAAGAAATGAAGGAAAAAAGTTCTTGAGAAAATAATTACAGTATATTATGTTTACTGAAGACACGGGATTCTAGTTAGAAATTAGGACACTGTTATTTATCATCAATAATGGAGGAGAGCTGAAACCATCGAAAGAGGGAATGCCATTGGTAAGAGTTCTGTACTGGGGGATTGCTTGTCATAATTTTTACGTTGAGCCCAGAGTAGTATTCTTTTTGTTATTCATTTTCTTTATCATCAAGCTAGAATAATGTAGTCATGATCGCTACCACTTACCCAAATTCGAGCTATGTTTTTATGAGAACTATTTGATCAGTTTATTATTATTCGTAGACCTTAATCAGTAGCAATGTATCCTAATTTCAAGAATCGATAGCAAGAATTTGGAGCCCACCCCCAAGAAACGACCCATCCGTATATTTAATCTTATTCTTGGACTAAGGATTTTTGACTATATGTTATGCTGGCATCTGACAGCAAGATGCATTATGTAGAGCAATCTCTTGCAAACATGCATTATGTAGAGAAATAATAACTACTGGTGGCCAGTTACACTATACTAATGGGCTAATGGCTGTGAAGACCGACTTTAGGTTCAGAACCCATCGCTCAAAATTTCAGAGTTGGGAAAGAGAAGACGTTAAGAGAGCAGGGTTGGATAAGAGAAAGGAGAGAGACAGACAGACATAGCATTACAACCTGACTAATAAGAGACCTCCTAAAATCGGTCGATCAGACTGACATACTAACATTAATATAATGACAACAATAATAATATAATAAACGCATATAGGAAACATAATTATAACAAACTTGCTTTATAAGATGGAAAAAGAAAATGGAAAAGCACCTCGGGTTAGAATTCCCTTTCACCATTTTCTGCCCATACTTACGCCACCTGTAGCCATCACCTGATACCCCAACATCACCAGACGCTTGGACAACAATTTTCGGCTCCTTAACTGTTGTTTTGTATAAAGAGTCTTCAACACTTTGTCCCTTGAACCTGTTTACCACACAACAAAAAAAAAATAAAGATGAACCCAAGTTACAAAACAAGAACTGGAAAGAGGCACTTCTAAATGCTTTACCTTCGTTTTGCACTTGATATGTCAAAGCTAGCCTCGTTCTTAACAATATCATTTGATGCACAATCTTTCGAACTATGTAACTTCTGTTCAGGTGAGGCATGTTTAAGTTTTCTCCTAGGAGTAGATGGACTATCAAGATTTGTAGGCGGACAATCTATGGCTACACTCACTTCACCAGGCTCTGGGGATGATATAGCCCCAACAGTCGACGGACATATTCTTGCTTCAGTGCGTCTTATCTTTTGAGGCGGATCATGACTATGACCACCTTTATAAACAATCTCAATCACACGATCAGATTGGTCACAACGTTCAACCTTCTTTTTAGCATGGCAATCAACATGTGTGCATCTGTAATAGCTTCTAGAGCTATTATTATTTTTCACAGGTTTCTGTCCATACTTGCGCCAGTTGTATTCGTCAAGGGAAGGTGTCTTCACTAAAGCATGAGCAGGTTCCAGTATCTGCTGAGAAGAATTTTGCTGTTTGACATCTGGTGTACATGAATTATTATCTTGATGTTGTGGTGGTGAACTTTGACATAGCGAAGTTGGAGTTATGCTAGAGGATAAGGATTGTTGGATACGAACAGGTAACAACTTGGTTGACGAATATGAATATTCAGCTTGACCCTGCATCTGTCCCTGACCTTGAGCTATTACACATTCCATAACTTTCGGACTGGACGACCCAAATTGCTCCTAGA
Source organism: Aquilegia eximia (assembly GCA_023053565.1). NCBI lineage: Eukaryota > Viridiplantae > Streptophyta > Magnoliopsida > Ranunculales > Ranunculaceae > Aquilegia > Aquilegia eximia. The sequence continues at coordinate 15,074,446 of JALIGU010000007.1, forward strand.
TAAAAACATAAAAAAAAAATTCAAACACCAAAAAGCCTACAATTTCCTACTGCAAAAACAAAAACATCTAAACTAACATATGCATAGACGAGTAAATGACCTTCCCCAAAAAATCGTAAAACTATTTTCACATACAACAGCAACTTCGAATCCAACATATATCAAACCCCACATTATATCATTATATTTTCCATCTATTATAACAGTGTAGTGTGATCCTTGATTTGAACGCCACACATTATCATAATTTAATCAATTTATAACACAAAATTCAATACAATTAACTTCAAAATACATAAATAAACCTCTCAAGATTACAAACTCATAACTGTAGCTCAAATTACAAGTAACAAAACATATTAAAATAATAATAATAATAATTCACTAATTAAAGAAGAAAAAAAACTTACAATTTTGAGTTCTGGAGAAGCAAGCGAAGTTACTGAAGTAGAAATGATCGTTGGTTTGAAATCCAATTCTTCAGAATTAGAAGCTATAACTAGGGTTTCTGACACTTCTTCAGAAACCTTGGTCTCTTCTTCAACTACTACTTTATCATTTTCTCTCTCTTCTTCTTCTTCTTCTTCTTTTGGCAATTTCAAACTCTGGTTTTTCTCCATGTTTTTTTTTCTAAATATCGTTTCGTTTCGGGTTGTTTTATAGTTTATCAGAAATGAAATATCGGCGTCGTAAAAAATTGTAACAGTATCGGGAAGAGATGAAGAGCTAGTAGTAGAAGTAGAAGTAGTTTGAGAAGTTGATCATCTCTCTCTCTGTCTATCTATCTATGTTTGTTGTTTGACTGATTTTGACTTATTTTAGTAGTTTTAGCTGATGGAATTAACGCCGTTAGTTTTTTTTTTTTCTTTGTTTTCTTTGACTGATGTTGACTAGGTCCCACCAGGGTTGTTTTAGCTGCAACTAACGGCGTTACTTTTTGAAAGAAAAGTTCTTGAATGAGTAACGGAGAAGCTCATTGAGTGACGTTGGCTCTCTAACCACTATCAGCGGTTTAGCTTTGGCCATCACGCTTGGGAAGATTCTATTTTCCGGTTCTTTTATTTTATCAAATGGCTCTTTTATTCAAATACACGAAGGCATGCACATGTTGACATAGGGGTAAATGGATTTTTGAGGTATGCAACATAGGGTTGGTTCGGGGCGGGTACCCCTATCTCCATCCCCATCCTCGTTTAGTTTTTTAGTCTTCGTTCCCATCCATTTTCTTGTTTAAGACTTTTCGGGGAATCCCGTCCCTATTTCTAATGGGGATCGGTTCTCTGTCGGGTTTCATTTTTAGTGTTAGGTAATAAAAAATTATAACAATGATAATGAATTAATGACTATTTATAAATTTAAATTATCATAATAATATCTCAAATTACAAATTCAACTTAAAAGCTTCAACTAAATTTAACCCAAACAAAATACAAGTTTAAAGTCTTGAACACACTTCATTAAATTTATGATAAACGCATAAATTACCGTGTAAATTAACTAATTTTTAAATCAAGTATATAATCGGGTCGGGTCCGGGTTTGGAGACCATAATATTCGTCCCCGCTCCAAAACCTATTCGGGTTTTAAAATGACCTCCATACCCACCCAGTCCTCATATATACCCATCTATCTTCCCCATTCGGGTCGATTTTCTGCAGGGATCCGCCTCCAAGAGTTTTTTTTTACATTCCTAGAGATATGTCAATTGTCAAGTAGCTAACACAATGCAACTGCTACTAAAGAGGAAAAAAAAACATAGAGATTTTTGGACATATCCCCCATTTGAAATTCGATATATGAGATACCCCATTTGAAAAAAAAATAAAAATTGAGATACCCGTTATTTTAAGATGTGGTCTTATCAAGATGGTGATATGGACTTAACAAGACATGGCTTTGGTGGGCTAATTAGAGACTGGCAAGGCAATGTACTTTTGGCCTATATAGGTGGAGGTGGACAGAGATCAGTGTTGATGCAGGAACTGTATGGAATTGAAGCTGGTATCCAGGGATATCATCTATTACAATTGAAGAATGTTAGTGTGGAGACAGATTCTATGAGAGCTACTCAAAGTATATTGGGTAACGAAGTGGTACCTTGGTATTATGCTAATGTAGTGTCTAAAATTAGAATGCTTGCTTCCAAATTTGATTATTTTTGTATTGGGCATGTATTTAGAGAGGCTAACTCAGCTGCAGACTACCTTGCTAGTTGGGTTAGCTATGAGAGTTATGATGTAACGTTCTTCACCCCTACATTGGATGCAAAGCTTCAAGGTTTTGTTGACGATGACATTAATGGGAGGGTTTGTATAAGAATTAGATAAATCTACAGGTGAGACCTGAAAAACCCAAGGTTTCTTCAAAAAAAAAAAAAAATTGTGTGTCAAGTCCTTTATGGTTTTAAAATCTTGTTGCTACTTAAATTTTCTTCAAAAAATGGAGTATAAATTATTTTAAGTAGCAACAAGATTTTATATTTTAGTGAAAAAATAATCAATTATTTCTACTATATAATCAATATTTTATGTGCGCTTATTGAGGGTGTGTGTTTATAAGATGTGCATCTAGTTATTTTTCACTGTAATCTAAGTGGGAAGTGTATTTTCAAATATATTTTAAAACCATAAATTACTTTTAACCAAGGCTATCTGGTAGCGGTAACTTCGTTTTCTTAATAAAATCATAGATTACCTAGCAAAAAAAAAAAAATGTTTCACTGTAATCTATAACATTTTGTTTTGAAAAATAATAATAATAATAATAAACTACATACATATACTAATGATAGTTATTTTATAAAATTTATTGATGCTCATTTTTTTTCGTTAAACTTAAGTTAGTTCAATTATCATCTTTATTTGTGGTTCTCGTTATAAGTACTATAAGTACTAATTGATTGTTAGATGATTATATTACATTTTAACATTTAACATATTACGAAAATCACGTGAATGTTTTCATAAACAAACTAAAACAATTAGTATTTTTCGGTAAATACTAACATTCAAACCCTTAATATCACAAAAATGTAAATACATGCACATCGATAATTAGTAGACCATACCCACACAAATATAGAATGTTATATGATATATTCAATATTACTATTACTCGATTTAAACACAAAGTTCAATCGTTTCAAATGAACTAAATTCACTTAGGATGGACCACAAATGCCCTAATATCCATATCTCTCAATTTTATTGGTTTCCAATAATTAAAGACCAAAGCATGTACATAAACACATACTTTGGTTTTAGGAAGCCATTGTTCTCCCTCAATAAATTACCTCAATGTGTATCTACTTGTCATTGTAGAAGTGAAAATCACTTTGTAACCCGACCATCCAATTCTCCTCGTGGTATCTGAACCTGGATCATGATTTTCAAACTTTTTGTAGGTAATAGTGTCGTCACTTTCATGCATTTGTATCCATACTCTAGGATCAATAAGATTACATATATATACGACTAGTTATAACCCGTGCCTACGGCATGATTACTTTAATTTTTATTATTTTAATTTTTTTTCTATAATTTTTATTAAATACTTATTTTAAATTTTGACTTAATATTTTTTATTTGTTGCATCCAACTAATTTATTTTTGTGTTTATTGTAGTTGATATATCTTTTACTTTGATCAAGAATAACAATAGCACCCACGTTTGGTTTTTTTCCTAATCAGCTTTTGGATATAATAGTTGCATATATTACATATATATTGAACTTTACCAATGTCATTCAATTGCTTCAAATTTGTATTTATTTCACTCCACCTTCTATTGCAGGCAAATATTTAAATATATAAGAATTTTTCTCTAGCCATTTTCTTTCTTTTAGGAGTTATAGGTAGCATCCATTTTAGTTGTGTATTTTTTTATTTTTTTTGTGGTCTGAGTTCTTAACACATTTATAGAAGAACATATGGAAGGGTGGAGAATGGTGTGTAACTATTTAAGTAAACGTTTTGAATATCTCTTTCCAAATCATAATACTTTGAAATTGATTACAGTTGTCATTTTCTCCCCCAAGACCCATTGTTTGAATTACAGTGCAAAACATGGAAAACTACTATCAAGTAGAATAACTAAATTTTTTTTGTAGCAATAGTATAATTCCCTTGATTATTTGAAATATATTGAGTATTTATTTACCAAAACAGTAGACATAGATGTGACAAACATTCAAACATTACTAAGAGATAATATAGAACAACTCCAGCTGCATTCACAACTAATTTTTGTAACCAAGAGTTTGGCAGTGGTCTCACTACCAACCACTATAGGAGGAATGAAAAATAGTGGCATAATGTACTCAGTAGAGACTTGGACCTCATACGCTCCTTATGCAATCCTAAGCTTTAATGCTTGTGTTATTTTCCTGCAATCGGGGAGAAATTTGAACGTGTGACGTTTCCATAACCATAATCTCCTCTAAACATTCTACGTATCTTTGATCATCCTCAAGCAGACCACGTGCAACACATGTTTTTTTAAACGTATTAAATAAATAATTGTCATATATTTTGAGATCATTAAAAGTGCAAGACCCTTTAACAATCGTAACCAACAACCGTAAATAGAATTTTTCACTTAAATTGGGACTTGCAAAATACATTCTACCAATGGCAAAACTATGCTTCCTTCTTGTCCACTTAGAATCTTCATTATTCTAGACATAATGTTGAGAGAACTCTTGATATATTAGTTCCCTTGCATAAGCATCTGCAGCACAACAATCAAAAAAGGCAGTTAGGGTAGATTTCTTATTTCGAGCCCTTTTCAAAATAGCTTCTCTCGATTCATTAGGATTTAAAAGAAGACGGTGCATTCCAATAAAATGGAGGTGTAATCGTTGCACTTTCGATCTCTCTATAGGTAGTATATTTTCAATAAGCACGAAGTTGCTTCTAGTGGTCCATTATACTATGCATCTAAATATTGTTGGATTTTATCTTGTTTAGTCAACACCATTATTGCAAGAAAATTCAAATAACCTACAACAATAGTTTTAGAGTATTTAGTTGTCATTGTAAGTAAGCATTTGCAATTTAGTGAGTTCAATTAAATTATTTTACCATAAATATGACAATTGTTGTTCAAAAACTATTTTTCATTTCTTAGAATTTAAATTCTTAAAAATCAAAATATCTGTTAAATCAAATCTCTTGATTCACTAAAATTGCTTGATTCTTCTCTTCCCAATTACATTTCAAAATTTTGATTAAACCAATTATTGAGTGAATCTTTTTTTATTTTCTATTTATTAAACTTTTACATCAAAAATTATTTTTTAAGTATTTTAAATAAATATAAATCCAAAATTGGAGATTTAAAATAAAAAATTTAATTACAAAATTTTAATTAAATTAATCTTGCCAATGATAATTTTTTGATATGACACAATTGCCCTCAATTGTTTTACCATAAATATGACAATTGTTGTTTAAAAATCACTTTCCATTTTTTAGAATTTAGATTCTTAAAAATCAAAATATCTAAATCAAATTTCTTGATTCACGAAAATTGTTTGATTCTTCTCTTCCCAATTACATATCAAAATTTTAATTAAACCAATCAATAATAAAAGTGAATCTTTTTTTATTTTCTATTTATTAAATTTTTACATTAAAAACTATTTTTTAAGTATTTTAAATAAATATAAATCCAAAATTGGAGATTTAAAATAAAAAAATTTAATTACAAAATTTTAATTAAATTAATCTTACCAATGATATGTAAGTAAGCATTTGTAATTTAGTGAGTTCAATTAAATTAATCTTGGCAATGATAATTTTTTGATATGACACAATTGCCCTCAATTGTGTTACCATAAATATGACAATTGTTGTTCAAAAACCACTTTTCATTTTTTAAAATTTAGATTCTTAAAAATCAAAATATCTGTTAAATCAAATCTCTTGATTCACTAAAATTGTTTGATTCTTCTTTCCCAATTACATATCAAAATTTTGATTAAACCAATCAATAATGAAAGTGAATCTTTTTTCATCTTCTATTTAATAAACTTTTACATAAAAACTATTTTTTAAGTATTTTAAATAAATATAAATCCAAATTGGGGATTTAAAATAAAAAAATTTAATTACAAAATTTCGGTATGATCCTTATATGGGTAAATCATTAATAGATTTCTCCAAGATTTGGTGAATACTAAATAGTCAAAATTTAAATTAAACTAATTTAGGGCAATTATGTAATACCAAAAATTAATCATCGGCAAAAATATTTTATTTCTTGGCAAAATCTGGAGCCTTAATTAATCCATAGGATAATGTGTTAGCAATTAAGACTCTTAATACTATGGCTATGATTCTCTCAATAGACAACTAACGGTTAAGATCGAATTTTGAACATCTAAATCTTTATACACCAAAGATTCATTGGTTTCAATATTTTCATTATTATTTTAAAAATGAATTTACAATGGTTTTAGTTGTCCATGTCTCATAAATATTGGTTATTTAGTACGTATTATTAATTAATCTATAGGTTATATTTCTGAAATTTAATGTGATAGCAATTAAAACTCTTAATCCTATGGCTACGATTGTCTCAATAGATAACTAATGGTTAAGATAGAATTTTGGACATCTAAGGGTTATTATTACAACTTATTACATAGATTATATAAATTATTCTACATCTGATGGTTATAGTTGTCTCAATAGACATCCAACGGCTGTGTTTATGAGACCGCCTTATAATATTATATAGATTGTGAAGAACTGCTTTCACGGTCTCCCAAAGTATATTTCCACAATTACTTGACCGACAAATATTGTAATTATGAAATATTATGCCACTATTAGTAAATAACCTATCTTTACTCGTGTTGTGCATCAGATGAGAATGCTTCACCCTTAGCCAAAATATTTGTGTAACTACAGTATATTGTTACGTGGTACAAACAGAAAAATGTGCTAACAACAAAACTATACACGCCGATTTTTCTTGTAGAACATGATATTTTAAAAAAAAATCTTAACCTTTTAAACGGCTCGTCTAAAAATTTCAAATTTTGGATATGATACAACAGAAATCGTCATGAATATACGGAAAATATTTCAAAGTGAACAGACAAACGAAAGGCCCCTTACTAAACAAACGAATCTGACTGTAATTTTGTTTCTAAAACATGACAATCACAAAAAAAATTGTAACTTTCAAACAACTCGTTTACAAATTCCAAATTTTGGATATAATACAATAGAAATCGTCAGGAAACGAAAGGCCCCTTACTAAACAAACGAATCTGACTGTAATTTTGTTTCTAAAACATGACAATCACAAAAAAAATTGTAACTTTCAAACAACTCGTTTACAAATTCCAAATTTTGGATATGATACAATAGAAATCGTCAGGAACATATAGTAAAACTTTTAAAGTGATTAGACAAAAGAAAGTCCCCTTATTAAGCAAACGAATCTGACTGTAACGTAATTTTTCTTCTAAGACATGACAATCACAAAATAATCTGTAACTTTCAAACCACTTGTCTAAAAATTCTAAATTTTGGATATGATATAACAGAAATCTTCAGAAAATTATGGTAAAAATTTCAAAGTGATCAGACAAAGGAAAGGCCATTAACTAAGCTAATGAATCTGACTGTTAAACTAACGACGAACTCCTACAACAAAAAAAATAAATGCATATACACAAGAACCAAGGAAGATCATTACAACAGATTAATCTTCAATTTAAGGAAAAACAAAGTTATGCTAAAGAACAAGTTTACCAAAAGAAAAAAACTTGATTGCAGAGTTTATTTTTTTGGAGAAGAAAGCCCTAGTACGTAGCTAATATGATATAGAATACTTAATAGGGATGGCAATGGGTCGGATCCGAGACGGGTTTTACTGATCTCAGTTCTATCCCATTTAAAATTTTTAATCCCAACCCCACCCAAGACGATCGGGTTCTAATATCAAATCCCAACCCACCCATTAAAAACATACTTAATCCCATCCTGACTTGTCCCATCCCATTTATTTAAATGGGACGGGTCGGGGTCGGGTTTTTTACAATTCTATTAATAATTTTAATTTTGAATTAGTTTTACACTTTCAAAATTAAATTTAAATTACTAACCCAACAAAAACGAATATAATCAAATTAAAATCATAAGTAATTAATCTTGAGGTCTTATGCAACTGAATAATAATCCATTCCGTAACTTCCAAAATTACTAATCCAACTTCATAAGAAAAAAAACTACTAATTCCTATATCATATTAGAATTTAGGTAATATATATGGACGGGTTTGGGTTGGGATGACCTAATCCCACATCCCGCCCATAACCCAACCGGGTTCTAATTTTGAATCCCAAACCTAACCCTAATCCCATTTTTGCATCCCAACCCGTTCCATTAGGGCCGGATCGGGTTGGGAACCCGCCGGGTTGGGCTAAATTGCCATCCCTAATACTTAATGGTTATGGATGATAAAAAAATAATTTTTAAAAGGGTAGAATTGTCTGAAATATCACAATTAGTTCTTAATGCTCGTTCTATATAAACAACCTTAAAAAACACTTATTTCTGAATTTTAACATGGTCTACCACTTAAGAAGCACTTAATGCTTAATGAAACAAACACTACCCGAGTTTAATCCAAATAGTAGTATGAATAAGTATAAAAATTCCAAGGAAGGGAATATATATCGGACTTTAGGACTCTCTTACAACTCCTGATTAAGGTTTCTTTTAATAGGACTCTTAAAATTTAAAAGAGATGCGAAGAAGGACTTAGGACTCTCCTACAACTCCTGATTAAGGTTTCTTTAAAACAATTGGGCTTACAATGGGCTTTAGCTTGGGCTTTATTTTTATTCTCAAGTTACTATAAATACACCACGTCGCACTTGTTATTATATAGTATATAGATTAGTTCGTTTTAGGGCTTCAGAAGTATATCTTTTCTCTCTACACTCACCACCATCATCTTCTTCTTCTTAGACGAAGAAACAAGATCCGCGGCAAAACCAATCTTTTCCCTCGTAAGTTTCTTAAATCTTTCTTATTTTGATTTTTCTTAATTATGGTTTTGATTTTAATTATTAAAGATTGATTCTTGATTGAAACTTGTTTACAGATTCTGAAGTTTTTTATTTAAAGGAATTTAAACATGGGGATAGGAATCCCAATGGATGAAATCTATGCAAAAGCGGCTGAACTCAATCTTGATTTTTCTCAGATTGATTTAGATTCTATAAAACTTCCTCCTGGAGAAGATTTTGATATTCCAAGGTAGAAACTTTAAACCCTAATTTGTTAGTAATGAGGGTTATTTAGTTAATTTATATTGATTTTATTGTTTTGTGTGTTGGTAGTGATGATGAGGAGGAGTTGAGACAAGAAGAAAATCTTGAATTTGATGCTGGTTATGGTAATGTTATTGTTGTTGATCATCTTCCTTGTGTACCACCGGAGAAATTTGAGAAACTTGAAGGTGTTATTAGGAAGATTTTTAGTCAAATTGGTGTTATTAAAGAAGATGGTCTTTGGATGCCTGTTGATCCTGCCACACAGAAAACTCTTGGATATGGATTTATTGAGTATAATACTCCTCAGGTATACTTAGTTTATTTTTATTGAATATTTGCAATTGCGGTTACTGCATGTCTGCCTCATGAATTAATAATCTAGAGGGCTAGATGTTTATGTATATTCAATGGTGGACATTCTTTAGGAAGTTGTATTTTGAAAATTAGATTCATGTATATTGATTTTACTGTATGGTAAAAATTACTAAATATAATACATGCCAACATATGATATTTAATGGTGAGGACTGAAACATAGAATGATAAATTACTGTAGCGATTCGGTAATGTGACTTGCCTGTCTGGATTATGTTAGAAGTTCAGTTAAACCAATCGTGAAATATCCAACCAAACATTCATTTTTATTGTTGCAAAAATCATTATTTGGTACCGTAAAATCTTTTACTGGATGATGTAACGACATTCTTACTATATACCATGTACAATAAGCTCTTAATATGTTGATAACCTTGAGACCATTACTCTATTGTACATGACCTTGTTTACTTTATTCTGGATTTCAGGAAGCTGAGCTTGCAAAAGAAAAGACCCATGGCTACAAACTTGACAAGACACATATTTTTGCTGTGAACTTGTTGGATGACTTTGACAGGTTCATGAAAGTTCCGGATGAATGGGCACCTCCTGAGACCCAGCCATACAGACCTGGGGTATTCTTTTTACCTTTTCCATTTTATATGTCAGGCTACATTCTGGATTAACTGTGCTTTTAGGTTTCTAGTACTCAATATATTCCCTTGTTTAGTGTTTCTCATTATACCTTATAAAAGTCCATGACATTATTAGGATTAGACAGTCAATGTTATATCTTCAATTTTTGAGGGTTAGATACTTTGTTTGAGATGGTCAAACCGTCAAAATATGTGAAATGAGTGAAACTACATATATAAAAAAGAAACTAGGTATGCTATTGGCTCATTGTTGGGGTCTGCTGCATTTTTGTTCTTGGTTAGGCTTTATCATTGTCACTGAGTTTCCCTCAGGAATGATAATTACTTCGAAAGATTTCAAAGAAAACATTGGAGTGTAAACTGAATGAGGGTTGTCATGTAGTAAACTTTGATTGTGTGTGTTCATGTATTTCGTTTTCTATGGGTAGAGATATGTTGACAGATTACATTTCTCAATCTTTAATTTTTTTTTGATTGATGTGACAAATTCACAAATCTTATTGGAGTTAAACGACATCAAGAAGTGCCACAGAAAATTAGTATTTGTTCATTGTGAGGTTCCAATAATCCATCATTAGTAAAGGCTCTATTTAGCTAAAAGAAGGGTACAAAGAAAAAGAAATACTTTTTTACATGTAGGTCTTGACTATTTAGCAAAACCATAGACATGGTCTACAATTCTTCTTGAAATTTTTGATGCATAGCACGTGATTTTCCTTATTTTGTGAATGTTCTGAATATTTTTTGCGACGATTTTGTAGGAAAACTTGCAAAAGTGGCTAACTGATGAAAAAGCTCGTGACCAGTTTGTTATTCGTGCTGGTTTTGATACTGTGGTGCTATGGAATGACCCCAGGCAATCGAAACCTGACCAAGCTTACAAACGTCAAGTAAGTAGTCACATTCCATTAGATCAACCATCTCTGTACCTTCGACTATATTATGTTTGTTTTTTGGGAATATACTATAATTAATGTGCTCCCATCTGATTTCAATTAGTATTTGTAGAGGTGGTACTGCTAGAACAAGATAAAAGAAATGCACAATAATAAATGTGTTCCCATCTGATTTTGTTGGCCCAACTCTTTTGTATAACGTTCGTAGGACAAGTGTAATAGGTTTAGTAGTTTGACAGTAAAACGAGAACAAGATAAAAGAAATGCACAATGCTTGGGGAAAAATGTGTTATTATGAGTTTGCTGCACCTTCCCAACAGTCTGTGCTCTGAGCCTTTGACCCATAAAAATCTCTGCATTGGTTCTTCCACCATTTCAAAAATCACTTCAAATGTATTGTTTGCACATGTTAACAATTGAATCATTGGAGGGCATCATATCATAATTGTTTGTCTTCAGTGTTTGCCTCCAACAAGCTTTTAACCACTTGCTGCTCTATGTTGTATGTAATCTGAGTTTATAACATTATTTGGTTTAGATATAAAGTTTAACTTTTCTAGCTTTCTCTGGTGGCAGCATTGGACTGAGAGCTTTGTGCAGTGGTCCCCTCGTGGGACATACTTGGCTACCATTCACAGGCAGGGAGCTGCTGTTTGGGGTGGTGCTGAATTTAACCGTCTTATGCGTTATGCTCATCTTCAGGTACAATATTTCCCAACTACTCTCTTTTTCACATTATTTCTTCTTCTTCTTCTTCTTCTTCTTCTTCTTCTTATACATTAGGTTTGATGGGGTTATGCAGGTTAAGCTCATTGATTTCTCTCCCGGAGAGAAATTTTTAGTCACTTATAGCAGTCATGAACCAAGCAATCCACGTGAATCACATGTAAGCACTAACCCCAGACATCACATTTTTATGTTCATATTGAATGACTTGGGGTCTGTATCTCATTGGAATAACATTCTTGATGTAGAAAGTTGTGTTGAACATTTTTGACGTGAGGACTGGAAAAGTGATGAGGGATTTTAAAGGAAATGCTGATGAGTTTGCCGCTGGAGGGACGGGAGGTGTTTCTGGAGTTTCATGGCCTGTGTTTAGGTAATGGTGTCTATTATGTGGTTTATTTCTGTTCGATATGCAAATATGCAGTTAACTCAATACTTCCCAAAGAGAGTCCTCTTGTTGACTTTTTATCATTAACTAGTTGTATTGCTTTGTTGTTTTTCAGATGGGGTGGTGGGAAAGAAGACAAGTACTTTGCTAGAATTGGGAAGAACGTGATATCTGTGTATGAAACAGAGACCTTCACTCTTATTGACAAGAAGTCAATAAAGGTTGATAATGTTCTAGACTTCAGTTGGTCTCCTTCCGATCCCATACTTGCACTCTTTGTTCCGGAGCTTGGTGGTGGAAATCAACCTGCCAGGGTGAGTGGCTAAACTTTGGGTCAAAGCTAGAGTTATTTTTATTTTTAAATATTCACTTGAACCACCCTTTCGTTCATAGGTGAGCCTTATGCAACTACCTGGCAAAGAGGAGTTGAGGCAGAAGAATCTATTCAGTGTCAGTGACTGCAGGATGTATTGGCAAAGCAATGGGGAATACCTTGCGGTAAAGGTCGATCGATACACGAAAACAAAGAAAAGCACATACACTGGCTTTGAGCTTTTCCGTATTAAAGAACGGGACATTCCCATTGAGGTTTTGGAGCTTGAGAATAAGAATGACAAAATCGTTGCATTTGCCTGGGAACCGAAAGGTCACAGGTTTGCAGTTATTCATGGGGATGGCCCAAGGCCTGACATAAGTTTTTACTCGATGCGGACTTCCCACAACACTGGTCGTGTCTCAAAGCTCACAACACTTAAAGGAAAGCAAGCCAATGCTTTGTTTTGGTCCCCTTCGGGACATTTCATCCTCCTTGCGGGATTGAAAGGTTTTAATGGACAGTTGGAATTCTTCAATGTTGATGAGCTTGAGACCATGCATACTGGTGAGCATTTCATGGCAACAGACATTGAATGGGATCCCACTGGAAGGTACATGTCAAATATCTTGTGTTTCTTTTGGCAATTTGGTAGTGACTGATGCATTAAAAATTATTAATATTCTCAATTGATATGTAGATACGTTGCAACTTCTGTTACATCAGTTCATGAGATGGAAAACGGATTCCACATCTGGTCTTTCAATGGAAAATTACTTTATCGTGTACCAAGGGATCATTTCTATCAGGTAAACAATCAATATGTTGTGTATTTTGTCTTCTTTGAATATCAATACACACCAGAAAAATATTGGTTAGTTTTGTAGTGGTATTTTAATTTCCAGATATTTGTGCAGTCGTCATATAAAGTTCTTTGGGGAACATTGTTTTTCCGACATCCAAAGTGCATTTATTTAGAAACCAGTTTGGTTACTGTATGTAGCCAAGTTTGTTTTCTTTTTAATATGTCATTAGTGACCTGAATTTCTGTTTTCGGTGATACAGTTTTTATGGCGTCCAAGGCCAGCATCCTTGTTGACTGCAGAGAAAGAGGAAGAGATTGCAAAGAACCTGAAGAAGTACAGTAAGAAGTACGAGGCTGAGGATCAGGATGTTTCCAATCTGTTGAGTGAGCAAGATAGAGAGAAGCGCAAGAAATTGCAGGAGGAATGGGAAGCATGGGTCAAGAAATGGAAGCTGCTGCATGAGGAAGAGAAGGTAGCTAGGCAGAATTTGCGGGATGGGGAGGCCAGTGACGAGGAAGAGGAATACGAGGCTAAGGAAGTCGAATTTGAGGAGGTCATAGATACTAGAGAAGAGATTGTTCACTACGAGGAAGATGATGCAGACAATTGAGTTGAACTCCAAAAGCGAAGCTGATCCATGGAACACAATATGGTCTGTATGTTAATTGATATTTTTTGTTTGAAAAATGCTATTCGCAGTCGATGTTTTTTCAACCCTGCGAGAGTTGCATAGAGACCAATAAGGCCATAACATGCATGTAATGCAAAATTTTCTCTATGTTTTAATTCTGATTGAAATCTTACCTGGTATTTACGGTAGGGGTGGCAGTTTTGACACGGGATACATGTACATGACCTGAACACGACCCATTTTTTGCGTGTTCGGGTCGACACTTATCTGGTTCATGTTCTTAACGTGTATGACCCGCTAAGATTATTTGCTAAATGGGTTTTGTGCGTGTCTAACTCTAAAACCCAAAATTAACCCGTTTTGACACGATTCTTTGGATTCTTCAAACAAGAACGACGTTGTTCTCAGGTCATTATTCCACCATTGTTCTTCTTCAAACAACAACAACAAATTAGTTCTTCTTCTTCTTTATTAGATCTAATAACAACAACAAAGCAAATCCCACTATTTGATTAATCCCAATTCCCAACCCTAGATTTCAATTTTTCATGACTACTTTATCTTCTTCTCTGCAAATCATCTTTTTCTCCTAAATCAGCAACTTGTAATCACAATTAGAGATTATATTACTAAGTACTAACTACAATGCAGAAGGATTCGATGCGAATGCTTCTCTTACAAAGTTCAAGCTCTAAGATCGTCTTCAGATTGTATTTCCTGCAAGTCATGAACTATGTTGATCAAATGTTTTACATAAATAAACTCTCATATCTTGAGAACTGCTTGATATCTGAGATTTCTCACTAAATGATGTATAAGTCATCGTTCTGGACAAGTTAATATGCATAACCATGCTGATGCCAGCTGAGCCTAGTTCAAACAAACAAACAAAAAAAAAAAGCGTGTCAACCGTGTCGAATTGATAACCCGCTATACAAACCGTGTCAAACAGTGTCGTGTTTAGGTTGATCTGTTTACTAACCGGGTCATATATGGGTTGACACGTTTTGACCTGAAACCCGACACCAACCCGACACGCATATGACACGACCCGACCCATCTGCCACCCCTAATTTACGGCTTACCATTTTTCTTCTTTTGGATCCATGGCATTGATAGCTTGACTCTATTTTACTTATCTTTTGTTTTTTGTCAGTCCACTTCGGCAGTCACATGTTTCATAAGATTACTCTTGCATTAAATCGAAGAAAAAACATGTCAATGTTTCCTATGCTTGACAGTAATTTTGACGTGAAACAAACTTGCAGTGGGGTTAATTTTAGTTAGTTTTGCCCGTCAATACTTGTGGCGAGGAAAATAAGGTCTTGATGTTAGATGAGTTTTCTCATCTCTGCTTTGGCTGTCAGAATGCCTCTCCTCTTTGTTGGAGTCCTGAAGAATAAGTTGTGCATCTGGTTCCACCAAAGATAACCAAATTAAGTCAGTTACATAATGTACCTGTCCTCAATGTCTGCATCTATGTTTCTGGGTAAACACACAACACAAGAGTATATCTACTGTATATCTCAAGAACTTACGTATTGCATTGTGGTTATGGCCAAATAGCAGTCTTAGAAGAACTTACTTATTGCATTGTGGTTGTCTTAGAAGACCGAGAAGACAACTACGTCTATAAATGGGTAAGAGAATGAATGTTACAAACTTCCCATTACGAATGGGAAGAACAATAGGGATGCTCCACAATAAATCCTATGCATTTTAGCACTTTTGATCAAATATTTTATAGATTAATCAAACATGATAATGACGGATTTTCTTTTGCTTTCCTCATTTTTCTTCACCCCTTTCACCAACTCGCAAGTCCACAACCCCTAAAACCTCTCTAAAACCCTAAAAATATCTTCTTTCTTCACTCTGTTTCTTTTAAGTTTTAGCTCAAATTTCTCAAAATGTTAAACCCATTTCTTGTTGTGAAGAAACCCATCGGTGTCTATGGTCTTTTTACAAGGTGCTTTCGTCATCATCATTCCCTTCGTTCTTCTGTGGTTTTTCTTTCTTCACCGGTTGTTCTGAAAAGATCATCTGTTTTTTTTCATTCACTTAGGGTTTTTCCATTACCAGTTAAAAGCACTACTCCTACTCGTCATATGATGATTAAGATGACTGATGATGTTGTTGAAGGTAATAACATATTTCTGTACTGAATCATTTTTGGGTTTTTCTTATTTTTCTGAAAAAAGGATTTTTTTTTTTTTTTTTTAAATTTAGAAAATTTTATTGATAAAAGAAGAATTACACAAAGCTAGAAGACAAGCGCGATACAAACTGCGCTGCAAGCCTTTTTTTTTTTTTTTTTGAAATATTGGTTCAATGGCCTAATATGGGTTTTTCTTCTTCTTCTTCTTCTTAGCAAAAATCCCTCATTACATTTGATTTTGTTGGATATTAGGTGATTTGGGGTTTATTTCTATTTCAATGCCTCTGTTTTACCAAAATCTATCAATTTTTTTTTATATTGGACTATTGGAATGTGATGAAATGTTTGATATCTGAAGTTCAGTTTATTTTTGAGTTTTGTTTTAATCTTATTGTTTGTGTTTTTTCATTTTCTGAAATTTCATTCTACATATTTGCAAGATTCTGATCCTGTTGATCACTATAGCGATGATGATCGTATTAGTGCTCTTGATATGGACAAGTCAAGGGAGGGTGATAGTGATGGCGATGGCTACCTGAATTGTGAGATGCCTGGATTGGATAAAGATGATGTGAAAATCACTGTTGAGAAGAACAAGCTGGTTGTCAAGGGAGAAGAAAGGCAAGAAACAAGTGGTGATGATGATGATGAGAAGGGTAGGAGAAACACGGGTTCGTCAAGTTCTACTGGTAGTGCTAGTAGTAGTAGGTCTGGTCTACCTGGGAATCCTGACTTGTTGACGATTCCAGGTGTTGGACCAAGAAATTGGAGGAAACTGGTTGATAAAGGTATTGGAGAAGTTGCAGACCTTAAGCAGCTCTACAAGGATAAGTTCTTTCGGACGTCTAGTCAGAAGATGGTTGAATTCTTGCAGAGTTCTGTAGGAATTCTTCATAAAAACCATGCTGAGAGTATTACATCGTATATTGTAAAGAGTGTGGATGAGGAGTTAAAGGAGGATACAATGCCCTCCCAAAAGAAACGACTTACCTTCTGTGTTGAGGGCAATGTAGGTGTTGGAAAATCCACTTTTCTTCAAAGAATAGCAAATGAAACACTTGAGTTACGTGATCTTGTTGAGGTGGTTCCAGAACCTGTATCCAAATGGCAGGACATTGGACCTGACCATTTCAATATATTGGATGCTTTTTATGCAGAGCCCCAGAGGTATGCATATACGTTCCAGAATTATGTGTTTGTAACAAGGCTCATGCAGGAACGTGAGTCTTCTGGTGGAGTGAAACCCCTTAGATTGATGGAAAGGAGTGTCTTTAGCGATAGAATGGTCTTTGTACGAGCTGTTCATGAAGCAAAGTGGATGAATGAGATGGAGATCAGCATTTATGATTCGTGGTTTGATCCAGTTGTTTCAACTCTTCCTGGACTAATTCCTGATGGATTCATCTATCTTCGTGCAAGTCCTGATACATGCCATAAGCGGATGATGCTAAGAAAGAGAGAAGAAGAGGGTGGTGTAACACTTAATTATCTGCGTGACTTGCATGAAAAGCATGAGAGTTGGCTGTTCCCCTGTGAAAGTGGAAATCATGGTGTATTGTCTGTCAATCGGTTACCTTTGAAAATGGATAATTCTTTGCATCCTGAAATAAGGGATCGGGTATTCTATTTGGAGGGTGATCATTTGCATTCAAGTATAAAAAGGGTTCCTGCTTTGGTTTTGGACTGCGAATCCAACATTGATTTCAACAAGGATATTGATACGAAGAGACAGTATGCTCGTCAAGTGGCAGAGTTTTTCGAATTTGTCAAGAAAACCAAAGAAGTCCCATCTCCAAAAGTTGGAGATCCTGCTAAGAAGCCAAACCAACATGTACTGCTTCCCCACAAGGGACTGTGGATGCCTGGTCGGAATCATTTTCCAAAGTCGGACATGAAGTCCCTGGAATATAAACGAGCAATGTCATACATATCTGGCTAATTGTTTGTTCCCATGAAGTCCTTTTTCTCTGATCCCCTTGGGAACATTTTATCCTTCTCGCGGGATTGAAAGTTTTTATGAAAGTTTTTAATCGACAGTTGGAATTCTTCAATGTTGATGAGCTTGAGCCCATGCAAACTGGTGAGCACTTCATGGCAACATACATTGAATGGGATCCCACTGGATGGTACATGTCAAATATCTTGTGTTTTGGCAATTTGGTAGTGACTGATGCATATAAAATTATTAATTTTCTCAATTGATCTGTAGATACTAGATACGTTGCAACTTCTTTTAGATCAATTCATGAGATGAAAAATGGATTCCACATCTGGTCTTTCAATGGAAACTTGCTTTATCAGGACCATTTCTATCAGCCAAACAGTCAACATGTTGTGTATTTTTCTTCTTTGAATATCAATATACACCAGAAAATATTGGTCAGTTTTGTGGTGGTATTCTAACTTCCATATATTTTGTATAGTTATCATTAAAAGTCTTTTGGTTTTGATGTGATTGTACATATTGAACATTATTTTTCCAACATCCATGTTGCACGAGTTTATTTGGAAACCAGTTTGGTTACTTACTGTACATAGCCAAGTTTGTTTCATTTTAATATGTCGTTAGTGACTTGAATTTCTTTTTAATATGTGATGTACTTTTTATGGCATCCAAGGCCAGCATCATTGTTGACTGCAGAGAATGAGGAAGAGATTGCAAAGAACCTCAAGAAGTACAGTAAGAAGTATGAGTGAGCAGGATAGAGAAAAACGCAGGAAATTGCAGGAGGAATGGGCAATGGCATGGGTGAAGAAATGGAAGCAATTGCATGAGGAAGAGAAGAAAGCTAGGCAGAATTTGCGGGATGGGGAGGCCAGTGACGAGGAAGAGGAATACGAGGCTAATGAAGTCGAATTCATAGACACTAGAGAAGAGATTGTTCAACTACGAGGAAGATGATGCAGACAATTGAGTTGGACTCTCAAAAGCTAAGCTGATCTATGGAATACAATCTGGTCTGTTATGTAAATTGATATTTTTTGTTCGAAAAATGCTATATGCAGTTTGATGTTTTTCCAACCCTGGGTTAATTACATAGAGACCAATTGAAGAACATGCATGTAATGCAAAATTTGCTGTAACTTTGAATTCTGATTGAAATCTTATCTGGTACTTGCGGCTTACCATTCTATCTGCGTTTGGATCCATGCCATATTGCCATGGATAACTTGAATACATTTTATTTCATTTTTCTTCGTCATTCCACTTCTGCTGTCGCATGTTTCATGAGATAAATCTTGCATTAAATCGAAGAAAATACATATCAATGTTTCCTATGCTTGACGGTATTTTTGGCTTATAACAAACTTGCATTAGGGGCTATGTTTAAAAGTTTAGATAGTTTTCCTTGTCAGACAAGTGATGGCGTTCGGTCAGGTTACGTTGCTAAGCTAGACAAGTTTTCTCATATCTGTTTTGGCTGTCAGAATGTCTCTTTGTTTTTCTGCTGCCTCCATAGATGACCAAATTAAGTCATACATCATGTACCTGTGCTCAATGTCTGCATCTATGTTTCTGCGTAAACACAGAGTATATTTATATCTCAAGAACTTACTATTGTCATTGTGGATTTGTGGACGAACCGTTGCAAAATCCCCATTGCAAATGCGAATATTAAAACAATACCGATGGTTCAGAATGCTCCGACTTAAGTCCAGTAATATCAAATTCACACTGCTGAACGAATTTAGTTGCTGGTTGTTGCAAAACTACAATTTCTATATTATGTGCATGAATTTATCCTCGTAACCTATCAGACTGCTCGGTAAGCTCCATCTATCTTCCTAACCATTTAGGAAATACATAAGACGTTATCTAATTCTTATTTCAGTTTACCGCAATCCAGAAAATCTGATTAGTTTTCAAGGGCTACTCTATTATTATTGTTGTGGAAGAAACATTGGTCATTCCCAAGCTGAAGTGCTGAAACATCACCTCCTACTCCAGGGACCATTTTCATAATTTTAATTGAGCATGACAAGAAATGTGATTATATGCAACTTGAGGAGTTTTGGAAGAATTATGAGGATTTGAGGACTGAATGATAAAATGAGTTTTAGTTAGAAACTTGGGCTGGATCTAATTTGAAAACTTTTAGGCCCAATAAAAAACTATTGGGCCTTTGTTAATACTAAAACCCAACCCATCCAGTCAGTAACCCTAGTCTCTCTTTCTCTCACCTCAAACTAAGTATTAAAGCCACATTTGTTCTTCATTAGGGTTTTGCGAGTTCTTCTCAAGCAAAAGAGACGAGACTTTAGATTTAGGGCTTTTGAGATCTCCCCTTCTTTTCTGCAGCAATGGTGACTTTCAGGGTTCGTTATTCTTTTACATTCGTCTCTATTTACTTATTCTTCTCGATTTGTTTTTCATCAATTCTAAAACCCCAAACTTTTCAAATCTTCAATTTTTTTTTTTTTGTGATTTTGATTTAAAATTGAAGTTTTTAGATCTTTTTAAGAAATGGGTTTTTCATTTCAATCGAAAATAAAAAATGGGTATGTTGTAGATTGTGATTTAATGGTTTTTGGATTTTTTTTTTTTTTTGCAGTTTCACCAGTATCAGGTTGTTGGGAGAGCTCTCCCTACTGCAACAGAGGAGCATCCAAAGATCTTTAGGATGAAGCTTTGGGCTACCAATGAAGTTCGTGCCAAATCGAAGTTCTGGTAAGAAATCTAAACACATTCCCAACTAAGTGTTTGATCATTTGTTTGAGTTTATTAGCTGATGGTTTTTGTTTTGTTTATGTTTTAAGGTATTTCTTGAGGAAGCTGAAGAAGGTGAAGAAGAGCAATGGACAGATGTTGGCAATCAATGAGGTATTTGCTAGCCCATAGATCCATTTGTTCATTTGTCAATGTTTTCAACTTCAAATGATTTGTCAGAAGTTTTGTTACATATAGATAAATGGGTTGCTACTATACTGTTGCAATGCTATAATGTTACTAGCTAAATTACTATCCTCGAACAAGTTGAAATGTTTTCTGTGAGTGTGTGCTTTGTTTGTAAATGAAAATCTGGTAAATAAATAGTATTAAACCCTTTGTTTTAATTAGTTAATTGTGTAAGAATGTGTAATTCAGGTTTTGTCTCACAAAGTGTAATAGCTATTCTTATTGACATCAATAAAGACCATATACGGTATTGTGAGGAAAAGCTTTGGTATAACAATCATTACAGTATTTGTTATTCCTTTACATGTTCTTATTGCTGTATGTGATTCTCATTTATTAGTTTTGTGCTATCTCGTTGTCCAACCGTACACTTAAGCTTGCCTTCTATGCTTTATGAGGATGCATTTGCTGTATAGTCTATCGGAAATTCACCATTAAAACCACATGAAATGTGTGTCATATTTATTGAGGAATTAACTGTTGTGGATCAATGAGTATATTTCATAGTTAAATGTGAAATTTGGGTATTTAAGTCATTACCACAAGGAAATGTAAGAATGTAACAAGTATATCAAGATAGATGAACACTGGAATCTATTGAACCTTGCAAAGAGTTGCATGCATCATCACTGTTTTCCTTGCCATTATTATAACCTTGTTATTATTGTATTGGTGATATAACATGGCTAGCTTAGTTATCTAGCTAGGTCATCTTCTTCAGTTTATGCACTTGTTCTTTTTCAGTTATAGTTTTATATTTGGTTTCTTTGGATGTCTGGTTGTCTATGTATCGCCTTTTTTTTTTTGCTAAGGCCATGTATCTCACATTTTTATTAGCGTCATGTCTCAAACCTTTCTAATTAAGATGTATTTAATACGGATTTGGATCACAGATTTTTGAGAAGAATCCAACTAAGATCAAGAACTTTGGCATTTGGTTGAGGTATCAGAGTCGAACTGGTTACCATAACATGTTTAAGGAGTACCGTGACACCACGCTGAACGGTGCTGTTGAACAAATGTACACTGAGATGGCTTCTCGTCACAGAGTGAGGTTTCCATGCATCCAGATCATCAAAACTGCCACCATCCCTGCAAAGCTTTGCAAGAGAGAGAGCACGAAGCAGTTCCACAAGAAGGACATCAAGTTCCCCCTGGTGTTCCAGAAGGTTAGGCCACCAACTAGGAAGCTGAAGACCACCTACAAAGCATCAAGGCCCAATTTGTTCAAGTAATTCTGATAGTTGATCCTGTGTTACTTCCATTTGCCGGTTAGAATATTTGAATGAACTTGACATCTAGTTATAATGGGATGATTTATAAGAACTTCCTTGTTTCAGGTTTTGAACATTATGTTTTTGTTATATCTATAAGTTTTGGTAGTTGGATATGCTTTGACTATTTGATATATCGAATTTTGCTTCTGAATTTGATACATTTTGGTGTTACTTTTATGCTTGTTATGTGTTTTACATATTTGATGCCATGTATCAAGAGTGCATATTGAGCATAGGCTTCTAATTACCGTGATATCTTTTATGCCTCATTCTATTTACCACATAATGATTGCCTTGATTTGTTGAAGTGTGCTATGCATATCCCTTCCAACTGGATTTTGGCCACTATGTTGCCTGCCCAAGAACATTGCATTTTGTATTAATGGAGTTCCAGTTGCCTATTTAATCAAGTAGAATGCCTCTGCCCTTGTTTTTCTTCTGACTTGTTTATAGGTAAGGAGCTTGGCCCTTGAGTTGTGTCACGTTTTAGTTATGATTGGGTAGCTGTGATAAAATTGTATTGACTATTGAGACTTGTGTGTTGCCCAATTAAATGTATTTTGCACTCACCTTCTTCAAATCTACCGAATTGTTTTGATAGCATTCATCCCAAGGCAAGAAAATCTAATGCATTAGTTAAAACAGCACATTTGTAGTAGATCCAAAATATATTATGATGCAGAAATTCTAATCCTTTCAAGCTACTGTCACTTCAACCCCACATCAGGGTCATGTAAACTCTGGCAATTACCCCCGTTTAGTTTTGGCCTTGTTCATGGTTGTAGGACTGCAGCAGTGGCCTGTGGGTACTTAGGTACTGGACACTGTGTCTCTTGAACTGATTGCTGTTGTAGCATAATTCATGCCCTCTTGATTGTAAGGTACCTTTTAATGTGCAAATGTGGTGATAGAAGCAGTTCGATTGTTCATCTTTTAAGTTCATAGTCTCTAATTTCTTCCATGTATTTGCCCTAATGGATAACTAGACCACCGCCTGATGCAAACCATCAGCTACTAGTTCATTGTCATAGGGATTCTAGGAGGAGTAAGGACATGTAGAAGCTAAAGGCAACAAGCAATGGTGAAAGGTGGTGGTGTTGAAAACGAGGACATAATAGGCAAACAAAGCCTTGTATCTGTATTGCTGCTGTTTTACACCATTTCAAAACTGTGTGATCTAGCTGTATGTGGATATAGCTAGTAAAAGAATAGTCAATTTCAACTTGGAATCGATTTCCAAGTTCCAACCAACTTAGATAAACTAGCAACTAAACTTTATGCTATTGACTTACTGCTGCTTTTCTAGTTCCTCTGGTTGTATCTCCTGCAATCTCCCTCTTCAATAAGAAACTGACACTAGCAGCAAGTCCCAAGGCCTGGAATAGATCGATTCTAGCAATTCACAACTCGAAATATTAAAGGTATGGTAATTACTCTAACTTGATTAGTTTCTTGGCATGATATTTTGATATTATTTCATGATTTTTGTTCATTAGAGTTCACAAATTCTTACAACCTGGGGCTGAGCATTCTCTATTTAAACCATGTAAACGTTCTTGTTGCGTCCATGAAAGTGTACCCTCATTTGTATATTTGAAAACCATAAAACCCCAATTTACTCCTCCATTATCTCAAATTTACAAATCTGTTTGATCCTATTAACCAAAGTTTTTTTTCTTAAACAAATCAACTTCAAAGGTTAATGGGATAAATGATCTGTGGAGAGATAATGAGGACTGAATTAGGGTTTTATGAGTTTCAAAAATAGACGAGGGTAGACTCTCATGGACGACGCACTAACCTTACATGAAATAGAGCAAGAAATTACAGGTTGAAAGGATACATAACTTTATAATTCTTTAGGACTGGCATTTGAGTCGCGTTTGTCAGTGTGTTTGAAACCGGTAAAGCTTTAAAATGTGCTTAAGCTCACCCCACTCCAAATTGAACGAGCCCAAATTGAGCTCCGAGTCCTTCATTATATTTGAGCAAAGCTAGTCAAGCTGTGTAAACTTAGCAGACAAGTGTTAAAAGATGTTTAACTTAGTTCGTTGTGAAGAAACACCGAAATATCCACATCTTTTAACTTAGATCGTTTGAGCAAAGCTAGTCAAGCTGTGAACACTAAAAGATGTTCAAGCTTAGCTCAGATTACAAAACAAACAAGCTCGATAAAGCAAAACCAACTCATCAAATTCTTGGATGAACAAAAGAAATTCAAATATCTCTAAATAGGTTTCCCGACTCGAGTCTTGATCAGCTGATTTATATGGGTCTTTGAGTTAACAACTGATTTTAAATTTGTTTTATGGATATTAACATCTCACAAATGACACATGTTCATTTTGTAATTTCTTCCTCAACTTTTAATCACTTCTTTGTCGCATGAATTGTAATGTTAACCTTCCCGAATCTGAGAAGTATGTGAGTTTAGAACCAGCTTCATCAAGACCTCATTCCATGAGAAATGAAATAGGAATGGCTATTGGTAATTTTTTTTTTTTTTTTTTGTAATGGCTATTGGTCATATGATATACAAGTTAATCTAGCTTTGCTTTTGATGTTTAACTGGGTTTATTGTATTTGTGTTTTGTTAACACCATTTTTTATTTGTAAAACGGGGCAGAGGACCTCTGTAACAACCCAGCGCTTGCCTATATATAAACAGGCCCCTTTTTTGCAGCAGATTTATGTAGTTGGTTGCCTTGTTTGCATCCCACAATAGGATGGTTAACGTGCTGTATACAACTTGGAAAAGAAGGTCAATGCAGTAATTTTCAGTTCAAACAGAGCCCCCAGGCTTAAAGTTCTCAAGCAGACAATAGCTATATCCAGGTAAAATTCAAATCTCACCTCAAGCAACTGAAATTTGTCACGCATCCCCAAATGTCCAGTTTACAAGGCTTCGCCAAGCTTTGGTATGGGTCCAAGGCAGGAAAAATGGTATTAAGAATACAAAACCTTCATGGCTTACATATATATTTTTAACTATTAAAATGAGACTACATTTAGCTTGCATACTTTTGTTCTTTGCTAAATGTTAAAAGCCAGCTTTGCTTTGGCCAAAAGGAACCTTCAACCATACCTCAATCCTGTTCCAACCTCGTTTCTCAATGGGGGCATTATAAAGAAAGGCAAGCAATTTAATGCCACAAATAGCAAGACCCAAATTAATTGTTATCAAACATGCACATACTAACAAATAACACATGCATACTCAAATATCAAACAAGAGTGCAAGACTTATATAAACTCAAAATTATGTCCATAAACAAAGATATTCCTAGATCTAGTCCCTTAAACAAAGGACCATCAATTCCTGTCTTCTTTCCTTGTATCCCTTTAAAACCCAGAAACAAGTCTTAACTGATCAGTACCTGATCTTAATACGGTGAACTCAGATCTAATAAAGCAGAATCAAAAGGAGAGTTATTACACACATAGTACTCCTGCTTAGAGTTTCGGAATTTAAGATTTAGTAATGTCCTTAAGAGCACAGATCTGCTCTTCTCCCATCGCAGACATAACAGTCACCACAAGATCTTTTCCTTCAGCAAACCCATCTTTGATCTGTAGGAAACAGCCAGAAATTAAATTATATAAGATTCAGACAAGTTCACGAGGCATTTGGGGATTATGTTAACAATCAGTCTTAGAGAAGTTAGATAGAATGAAAGGTACCTGGGTAAGCAGACCGTCATCGGTGGGAAGCCTCAGATCATCCTTGGTGTTCCCGTTCTCAGTTAGAAGGCTAATCTGAAGAAACATAATTTCCAGATATATCAGCAAAAAAAGCCTGACACCATGAATTTTGACAATACACTTCCTAAACAAAATTATGTCAATAACTTACAAAGCCATCTTCAGAAATATCAATCAGCTGATAATCAGTACGGTTAACATGGGGAATCTGCAAAAGTTTTTTAACAAATAGAAAGTCAGCCAACCAAACTTCATAGGCTCATGGCAAAGCAAGCAGTCACTACCAACTTCTGAGGGAAAGACGAGTTCATAAACTGAATAAAACAAGAACACTGGAGGAACTCACGTCACAATTGTGGGATGAGGGCACAATATCTTCAAGCTTCTTTGCTGTGAATATGTCAATTGCGACAAAGTGACACTTAGCATGACCATGCTTGCCAGTTTTGGAGGTGGAAACCTCAACAACCTGATCATAATAGCAGCCACCAGAATGAACAAGTTATAAACAATCCCATTTGTTACACAATTTTAACAAGATTAAAATATCAGGTATGGTAGTAACTAATAATTACAAATTTCAATAAGATTAAAATGTAAAATATGAGCATAAAGGTAATAAGAAAATTCAGGAACCTCAAGAACAATCTCAAAATTTCAAACTGTTGAATCAAAGTTTAAAGATGGCAGTTGTAATCATATAGCAATCTAAAGCTATTACTGTAACGACTTTTATTATAACAAATTGCAACATTAGAAGACAGTAGGCCCATAGAGGGAAAAAACACAAATGAAAAAAGACATGACAACTGCTTGTATATAGATCTCACACCTATCTATATACTGGTTGTTTATCCTTCCTACCTCTATATTATCATTTTCAAATCAATTATATGTAGACCTTCTTTGAAGACCTGATCATTGGTTAATCGAGAGTATGTGTTCTAGGGCCTATTAATTTTTTGTTAACAATATTTATAGCTTACGGAAAGCATTTAGATCTAAATGCTTCCATCAAGCATTATAAATTGATTCCCATTTAAGTATCTGAAACAATACAGGACTAGAACCAACAATAAATCCAATCAACAATATTAAGAAATACAACCCAATCATTAAAAAATCAATAAGTTCTATGTAATCAAACATAAAAGACTTTCAAATCCCATAGAGAAAACAAAAATACAACAAGTCCACATGAATATAGATCATCAAATTCTGAAATAAACCAAAAACCCCCAAATGATTTCAAACAAATAGTAACCCTACAGATCTGCTGAAAACATATAAATCAAAACCAATTTCAAATCAATCAAACAGAAATCTAACACAAACCCAATAAATAGAACCACACAGACCATCGATTAGAACAAAATCTAAACAACCCCATCAATTATTTTCATCAAATAACAAAAACCCAAATCTTAAAAATTCCTAAAATCAAACAAAAAAAAAAAAAACACATAATAGATTGATTGAAGAAATGAAATAAAAAGTTGTAGATAAGATTAAACCTTGCAGGGTCTGCCCTTAATAACTATATATCCATTCTTACGGATAGTACCAGCTTGCTGAGGGAAAGTCTTGGATGCACCAGCATCTCCCTTAGCCTCAAAATGATGTTCTTCATCCGACATGATTGATTGATGATTCCTTCGTTTCTCTCTTCTTGTTTTCTCTCTCTCTCTATTGGTTTTTCGGCTGAAGAAGTTAAAGAAGAAGAAAGAAATATTGCAAGAAGACTACCGACTTTTATATATGGTGGGTCAACACTAAAACTCTATCTACGCCTCTTTCTCTCTCTTCTTTAGAATTGATAAGAAACCCCACGCTTTCATTCACTCACTCTTTTTCACTCGTCACAACTAGGTCTAGTTAGGGCGTAATACTGAGTAATTCAATAATGGTAGTAACATTTTCTTATTCTGCTACCGTTATTTGCAGCCCCACATTTTTTATTACTTTGTGCATCCATAATTCCATAAATCTTGTGGTTTGAAAATCATTACTAGCAATCTAGAATAAAAATTTTGATTTGAATATTTTGTTTATTTATCCTAAAAGATTGTTCTCATAATTTTTGTATTCAAAATGGATGTTCCTTTCAAGGAATATCATTCCTTTCTTGAAGGTGATCTTTATGCAAGTATGCAATAAGAATATGCCTATACTTTTGCTATTGATCAGAATTTATCTGCTTGCTGGTCAAAAAGGCTAAAGTAGAGAATCGGATGGAGGACAAAGCATGAAATCCCAAGCTTAAATTCTCAAATATGCATGACAAGAACCTTATTGCATCCCCAATGGCATGTCCACTTTGATACGAATTTTACAGCACTGACCATTTTAAGTGTGACATAAAAGAATTTTAAAGATAATTTTGCCCAAAGAGCCAACTTAAATGCTTGGGCTTTATAATTTAGATTCTCTCTATATATTTAGCTAGACACTTAGGCTGTGTGTTGATAGGATAGTCGGCAATGGCAAAATAAATTTTGATTTGCGATGGCAAATTTATTATGACAAATTATAGTGGATAATGACAAATTGATAGTGGGTGTTTTAAATTTGTCGTTGTTTGATAACATAGTGTGCGAATATTATTTAAGTGTGAATCATGTTGTTTGATTCACAATATTTACCATGGCAAACATCATTTTTTGCCGTGGATCAAAACTATTGTCTATATACATAGCCCAAAATCATATGCATATCAATTGCCCAATACAAAATAAACATACATGGTCCAATACAATATATTAAATAATTCAACCAAAATAATATTTTATTAGATAATGAGTACCAAACTAAATAATCAAAAAAATCAAAATTTAACAAAAATAAAACCAAACAAAAAAATTCAGCCAACTTTTAATCCACGTAGCTAAGAAATTAACTCATTCAATGAAATCATTGTCATAATCATGCACATGATAGTATACTCCATCATTAGTAATGAGTAGTAATCATTAATCACCTAATAGCATAGCAAAATGAAAAAGAGCAAGGTTTCTATCACTACACATTAAGTTAGATATATATATACTTCATTAACCTTTTTTTTTTTTTTTTTGCAAAAGCAAGCTGGGGTTAGGCAGACCCCGACCAGATTATACTCACTCTGTCCCAAATTATAAGTACTTTATTCCATTTTAAATTGTCCCAAAATATATGTCGCTTTTGACTTTTCAACTCATATTAATTAAGTTAAATGGTTCATTTGTCTATACTACCTTTGCTTTGAGACTACAGTAATTATTCTAATAAAAAGTTAGACATTGTAATTAGTATTAAATATGGGTAAATTAGAAAATAGAGTTAGTAGACAAGCAATAAATGATGTTTAGTACTTATAATTTGGGACGGAGGGAGTATTAAAGAAAAAAAAAAGAATTACACACGAGGGTACATAGTACCAGATGCATCCTCCTGAACATACTCAGTCAGTTGCTCATTGTAAGGTCCTTGAAAAACACATAAGGGGTCACTCCTGTTATTAACCCTAGTCTTGCTTATTAAACCCTAGTCTTGTTTATTAACCTTAGTCTTGCTTATTAAACCCTAGTCTTGCTTATTAAACCCTAACATGTGTCTAAGCCCAATGTCTTATTATTTTTATAACACAAAATAATACAGGCATAAGCCCAAATCCTTCTTAATTGAGCTACACAAAGTTCAAAGCCCTTATATTTTTTTTGCCACAATATTAGGCAAAACTTGGTGGCAAACAAAATCCATTGGTGGAACTTTTTATCCAGTAGGCAAAAGTTGAAAATATTTGCTACATCATAAAAAACGTATCAAACACTGACAAATACTATTTTAGTGAGCATATCCACTATGGCTATTTGCCATGGCAAATGCTGCCTATCAAACACATCCTTAGACATATACATACTAATTTTTTAATTTTTTTTTGTTGGTTAGAGCTATGAGGCCAACAACATAGAGAGCTACGGGACATAAAAGTGTCGACCTATATAATTTATTATTAATTAGACACTTTGTGATGTGATTAATTTCTTGATGAAGCTCAAGGTGTATAACCTAGCCTGTTGGTGTTATAAGTGCCTTAGCCCTTAGGGCAGTCAGTGAATGGATTGGTCCATTAAGAAAAGAGTCTATTGAAGAAAAATGAAAATCTTCACCTTATTAGATTTGATTGGGCTTTGGGGCTCCAGTCAATGCTCGGGCCATACAGGCCCTAGTGCTGTTGTATTGTACAAGTCTTGCTCATGCACTGTGCTCTCTTTTGAAGTTGAAATTTATTCATGCACACAGATGGGAATTAGAGATCTCTAGCTTCTTCCTTACAAGTAGAATAGAAAGGAGTTGTTACTTAATAACACACAATGACCGGCGGCCCCAGCTCTGGAGGTTGTTGCTTCATACATCTCTATCTGATGCAAGTTTATTTTTTTCGACAGCACAGACCTGTAATAATCTATAACAAACAAACAGGCAGAAAGCATATATATGATCAAGACAAGATGGCAATGCGGCAACACCGGCCATTGGCAGGGAGCCTCATACATTTTATGTGGTCCCATCGTGCACTAGTTAGCTAATAAGGTTTGTCATCATGAATTCTGGATGAGGCATCTTCTCAACAACTTAGGGCATCTCTAATGGTTCTTCAAATCTATCATCAAATTCAAATTTGATGAAAAAGTGAAAAAAACTCCATCTAATGGACCATCAAAAGTTTTTCAAATTTGATATTTTAGCAAAAATCATCAAAAGTTCATCAAATTTGATGAAATTTTGATGAAAAGCTTAAGGTTTGATACTGGGTGAGGCGGGCAAGAGAAGACCGCTTCACTTAAAGCGGCTAATGAAGTGCCGCTTAAAGTGGCACTTCAAAGCCCGCTTTAACTAAGTGGCACTTGGACAGCCCCATTAACCAAGTGAAGCAGATGTTGGGGGCCCGCTTTAGTGAAGCGGTCATCCATTAGCCGCTTTAACTAAGTGAAGTGGGTGTTGGGGGGCCGCTTTAGTGAAGCGGTCATCCATTAGCCGCTTTAGTTGATGAACCATTAGATGGAGCACATTTTCAAAGCAAAATTTTCATCAAACTATCATCAAATGTGTATACGTGGACCATCAAATTTGCCCAACCATTAGAGATGCCCTTACATATCCCTTTTTTTTTCCAGAGTTGCAACTTGCAAAGCAGATTACAACTGGCATAACAAACATAGTAACATACTGAACCTGCAAAACATATTTCACAGTTCACACACATGCAACTCATGTGTTGATAGAGTAAATTGTAAAGCAAGAGAATTTAAGGAATTTAGGATCCACCACCATTTTTAAGGACAATAATGGACAAATTAATACAAGAAAAATAGAAGAACTGAAGAACTATACATTATGACTTTGGATTTACAGCACAGTTTCATGAAACGTATTACAGTCGTAGCCTGTCAGTTTGGGTGCAAACTAGAAACCTCGACAACCTGATAGTATTAACATGAATGCATTACATAAATATATGAACATGCACGGCTTATATTCTTACCTCTTGTGATCTAACTTGATGGGATAGTATTAACGCTAGCTGCATATATAACATTGTTTTCATACAGAAATATGGATTTTAAAAACAGAATTCTGGTTATAGGAAGATATTTTTTAGAATGATTGTTTGCAAAGTGGAAATTTTCATTTCCGCTCTTTCTACAAAAGACCAAAGACAAAGGAAATTTGTGTCTAGAACTAGCAAAAGATAAAATCCACATCCAATAATTAGAAAACATCAAATTAAATACATATTATCAATGATCCTCTCACAAAAAATATATACTGTATCATGATCCATTGTTTCAGTCTAATTAAACATAAATAAATTAAATCAAAACATACATACAACAACTCCACATGGGCACCAAGCATCAAATGGGAAAAAATCCAATGATTTAGAATACTAGTCAACTATACAGATCTGCAATGAATTAATAAAAGCAAAACAGAAAGAATGTAACCAGTTTGCTCAGTGTATTAACCATATTTGTGAGGTTGGTCAATACATTAATGAAAGATGATGATGATGATATGAACAATAATAAAGTAGAAAAGACATGACACCATTGTTTACGTGGTTCGGCAATTGTGCCTACATCCACGGAGAGGGAGAAAGAAGTTTATTATAGTAGTGGTGATACAAAATGAGAGCTCGATAATGGAGAGAGCTCAAGAGAGAGATGAGACCATGAGAGGTGAGGTCTCATCATGAGAGATTGGGGAGGTCGTTGATATTGAGACCTCACCATGAGGTCGTGTTGGGAGCATTAGGCCATCAGACCATCTGAGCAGAGATGAGAACATGCCTAGAATGAGTAGCTTGCCTTCATATTTATAGGCTACAATGTAACTCCATTCTTAGCATTTACTAGGGTAATAATGAGAGAATATCTTTGTAGTAATTGGCTTTAACTTTGTAACTTGTGTCATCAAGAGAGAGCCCATTAGATGTTGACACGTGGCACCATGATGAACGGTAGAGATGGTGCCACATGTATGTTGTATGTAGTACCCCTACACTCACTGACAATAATGCCACGAAAGACTCAAGGAGATGGGGTGAGTATGATGACTGACAATGATGCCATAGACCTATTGTAGTCATATGACCATTATTGGTGCCAAGAGGCAAGAGGGGATGTAATCAGTTTCTTCTCATTACCATAGTTGTACAGAGCAAAAGCAAAGTATGCTGCTGCAAACTGTTGTCGGTTTTAAATGGTTTTGCGCCATTTCATTCAGTATGTCTGACCCGGCCTGGTCTCTTGACTAATAAAGGATGTTGCGTACTTTGTCTTTACAGAACGGTGCCTTAAGTGGCTGTTAGAAGAATTGTATATTTAAGCAACAAAATTGCAGATGGAAGTTAAAGATAGTGTCATATGGGATACGCCAATGTGTATATTTCTCTTTAAAGATTCTACTTAACAAAGAAATGGAACTTAGACAACAACTATTCCTAGAAGCTAGTAGAGTCCCTTCCATAGTAGAATAGCACACCAGAAAAATAATCGAAATAGAGAATTTCTTTTCTTGCATTTGCAGAAAACTGCAATCAAATGTGTTTTGAACCAAATGCTTTTGTTCATATAGTTAAAGTAAGTAAATCAAATGAACAATGAAATAAATAGTTCCACAATGAAGAACAACATCTGCATGATCAAGCATATATGTATTTTGTTTGTAGAGAGGCTCTACTGCTAACAGTGAAGAAAAGGAAAACAACCAAACCTTAAACAAATTGTAGAAGCACTGTACAATCCATTCCATGGAAGCGTAAAAAGTGTATCTCTTCTCCTTCCTCATTAGTGGAGAACAGGTTCAATATCCTTTAGGAGCCCCACTATCTGGTGCATACTTGGCCTTTTGGTAGGCAAGTCAGCTGTACATAAATACCCTATCCTCAGGGCCTCCTCCAGTTCAGTATCTGGTCCTGTCCCTCGAATTTTCGGATCCATTGCCATTACACATTGGTTCTTTCTAACCAATCCTCTGACCCAACTGACCAAAGTCATTTCATCCCCAGAATAATCATCTCCGATAGGTTTCTTCCCTGTAAGCAGCTCAAATAAAACAACCCCAAAAGCATATACATCAGATTTCAATGTTGGTGGACCAGTTTCGGGCTCACAATATTCTGGAGGTACATATCCTAGTGACCCATGAGGAATATCATCCTCGACACCATTGATCAGTCCAAAATCAGATAGTCTGGGCTCCAAATTTGAATCAAGATAAATACTGCTGGCCTTAACATCTCTATGAATTATTGAAGGGGAACAACCATGGTGAAGGAATGCTAGTGCTCGGGCTGTGCCGAGTGCAATTTTGTGTCTAAATCTCCAAGTTGTTAGTAGACCTTCAGAACCAACATGTTGGATTCCATTATTATTATCCTCCTCCCATGTGTCTGTGCTCCAATCCTCTGTCACTGGAATGCCGAGAGGAAGATCATAAAGCAAATTCTGCAAATTCCCATTTTGCATGTACTCGTAAATGGCAATCCTTTGATCCCCAGCTAAGCAGTATCCTGTTAGTGGAACAAGATTGGGGTGTCTAATCCGACCGAGATATTCAAGCTCCCTTGCTACTTCTTGGTCTGTCATGGTGGATACATGCACTAAAACCTTTACAGCCACATGAACTCCTCCGGGCAGAAATCCTCGATAAACTGGACCAAATCTT
The DNA here is from genome assembly GCA_023053565.1 of Aquilegia eximia. NCBI lineage: Eukaryota > Viridiplantae > Streptophyta > Magnoliopsida > Ranunculales > Ranunculaceae > Aquilegia > Aquilegia eximia. The sequence continues at coordinate 15,108,717 of JALIGU010000007.1, forward strand.
CCTTCCGCTAACAAAGTATCTCGATCAAAATGTGAGGTTGCAGATAAGAGATCTGCAAAGGTGATATTTAACAAAGGTTTTTCGAATATCACTACAGGAACTGAAGTGGCAACCTTAACATCTGCAACCCAAGTTGTCGAATCTGTCTGGAATGAGAAGGGACCTGAGATGGTCTGTTCATCTTTGCTTACAGGTTGCTGCTTAGCTTCCCATGTTATGGTGTTCCTTCTGCAGCCAAAGGCTACGCAAAGCAACCCCACCAGAAGACATACTGTTGATAGACTAACAGCTAAAGAAAGCTCGAGTCCAATATGTTTCTTATTCTTACTATGTCGTCTGAAGAGGTCTGGATTAGCAGCAATTGGACAGCTATCTAGTGACCCAATAAATGCCCTCTTGAAGATCTTGGGGGATAAATTTGAAGCACAGATAGTTAAGTTGTTGAAAGAGAAGTTAAAGCTTTCCATATGATGTAGCTTCTCAAGTAGCAACAATGGGACTTCTCCAGTTAGATTGTTCAGGGACAGGTCTAGAACTTCAAGGTTATTGGTACCAAGATTAGGAACTCGCCCAGTGAGATGATTGTCAGACAAATCCAGTATCCTTAAGGAACTCAACTGTAAGATTTCAGGTGGAATTACTCCACTAAGACCAGTGCCAGATAGGTTCAGATACTCTAAACTCGACAACTTCTCAATTTGAGGGAATCCTTGACCGGAAAATCTATTATGAGCAAGATTAAGACGCTTAAGATTTTGGGACTCATTGAAATGGAAAAATTCTCCCGTGAGTTGATTTGAGGACACGTCGAGAACAACTAAATGAGACCAATTGAAATTAGAATTAGAATACACATCAGAGAGATGACCTTGAAAATAATTCTGGCTTAGGTCGATGATCTCAAGGCGCTTTTGAAACACACCCATAACAGAACCATGAAATGAGTTCCTAGAAATATTAAGGTAAGTGATGGATTTCAGTTCTGAGAAGTCTGAAGACCTTCCATGAATTTCATTTGCAGCAAGGTTTAAAGCCTTAAGCTTAGGAAATGCAGCACTGAAACCAGTAGGAAGAGTCCCAGTAAGGCGATTAGATGAAATGTCAAGTGAAACAAGACTTTGACAATTCAGAATTCCGGATGGAATGCTCCCTGTGAACGAATTTTGATCAAGTTTGAGAACTTGAAGACTCAAAAGAGAGCTAAGGGATGTGGGAATGTTGTCGGAAAAGCTATTAAAGGAGAGATCCAGACTTTCTAATACACCAAAGTTTCCAATATTATTAGGAAGAATTCCAGAAATTTGATTGTAAGAAAGGTTAAGAGTTTTAAGATTCTTTCCCAAACTCCAGAAATCCGACGACAAACTGGTGATTTTGTTATTACTCAAGTCTAGTGACTGAAGCTTGTTAAGCTTCCCAATGGTAGTCTCAGGAATTACACCAGAAAGACCAAGACCAGATGCTACTAATGCAATGACATTTACATGTTGGGCATCACAAAACACTCCTTGCCATGAACAAACATGAGAAGAAAAATTGAAATCTTGTGAAGGGGTTACCCCCATTTTTTTTAAGAAATCAGAGACAAAGAACTCATCTGTGTTAGGTTGTTGACAAGATATAGACTTGAAAAACAATGAAACAACCAAAAAGGAAACAAATAAACCTAACCCCATTTGAGTTAAAGGACTGAAATTCATCAAGAAACAAAACAATCTCAATGAACAAAATTTACCTCATTAGGTGAGAAATGGTCTTTGGGTACATGGACATTTGGCATTTTCCACCTGAAACTTCAACCACTTCACTATTAGTAAACTCACAATTCACAACTAGTACCAAAAACATCAACTCCCCCTGACTTGAAATAGAGATGAACTTGTAAATTGTAATTTGTATACCATATATGGAAAATACATGAATAGTGCTTTGAGGGTTTCAAACAGAGAATGCAAACTCACTTTGTGTCTAGTTTAGAAGTTTCGTGAAAGCAAACATAGACATTCATGCTGTTAAGGAGACACCAAAGAGGGGTAGGGGGGAAGTTGGGAAGTAAAGGTAAGAGGATATGGGGGGTGGTCAGAATTTATTAGTTTTCTATAAATAAGGAGTGAAAGAAAATATACTACATTGGTAAAAATCTACCAAAGATGTTAGTTGGATTTTAATGATTCTAATAAGTGACAATATACATCATCTTGTCATCCCAAATAAAGGAACTTTAACTCCATCTTATTCAGTATGGTTGGTGAGTTTACTCATTATCATTATGAAACTGTCCTACAACATTCAATCTTACAATCTAAATGGCCTGTAAGGCTGTAACTTCTCAATCAAAATCTTTGTTTCAATGTTGAGTTTCTGTCTGAAATTCTGGATCATTTTAATCACTCAAATTTAATAAGTTACAGTCAATAGTGGACTCTATTGAAAAATGAATCACAGACTGATAGGGTGATAGACCATAGACCCCAGTTTTTCAGCAGAGAAGGTTTGTTAGTCAATTGGGAGAAACAAAAGGTTCTTTCAAAGTCCAATTATTTAAGCATATTCAACATTTTATATTGCAATACCATTTCTTTAAGATTAAGTGACAGATTGGAGTTTTTTAAATTGATTTTTTCTTTTGGCTTTTACTTAACCTTCCTAGCTTTTAACAATAACCTTAATAATGGAGTTGCATAGTCTAGATTCTCTACTACTAATCCAATGGTTTTGTCATGAATTTTTTTTTTTTTTTGTGTGTGAATATAATATGATTGTAAGTTGAAATAGGTAGTGGAGAATGAATAATTATGACTTATGAGTATGGATTTTCTATGACAGTTGTTAGCACGCCAAGGCTTTCATGATTTGCATTCATATGGTTATGGAGGTGGTGGAGTAACAAGGAATCCTAAATTCCTAACATAATTAACCCAGCAGGCAGCAACCCACCTTGTTTAATTATAATTCCAACTAGGCAACTAGCAAACTTATTCTTAAAACAATCAACAATTCAAGATTGCATGTAAACCTATCTGAATTATGAGTTATGGTCATCATCATCTAAAGTGAAAGAAAGAATGATGTTTTTTACTTTTTTACAATTTCAAGTTTCAACTTTCAACTAAAGGCCTAGTTGATGGATCAGATTGGATCCAATTGGATTCTGGATACAGTTCAAAGGAATATGGACTTGTCTTAGCCCATAATGTGACCAGAGAGGCAGTAGATTTCTTTCAACGTAGGACTCGTAAGTCTCTATCTTCCATTAACTTGTGCTTGCTGTGTAGTAGTTCTGCCTCTGGCGATGGCTACTACACATATTTCTTCTCTCACATTGTCACCAAGAAAGCCTTTTCTTTCTTCACAACCATTCCATAGAAGGTCTCTATATGTCCTTAGACCCTCCTTTTCCAAAATTCTACACCTGAGTCATAATACCTATTTCAAGAAAACCTCTGAAAGTATTGTTTCTGCAAGTTACTTAGATGATCAATATTCTGATAATGATGAAAAGGAACTCAGAGAAGAATGTGGTGTAGTAGGTGTATATGGTGATCCTGACGCTTCCAGGCTATGTTGTGATGCTCTACGTTCCATTCAACATCGAGGTCAAGAAGGTGCTGGTATTGTTACTGCTCATAATAAGGTTTTATATCCCATCACAGGGGTTGGTCTTGTAAGAGATGTTTTTGATGAATCAAAACTAGGTCAACTACCAGGAGAGATGGGAATTGGGCATGTTAGGTACTCTACTACAGGTGTCTCCATGCTTCAGAATGTTCAGCCATTTGTTAGTGAATCCCGACTTGGGCATGTTGCTGTTGCTCACAATGGTAATCTGACTAATTATGAAAAACTCAAAAAAATGCTCCAAGAAAAAGGTTGTATTTTCAATACCTGTTCCGATACAGAAGTTGTTCTTCGCTTGATTGATATATCTGAAAAAGCTACTTTTGTTCTCCAGATTATAGATGCTTGTAAACAGCTTGTAGGGGCTTATTCATTGGTTTTCCTTACTAAAGACAAGTTGGTGGCAGTGCGTGATCCACGCGGTTTCAGGCTTTTAGTCATGGGGCGAAAGAGTAATGGGTCTGTAGTTTTTGCATCGGAAACTTGTGCTTTGGATATAATCCATGCAACATATGAGCGTGAGGTGAAACCAGGAGAAGTTATAGTGGTTGACAAAGATGGTATACAGACATGTTTCTTGTTCCCTCAACTGGAACGAAGCTGTTGTAGTTTTGAGCCTATCTACTTCTCATGGCACAATTCCAAGGTCTTCGGCTTACCTGTACATGATTTTCGGTATGAAGCTGGGATAAGACTAGCCACTGAATCCCCAGTCGATTGTGATATTGTGATACCAGTGCCAAATTCCGGTGTTATTGCTGCGGAAGGATATGCTTTCAAATCTGGAATCCCATATGCTATGGGACTACATTGCCGACCTGATTCTGGTAGAACTTTCATTCAGCCAACACAGGAAAGGCGTGACATAGGAGTAAAGCGCAAGCTTACTCCAGATCCATCTGTCTTGGAAGGGAAGAGGGTGGTGGCTGTGGACGACTCAATTGTAAGGGGGACGACTGCACCACAAATTGTTAGGATGATCAGAGAGGCTGGAGCAAAGGAAGTCCACATGAGGATTGCATGCCCACCGATTATCGGACCATGTCTGTATGGAGTGAACCTAAAGAGCTCTGAGTTGTTAGCTAATGGGAAAACTGTCGAGGAAATGAGACAGTTTATTGGGTGTGATTCACTAGCCTTCTTGTCCCTCGAAAGCTTGAAGAACTGTTTAGGTGATGATTCTTCTGGTTTTTGTAAGGGTTGCTTCATCAAGGAGTACCCTATACCACTAAGTGAGGATTAAATCCGAGGTAAGTAATTGTGGCCTGTGATTTTAACTGGGGAATGAAATCTTAATAGAAGTATAGAACAGAAGGTTAGGCTTAGGTCCAAGGTAAGTAGTTATCGTTTTGTCAAAAATATTGTTTACAGGTGTATGAATTTATGAGAAAAATAGATTACAAAGAGATCTAGTGCATCTTTTCTTGTATTGATGCAAATAAACTTGTGTGAAATGTCAGAATCAGGAAAACAGACATGATGCACTGTTGTCAGAAACTGGGCATTTTGACAAACATTAACTATGGCAGAAACAAATTAGCAGAAACAGGACTGGTCGATTCAAACCAGGGTTGAATCATCTAGGTGGACAATAAGAGTGCTATAAGTTCACTTCAGATCCTCAGGAATTACACAGAAAGAAAGAGACCAGAAATTTCCAACAGTACTCTAAATGCTGTGAAAGCAATACTTGCTGGATTTGGTGAAGTAAATGGGCATTTGACTTGTACGTACTATTGGACACTATTTGAGCACCTCCAAACATATTTTCCATCTTTCCAAAGGTACTCTACATTATGAAAGGCTTCTTCTACCTTATACGCAGAGATAGTACATGTAAACAGAAGGGATGTCGAGATAATATATATCAAAGACCAACTTCAAAAGGGAGTGCAAGACAATACATGTAAATCCTTTAATGTTTTGAGATATTGTATCTCTTTTCCATCATGCGAGTGCAGCCAATAGGGTAAATTACATTACAATCTTTATCTTCTACAGGGTTTTTTTTTTTCTTTGTTCGGTTTGATTTTATTTTCTACTGGGGAGTAAGATCATATACGGAGGTAAAGTCAATCATAATATCCAAAATCGTCTTTTATAACAATTACAATACTAAGAAAACACCAAATATAGCCTTACAGTCTTACTTGAAAGAGGCATTAGGAATAACAATCCTTGGGATCAGCTGCTTTTGTTCTTTTATTATATTTACAACATTATATTATCTTTTCAATCATGAGTCCATGACTAATATGCAAAAAAATTTGATCAGTTAATTACTCATGAACCAAATCTCCAAGACAAGTTCCACAAACCATGTTATGCACAACAACTAGCAAAATGTCCCAAACATTAATGAGAAAAAGAATATATTAAATACCAATCCCACTTTAGAATAAAATAAAAAAATCACTCAAATCCTATCCCTATTTTTCTCTTCACTATATTCCCCTTTTCATCTATATCATTTTTTCACTATTGACCTACACAAGGTTTCACCCAAACATAAGACCCAAATTAATCTTGCCAGTTCCCAAATAAAAAAATAATAATAATAAAATAAAAGGAAAGGTACAGACCACCTGTAGATATACATAATTTAATATACTTTAATGGGTTACCTTGGTAAGTGAATGGCGTCGGAATCATTCTGCGAAGTGAGTTTTGCAATGTCTTTCCACCAAGAGACTTCCATTTCTTTCTGACGAAGCTTCTGGTTGACACGTTCCAAAGCATACTCCAGCTCTTTTATCCGCTCTTGCTGTCTAGCTTCTAGTAACTCGTGCAATCTTCTCTCAAGTATATTCGGAGAAACTCCATAACTCAGTTCCCCACCATTTGCTTCTTGATGATTGTCAACTTCTCCAGAACCTGAAAACTCTATGGCGAAATCCAGCCAATCTATCTGGTCTTGCTGTCTTTCTTCCAGTAATACCTGCAGCCTCCTTTTAAGTTCATTAGGACAAACTCCATCTTCTTGCTCACCACCATCAGGAACCTCAACTTCTCCAGGACTTTCAGAGACACTTTCCTCCAAGCCATTGTTCATCACATTCTGTAGATATGTATGTGACTACGAATAAGTACAGAATTAATAGAAGATAGATGGAAAAGCAAGAAAGATTTATGTAACAATTTATTCAAACTTTGACTTGGAATGAATAACAGCAGGTGGGTTGATTTTGAACTATATCCTAATATGCAAATAGACTACTAGGTCATAACACACTGTTTTAACTTTTTGGGGTCGCTATATCTATCTTAGGTCAATCTTGAACTATAGTGCGGAAACAATTCACCAACATAAAAGACCTTTTTTAAGACCTTGAGTTTTTTTAGACCATTAGCAAACGTATAAATCTGATATTGTTCAGTAAACAATTTTGCAACCATATCATTGTCCAATCATTATAATCTCATCCGTCCTTTTGTTTTCCTTTTTTTTTTTTTTTTTTGTTGATCATTAAGAAGAGTATAGACCTTAACTCAAACCAGAAAAATAGAAAAAAGAAAAAGAGAGAATCTGAGCTAATTAATTTCCCCTAAAGCAACCCTATCTAAGTCCATAATAAGTCGATCTAATTCTAAAGGGCAATTTCTTTTCTATCTCGTTCACATTCCCACAACTATAGCAGTGCTTTTGCCGTTATCACACCCCCTGTTTTTTTTTCCGCTAATTATCACACCCCCTGTTGCTGAGGCTGTCTTGGTGATAAACATCACTTCATTTCTGCTCCTCCATATGATATTCATAATTGGGAAAAGGTTAATAGAGTTTTGAGACCTTGCGTTATAAGGTTTTTACTTTTTACGGTGTTGTCACCAAATTTGTCTGCGTTCCCATTTCCAAATTCTCCCTATTGATTATATCTCTCAACTTTGCCACCAAAATTAGGAAAGAATCATCTTTGGTATTTTTTTCACAAGCTGGGTTTAGGAAGACCCTAACATCCAGATGTATGCCGGAGATTCTAATATTCCATACTATGTATAGAAAGTAAATAAATAAAAAATGTAGGCAGGTGTTAGGTAATGTGCGTTTCAACTTTCAAGAACGTTTTCTAGATGAAAATAAAAAATCTCGAAGGATTCTTCAGAGCCACAAAGAATAGGGCCAGAGGGTTGACAATGGAGCAAGTACTATATCTGATTTTAAGCAATTAAGATGATTAAAATAATTTCCACGGTATAGCAATTATCTAATAAAATTTCCAGTTTGAGGAAAATATTGTTCAGGAAGCAGATTCATAAGATATGAGGAACATAATATATTCAAGAATAATGTTCCGTGGAACCTTTGTGAATCAAACTATCTTGAACATTGAACAAAACTAGTAAGATTGGTTTATATGCAATTTAGATAGTGGATATAATTTGCATTTGCCATCCATAATTTAAACCTAAAGTCATTAACCTTTTGTTTTATTTACACGTAAATTCTTGAAGCTATTTTTTTTACCATTCAAAGCGAATATGGGACACATCAAAAGAAAGGAAATAATTAGACTCAGCTGATGCATACCTCCGACCATTGTTGCTGTTCAGAAAATTCCTCAGCATCCAAGCGGAGCTGCAAACGTTCTAATTCGGCTTCAACTTCTGCTTCAAGTTGCTCAGTTCCAGGTATCCAATCTTCTTTTCTACTTGTATCACAATTTATATCGCTGTCACATTCCATAGTGGTTTTTGTCTGTTCTAAAAGGTGAGATTGCGTACAGTTCACAATGGTTGAGTGGTGGTTCATACCATGAACATCATCAAAACTTGCAGTAGAGGATATTAGAATATCTCTCGAGTCAGAAGCCTCAAAGGTAGCATTATTCCTTTGAATTTCATCTTTGACTTCCTTAATAAGTGTTTCCACCTCCGAACGCAACTCCTTCATCTTCTCAAATTCATTCTTGCTTGCAGCAGTAAAGATAGCAATACCAGCTCCAAGTCCTAAGGTGAAAGACACATCCTGATCCTTGGTATGTTTTCCTGGTAAATTAGGAAAAACATTAACTAAAAACGCTTCTTAACAACTAAAAACATTGATTATAACTAGGGAAAAAAATCACTTCATAATACATCACTACTTACAAAAAATTGTTTCTTATAGGAAAAAAATTACTTCTTAATAACTAAAAACATTGATTATATATCTTGAAGTAAACCCCACGCCGCAAAAATGATAATTCAAACATCATAAGCTAAGTGAAGAAATAATATATATAGAAATAAAATAATGAATTTCAATAACAAATAATAATAAATGAAAATTTATTTACACAATTATTATTAATATGAGTGAACCCTATACCCTATTAATCATAAAAAGGGGATAACTTCAAAGCTCAAATTTACTCTTTCTAATGAAATTTTACCAAAAATTGCCAAAATTAAACTTAAAAGAACTCATTTGACTTCAATTAGCAATCAATTAATCAATCTATCATACAAAATCACAATCTAAAAAACCCTAAAACATACAAACAAAGTTTCACCTGAATAAGAAGAACAAGAAGAGTCAACCATATCATTAGTTGATTTTGACTTCATTAAAACTAATGGCTTTGATTTTCTCTTCATTTCTTCTTCTTCATCATCAACAACTTTTAAAGAACCAAACGATTTCTTTGCAAATTCATTTCTTCTTCTTCTTTGAATCTCATTCTCTTTCTTCTCTTTCACTTTAGAAAACGGTAATGTGATGCTACGCTTAGAAGAAGAAGAAGAAGAAGAAGAAGTACTACATGTAAACAACCAACACCGAAGAAAAGATTGTTGCTTCCGTGAAGACGAAACATCGCCGTCGCCGTCATCGTCGTTTTCATCGCCGTCGACTCCTTTCATCAACACATCGGCGATTCGCATTTCTTAGTGACGACGTGCTAAACACCAGGGCGTTTGAGGTTTATTTATACCGCTCGCCTCAATTCAACGGAAGGTTAAGATAGGTAATATTGAAAGATTGTAAGGCTATTAGTAATAGGTTTAGTGGGTGAAATTGAATTTCTTGAGGATAATTCCTTCTTTCTTTGTAGTGAAATTATGTATTTACCCTCTCTTCACGCAAAAGACAAAAAAAATTTAAGAGTTAATGCTCAAAATTTGAAAAGCTACAGTGCGCGGGGGCCAATGTTCGAATTCGCGGGTCTTTGTCATGGGCTTTGTCATATCCAAGCCCATATAATAACCTTTGTCAATCAGCATCAGCATCAATCAATGGCACTAGTTGTGTACCGATGATTGATGTTGATCGACGTACGTGTGTTATTTTCATTGTATGAACTGTTTTTGCGGCAATCGAAAGTGCAATCGCAATCCGATAGAATTTGTGGCTGATTAATTTAGTTGCAAAATTGCAATCCAAATCTTCTCAATGTAGATTAATAAATGGTTGGGTGCTTAATATGGAACGTAACAACTACAATTAAAATCATGCTGATTTTAGGCTGATTAGGTCCACCATAAGTTGGCTAAAAGAATGTTTAGTAGTCGGACCCCATTCAGGATTCCTACGTGCATATCATATCTTTAATCCACCACCTAACATGATTTTGGTGTATTGCTTGCTTGTACATATAAGATGTTTTCTTGTGCAAACTGCACAGACACTAAACAAGATATGCTGAATCTGTCTTTTGAAATTCGAAAAATCCCACCAACACCAAGAAGAATCAATGTGATATGCTTTATCCAAAAACAATACATCTTCAATGTGACCTAACTTGACCCACATTACATATACACCAATGCACCATGTTTTGTGTATACCAAGTCATTCTTCTTTAATTTTAAAGTCGAAACATCACAGCACACTTAAGCTGATTTCAGTGGTTGACGCTGGCCACGGTCCGCAGTACCAAATTCAAGGAACTCATGCATATGGAGCAATTCCACACAGATGGCACATTTGTTTCCAATACAACGGTTTAAAATCATTCTGCTTATATTTGCGGCAGAACACCATAATGAAATAAAAATGTCAGGAACGGCAAAGGCTAATTATCAAGTTTAATTCACCAAAGAGATGTACAAATGCTGGAATACAGGATCACAAGGCTTCTCTTTTTTCCTTGCAAAGAAAATTGGTGATTTAACTTAACAAAAAAAAATATAGTTGTGTGCTCATCACTCAGCCACACATGCCACAACTACAAATGCTACAAAAATATTGATACACGACAGATGCAAAATTTCACTACTTTATTCATATCCTGAAGGGTCTGTTTCCTGAGCTATTTTGATCCATTTTAGCCTTTTTCAACTGGTTCTGGTTCTTTATTGTTGCAATTTCCTGAAAAGCATTTCGTCCACATAAACTGTTCTTTGTGCTACTTACTTTTTTTCTCTTTCCGCGGTCATATTGCACATCCCTGAGAGTATATGTGAGCAAGATTAGCATAACATGCATGTACCAGATACTGTATTTGGATTGGAGGTGGTGATATATAGATGGTTGTAGAAACATAATCGTAAAAGTTCCAATATATAATATGAGAGAAACAACTTACCATTCATCAGGTACATAGCCAATGCTGATACTTTGTGCCTTGTTTGATCCTAGACTCTCTGATGGATGAGAATCTATTACCCCCCAGGATGCAACTGCAATTTAATTAAACAAAAAAACAAGATATTAAGAAACACTCCACTTCCATTTTAACCTATGATTAGATGTTAGGCGACTATCCAGAGGTCTGGGGATTGATTTCCGCCAGCACCACTGAAGAATATGGAATACAATATATCATATTCACAACTAGCCAAATTTCAGCTTAAACATTTTCGGGATAGAAACTTTAGGTACAGAAAATTTAGATGGAAGAGACGCACTGTCTGAGGTCACCTAAAATACCATTCTAATACAGTACAAAGATAACCTGTTAAAGAAAATTAAAGAAGAAAGAAATAAGGAGATGCAATTACCAGTTGTTTCTTCTAAACCTCTGGTAAGCATATTCATGAAATTTTGAACCGAACTCCTCCTATCCTGTGAAATATCAGATTCTTTATAGTGGCAACTGTTTGATGTCAAGGTTGAGCAAGATCTCTTCACTGGTGCTTCAGGCATAGCAAGCACGGATCTATTAAGACCACTTCTCTCTCTGAGTTCCACTTGCACTAATTTGGTTGAAGAGTCACCACGGGAGTCATCCCTTGTAAATTTTCTATCATGTGTGTTGCTTGCACCAGAGTTGCCTTTCCGTTTTCGAGAAAGAGATGAATCAAAAGCAACAGTCCTGGTTTGCTCAGAGGTAGATGGCTCCAGACCTGATTTGGAACTTTCCCCAATTTTGATGGATTTACTACGCTCTAAACCTTGATTTCTGCTCCTTTTGTTTTTCTTTTTTCTGCAAATCCACGAAGGTGTCCTGAACAATAAGCTTGAGCGTAGATGAATAACTTGAAACTTCTTCAGTTGTTTCTTTGGCTTTAATACTTTTTGGCAGTGGAAATTATTAAGCACTTCCTTTTGTTCACATCTACTGGTCATGCTCGATTGGATCAATGTATCTACTGACAAAGATTCCACCGACGTATAACCATTCTCTTCTGCATTCTGCTTGAAACTTGTGCCCCCTTCATTAAGAATATCTCCATTCTGAAAGGACAACCAAATTCTGTATATGACTACAGATCCCTTTAATAAAATTGAAAGACAGAAAACAAGATAAAACTAACTAGAATAATAATAGGAGGGTGTAGAGCAAGAAAAAAATAGCTATGTACCTCATCATCTTCAGTGTTTTGTCGATTGGTTAATGTCATTGAATCACTTTCCCCAGATCCTAAATCGCTGATGCTCTTGCATATTTCTTCAGTGCCCAACTGATTTGATACCTGCACCAAATTAGCCTCCCCAGGTCCAAAATCACTGACCCCTTTACATATTGCTTCTTCAGCATCTGATTGACTGGTTAATGTCATTGAATCACCTTCCCCAGATCCTGAATTGCTGTTGCTCTTGCATACTTCTTCAGTGCCCAACTGATTTGATACCTGCACCAAATTAGCCTCCCCAGGTCCAAAATCAGTGACCCCTTTGCATATTGCTTCTCCAGCATCTGATTGACTGGTTAATGTCATTGAATCACCTTCCCTAGATCCTGAATTGCTGATGCTCTTGCATACTTCTTCAGTGCCCAACTGATTTGATACCTGCACCAAATTAGCCTCCCCAGGTCCAAAATCATTGACCCCTTTGCATATTGCTTCTTCAGCATCTGATTGACTTACTAACCTGGAGTCAGCTTCCTCGGGTCCTACATCTCCAACACTCTCGCACACTGCTTTTTCAATGCCCAACTGACTTGATAAAGGCACTATACCAACTATTTCAGGGCCTAAAGCACTGACCTCCTTAGATAATGACTCTTTAGTTCCTAACTGACTTGACAATTGCACGAGATCAACTTCATCAACTCCCCGTTCACTAACCTCAATGCTCAATGCTTTTTTCGGCTCCATCTCAATGACAGAGGCCTTCTGACAAGATCAAAAGACAAACAAGAAACAAAATTCAGATGCCACATAAGTGAAAAAAGGTTCTGGTGAAATGTAAATTAAATCAACTTACCACGACTTCCATGTCAACGTCGGATGTTATAGAAACAATGCAGTCAGGAATGGTGGAGATTGGACCAGTCAGATCATGCATAGTTTCTTTCTGCTCATTTATATCTTCAGCGGTTTTATCAATAGGATGAGACAAAATACTGTCACTCTTATCAACTGGAATAGTCGATTCACTAGCCGTAGATAATGACCCTTCAGTTCCTGAGAGAGAGGGAGTGTGGAAACTGGACCATGTCAAATTATTCATAGTTTCTTTCTGCTCATTTATATCTTCAGCTGTTTTATCAATCGGATGAGACATGATACTGTTACTCCTATCCACTGAAATAGTCAATTCACTACCCGTAGATAATGACTCTTCAATACCTGATAGACAGGGTGTGTGGATAGTTTCTTTCTGCTCATTTATATCTTCAACTGATTTATCAATAGGATGAGACATGATACTGTTACTCTCATCAACTGAATTAGTCAATTCACTGGCCTTAGATAATGACTCTTCAGTTCCTGATAGACTTGATAATTGCACTGAATCAACTTCATTAGATGCTAATTCACTGACCTCCTTGCTTACTGCTGTACTTGTGTCCATCGCAATGACAGAGGCCCTCTGACAAGGAAATCACAAGAATAATAAGAAGCCAAACACAGATGTCCATATAACTTACATGAGTTTCTGTAGAATTTAGAATCACCAAAAGGGATATCAACGTACCTCAATTTCCATGTCTGTTGCAGATGTCTTGGATGCAAATCCTTGCAAAGCATTGCAGTCAGGGAACACAGCAACTGGACCACTCTTCATTATTTCATTATGCTCAAATTTATCTTCAACTTTGGCACCAGTAAAAGGAGACAAAATACCATCACTTTTAACAACTGGACCAATCATTTCACCGAGGTTCTTGCATAATGACTCTTCAGTTCCTGACTGGCTTGATAATTGCATTAAATCAACTTCATCAGATCCTAATCCACTGACCTTCTTGCTTGCTTCTTTATCGGATTCCGTCTCAATGAGAGAGGCATTCTGACAAAGGGATCATATGACAATATGAAACCAAATTCAGGTATTCAAAAAACTGAAAAAAGATTTCCAAGAATGAAGACATAAACCAACTTACCTCATGTTCCATGTTTGTGGCAGTAGAACAAAATTCTTGAACATTGCAGTCAGAGAGAGTGACAACTGAACCAGTCAAATCTTTTATTGTTTTGTTATCTTCACACATATTGTTATTCTTGGGGCCAGGAGGATGAGACATAATATCTTCACTCTTAACCACTGAAGAATCAATTTCTGGCAAGTTTTCTGACGTTGCATGGTTGTTAGTAACTTTACTTTCTTCAGGCTCATTTATAGCTTCAGTTTTAGGATCACTAGAGGCACTAGAAGAATGAGAAACAGTACCACCGCCCTCAACAACTGAAGAATCTGAATGTGGCAAACTTTCGCCGCTTATATGATTGATAATAGAGTGCTGAACAGAATCGAACACCTTTTTCAAAGAGGATTCCAGTGAGCCTATCGCAACGACAGGGCCTTCTACAAGCGTACCCAGGTGTGTCCGAAAAGAAGAATTTTCAGATATAGACTCCTTCATTGAATCACTAGGCATTGTATTTGATTTAGTAAGGTTGGGAGCAGAAACTGGAGTATTTGATCCTTTTCTTAATATGTCAACTGGTTTCTTTGGAGCATGATTTTTTCTGTCACGAACATAGAACAACATATAAGCCTTCTGTTTCAAAACATCGGTTTCGCTGACTTCAAAGACCTGCAAATTTTTCAAGAATATACCAATGAGCAAAGGTATCTATCAAGGCCAATCAATGAGTGGCCATATTTTGGCAATGAAATTGTATAGCATAGGAAGTAATCCTAGAGAACAAATTATGTCTTTACCTCATCATCATCAAGTAGATACCATGTCCCACTTGATGTGCGCACATAACAGTAATAGTGACCTGAATGGGTACTCCACCCCGCATGGACAAGAACCCCATAGAGAGTGTATTTGAGACCACCCTCCTGCAAAGCCCGACAAAAAATTTAGGGAAAAAAGAGCATAACTTCTTGTTTGAAATTCAAGGTACGTACTAAACAACATCAAGGACAGTAGATGATGAAATATAGCAAAAAAAAAAAACAGCTTAACATTTTGAACTCCAAAAATTTTAGTATGTTCTTTCAATGGAAACAACCTGAAAGATCTCCAAGGCCTTAATTGTATCATCTGATTGGAAGATATTAACGCTCAATTAAGCGAGCCTTTCATGAACCATTCAAAGTTTATCAGCCATCATAAAAAATAGTTCAACTTTGAGTATATGAGAACTCTCAGCTAGGACTTGGAACTAAATTCAACAGTCCCACACATCCGCAATCTTTTCTAACATCACTTATTTTAGCCACCTTATTACATGGCACCCAAGGAGTACCACATGTATTTTAAAAGAAGAATAAAATTCCATTTGATAATGGCAACAACGTATGATCTACTCACATATGGACCACTAGAAAATGGCTTCAAGTCCAAAATAGGACTAAACCTGACTTCCTTGTTAATCTTGTGCCCAGGAAGAAATGACCCAAACCGCTTCAGGTGGATGGTGAGGACATAAGGGGCCTTATGAATAGTAAGCTGTCTTACAGCTTTGACTTTGTGCTGGCACCGTTGACACTGGTACTCCCTCTCTCCTCCATCTAATTGCTCAACATCTGTGAAGTGTATAAGCGCCTCGCGCAAGGAATCCGCCTTGGCTATTTCAAGACTCAAATCCAAGAACGGATCGTACTTATTGGAACCATTGGAACACTCCATACATCTAACCTAAAGAAGTAACAACTGAATCAGGAGAGGTAGTTATAGCTTTAGATCTTTCTTCCCCTACAAGGAATGAAAGTATACCTGGCTCCTTAGACGACCACCAAAGATTTTATGGACCAAGCTTTTCTCATAAGCAACAGATGATTCACTCGGGAACCCTGAAGGTAGGCAGCATTTGTGCATTGATTCCAGCAAGTTGACCATGTATTCATGTGCATCCTCCTGTCTGGCATAGCAAAAATTCCGAGATATGCCTATTCATATGGTTAAAGATACAAATTATTTTGAGTAGCTCGAGCGACCAGTCGACATATAGATTTGTATATGAAAAGTAAATAATGCCAAGAAGCATTAATTTAACTTAAGTTTAATTGGTAAAAAAAAAAATGTTCCTCAGTTCCTAGAAAGCTTGAAGTTTACAATAATGAATTTTTTTGCATGTTCAAGCTCCTATATGTTCATCACTATTACCGGCGTCTGTTGAGTATGATAAGAGGATAATATTTTTACAAATATTAAAAAAAAGGAATAAAAAGAAGATGAAGAAAAATGTAATGCAAGAAATAAAATGAAAAATGATTTAATATTATCCTATATGGCTGTAAAACTAGGATACACTGTAAATTGATAACAAGATCTTTTGGTGCTAATATTCTTCCATTTGACTGTAGAGCCCTCCTGACATGCTTTTGAATGGCACACAGTGCACAAAATCCAGAGATGTGACCTAAACAAATCATTACAAAAAATACATCAAAATTGAACTGCAAATGACAATAAGCAACCTAACAAATATTAAGCATATCTGGTATACGTATCTTGGTATGCTAGACAGGAGGATGCACAAAACATCTTATCCAGTAAGTGAAAAACTTTTTATGCAAAATTACACAATGTTATCATGTACACGTGACTTGTGATAATTAGGCCAGTTTGGTGAAAAGTAGTTGTAAATCTTATATCATTTGTATTAGAGTTAAAATTAAGGCATCTCTAACACACAAACTTGATCGTACGGAGGCCAAGTACAGCTCAATTTTTTGCTGCTTTGAGATGGCAGTAAAGGTCTCTGGGATTCAACATCATCCATGCGTGCGCGTGTGTGTATGTGTGTGTGTGTGGGGGGGGGGGGGGGGGGGGGGGGGGGGGGCGTGCGTGCGTGCACATCTTTTATTTGTTTTTTACTTCTTCTTTTTTCCGGTTTGATAGGCCAGAGGGGTTGGGAAAGCAGGATGGGAGAGGGAAAACTAGTAAAATATCCATTGCGTGAAGAAATATTACAAAATAGAAACAAATGAAAGAACCCAAACAGCAAAAGTTGAGCCAATCCACTAAATGGCGCTCACTAGAACACAATCAAATATAAGCTTTTGAAAGAAACTTATTTGATCAACTTTTCAACACTTAGATACATTTCTACACACAGTCATATCATACAAGGAATCGTGGACTTCCAGACAAGTGGTGCACAAGTTGTTCATTGCTAACTGTTTGAATTTATGAATGCCATGTCTCAGGAAATCTTTAAGAAACTTTCTCTTCCACAAAACATATACAAAATTGCCAACAACATTATAAGCGTGACAATTTGGATTTCTTGTTCTTATCTACACATATTTAACTAAAGGAATAAGAAGATAAAATTGATGTACTCACAAGAACTCTTATGTCTTCCGCTTTGTAAATATGCCGCAAAAGGCTCAGTATATGTAAGACACTGCAATACCGAATTTAGAAAACAAGTGTTCCCAAGATTTTGTAAACCAGCACCCTGTACAAGATTCAAAACATAAATAATATTAAAGATGCTTAAAGAACCAGCACATTTTAAAAGAAACTATGACCACTTGATCATCTATGACAGCAAATAACTATAATTCCAATAATTTGGGAATCGCTTCAATTACGTAAAAATAAAACCAATCAATACAAATAACCAATACCCAATTAATATCAATAAACAAAACTTACAATTTTTCTAAATGTAGTCCGAAAACTAAGCTCAGGGTCAAGACCATCTCCATCTCCTCCACATTGATTCTTCTCCATCAATACCCTTCCGTTAGAATTAGATTTTTGAGAATAATTTGAATTGGAATTTAGATTCTCTTTAGGAAAATTTGCACTATCACCACTACCCCCACCATTGGTAAAAACAGGGGAAGGTTTATTTGTTGGGTGGAATTCATTATTTGTTTTGAAAATAGATTTACTTGAAGAACACCCAATACTTGGTTTCTTCGATTCTTTGACGTAAGACAAGCTTTCAGACATTAAAACTATACGAGATTAGTGAAACATGGGTGTTTTAAGATTAATTTTTCTGCGTTTCTATTCTCTGTTTTTAGAGAAGGGGAAAAGAGAGAGAGTATTAAACCCTACTTGTTTAGTATTAATATATACTTATCGTCTCTCCTATTCGGCTTTTTTTAGATTAGTGAAACTGGGCTCTTTTTCTTGTTTGTTTAAGCCCAGGTGATGGAAAGCTCAACTGGCAACTGCAACTCTGCAGGTAGTGAGAAAGAACAAGTTCAACAATAAAAAAATAATTATTTTCGGGGAAAAAAATATTTTTTAATATTAAAAATTATCCAATCAACAAAAAGATAACATCTACTAGATTTCAGTTGACGGCGTTGCATAAATTAAAATTTTAAAACTAATTTAATTGGTTGCATAAGTTGAGAATTCACCCCTATTTTGATGTATAACTCGACAGTTTAGTCCAGTGAAAAAGAACAAATTTAACGATCAACAATAATTATTTTAATATGTAAGACTAAGTTCAATGACTATATCAAAGATTAGAACAAGTTCTTAGCAAATTGACTGGTCTAAGTTGGTTGCTTATTTCTTAATTATAAGAGCACAAAGGTACAAAGGTGGATGACATTTGTCTTTGTTACCAAGCAAGATATTTAATCAAATATTAATTAGTTTGGAAGATACCAAGATTTTGTCCACTAAACAACATTGTTATTATAATCGCCATGACAACTTCCACAGTAGTCTGTTCTTAATTTTATTATTTTCTATCTTAATTTTTTTTTTTTAAATAATAATAATATAGATGTATTATTTGATGTATAGGTTTGTGACAAGTACGCGTTGACTCTATACTTTGTGTTAATAATGTGGCAAAAATCATATACATTATGAACGTAGTACTTCAGTATATATATATTGCTAGAATTTTTATTTTTTATTTCTTGGTGGCATATGGCTAGAAATTTGTACGGAAAGTTTATTGTATATACTTCAAAATTCAAAAATGTATTTCATGACCTACTTCTAGTTTATGTAGGAGTTGATCATGTTTAAAAAACTACATCAAGGGATCGGATAGAAACATTTTTATACTGTAACAACTTGAATGCACATTGAGTATGCTAAGCACTTTAGCAGGCCATGTATTTGCATGTTAATATAATGATGAACATAACTAATTGAAAGAAGATTCCTGATTTTGCTACTTACCCTGTCTCCATAACTAACACATGGATAGCTTGTTGTACATACTGAGATACTTGTCAGAGATAATATATCCTAAGCTTTACCATGAGACATATTTAACAGAACCTATGATGCTCTAAACTATTAGAAAATGTTTATATTATCTGATACAAGGATCCAAATCCCTCAATTAGATTCAAATATAATAATTACATAATGCCTGTGTCCATGGCCTTTTATATGAAAAATAAGACAGAGATATTACAACTCACAAGTCACTAAATTAGGGATGAATGATAATGATTAATGATCCACCACTCTTCTTATCTAATACTAATATACACAGTTTAAAACGCCCGATTTTGAGTGAAATTTCAAATCCTAAAAACGATATATGCCCGAGATTTTAACCCTAGAAAAGAATTTGAAATCTTAGTATTCGTGAATACTCATGAATATTTATATATCGGATATCTCAAATCACGGCATAATGGATATCCCCGATATTTTCAACTATGCTACCATATATGTTGGTGAACTTTGAATGTTAGGGGTTTGTGCATGTGTTTTGCCAATTACCCTAATTATAATCACATTTATACAAACTATACAACTTAAAGATTTCAAAAATGGGATTTTCACCGCCGCCGCCGCGATTCCTTGCGAGGTCATCTTTGCGATGACCGCCGCCGACACCTAAACCACCAAGGCACCTTCACCTTCATCACCCCCATCACCCCCACGCCTCCTCTACCATTTCCCCCCGCTGCTGCTGCTGCTTCCATGGCCGCCATTAATGGCCGCCGCCACCACCTTCTCCTTCCCCCCTGCTTCTCTCACCACCATCGTCTTCATCTCCTTCCCCCGGCTTCTCTCCCCTGCTGATTCCTTCCACCATCACTATCACCTAGCCGCCTGAGATAGATCTCGATCTTTGCTGTTGCTGCCATCGCAAATCTGGCTTGAGCCGAGCCGACCCAGTTCAGCTCAGCCAAGCCAAGCCAGAAGCCAAAAAAATAAAAAAAAAAAAAAAAAGGAAGAAAAAAAAAAAAAAAAAAGAAGAAAAAACGAAAAAAAAAAAAAAAAAAAAAAGGGAAAAAAAAAATTGGCTGCTTGATGGAGAGTATCCATTGTCCATTTCGAAATTTTGATGGATGCACCAATGGACCGTGTGGAAATGGATACAAATCTTCGTACATCCCAACGCATGTTAAGAAAGATCACTTGAAGAGGGTTAATGACATCGACAGGCTGAGAGATGCGATCAAAGTTGATATAGGTTTATTTTCGTCGCTTGACAATACTTTGAAGAGGATAAACAAATGGATGTGTGCTGATTGTTTCGGTATCCATGCATCGACCATAAAATGTAAACATCCGGATGGTGCAGTCATCAAACCACCTGCACGAAAGGAGACCGGTGAGTTAGAGTGTGCAATTGTAGGTATACAACCACCACAGTTTGTGCATGTTGATAATCCACCCGCACCTACAGCAGGAGGGGACACTGGTATCGATACTCACCTTTCTATTGTTGCACCTTCTTTAGATGAGATATCACTTGATCGTATTTTCTGTAGACCTTTTCGCACAGTGAAAAGTATTCCACGTCCTTGTCGATTAGCATTCTCCTGTGCATTGAAGTCAGTCTTGTATGAGGTTACTGCAGACCCCATGTCGACAGGGCCATGGGTTAGATTGCTCCTGCTTCCCTATTGCACATTGCAAGTGTTCCAGCCGCAGAATCGCCAAGAGCGTCGTTCTGGTGCTCGGAAATATCTCCAGCAAAATCAGATTTTGCAGGCTCTCTCTATTTGGAACGAGTCTGGGGGTATATTTCGTTTGATTGAGAGGGTCACACACACAGAGCCTCCGTTGGAACGACCATCTCGACAGTCCCAAAGCAAGAATGTACGACGGTGTTTGCAAAAGGTTGCAGACGGGCACTTTGCAGCAGCCGTGAAGGTGTTGGTATCATCAGGGGTTGCTCCGAACACTCCAGAGACTCAGCGGGCTTTAGAGGATAAACACCCGAAGCATCCACCACCATCTGTCCCCGACATTCCTTTACTTGAGTCACCTTTGTCAGTTGAGAGGGATGTGATATTATCATGCATCAGGTCCTTCCCCAAAGGGACGTCTTGTGGGCGAGATGGTCTCCGGGCCCAACACCTATTGGATGCTATGAGTGGGGCTGCATCCGCTGTAGCCACAGATCTTATGGAGGCCTTGACACCGGTTGTGAACTTATGGCTACAAGGTCGATGCCCACGGGTCTTGGCAGAGTTCATAGCTAGTGCACCGCTCACCCCACTTCTTAAGCCAGGTAACGGCATTCGCCCAATAGCTGTGGGTATGGTTTGGCGTCGCCTGGTGTCTAAGATTGCCATGAGAGGAGTTTCTAAGGATATTGTCCCGTACCTAGAGGATTTTCAGTTTGGGGTTGGTGTGCCTGGTGGAGCAGAGGCAATTTTGCATGCTGTTAATCATGTTTAAAAAACTACATCAAGGGATCGGATAGAAACATTTTTATACTGTAAGAACTTGAATGCACATTGAGTATCCTAAGCACTTTAGCAAGCCATGTATTTGCATGTTAATATAATGATGAACATAACTAATTGAAAGAAGATTCCTGATTTTGCTACTTACCCTGTCTCCATAACTAACACATGGATAGCTTGTTGTACATACTGAGATACTTGTCAGAGATAATATATCCTAAGCTTTACCATGAGACATATTTAACAGAACCTATGATGCTCAAAACTATTAGAAAATGTTTATATTATCTGATACAAGGATCCAAATCCCTCAATTAGATTCAAATATAATAATTACATAATGCCTGTGTCCATGGCCTTTTATATGAAAAATAAGACAGAGATATTACAACTCACAAGTCACTAAATTAGGGATGAATGATAATGATTAATGATCTACCACTCTTCTTATCTAATACTAATATACACAGTTTAAAACGTCCGATTTCGAGTGAAATTTCAAATCCTAGAAACGATATATGCCCGAGATTTTAACCCTAGAAAAGAATTTGAAATCTGAGTATTCGTGAATACTCATAAATATTTATATATCCGATATCTCAAATCACGGCATAATGGATATTCCCGATATTTTCAACTATGCTACCATATATGTTGGTGAACTTTGAATGTTAGGGGTTTGTGCATGTGTTTTGCCAATTACCCTAATTATAATCACATTTATACAAACTATACAACTTAAAGATTTCAAAAAAAAAAAAAAAAAAAAATCCCATTTGTGTTTCTTTGAACTTTGAAGGAAAGAGAGAAAATGCGTGTGGAAGGGAGCGCTGACTTTAATAAGACCTATTGATAGATTAAACTGCCCGGCAAAGGATAAAAAAGGAATTAATGAAAAAGAAAACGTGAAAAAGCAGCAAGAGAGAGAAAACAAACAAACAAAGAAACAACAAAGATGATGAAAACAGAGTCATTTTTAAATCCTACCCGCTCCATTTCACCAATTCAACTTCATCAAATCTTATAAAAATGGAAACCCACCCTTTAAATCTTCCTTTCTTCAATACCCATATCTCAATTACTTCAATTTCCTTCATTTTCTCTCATAATCTAATCAATTTCCTCTGTTTTTCATAGTTTCTCTTGTAGAATTATTCTTAGTTTTTAATCCAAATTTCTCTTCATTTTTTGGTATGTTTTTAGAGATATATATTGTTTCCTTTTTATCTCTTTGTTTCTACGATTAATGGGTTTTTTCCAAATATAATCATCATCTTCCTTCTTAAATTTCTTGAAAATTTCTTGTTTGATATAGAATTTTGAGATTGTTTTTTGTATATTTGATCCAATTCTTCATTTGGGTCTTTCTAAAACTTCTTTCTAAGAGATGGGAATTCAAAAAGATAGAATCAAATTTAATGTTGGAGGAAAGATTTTTGAAACAAGTGCGACAACCTTAGCTAACGCAGGTAGAAATTCATTATTTGGACCTATGTTTGATGATAATTGGAATCTTCAATCAATGGAAAGTAATGATGAGTATTTCATTGATAGAAATCCAGCTTGTTTTGCTGTTCTTCTTGATCTTCTTCGTAGTGGAGAACTTCATGTACCTGCAAAAGTACCTGAGAAGTTACTTTACCGGGAAGCACTTTATTATGGTTTGCTTGATCATGTTAGGGCAGCTAAATGGGGTCAATTTGATGGAAATCGTCTTAGGTTATGTGCTTCGATAACTGGTCGAGCACCGGGTGATGGAACAGCAATTAGAGCTGGTCCTGATGGTGGTTGTTGTGTTGCTCATGGAAGTATGGTGCATGTTTATGATTGGATGCTTGAAGAACATCCAACAATTAATCTTGATTATCAAAGAGTTAATGACATTGGGTGGATTGATTCGGAGAATATTGTGATTAGTGCTTGTGAAAGATTAGGCAAGGGAGATGGTGGAATGGGTCTATTTAGTTCTTCAAGTGGTGAACTAAGGTATAAGTTTCATGTAAGTCATGAAGATCAAGTTAAAAGTTATACTGCAGGAGCATTAAGTTTTAGTTCAGATTATAAGATTTTTGCTAGTTGTAAAGGAAGAAGTAATGAATATGGGATTGGAGTTTGGGATCAAGTTACCGGAAAACAGATTGATTTCTTTTACGAATCACCTGGTTGGTCACTTGGCGATGCAGATAGGCTTCAATGGCTCAATGGGACTAACTGTTTGTTGGTTGCTTCATTGTTTCCTAGGAAGGATAACTGTTACATTAGTCTATTGGATTTCAGAGAGAAGAGGATGGTTTGGTATTGGTCAGATATAGGGGCGCCTGTAACTATTGATGAGAAGCGAGTTCGTGATGCTATAGCTATGGAAGAGAGTAGTTCAATTTGTGTAGTAAATGAGTATGAAGACTTGGGCTTCATGGATTTAAGAAGCACAGTTGGGAGTGTAAGATGGAGTTCAAGAAGTCGTTTATTGACGGGGAAAATGCCTGAGGAGCCATGTTATCCAAAGCTAGCATTGCATGGAGGGCAACTTTTTTCGTCGATGAATGACTGTGTTTCTGTGTTCAGTGGTCCTGATTGTGTGTTAACATCTAGACTGAGAAGAAGTTATGGGGGTTCAATCTGTGACTTCTCAATTGGAGGCGAGCGGCTTTTTGCTCTGCACAGTGAGGAGAATGTCTTCGATATATGGGAAACTCCGCCTCCCCCAATCATGTGACAGCACTCTTTCTTGTTCAACATTTCAGTTCATTGTCATGTTGAAATAGCAAGGCTATCTTTAGTTACTAGTAGATCCTGATTGAAAAATTCAGCTTAGGTTTCTGGGATTGACATACATTTTACATTTTAAGTAATTTTGAGTGTGAAGTGGTTACTGAGAAATGGTGATAACTGATTTCTTCACAATCTTAGTATGAAATACAGAGGAGGTAAATCACCTCTATAGTCTAGGGTAATGTGTTTCATTTAGTAAGAGTTGTTTCTTTCTTTCTTTTGGATTGTTTTGAGTGTTGGACTTGTTATGGTTTGTTGCCATTGTTACTGAAAAATTAATAAAGAAATACCATAGATATGAAAATGAGATCTCAGTGCACATATTGCAAATGTTTTATCTATTCTTTTCAGAGTTATCTTGCAACTTAGGCTTCAAGATTTCACTGTCACCCATGTTCCTCCTTTGTACATAACTACATATATACACTTGTTCTTTTTCTCTACCCCACCTTCTTATCTCTCTACCACAAAAACCTTTTTCTTTATCAAAGTTGTATCTTTAATCTATAATATTGATGCTAGATAAGATTTCACTACAGCCTTAGGAAAAGCAGATCGTATATACAAAGTGTAATGCTTTTTATTTTCTTCATGTGAGCAGTTGCAACTACTAAGCTGATTCACAAAGTATGAAGTTGAAGTAGTTTGAACTTTGAAGAATAAAGTAGTTTGAACTTTGAAGAATAGAAGTTGTTGAAGATGTGGGATATAGAGACTATGTAGTTTTGACAAGCTGCCAACTGACCGTGCGGGGTACTGGGGTATAACTTGTATCCAACTACAACGACATCAACAGATCAACTACACCAGATATCATGCAACTTCCTTGCACACTTTGTACTCAAAAACATCATAAGCATACATCAATATTAGAAGCTGGAATTTCCCAAGTTAATATTCTGACAGAGACAGTACTATAACAGAAAAAATGGCGTACTGCCGATGGGATAATAGTATACGACATTCTGTACTATTTTCTTAAGAAATGTAGGACGGCAATCAAAGCCTAGATAATCCACCCACTTCAAATCAAGATTAATATGCAATCCACCCTTGTTTAACAATACAGAAGTACAGAACCTAGATTTAATATGCAGAAGTACAGAACCAAGCTCTTGTGAGTTCATGTTTGACACAATTAATGCAATGCTAGGATTTTCTTTCAGTCCTAGTCGTTGCCATGCTCCTGTCTTTCTATTGTTGACCAAGCCAGAGAAAATGGGTTCTCTTGCAATAAAATCAGTTGTTAGTTGTTACTGGTTAATCCTCTTGGTTCCATGGTTGAACCACTCAAAGCCGCATAATGCACTCAACCAACTAAAATTAGGGACATTATATATACATCATTGTTATATTGAATTTTTGGACACATAATTTTGGAAAGTGGTTAGACCAGAAATCTTCTGACTTTATTACATAGGGGATTTTATTCAGACCATAAACAAAGCTAAGTTGAAAATCTAAGGAAACTAATTAATTCTGTTTGGTGAAGCAAATTGCTTCCAAGTATCGTCCCTTGCTTTCAAGTCTATACATCCAAAATGGTGTATTTAGGACAAAACATATAAGATGATAACCATAGGCTAAAATATCGTTTTTGGGCGGATATCCGATCCCCCAAAAACCGGAATATATCGCGGATATCCGACCTCATGTGTCGGATTGTATTGGTTTGGCAAATTCGAAAAAATCGGTTTATGCCGCGGATATTCGCGAATATTCGCGAAAAATTCGGCAAATTGGGAGGTTTTCTGCACTTTACGTGTTTTTTCGCGGATTTCGATATATAAACTTATAATTAAAAAAAAAACATACATTACAAATTAAACACACGACAAATCATACAAGGAAGCTAAAACGGAACTATTACACAAGATAGTTTTACTCATAGGTGAAAAAATCGTAAATATCGGGCGGATATTCATAGAAATTTTATATGTTTACAATACAAGAACTAAACACAAACAACCTCATTACAACTCAACCCATAGTTTTATTTTAATAATCAAAATAAAAGACATGCTAACCCCAGAATGATAGACGCCCCTTGTCAAACCGATGAGCTTCGAGTCGCATACGTGTGGGGACGAACTCAGTACAGTAATATTCCCATGACATTGTTTGCTCGTACGACCTGAATTGGTCAATATGCATATCATATGCATCTTGATCCATACAATACGGAGCAAATGATTCAAAGATAGGAAATCTCGAGTATTGTTGAACCGACATTAATGTATCGGCTGACTGCACGTATGTATGAAAAACCAATTCGATACCAATTATTCATTACACAAAAACAAACCTTGGATACAAACAGTATACTGGTTTGCCAAAAGTGAGAGAGAACTTCACTTTGGCATGGGCGTGCTTATTTTTCGTTTCTTTCTGATATATTGCTCTTGGAGGGCCATCAAGTTCGTCGCGAAAGTTTCCAAACGTCTAGTGCCTTTTGGACCTTTTTTTGATAATCTCATCGAAAATTCTAGTTCGGGGGGATTAAAAATAAATGTGTTAATTTTAAAATCGAAAATTTCCAAAATTTCGATAAATATCGGTTTTTGCCGATTTATGCCGCGAATATCCGATAAATGCCGACCGGCATGGGGTGTTTTATTATCCGAATATATGCCGTGATCCGTACCGTGCCGATCTCTGGAAAACCGGAAAATATCGCGAATATCCGCCCGGCACGCACGATATTTTCACCTATGATGATAACTATAAAGCAAGCAAGGTCCACTTACTTGGCCTTCCAGGACTAAAAGAAAGGAAAATGTAATGGGGTCTATTCTCTTCTTAAACATACGCCTAAAATGTTCATTTCGGTCATTGTACTCTATTGACCAAACTGACTGAATTGATAACGAAATGTAACTTTCATGACCAAACTGACAGAAAAAAAGTGTTATGACCAAACTGCTAATTAAACTTGTTGTGCAGGACCACCAACTATGTTTATAATTACTAATAGGGCATTCACAACAAAACTTGTATTGCAGATTGTATGACCTAAGTTAGAAACTACTAGACTACTAGTAGGGCAATCACAATGTCTGAAGAAAGATGCAGATTGTATGACCTGCGTTGGTAACTACTAGTACGGCAATCACAATATCTGAAGAAAGATGCATTTGCAATCTGTCAGTCCTTAAGTTAAAACTGCTTTTTGAAGTGTGATTATAAGCATTTGCATGACATGATATCAATCAATTGTGCACTATACAAACAAGAACAACTGAATTCATACATAATAAAAAGTCATGTTTCCCTCTGCTGCAAGCTTATAATCAGCTTGAAGAGATGTTATTTACATACCGACCTGATGCTGACCGTACCATATAAATATCTACCAGGCATTGCTTTGAGCGAGAACACTAAACTCTCAAGGGCTTTCACAGAACTCCATTTCCTAATAATAAAGCACAAGTAAGTATCTGTGCATAGCTTATGTTAAGTAGCAATATTCAACCAGGAAATATTTAGAAAGAGTTGCTGTAAGAAACACAACAATATGTTAAGTAGCAATATTCAACCAGGAAATATTTAGAAAGAGTTGCTGTAAGAAACACAACAATATTTTCATGCAAGGCATAGATTACAAGTAAAACAGAAGTAACTAAGTAAGCTTCATCTATTTCTTTGACCTTAACTATAGTGTTAGGGTAGAATGCAATTTTCTTCATTCAGGTTTTAATGGGTTTTAATTTTATATCTAATTCATCATGTGGTTCATTGCAATATCGACCATTTCGGCAGATTCCAGCTGAGCTCAGTTGGTAATACCTCTGGGCAATGATACCAGAGGTCTGGGGTTCGATCCCTGGCAGTGCATCTTTGAGTTACTGGTCTTGTTAAAAACATGCTTGCGAATCAAAAAATAAAAATAAAAATAAAATTCAACTATTTCGAACCTAGGCATACTAGTACAGGCTCATGCATGCATATCATTGTGATTGTCCCAAAGTATCAAATATCCTTAGAATCAATGTTTTATGGTGTCATTCAAATACCACTATCACCGAATCTACTAAATTAATATCTTTGACATCTGATATTTAAAATGAAGTTGTAATTAGACGCTTTCTTCTTCAAGCCTGAAATTCAGAGAAGTAAAGCAAAAGATCGCCGATGACCATGAGCTGCAATTATTGAAAAAACTGCTATAGGAACTACATTGAAGGAAATGTCTAAAAGCGGATTACCACAAGAGTATAACAAATCCTTAATTTATAATGAATTGCATGATGGAGTGACATGTTTTTATATTTTATTGTTCAAGAATAGTTACTATGATGAAAATAGTAGCTAGCACAAGTGGTACCTTGCCGCAAATTGGACAGGTTTCACTCCTTTCCATCCATTCATATATACATCCCAGATGAAAGTGATGGGAACATCTGGTAATGATCTTAGGATTTTCAGGGGTATATTCTGCACAGAGCAAACAATCAATTACTTTAATATATACATATAATAATTGACAATCAATAACAGCAATCAATCGAACATTGGCACTACTTAAAACCAAACTGTGAATAAACACCGCAAAACAAAAGCGACTGGATAATTCCTAACTCTTGAAAAACACTGAAAGTATCACCAAAAGAAAAGTGAACTACCATCAAGACATGTAGGGCAAACATCTTCGTCCTCAGGAGTTGGTATCCCATAAGCTAATCCATGTAATTTTGTGGATACAATTCTTCCTGAAGATTCTGAACTGCCTGTTTTGCATTCTTCCTCAGAACCAACTCCAACCCATCTTTTCCCTGCAGCCAACGGATCAATGCCAGAACTGCTACCACTTCTTCTAAGTGGTTGTGACTCCTCCTGGAAGTTGGTCATTGACTTTTCACGCCTGAAAACCAATCCATCACGTTGCAAACGAGAAAGTCTCTGGTCAACATCATATGGCGCCGGTCTGGGGGCAGAAAAGTATGATGCATATAGGGAATTGTCAGGTGTTGTGCCCAGTTCTGTTGATGTCAAAGAAGGTGTCCCTTGGTTTGGTGATGCAAGTGAGCGTTCTTCCAGTCTATGAAACATTGCACTATACTGAAAAGAGTAACATGATATAACAAAGTACATCAGTCCCGAGCAATAAAGTAAAAGGGTACAAGGAAATATAGATTAGTCTCTTATATTGAATAAAGTGATGTTTTCTTTTCCTCGCTAGATAAGTTGCAGACACAGAAGAGAAAGATAATTAGGGCTTTAACTTGAAATAGGAATTTGTAAAGAACCCCTACCTTTTGTTGAAATATTATGCCTCCATAATTAATCCACATTTTCAATATACACAATGTACAGTCTCGAAACAATATAAACATTTGTGAGAGTTGGCCACTTAAATGATGACATGGGTCAATACTTTATTCCGTTACTCTAGTAACCCATACGAAGACTCGTTGCTATATGATACCAATAAGAGGATAGCTCGATGAGGCAAATATAGACCCAATTAATAATAACATACACAACAATAATTAATAATTACCCTATAACATAATGTAGTCACTGATTAAATATTTCTCACTATGCCTTGAGGGAAAACATGAACATTGTGCTAAAATAATATTAATGACTGACAAACACGGGGATCAGTATGAACGTTTCAAACATAATGCAATTGTACGAGCAGGCTATAAGCCTTTAACAACAGGTTGTTGTACATTCAAAAATTACAAGAGCAGAGGAACCTGTGCCATTTATTTTATTAAGAAAATTTTGGTTTTTCAGGGGGCTTTCAGGTATGCTCTTATAATTGTCAAATAATTTATTTCACTAATATCTATTTGTTGACCACAAGTGGAAAATAAAAGTAATATTGTAATAGCACGCATACATGTTGACCTCACCAGCTTTAGTTGTATATGAAGGATGAGTGATTGAGTGATATTGACAGAGTGATGAACATGGAAATCTGCTGAAGTGAAAGGTGAAATACAGTTTCTTCTTTGTTTTTTGGATAAGTTCCACCATGAAGCATATCAAAGACAAGCTATTTAGAGGTAATGGCATGCTTAGCTATTCAAACATAGACATACAATATTGCCTCGAATCCTTTTATTTTTGGTTTTTCTGTATGTTATTTTATTTTATGTTTCCAGTTTCCATCACATGCAAAAAATAAATTTGGCCACGTGGGCATCAAACCCATCACTTGGGCCCTGTAAAGAATGTATAATATCAGTTTGTTTTTTTTTTTTTTTTTTGAGATAATATCAGTTTTGTTACCATCTACTACAATCTGTATCCATCATCCTCCACTCAAGCATTCGTTTCAAAAATCAAAACTAAAAATCTTGATTACAACAATATGAGTGTTAAAATAGTAATAATTTAAGACCGTGGAATCACCAAAGTAAACAATGTATTCTAGAATAAGATGTTCACAAAAATGTGGGTGCAACAAAGACAAATAGTGTCACCGTAATCAAAATTGTTAGAAAGCATACCCCACTCAGTAACTGGTGAAGGAAGTATCTTAGACATATGCAGTGTCTATATATGGCACTACTCGGGTAAGAATATTCATCATACTCCTCGCCACATGGACAGCAACAAAAAGCGCCCATAGCTAAGCCTTTCAGTAAAGTCTGAGAATGGGATGACTAATGATGGAGTTCAGACAGAACCACGAAACCAAATCCCTGTGGACAGATCCAGACGATTGGAAAACGACAATTTTAATATTGACTGAGATTTTTTTTTGGAAGTAAATAATCTCAACATTTGGGAATAGATTTACCGAATAAGTCCTAACTTCGAGCAACACAGAAATAACCTATGCCGAAATCACACATTGTTACAGATCAGATGTTATCATTTCCTCAAATTCAAGTTTTGCAACAGTCAAACTGATCACCTAATGTAATCCTCACATCACCTCCACCGACTTATTCTGAAAAACAATAACAAAAGTAAAACCATCAGATTTTCATATAAAGTTCCAAATGGGGACGCCATATTTTAACTTTTCAAAGTAAACAACATCCAATAACGCTGAAGGAACACGAATGAAAGAACAACTGAAGAAACAAAAGCATCCAAAATGTAACAAAGAACCGATCAACCGAATAACTGATTGAAACCATAAATTCCAAATTGAGCATATTTACATTATTTAAAACAAAATGTATAACACCAGGGAAAATTAAATAGAAAATCAGCATTTGAGACTGTTAAGTATACATAGAGTCCTGAGACCTATAAACTGGGGTGAATGTTGTACTAGCAACTACCATAGCCGCAGCTAACATGATGTTGAGATCCTGGGCACCCTTTCTGACTGTTGGTGCCTGACGTCAGATTACACAAAGATAATACATCAGATGTCAGTTCTTCTGTTTGTCGTATTTCTACAAAACTTTTCTCCAATAGAGAGACAACCAGCATCCCCTCCTTTCTCCAACCTCACCAGTCACCACACTCTCTACTTTCTTAGTATCCATCTTGCCCACGGTCCATCACGCTCTTTCAGTGACCCTACCCTATGTAATTGGCTCTCCAATCACTCACCCCATGGCCACCCCAAAGTTTAACAAATATGCATTTCACTCATCCTTCTTTAACCAAAGGCTTCCAGTCTCATGATTTGAGTCAAGTTCCTCCTCCCGACTCATACCAACACTCATGTCACTGTGATTCGGATCATCAGAACTCTCTAACAGTGGAATAACCCAATCTCCTTCTCTGGGTAATCTTCCAATGTCAGTATCAACTATATTTTGTTTTGTTTCCTTGCCATCCTTCTGATGTCTCAATTCACTACTATTTTTGCAACCCAGTAAGAGAAGATCAAGCATTTTTCTTCGAACTGTAGAGATAGGATTGGGATTGATCAAGCACCCTTTGCTATATGCTTCTCTAAGAAACACGGTTTTAGTGCTACCCTTGGTAGATATGTAAAATATTCCAGGGTGTTTTAAGAGAAGTTCTCGGACATTGATTTCCATGTTGAAATCCTTTCGGAAGTGCGACAACCGCTCAATCTCAACCATTTTCTCTACTGTAATGCTAAGAAATTCGTGGAGAATGCCGACAGCACGTTTCTCAAATCGCTCAACGCCACCACAAGTACGGATGCGGACAATTTCCTTTTTCTCATAAGGCTTTAAGTAAGGCAACCTTTGCCAATTCTTCAATTTCTCCCTAGAGCCCTTCTCAATTTTAAATCCCGTAGGAAAATGGATTTGGAAAGCGTACTTTGTTTCAAACTCGCTTAACCACTTCACCCTATACTCTTCCTCCCTCCACTTCTCCACCTCAGCAACAGCCAGGTTTTCATCGCTGTTAACCAAGGCTACTATCTCTAGGTTTACTAATTTGAAGTCGTCGTACTTGGCAAGGATTGAATCTCTAAAATCCTCAGGTAAACCCAATTCTCTTCTTATTAGCCTCAAAGCATGAATGTGCAGAGTCCCACTAGTTGAGATCATAAGAAGCTTTTTCAGTCTTTGAACAGTTATCGATTCAGATTCCTTAATAGCCTTTGCTTCCTCCTCAATCAAATCAGCCATTTGTTTAGTTATGTAGCAACAGAGACTTCCCCTACGAGGGTGCGTAGAAATCTTAAAAATATGAGGATACTTGTGTAGGAATATTCCCATCCCTACATTCAGCCCAACAATATTCTTCCACCTTGAAAGACGTTGTACAGAGACAAAAGGACCTTTCCGCTTTGAAATCATTTCCTGTAATTTTAGAACAATTTTCAACTTCCTTAGCCGACTCATCAGTCTATCAAGTTTGAGATCTCTTGTTCTATCTTCTAAACGAGTCTGCACTGATACCACTGGTTTTTTCCATCTCTTTTGTATATTCATGTTAAAAGGACCAAACTCAAGTGGCGGTTTCTGTGAAGGAGAAGATACTCTTTGGAGAACCCCCATTCTAAAACAATGAAATGCCCTTATATTATGGACATCAAATAATGATCCCAACATCTTGGTCCGGAAGTGTAGAACCTATAACAAAATTATTGTCTGGTAAGTAATTTCTCCAATGTTTTTTCTTTATCAATCATAGACAAATATACATGATGACTGGTTGTACTTCGGACAAAAGGAAACCTAGCAGGAGTAGGGCAAACACAAGTTAAGAATGTTTAAAAAGGCTTTGTTTGTGCCTTAATAGACGGTCTCATTACCAAATTCACCATCAACAATAAGATAAACACTTCCAAAACTTATATGTCACTACGAAACTACTAAATTTTGATACTTGAACGCAGCCACATCCTTACGCGTTCTGACGCAACTATTTGACACAATTTATGAAAACTTTCTATACAGTATGTGGCGCTATATCAACTACCAAGTGCAACCAACAAACGAATTGGTTTGCGAGTAAGGATTTAGAATGTACGTCATGCAGTTTCATGACATTAATCGTACTGTAACCTGATTGGACTAAAGCTTTCAAATTTTTAATCAAATTTTTAGAGGTTTCAAATTCTTATTCAATTTTTTTTTAAAATGAGAGATAGCAAAATGTTTAAATTTATAGTGGATTGGGATTCTGTCATTGTGTAATGTAATGTGGTTACTTCCCTTATTTCTTTGCTAATGGGGCATATGCTTTTTACCTTGCGCTTCTTCTAGTGTGTGTCAACTTATGTTGACCAACACCCCACTCACATATCAGCATTTGCTAATTTACAAAAACTGGATTCATGCGTCTAAAAAGCAACACCATTGAGCCAAATTGCACTAACAAAACCTCAATAAATCCTAGACAAGTATAACAATTTTACCATAATTGAACAAAATAAGCAACTGAATTCCTAAAACTAAATGGAACCCACTTTGCATGAATAACCAATTTTAATTAAAACATCACACTTCAAGATTCTTTTCTTTTCTCCAAAATTTTATAATAATAATAATCATAATTCAACTGAAAAACTCAAACCCTGAATCTAAAATTCAAATTCAATGTCATTTGAACCCCAAACTCTAAAATTCTCAAAACCCCCCACCAAAAAAAAAAAATCAAAATTTTAATTTCCTCTTGCATAAAAACTAACAAAAATACAAACAACCCATCATGTATAACAATCCCCATGTCTCAGAATCTAATTTTTTAACCTAAAAAACCAAACTTTAGATTATTAGAATTCCCAAAATGATATAATCAATTAATCATAGTGCCAAAAAACAATTAACAAAAAATAAACTAAGAAATTTTGAAATAAATGTTAAAATCTAACCTGGGTTTTCAATAATCTTTAGTTATAGAAATCATATTAGTTTTGTGATAAAGAATTCGGAGAAGAAGATGATGATGATGATGTGATGGTGGGGAGTTGAGAAAGAGGTTGGAAGAGACTTTTGTTGCTGTTGTTTTAATTGAAAACAACTCACCACAGTGGTGACTGATACTCCTTGTAAAATGAGGATAGAGAAGGGATTCCTTAAATAGAATGAGGGTATATCGGGTAATATTGCTAAAACGAGGAAACTAGGCCCATGGACACATAAACCGTTAAGTCTATGGCCCTAGCATGGAACTTGGATATTAAAGGGATAAGGTTGGCTTCCCAAGTCCACAAGCTCTGCAGAAAATGGCGCAAAAGTCTACTTCTCCATGGCAGGTTTTGAAAAACCAAGTAGCCAATTATTTTGATTCTTTGTACAGTAAAACCCCTAAATGAGTACACTTGGGACTAAGAAAATATATTATTTAACCAAAGTTATTTATTTATTGAACACTAATTTAATACAAATATTGTATTTATCGAACACTAATTTAATACAAATATTGTATTATCAAATGAGGTATCTCAAATTTCGACTTTCAAATGGGGGTATGTCCAAAAATCTCTCTAAAAAAAAAAATCAAAAAATTAGAAAAAAAAAAATCCACTTCTTATTCTCCTAAGCATCAATTAAAATCTCTAGAATCATTGTTATCATCGAATGATTTGAGATTTGTATAGATGTTTATATATTCTCTACCATGTACCATGGATAATTGGTCAGATATAATATGCTGTTGTCAAGGATTCAAAGTTGATAGGCATTTGGACAGTGTACTACGGCCGATTCCCCCTATTTGGTGACTAGCCTTCCTTGGTTGTTTCTGACTTGTATGGTGCAGGTGACAAGGTTAGAAAGGGACGGTGGAACAAAGTCAGGTCGATAGCATGGACGCTTGTGTCGGTGCGAGCAACAGAATCTACTACGTACACCAACCCATGTGTCACCATCCGTACACTTACAAATTGCCCATACGACCATACATGATACATGGGTAGGTAACTAAAGCCAAAATCAAATCATATTATATCATTTTAGCTGTCTATATGACCTGGTTAAAAGCCAAACACTAAAATACATTATACATTAAGCTTTGATTAATTAATATTAAATAAAAGAACGCGGCATTGTGAATGTTGCCATGCTTTTCTCAACAATCACCAAATTAACAAGTCACTTCCTTTGCCTTTAGGCTTTAGCCAATCTCAAGTGTAGTACCTAATCAGGTATGATTTTGGTTGTAGTTGCACTAACTGGCTGATAAAGTTTTCTATCTCCTTGTAACTTTTCTTTTAATTAGGTGTATGTGACACACTTAAGATGTTCATCAAGTGTGCCATTCAGGCAGCTGGTTGACCAAATGGTTACATAAGGTGTATGCCAACCTGCCAACCATAGTAATGATGAAATCTTTTCACCAGATTTTTACGAATGAGAGATGTTGGACTTTTTTACTTTGCAGCAAATGTAATCACGACAGATTGCAAACTTGTGTGTCTTACCTTTTAACTCCCAGACAAACCTGCAAACCAATATCCATACTCCATTCCATAAGACCATAAACCTCTATTCTTTCTTTCTTGATTCTTGTCATCTCAACTCCATGTGAAGAATCTTTCCAGTTTCCACCGCTCTTCTTCATAACATTCAACGTATCTATTCTTCAAAGGTTTCAAACTTCTGAACAATTGACACAAATCACTATTATTACTTCATTTTAAGTTTTTAACTGCAAAGATGGAAGTAGGGAGAAGAAAAAGTACACCTAGAAATGTTGTTGCAGGTTCTGTTTGGGAGAGTAGAATGAAGATGGATGAAGTGAAAGGTGGGTTTAAAGTTTTTAATGGAGAAGAAAATCACAGTGTCATAGAAGAAAGTAGCAATAATGTTGATAATGGTACTGATTTGGCACCACCAATTGAGAAAACTTTGGAAGAAAATCAGAGTACTGTGGTGGTTAGAGAAAGAAGAAAGACATGGAAACCAGAGTCAATTGAGGTAATTGGAAGTAGTCCAACATTGAATTGTAAAATAAGATTGAAACCAAACAAGTCTACTAGTAAAACTTCTAAGAATTTTACTAGTGTATCTGTTGATGGAATTGAGAAAAACCCAATTCAAGTAAAGCATACTAGATCTGTTTCTTATAAAGATTTTGATGAATCATGCAAGGATTTTGATGTATGTAAAGAGAAAACCATTTCAAGTAGTTTGACTACAAATAGAAATCCAAGGTTAGAAATAGATTCTAATGATCATGAACAAGATGAAGAGAAGAAAGAAGAAGATAAGGAGGAGAAAGAGGTAGAAAAGAAGAGTTATGATGTTAAAGAAGTTAATGTAGTTGAACAAAAACCCAAGAAGATTGGAAAAGAAGAGAAGAAATTCAATCAGATCTATAGAAAACCAATACCCTTATCTACAAATGTGAAAAAACAACCACCCCTTATGAAAAATCATCCTATAGATGTCAAGAATCCAACTCCAAGTAAGTAAATTTAGTTGGTTTTCACATTTTATTTATGTGATTGTTTTCTATATTTGCTATATTTCATTGTTACCTTATTTGGTCTATTTTCAGTCATACATGAAGAAGAATCTGAGAGATTTCCACTAGCCCAAAACAAATTTGAGAACATTGGTGAGTTCTTTACCTCAAAATCCACAGCCCCATTTTGTTAATTTCAAGCAAAGTCTCACATTATGATCTCTGTTCAACTCTTTAGTGGATTTAGTGATGTGGAAGGATGTATCGAGATCGGCTTTTGTGTTTGGATTAGGAACATTCATCTTAATTTCGCTTTCTTACTCTGAAGATATTAATTTAAGGTACTTGACAGTTGAAACCTGCAGAAATAGAATCTGTTTTCTTTGATTATCTCCTGTTCTAAACTGATATTTTGTTTGAACAGCTTAACTTCTGCAATTTCATATATGGGGCTTGTCTACCTTGCTGCAATCTTCTTCTATAAATCATTTTTGTCCAGGTAAATATTTACATATTACCATTTGTCATGTTTAAAGCTTTCTCATCATTTCGAAAGTGTGCTTCTTGAAATTTAGTAGTGGTGCCTCATAATGTGACCAGGGGGAATACAGATGAAGAAAACTCAATACATTTGGTGGGAGAAGAAGAAGCAATTTGGTTATTGAAATTAATGCTTCCTTACTTGAATGAAATTCTTTTGAAACTTAAGGCTATCTTCTCGGGGGACCCTGCAACTACAATGAAGGTAATTTTATGTTCATCTAGTCTCATTTTTAGTTCGTACTGTTTACCCTTGTTATACTTTTCTGAAACCTTGAAATTGTGATAATGGCAGTTAGCAGTGCTATTGTTTGGTTTGGCAAGGTTTGGGAGTTTCATTTCCATAGGCAAAATGGTAAAATTAGGTATGTTCTTCTCTTATATCTCATTAAGAAAAATAATTTCTGAACCAAACTTTGATCAGTGTCATTTGTATTTGGCTCTAGGCCGGTACCCTTGGTGGAGTTTCTAATTGGTATGTGAAATGTATTGTGGAGACTGGAGACCCTAGTTTGAAGTTGCTTTTATACATTCAAAATATAAACAGTTTTGTATCGCCCAGAATTGATATTTATATTTCTTATAGACATGTTAATGGATTTCAATTTCAGAATCCTGCTCTTCATGCCCTAATATGAAAAATATCAGCAATATAATAGATCTAGCTTTTAACCTTGCCAATGATCAAAATTATTTGCCACAGAAGTATGCAACGGTTGTTTGTATCGAACAAATGGCTTAGACTTAAGTTTTGATTATTGGGGAAAACGGTCTCAATGTTTTTTACCTAACAATGATCATCTTTTTTTCTTTTACATTATAAAGATTCGCAAGGTCTTTTTACTATTGATTTTGCATAAAATGTTAACCTTTTGTAATAATGACAACAATGTCGAATTTACCAGTGCTTTTGATATGATGATCTTCATGAACTTGAGATTATCCTCCCCCAAAAAATCAGAACCTGAAGTTGTTGGAGACTTTTGTGTCTAGTGAAAATCCTTAGGCTAAACCGCTAAAGCCTCTAAGTTGTGGGCCAATGCCATAAATGGTTGAGCCATTGTACTAAAAAAGTTTGACATTTTTGGAGGTGAAGATCAAACTTATAGGCCCATGAAGATCTTAAGGTATACTTAGAAAAGACTGTGGTCCTACCATTTCAGCTTTAATGTTAAACTTCCTCAGAAGTATTCTCTGACTATTGGATATGCATATGCCTACTTTGCAGGGTTTTTTGGTGTTTTCACGCTACCAAAAGTTTGCTCCTTCTATTCAGCCCAGTACACTTTTTATGGTAAGTTGGGAAAGTGATATACTTTATGACATGTAAGCATTCTTATTTTATGTGCTTGGAATTTCTTGCCTTATCTTCTGATGCTTCCTTTGTTTTTAACTTTTTATTATTAAAATTATCAATGGGTTTTCATGTTTTTAATCATAATTTAGTAGCAAAAAAATATATTCCAAGTCCTCTATGCAGGCAAAGTACATTTGACTAGCTAGGCTCTTTTGTACCACCTTAAATGCACTTGTGACATGTGTAGAACTGTAGATGTATGCTGTATGCATGTTTGCGGCAGCATCACTTAGCTTACCCTGATGCCTACTAATTGATCCCAATTTAATAATTCTGATGTGTATAGTGTTTAACTAATAACAATATTCGGCTAAATCCCCAATGTGTGATTTGCTCTGTTTGCAGGCAAAGATGTGATTCAACTTCTTGGAGACAGTTGGCATTCGTGTTCTCGAAAGAAGGTCGTTGCTATTCTGGGTTTTATCCTTGTGTGGAATTTTTCTTCAATGCTAACACGTATATGGGCTGGTAAGTGCACAATTTCTAATTTCAAAAGAGGACTACATAATGAGGGTAACCCTCAAGTTCAAGCATGTTCTGCAACTTTCATAACTTGAGATCACTTATACTGTACACCATTTGTAATTGTCATTGTGCAGTATTCATGTTGGTGGTGGCAGTTCGATACTATCAACAGTCCTCCCCAAGGAACGAACAAATGCAGGTTGAAGGTGAAAAACAAGATGCAAACATGATGCGAGGAGGGAGGAGACAAATACAAGGTGCTTGGGCCAGTAGAGTAGTTCCAGTGAAAGAGAAGAAAGAGACATAAAAATTGTGCACCATATCTGGCAAATTTTTCTGCCTTTTGTCATATAGATGCATCAATGCTTTTGCAAGTCTAATTCAACCAAATGTTTCACTAACTTATACCACCAAAATAATCTTACACAACCATTTGTATAAATGCCTTTTGTATTTTGTTATTGCAACCATTGATGATTAAGCCATTATCTGATGTAAAATCTTTACTACTATAACAGTTTTTTCCAGTAGGCTATCTCTGTAAGCACGTAAACAGTGTTTACGTGCACATGGTCACTGAAGTAGATTAGATAACTGGAAAATCAGTGAAAAAGAAAAAGGTGAAGGAAGGTCGAAGAATTGAAATGCAGACATTACCATAAACACCACGCGAGAAAACCCTTTCGGAAAGAGATGCAAATTGTTGCTTCCACCACACTATCATTTGGCTTGCAGTCTGAGACCATATACATATACCTGTAGTAGACTAGTAGTTAGTACTGAATGAAAAATACTGGTAGACAGAACAGACCTACTAAGTACTAACTGAATTGTGGACTCATGGATATGGGCTTTTTACGGCCCAACTTCACCCTAGAGAAATGGGTAATTGGGCTTGGGTATAATCTCAGAGTATTTGGATCCAAGTCCAACTAATCACTTGCTCCGTTGCTCGACACTTTCTCCTTCCCTCTCTTTTTTTATTTTTCACTCTCGAAGAAATCTTCATAAACCCTAATAAAAAAAAAAACCAACTTTCACACTCTCCTTTAATCTAAATCCATCAAACCCTTGGGGAGAAAATCACAAACAACACTCCAATTCAATTAAAAGAAGCTTTTAAAGCATAAATCCATCAAATCATTCTTCATAGAAGTGTTAGTAGCTTCTAACCTAGCTTAAAGATCACTTATTTCAAGTAGAATTCGATTGTTAAATTGCTTTTCAGCAGAAGGTTTTGACATTAAAGGCTTGTTTGGGTCTTCATAAAATTCCATTTTTAGAAGTGGGTAGTCATCCAATTCATCTCCCATCATCAGTTTAAGCATTGACAAGATCTTCGGCATTTTCCGAGTTCGCAATGAGGTTTGCCCTTTCTCTCAAGTTAAACTTCATTTGTTCTAGTCTTAGCTAATTATCTAGTTGAATTTGGTTCTGATTGTTTGGTATTTTATGAATATGGTCCAAGTTGTAATTATGGATTTTGAAATTTGTTTGCAATAAAAGAAACATATGTTAACATATCTAGAACCAATGAAAATCCCCAGTAAAATGTTAATTTTCAAAATAAGTAGAGGAACTGGATTTGCTGAAGTTGCTATAAAGTTGTACAGAATTTGCAGAAATTTTTTTTCATAGTTGGGATCTTAGTATTTTTTTTTTTTTTTGTTATGCTTTTAAATTTTTATGAATTAGCTTATATATGAGACACTTTCATTATTGTTATTATGTTCTCCATTTCAACTATCTTAGATTTTCTTTCTTTCTTTATGTGATTAGGGATTTATGACGGATTCATTATATGAGAAGCAAAATGTTGTCTGTTACCACTTTGGAAGGTGAGTTTGGCATGGTCATCCCTGATAACATTTGGGCTCAATCCAAGAAAAGAAAGATCTCTGCAGACATGGGAACTTCGTTGAATTGTTTTTACAGTGAATTTTCCTTGCCCACTTTAAATTCTTATGATTATTTTATGGAGCCTTCGGTGAAGGAGTTGATTGCCTGGGAACATACTGATCCCGGTCACTGTTCCCGAGTTAATGACTTTACAGTTGGGAGAATTGGTTATGGTCAGGTTAAATTTCTTGGTCAGACTGATGTTAGATTGTTGAATATTGATCAAATTGTCAAGTTTGATAGACACGAAATAGTGGTATATGAAGATGAAAAGGATAAGCCTGTTGCGGGTGAGGGTCTCAACAAGGCTTCTATAGTAACTTTGATTCTGAAAGTAAGATCAGAATGTTTGAAAGGGAAGGTGCTGAACGGCTTTGTTAAGAAACTGAAGAGCGCTACAGAAAGACAGGGAGCTCATTTCATTTCGTTTAATCCTCTAAATGGGGAATGGATATTTTTGGTTAATCATTTCAGTAGATTTGGATTGACAGAAGACGATGAAGATGATATAATGATGGATGATGCGGCAATGCTTCAGCATCCTGGGGAGATGGATGACAGTGGTGTACCAGAAGCTGATGATCAAGACCTAGTGCATCCTGTTGGAACTCTCCTGTCTCATTCTCTTCCTGCGCACCTTGGACTTGATCCTCTCAAGATGCAAGAAATGAGAATGTTGATGTTTCCTGCTGAGGAGGCTGAAGAATTTGATGGTCCATTTTCACAGGAGCAACAGTCCTTTCGTAAGGAGTCTGCTAGGCCTTCTTTACATTATTCCGCTCTTAATATGAATCACAAGAATAGTCCGCCTGCTGTTAGGAGAACCCCACTAGCTTTGCTTGGATATAATGCTTCCAACTCTGACCCAAGCCCACCTGGAACCATTCTGATGACCTCGCAAAATAAAGGTATGCCGCTTAAGATATCCAAAGTAGAAGGTTTTAAACTGGATCTGAAATGTGAAACTCCCATACGTGGAAATCACTCCAACAATGTTGTTGATGCTGCACTTTTCATGGGACGATCATTCAGGGTTGGCTGGGGTCCGAATGGAATCCTTGTCCATACAGGTACTCCTGTGGCTAAAACTGATTCTTCGATGGGTTATTCTTCTATAATTACAATGGAAAAGGTTGCCCTTGATAATGTTGTCCGAGATGAAAATAACAATGTAAAAGAGGACCTTGTTGATTTATGTTTTATTTCTCCACTTGAGTTGCACAAGTCAATGAGTCACGAAACAACAAAAGTTGAAGTTGGGCCCTTTAGATTAAAACTTCAAAAGCTCGTATCAAATCGCTTAACTCTTGCGGAGATTTGTAGGAATTATGTAGAGATTATCGAAAGGCAGCTTGATGTTACTGGGCTACCTGTAGCTGCCCGTACTAGACTGATGCACCAAGTCATGGTCTGGGAGTTAATAAAAGTTTTGTTCTCAGCTAGAGATATTGGTGGGCATAGAAAAACTAGTGCTACTGATGAGGAAGATATTATGCATGATAAGGACAGTTTGCCGGAAATCGACTTGGAAGCACTCCCTCTTGTCCGGAGAGCAGAATTCAGTTATTGGTTGCAAGAAAGTGTTTGCCATCGTGTACAGGAGGAAATAAGCTGCTTGAATGACTCTAGTGAATTAGAGCATATATTCTCACTCTTGACTGGACGACAATTGGATGCAGCGGTTGAATTAGCTGCATCTAGAGGTGATGTCAGACTGGGTTGTTTGTTAAGTCAGGCTGGTGGCTCTATGGTGAATCGGTCCGATGTTGCTCGACAGCTTGACCTCTGGAGAATTAATGGACTTGACTTCAATTTCATGGAGAAAGATAGATTAAGACTGTACGAGTTACTTGCTGGAAATATCCAAGGTTCTTTGGGTGATACAAAACTTGATTGGAAACGATTTCTAGGGTTGCTAATGTGGTATCAGCTGCCACCAGATACTTCACTGCCCGAAATTATTCACTCATACGAGCAACTTCTTCTAGAAGGGAGTGCTCCATATCCAGTCCCAGTTTACATTGATGAAGGCCCAGTTGAAGAGGAAGTAAATTGGAGTGTTGGGGATCGTTTTGATCTAGCTTATTATCTTATGCTCCTGCATGCCGATGAAAATACAGGATCTGGTGTCTTGAAGACTATGTTCAGTGCCTTCTCATCATCCCATGATGCACTTGACTACCATATGATCTGGCATCAACGTGCCATATTGGAAGCTATAGGCACTTTTAGTTCAAATGATCTCCATGTCCTTGACATGAGTCTTGTGTCTCAACTGCTCTGTCTTGGTCTCTGTCACTGGGCCATATATGTAGTCCTCCAGATGCCTCACCGTGACGATTTCCCATTTCTCCAGACCAATCTTATTAGAGAAATTTTGTTCCAGTACTGCGAGTTCTGGAGCACACAAGAAACACAACGCCAGTTTATTGAAGAACTTGGTGTTCCTTCAGCATGGATGAACGAGGCAATGGTATGCTAACCCTGGAAATATTCTTACCTTCAGGTTGTTGTAATGTCTTAAGTTTGATCCTGTGATGGACATGCTTTAAATGATATTTGAATGTTCTCGTCCACCACTCAGTGGTTGGATTACATTGCTTCTTTCTTGAAGGCTTTGCGAATTGCTTCTTTCTTGAAGGCTTTGCGAATGTTGACATTTTTCCTTTTTTCCTTTTGGTGTGAAAACCTGTCTTTACTCTTTAATCTGCTTTCCATGCAGGCGGTATATTGCAACTACCATGGGGATCTATTAAAAGCCCTGGAACATTTTCTTGAATCTTACAATTGGCAAAGAGCTCACACCATTTTCACGACTTCGGTTGCACATTCCCTGTTCTTATCAGGTTCCTCTCTGCTTAATCACATATCTAATTGAACTTGTGTTTCCCAGGAAGTTTAATCCTTCTTATCCTTGGGTCTATTTGATATGTAGTTCAGATGATGGCTTGGGTAAAATGACAAATGCATCTACTAGGAAACTAAAGTAAAAGCAATAAATTGACTAACCAGTACGTTTAAATAAATCCTCATAACCCACTTCATGGTCATAGGAGCTTATTGTGTTTGTTTAGAAAGCTTGTGTTTAGAATCTGAACTCTGAAGCTTATATTATCACGAAGTGGCTGGTATCTCAAGAACCTCCAAGTGTGATTGACAACCCAAGACACTTTCCTGCTCCATTCTAAGATAAAGGTATTA
The DNA here is from genome assembly GCA_023053565.1 of Aquilegia eximia. NCBI lineage: Eukaryota > Viridiplantae > Streptophyta > Magnoliopsida > Ranunculales > Ranunculaceae > Aquilegia > Aquilegia eximia. The sequence goes on from JALIGU010000007.1 coordinate 15,153,677, forward strand.
TGTTGCTGTAGGGAAATTCAACCTTTATCTTAGTAGATCCTTCCTAATTTAGTGTTAATGATTTTACTTTGGAAAGTACAAAAGAGAAGACACAAAACACAAAAACTTGGAAAAGAGAAGAAATGAAGAATAATTGTTTATTGAAGTGTTCAAATGTGTCTTTTCGTGAGTAGGGTCTAAAGAGCACCTTCTCACATAATTAGGGTGGATTTTTTGTTGTGTCAATTAAGATATCTATTTAGATTGATTTCTTACTGATTGGTATGTGTTAAAACTATCAGGTTTGGGTAGGTCTTGGTTTTCTTGGCAAGGATACTAGTCTTTTTATTAAGTGGCTATTGTTCTATAGTTATTCTATCATTTTTAAACTGTGTTTCATTTTGTTCCATTGGATGGATGCAGCTAAACATTCGGAGATTTGGAGGCTAACAACTTGTATGGAAGAGAACAAAGCGGAAATTGCTGATTGGGATTTGGGTGCTGGGATTTACGTATCTTTCTACCTCTTAAGAAGTTTGTTTCTGGAAGAGAATACGGTGACTGAACTGGTGAGAACCCTGTAGTTTCTGTTTTGCAGCATCTAAAATGTCCCCATTGTGGTAATGGTTTTTTAAAACGTATAAGAGCCACAACGCAGTTTGCCACCTAGAGGCTTTAGATGAGCCTCAATCTCAAATAAAAACATGTCTGAAAAAAAGTCGAGCAAATATAATCAGATCAAGAAAAAGAGAACAACGCCCCACATGAATAGACTGATTTGAATAAATGTAAAGTTATTGAGGTTACAAGTGTTACCTTGTGTGCGTTTCATCGTTTCTTGGTTGTTTTGAAGCTATAAATCTAGAGTCTCAACAACTTTCATTTTGTGGTTGAATTTGAGAAGGTATATCTAAGAAAATCATCAGAAGTGACTGAAACTATTTTGGAAAAAGCTATAAACAGTTACTGTATATGCAAATGGTTTATATGAGAAACAAAAGGGTTGTGGGATATTTTAAATTTACTATAATCTAATGTGTATTGAGAGTTGAGAGTTGAGACCCTAAAACACTTACTGTATATGCAAATGGTTTATATGAGAAACATAAAGGTTGTGGGATATTTTAAATTTACTATAATCTAATGTGTATTGAGAGTTGAGACCCTAAATGAGACTTGGTACAGTTCTTTCCTCCTCTCCTTCCTTTCCCCTACACACCCACCCACCCCAGGAACGAAAAACCGGAGCATCTGGGAGAGTAAATAATAATAGGGGGAATTAGACTTACCCCCCAGAAAAGTTTGCATTCTTTGAGATACCCCCCCCCCCCCCAGATTTCTCTTTCATTTGAGATACCCTCACTTTTGTGTTTCAAGCCGGTATAATATAAAAAATAGATGTCCTCTGACACTATAGCCTCAGCCCTCAAGGCGTCCACGTCATTGTTTTGAGGCATAAGCCTCTTGGTGACTAGTGCAGTATTTAGGCTATAGTATCAGTGTTGTTTTCGTTTGAGGTGTTGTGGCCTTGAGGTGAGCCTCAAGGTGTAATCCCCAATGTGTTTCGTAAAACCATGCGGTTATTGAATCATATATGTTGAGTGCCAGACTAGTATGTAATATCCTATGCTAGTAATATAGTGAACTAAATCCAGAAAGGTTGTTTTATCAGTGGAATCCTGTGGTAAGGTTTGTGTCATCAAATGTCATTGCAAAAAGTTTACATAATGAATCTATTATTCCCAAAATGTACATTTGTTCAAATTCCAGAAGGCAAAATATTGTAGAAGGGAGCAATAATCATATCAAATTTTATGTAAACGATGAATACATATCATTTTTATGATGAGCAATCATCAACTTAATTGAGTGGAAGGCAGCTTGTGTCTGACAGAGGTAGTTAGCTACATCAAAATGTATCATACTCCAAAATATCTGTGTGCCTGGCCAGAAATGTAATTATTTAATTAATTTTTTTTCAAGAGGAAAACAAAAAAAACTTCTTAGGCTGGTCTTCATGTCCATATGTATAATACAACCGTACAAAACAAATTTGGATTTGGTAGTACTTTGGCTATGGGTCAGTTGTCATTGGCATGTTATGTCTTTAAAGCCTGAAATAATTGTTGTTTCAATGTTTAAAATGCCTCAAACTTGCAGGATTCATTTGAAAGCAGAACTGAAGCGTGTAGAGAGTTTTTTGGCCGTTTAAAGGAGTCACTAGATGTTTGGGGAAGCAGATTACCCGTCGATGCTAGGTACAATTATTTTCCAACATTTTGACTCGAACTAACATTGTTGTGTGTATTGATCTCTCTGTTGTTACCCTAAATTGCAACCATCACCATCTATTATTTGGTCAGCTTACATGGGTCATAGCATCTTGTTTGTCGCTCACGTCTTTCTGGAAACGCTGATCTCTAGAGCTTTATTAACTCATGGCTTCATGATTAAGTTGATTGCTTTTTGTTTTTTATTTTCAAGTGCATGGTTCAACACCTTTTTATTGCATATGGGCGCAAACATCAAACATTTAAAGTGCAAAATACCAAGTCTGTAACTGATATCATATATATTCATTATCCAATCAATTGTTTCCTTTCCAACTCTTTCATTATTTATCAAGTTTTGGGTTTTCTTTTTATTTCAGAGTGTCTTACTCAAAGATGGCGGAGGAAATTTGCTGTCTGCTCCAATCAAATGGAGAGGGGTCCTCTTCTGTTGTTCGGTTGGGCTCCTATGATACGATGGCTAACGCTCCCCTTCCAGAAGACCTGCGTTCTTGTCATCTGCAGGAAGCAATATCACATTTTACGTCCTTTCTTTCTGAAACAGCATCGTAGATTTGAATGTATACGGTGATGGGATATAGTTTCTTTGCTTCAGTGTTGTACTCTTGTTTCTTATCATCTTATGTATTTATCATTTGATGCTTTCTTCTTTGATTCTGAGAATTTGAAGAGGAGCAGACTAGTTTGATTGGAAAATTCCCTATATGGGATCTCATCTATTATATGATACATGATGTACTCGGGTTGTTCATACTTGGTAGTAGTCATTGTTTTGTTGTTGTTTTTTCCCCCTATCACCATCAGAGCTAATCCAGCAAATACCATGATGAAACCCTGGTAAAGGGTAAAAGTTCTTTTGATGCTGATCTCATTGAACAAAAATGGTGTAGTGCAACTACTGTAATTCCATAATCAAAGCATTATTCCTCACCCATTTCTGTTCTCTCTTCTCATTTCTCTTCACCTGTTGTTATAGAACTATTCGGAAGAAAAACCCATGTCCAAGGTTCACTTTAGCATGATAATTGAAGGCGTTCAGATCTGCTACAAATTTTATTCTTGTGATATGGTTGATCTCAAAGTACATTTCTCATTATATCAATACAAAAACAAAATTTACTAGATTTCTAGACTTATATTTTTCTTCATGGAGACTAGATATCAAATTTTTATATTTTTCCAAACAACAGAATGTATTTCAAGGTTTATTTGGACACAGAGAGGGGAAGGATGTTTGACAGCAGAATTCTCCTATAACTATTTATATATATTATTTTCTGCAAAACATAAAACAAGAGTCAATATGTCCGAGTGGTTAAGGAGACAGACTTGAAATCTGTTGGGCTTCGCCCGCGCAGGTTCGATCCCTGCTGTTGACGTCCTCTGTTTTTTTTTTCCTGACTTGTACACATGTACGACCTATCTTAGGTGCTGTGCTGTTTGTTTTTTCAGTAATACTAGTTCTGATAGCTTATAAGCTATTAGAAAACCCAAATGTATGTTTGTTTTTATTTTTAGTTAGGGTCTTATAAGCCTTTTTAGTAAAAATTGGCTAAAAAAATGGCGGTTACTATAAGCTCCATCTTCAAGTTTATAGCTTATAAGATATAAGCTACTAGACAAAAAACAAACAGCACCTTAGTCTCAGATTCACGCCAAGTACCAAGGTATGTACCTGATGTTCAAAAAAAGTTTACATGTGGATAGGCATGGCATGAATTCATAAAATAAGCTATTAGAAAACCCAAATGTATGTTTGTTTTTATTTTTAGTTAGGGTCTTATAAGCCTTTTTAGTAAAAATTGGCTAAAAAGATGGCGGTTACTATAAGCTCCATCTTCAAGTTTATAGCTTATAAGATATAAGCTACTAGACAAAAAATAAACAGCACCTTAGTATCAGATTCACGCCGAGTACCAAGGTATGTACCTGATGTTCAAAAAAAGTTCACATGTGGGTAGGCATGGCATGAATTCATAAAATAAGACCTTCAACCACAACCACATTATTCTAAGTTATTGACCCCACACTTGGTAGCTAAAGTGCTAAACACAAATGATCTGATCTGATCTAATTAACAAAACAAGAAGATTCCATTCCATATTTGATATTTCCATCCCATGAGATGAACAACTGCTTTCTCTAATGGGTCTCCTATTTCCTAAAGTTTAGGAAACCCTCAAAAAACACGACCCTAACGTGTCTCCTATCTTTTTAGCAGCCGGTTTTCCACGTAGAATGTGGTGGGCCGGTCTGCTAAAACTTCGCCCAAAATCGAACAAGGGATAGGATTATAGGAATGAGGAAAATAAAATGTTCCACGCTGGTTCAACCAGCGTGTAACTTTTATTTTTTTATTTTTTTAATTCCACGCTAGTCCAACCAGCGTGGAAGATAAAATTTAGAAAAAAAAAAGGTTTTGCGTTAGGGTTACCCCTGATATAGGTATAGGAGACGTGTAAAAAAAAGTGATAGGAAAATACGTGGCGCCTACGTAGATGCTAAATCGTCCAATGTGTTGGCTAAATATGGGAGACCCATTAGAGATGCTCTCAATGAGCCGGCCAGGGATATTATTGAGTGGAGTAGTGGGCAGCAAAACCCAAGGCTATGGTAAGTTTGGAGCCCACAATATCAATATCACGCCTTACTCACGTGATAACTGCAAACACCGTATCTTTCTCTTGGCTCTTATCAATCCAGCCAGGGATATTATTGAGTATATTTTTATTTTTTAATTACAATATTAAATCTCTAAATTGATTCTTTTCTTGGTCTTCTTGTTGCTTTACAAAGAAAGGATGATGATGATGGCATTATATCAAGAGTGGATAATGGTAATAACTATATCAGTATATATTAATATCAAGTGGATTGAAAATGAGATATTTGATTATTAAAAAAAAATAAAAATTGTACAAGATATTCTATCACATTTTGGATGATATGCAGCCATGGTTGGGAAGCTGGTCATGCAAAGTAAAACAAAAGGCATTCAAATTCAATATGTAAACATGGATCATGGATTGGATGTTGTCGCAAGTAAACCTCTAGGGCTCTAACTCACCGTAAAACTACGAATTACACTTTCTATGTACACCAAACATATCCTAGACTAGACTGATCGATGTTTTTTTTTTTTTTTTTTTTCAATAGAATAGATTTTTTTTTTTCCAATAGAATAGACTGATCTATGTCAACCACTATGAATTAAGGAGCAAGTAACTTTTGAGAAGGACACAGATCATGATTTTCTTGGTGAGAAGGACAATCTCTTTTGAATCAACCCTCCATAAGGACAATCTTATTAAAAGTCCTTATTGAAAAAGATATGTAGTTTTTGTTGACTTGTTGAAAAGGACAAAAACTTCTGATTTTAGGTCGAATCATAGTGTTAAGTTTTTGTGCAATTTCGACTTTGCCCTTTCTTACTAGGGTTAATCACTCCCTACCTAGATTATAGTATTTTGTTCAAGACATCATATTTGTTATATATGATTTGACCTAAAATCATACTATGATTAGGGTGAGTATTTTAGTCCAGAATTTGTTGACTTCAAAGCCCTTTTCAATAAGTGTCATTTTCAATAAGAAGCCCGTTAAAGAATCTACCATTGAGACTAGAGAAAGAGAATGATTCTTGGCAATAAAGACCATCTAGCTCCAACCACAAAGGTGTTCACACTCTCATCCACTCATAATCATAGTCACATGGGACACAACATCACGATTGATCAAAGAATTGGAAGTATGTAAATCCAACATATCTCTTGTTAGTCCAGACTATTTCACTCCCAAATGCACCTACAGATTATTTCACGCCCAAATGCACCTACAGATTATTTCACGCCCAAATGCACCTAAACAAACAACTGCTAGCTTAGTTGGTTTGTTATCCCTGATGATGTGGCTAGGTGTTCTTCATCGAAAGTAAGTCCTTCATAACAATTGTTACCACAATTTGAAGACGTGGTGTTATCTTAACCGTCCATCATAAAACTAACCTACGGCTGTAAAACTCTTTTGTCTTGTCTTGAAATGAAATGGGGTATCTCAATTTAATAAAGTTGAGCTAGGGTTAGGCATGCACCACCACTTTGATTAGTTCTAGACCCCACCCTCTTTGAAAGCTCTATGATGATATTGATTTAGGAAGAATGTGTTGTTAAAAAAAGTGGCAAGCAAGAGGATGACAATTGATTGAGATAAGAACTGCCCATGCCCATGTGATAGAGAAGAAGTTGCTTTGAGTTGAGTTGGAGTATTATTATTTTGACTGGACTGGGACTAATTACTATTTGAGAATTGAGACTACCAAGTCACCAAAAATGCAAGGCTGCAGTAAACTTGGGACCCACACTATCAGATTCCCATATTTCACGCGTTACTCACGTGATAACTTTCAAAATAAATATACAGCATATCTTTCTCTTGGTTCATATCCATCCACCTACTATCAAAATATCTAAACAGCATAATCAATCTGACCAGAAAAACTGACACGTGGATTTTTAATTACATTATTACCCTCAATTCCTTTTTCTTTCTATACATATAGTTATTATCTTCGTCTTCTTTAATCAGTCTTCTTGTTGCTTTTGAAACACACAAACACCAAGAAAAGAAAAAGGAAAGAAAATGTTGAAGAAAGAATGTGAATTGTGCAGTTTACCTGCAAAAACATATTGTGAATCAGATGAAGCAAGTTTATGTTGGAATTGTGATTGGAAGATTCATTCTGCAAATTTTCTTGTTGCTAAGCATGAAAGAAGTCTTCTTTGTCATATATGTTCATTTCCAACTCAATGGAAATCTTCTGGATCTAAACTTGGATCTACACTTTCAATTTGTGAAAAGTGTGTTAAGAATAATTGTAAAAGAAGATCGTCAGTAGTTCATCAACAACAAGATGAAAGTGAAGGTGATAATGAAGATACTACTGATGATGAAGAAGAAGATTCTGAAGATGAAGAAGATGAAGATGCAGATAATCAAGTAGTTCCATGGAATTCAACAGATCAAACTTCTTCTTCTTCTTGTTCAAATAGTGAAAAGTCTTCTTCGATTAAAGCTGTTTCTATGAAAAGAATACGTGAGCATGAAGAAGATCTTGATAATCAGGTTTGTTAATACCCTAATTAATTTGATGAAATATGATTCATTTGTTTTTTTTATAAAGTTCTTTATCTAACGGTTGAGATTTGTTGCAGGATTATAAATGTTGTTCTTCGTCTTCTTCGGGGAATAAAGAAGAAGAGGTGACTTCTTTAGACTGTTTGAGGCCGTTGAAACAACGAAAAATAGATGAAGAAGAGTTGATTCTATCTGGAGTAAACGAGTCGGAATCGGAATCAGATCTACTTGTTCAATCGCTCAAAATATTTCATCAGAAAATGTTATTGGTGCAATAATTAGCACAAATCTAATTAACCTCATAATTAAAATGTAATCTATCCACTATCAGTTTATCAGTGTAGAATCTGATTTTTTTTTTTTTTTTTTCTTTTCTGTTGTTTTTTGAGGTTTTGTGATATTTTATGCTGTACAGTTTCTTTGATGCATGTTTGTGAATTATTAGAAATTTGAAGAACAAGGTGAGTTGCATTTGTGTGCAAAGTATTATGGAGTGGTGAAATGCAAATCTGATCATAAAATGCATTATTTGATTAACATTATGGGAGATCTCATTGCCACCCAAGTAACTCGTTAAAAACCTAAATCTAAATGTAAAATATTCGGCTAAAAAATCAACATATATTTTTAAAAACTCTAATTAAAATATAAACAAAATTAATGAATGTAATTAACTAACTATCCAAAAAATTTTAAGGATTTAGATTTTTTATATGAAACTCTAATTTTTTAATAAGAAAAACAAAAACAAAAAATGGTGGACTCTCTTGTTGTTTACTACTTAATCTCTACAAATATTATCCTCATCCAACAATCTTGTCTTTTAGATTCTTTTATTTATAATTTTTTATTTGTATTTTAATCGTGTATTTTCTCTACAAATTTTTTGATATATTTTTCTCGGTATTTCTCTGTATATACCTATGTATTCGAGCTCACTTAAGCGACCACTTTGAACACAATTTATACACCTTCGACGTCAAACGAGGTGAACACCTTTTTACTCGACTTCACCTCGAGCTCACTAAAACCTTCATGATCCGACTTAGATTCTTTATTCATTCGTCGTCAAACGACGTGAACACCCTTTTGCTCGAGCTCACTTGAGCTGGGGCTTATCTTGCTCGACCTCACTCCGAGCTCACGCTTACTCCACACACTTATTCTCTTCAGTTACAATATATTTCACAATCACTTTGTAACGTATGCTCATTAATTGATCCTACCGTTGGACAATTAATGAGCTAGTTGTTGTCCCAATCACCTATAAATATGAACTACGTAGGCTTGATTCTGGGACCTGGTCACTCCCAGATACGTAGGCAACTATCTTCTAAGATAGCTCAGCCACTTCTCATTCTCAAATCTCTTCCCACTTCTATTTTTGATCATCTTCTTCAGCACTCTGTTCACTTAACTTATTTCTACATTTACATTGGCGCCGACTGACTGTGATCGAATATCAACCAGACAAAGACCATTGCCGGAATCACTCAAACAGTTTGAGCAACTTCACAAACAAACCAATAATCAACAAGTTGGTGACTGAAAATGCTCAACTGAAAAGTTCCACCACTGTTCCACCAAACGGAGCCACCACTGATGAAGTCAACACATTCACCATATATTTCAACTCACAAACAAAGAAAAAGTAGTCCAACAACTAGTACTGATGCCAGACTCAATGCTCCATTACCTACAAGTCACCTTTGCATTCAACTCCACTAAACTGAAACAAATGGTGAGATCTACCTCCCAATCTCAACTGGAGAAGATGAAGTCACTGTCAAGTGCACATTTTTCATGTTAGACGTTACAACTAAGTTCAATGCAATATTAGGTAGAAAATGGATCCACAGGATGAAAACTGTTCCATCTACCTATCACCAAGTCATCAAATTTCCTGGCCTCAGAGGCATCATGGAACTCCGAGGTGACCAAATTGAGGCACATAGATGCCATGCAATTCTTGAGGTCATCCCACTTTTTGGCAAGTCGGGGGCCACCAAGACAACTGCGAGCTCACTTTAGCCCTTTGTCAACGAGATCTCTACCAAGACAACTGTGAGCTCACTTAAGCCCTTTGTCAATGAGATCTTACCAATACATGTGTGAGCTCACCAAAACCCACTGTCACCAAGATCTCTACCAAGATAGTTGTGAGCTCACCAAAGCCCACTGTCAAATGAGATCTCCACCAAGACAATTGCGAGCTCACTTTAGCCCTTTGTCAACGAGATCTCTACCAAGATAGTTGTGAGCTCACCAAAGCCCACTGTCAAATGAGATCTCCACCAAGACAACTACGAGCTCACATCAGCCCCATGTCAATGAGATCTCTACCAAGATAACTGTGAGCTTACTTAAGCCCTTTGTCAATGAGATCTTTACCAATACATGTGTGAGCTCACCAAAACCCACTGTCACCAAGATCTCTACCAAGATAGTTGTGAGCTCACCAAAGCCCACTGTCAAACGGGATCCACCAAGACAACTACGAGCTCACTTAACATATCTAGTTCACTCTCATCTAGCTCAAACGAGGTGAACACTATTTTCCTCTAGCTCACACGAGCTCACTTGACATATCTAGTTCACTCTCATCTAGCTCAAACGAGGTGAACACTATTTTTCTCGAGCTCACCCGAGCTCATTTAACATATCTAGTTCACTCTCATCTACTTCAAACGAGGTGAACACTATTTCCCTCTAGCTCACCCGAGCTCACTTGACATATCTAGTTCACTCTCATCTAGCTCAAACGAGGTGAACACTATTTTTCTCTAGCTCACCCGAGCTCACTTGACATATCTAGTTCACTCTCATCTAGCTCAAATGAGGTAAACACTATTTTCCTCTAGCTCACCCGAGTTCACTTGACATATCTAGTTCACTCTCATCTAACTCAAGCGAGGTGAACACTATTTTCCTTTAGCTCACCCGAGCTCACTTAATATATCTAGTTCACTCTCACCTAGCTCAAACGAGGTGAACACTATTTTTCTCTAGCTCACCCGAGCTCACTTAACATATCTAGTTCACTCTCATCTAGCTCAAATGAGGTGGACAATATTTTCCTTTAGCTCACCCGAACTCATTTAACATATGTAGTTCACTCTCATCTAGCTCAAACGAGGTGAACACTATTTTTCTCTAGCTCACCCAAGCTCACTTAACATATCTAGTTCACTCTCATCTACCTCAAACAAGGTGGACAATATTTTCCTCTAGCTAGTTCACTCTCATCATCAAGCTCAAACGAGGTGGACACTATTTTTCTCTACCTCACCCGAACTTAGTGTAACACCAAAACATTGGACAACTCAGGAAAGCTCAACACAAATCGAAAGACGAGACCAAAAGCTTCGTCCCTCGCATTATAGAGCCACCTATCTACATCAAAAGATAAGTGCAACACCAAAAACGAGCTCACAAGAAACCCCCTACTCCAAGGCAATTCACTGCTCATTCCAATGAAACATCTTTGTTTTCATCCAAATCGAAGTCAGCTCATTCTACTTCATTTCAACTCGCCCACTTCAATATGAATGAAAAAGGGCTATGTATATACCTATGTATTCGAGCTCCCTCGAGCTCACTTAAGCGACCACTTTGAACACAATTTATACACCTTTGACGTCAAACGAGGTGAACACCTTTTACTCGACTTCACCTCGAGCTTACTAAAACCTTTATGATCCGACTTAGATTCTTTATTCATTCGTCGTCAAACGACGTGAACATCCTTTTGCTCGAGCTCACTCGAGCTGGGGCTTATCTTGCTCGACCTCACTCCGAGCTCACCCTTACTCCACACACTTATTCTCTTCAGTTACAATATATTTCACAATCACTTTGTAACGTATGCTCATTAATTGATCCTACCGTTGGACAATTAATGAGCTAGTTGTTGTCCCAATCACCTATAAATATGAACTACGTAGGCTTGATTCTGGGACCTGGTCACTCCCAGATACGTAGGCAACTATCTTCTAAGATAGCTTAGCCACTTCTCATTCTCAAATCTCTTCCCACTTCTATTTTTGATCATCTTCTTCAGCACTCTGTTCACTTAACTTATTTCTACATTTACATTCTCCATAATTATTTACAATATTTCAGTTGGTATGTAGTTTTTATTTATTATTATAGAGAAGATCCAGAAAAGTTTTACTAGTTTTGGGTTTTTAACAAAGTATGTGACTGTGAAGGATATTTTAGTAATAAAATAATTATCTCATTGGGTATTTGAGTTTTTTAAAACAATTTAGTCTAATTGGGTTTTCGACGAGTTAGTTGGGTGGCAATAAGATCTTCCACCATTGTCGGTGTAACCGTGTAAGTTTGGAGTTGGAGCCACAATGATTGTATAATTTTGGTCTGGTCAGTTCGTAATGTAGAGTAGCATGTTGGTTTACCCGAGCATTACTTTAAAGGAACCTACCTCCATCAACAACTTGATAGAACCTCCTTCTTTAGTTTACACCTAGTAAATGTTTAATACTATTTTAACTTTCTCTTTTCACATTTAATACCTGTTTTAATTGCAATATATTTGTTTAATTAATTATTCATCTTTTCTAATAAGGTGCATTTCTTCTTTTTAATTTTTCATAACCTTTTGATTTCATTTTGTGTTTGATTTCAAGATTTTCAAATCCAAATTTGTTGCACATTAGAGAGGGCATTTGTTGCACCCTCTTTGTTATTGGTCCACATATCATCAAACTAAAACCTAAACCTTTGGTGTAGTTAACCCTAGGTGGATTTGGTTAATTTTGACCCACATATCATCAAACTAAATCCTAAACATTTGTTGTAGTTAACCCTAGGAGGATTTAATTAATTTTGACCCACATCTCATCAAACTAAATTTACATCATTTTTTTTTACCAATTTACCTCTTTCTCGTCTTTCTCTCTCCAATTTAATTAATCTTCTCTTTCTCTCTCCAATTTAATTAAGGGAGGAGTTCCAGGGACTCAGGAAATGTTTGACTCAATTTTGACTCAATCATATTTAAGGTATTTCTACATGTTGGATTGGTATGATTTTTGGTAGGATGAATGTTCTCATTATGTACGACATCTTCACCAAAATTTATAATAATCTGAATTTTCTAACCCTAGAAAAATCATATTACAAGTTAATGTATTGTGGAACGTTCATTTTTACCGTTGAATTTAATATTACATTTGATGAGTCTAAATATATTCAAATGAGCTGATTTTTTATGTAGTAGATCTTTATAGTAAGGAGATCATATCTACCAAATATCATGCCAATCCAATATATAGAAATACCCTAAATAGGATTGAGTCAAACATTTCCTTAGTCCATGGAACCCCTCTCTTTAATTAATAAGGTTGATAACCGTCTTTATTAACATTGGAATGTTTTTTGACCCACATCTCATGAAGGAACCCACCTCCATCAACGGTTTGATAGAACCCATTTTCCACCACATATTCTTTTTTTTTGGACTTTTTAATAATTAATACATGTACGGTGACTATATACTCCAACCAATAAAAAGCAGCCACGTGGCATAGTCGTTAATCCATCAGGTCACTACGATCTCAACTTACTAGTAGCTCGACCACAACAACTTGACTACATAATCAGCAGCGGTCTGCTAATACGCACGTGCCCTAATTCGGCGCCCAAGATACTCTCTCCAGCCGTTGTCCAATTACTACAACCGTTACACAATCGCTGGAGAATATCATATCATCATAAATATGTCGGAGAATCTGCTGGATCCTATGATCTTCGCCTCTTCACCTTCTATATAAACAGAACTACGATGGCTTGATCTCTAAGTTCAATCCCCACGAACTAGAGTACGTAGGCAATCTCAATCTCAACGAGGTGCAGCCACTTCGATCTAAAACTCCCCCCATTGGTCAAGTCTGCTAACGACCTGACCTAGTGAATGGATTGATCTAGAAATAGGTCAATACAATACATAACCCAAATATTTAATATTATAAAAGAATTATTAAATAACTGATCTAGGACCCACAGATTTGAGACAAAAGAAATTCTCTAATTTTATTTTCAAATTAATACACTTTCCTCAATCAAATTTTCAAAATTAACGATCCAGTAAAAAAAAAATACTAGTAAATCCTTTGAACAAATAATCAAACACTCAAAATTTAACTTCTTGTATTTTTAAATTATAAAAATAAAAAATAAAATATATTTAATAGATAAACAACTCATTAAACTATCTTTAATTCCTCATTTCTTTAGTTTTTTTTTTTTGATCAAGTTAAAGTATTTCATTCATCTTGATTCCTTAAAACCTGAAATCAAAATTAAAAAATAGGAGTTTAAATGAAAGAGGAGTACAAAATTTTCAAAAGAAACTATATGGTTTTAGAGAAAAAAAATTATAAAAAGAAAAAATTATAAATTTTGGAGAGGAAAAGAGCATTGGGTTTCACAAATTTATTTATTAAATTGAAGTAGTTGAAAAACAACTTATTTAATGTGAGTTTTCTATCCCCAAAAACTCATTTAATGTGTGTTTTCTATCCCCAAAAACTCATTTAATGTATGGACACATGTCAAACACTTAAGAAGGTTCTATCAATTCTTGGATGGAAGTAGGTTTCCTTAAATATGTGGTTATAAAAAAAGTTATATCGAATGGTTATATCGAATGGTTGATGGAGGTAGGTTCCTTCAAAGTATTTTCCGGTTTACCCTAAGTGCGCAACTCTTTAACGCCTGATATGTGCGGATGTGCCATCTCTCTGGTGTGCGTTTGCATGGTCGTAGTCACCTGTGCAGCTGTGCTTGGGCATTTGAATGATTGAAGGTCATTTGATCTACATTTACATTAAGAATACAAATCTATGTCATAATGCATCATTTGATTACTATTATTGTTGCAAGTTTGAAACTTTTGAACCACAACGATAATACAATTTTTATGTTGTGTAGAGTAGCGTGGTTTTGCTAACTTAACATCTGTTATGACTTATGCGGCTACCTCTGCAATAGCCAAGTGGCTGTGCATGGCCGGAAATGGAATCACAGATGTTAGTCTGATCTTCATAGACCGAGGAGGGGTGTGATCCATGATTCCAAGTCCTTAGCATTGTTGGGACCATAGTACAAAATATCGCGATATATCACGATATATCGCGATATTTATCGGTTTTCAAAGAAAACGATACGATATATTCCCGAAATTTTCGCCTTAAAGTATCTGTAAAATATCGGCCGATATTTTTCGATATATTCCGATATATTCGATATTTTCCGATATTTACTGATATCTTCCGATATTTTCTGGAAATATTATTTTTTTTCAAATTTTTTTTTTTGGAAATAATTTGTTTATTCTATTTTTAGTAGATATGATGTTTTTTAGGTAAATACTATGAAAATATACTTCCAAATTTGATTTTATATATATTTTGTATAACAAATTGATATATTAGTCGATACATTCCATGTAAAATATCCACCGATAGATTTCAATATATCCCGATATATCTATTTTTTGGAGATCGATACATTAGTCGATAACGATATTTTGTACTATGGTTGGGACTAGGGATCATAGTACAAAATATCGCGATATTTTGCGTTTTCAGCAAAACCGATACGATACATTCCCGATAATTACCCTTTAAAGTTTCTGTAAAATATAGGCCGTTATTTTCCGATATATCCCGATATTTTTGATATATTCTGATATTTACTGATATTTTCCGATATTTTTTGGAAATATTATTTTTTGCAATTTTATTTTTTGGGAAATAATTTGTTTATTCCATTTTTAGTAGATATGATGTTTTTTAGGTAAATACTATGATAATATACTTCCAAATTTGATTTTATATATATTTTGTATAACAAATTGATATATTAGTCGATATATTTGATGTAAAATATCCACCGATAGATTCCAATATATCCCAATATATCTATTTTTTAGAGATCGATACATTAGTCGATATCGATATTTTGTACTATGCTTGGGATAAGCTGTAGTCCAATTAAGTCCAAGTGAACTGCTAGACGTATTACTCATTTACTCGGTGCAAAATGTTACAAGTGTGGTTGCATCCATAGTACAAAACGATATTTTCTGACAAAACGATACGATATATTTCCGATAGTTATCTTTTAATGTTTCTGTAAAATATCGGCCGATAATTCCCGATATATCTCGATATTTATGATATTTACCAATATTTGCTGATATTTTCTGATATTTTTTAAAAATATTATTTTTTTTGCAAATTTTTTTTTTTTAGAAACAATTTGTTTATTCTATTTTTAGTAGATATTTTTTAGGTAAATACTATGATAATATACTTCCAAATTTGATTATATATATATATATTGTATAACAAATTGATATATTAGTCGATACATTTGATGTAAAATATCCACCGATAGATTCCAATATATCCCGATATATCTATTTTTCGAGGATCGATACATTAGTCGATAACGATATTTTGTACTATGGTTACATCACAAGAGTAGATCAAAAATAAAGTTTAAAAAAATAAAAAATAATAAAAAAATCACAAATAAAGTGTGTGCTATAACTGTACAGTATTTGAACTGTGAGCGTGAGGCCCAAGGACAACTAGAATACGTCCCTTTAGGGCATCCCTAATACCACCAAACATTAGGGGGTGTTAAACTAGCCGAACGAGACGAGCTTTGTATGTTCAAGCTCGGCTCGTTTAGCTATACCAACAAGCTCGAACCAAGTTTTAACGAGTCGAGTACGAGCCAAACCACTCGATTAAATTACACATAAAAATAGAATTTTATCTAAACGAGCCGAGTTTTGGTATGTTCAAGTTCGGTTTGTTTATAAACGAGTCGAGCCTAAATTTTATACAAGCTCTATTTTATGTTCAAGCTTGGCTCGTTTAACTATACGAACGAGCTCGAGTCGAGCTTTTAACGAGCCGAGCCCGAGTTGTTCGGTTCGTTTAACAACCCTACCAAACATGGTATCAAACTCAAATTTGATGAAAAAAATATAAAAACTCATCTCTAATGGACCACCAAATTTGAGTTGGTAGCATGCATCACCTCACCAAAATACGGTCCGAACTTTACTGCTATGTATGAGAATTCTATTGATGAATGATTTCCAGACTCAAATGAGAGATGCACTAATGCCATGGGTTGATTAAAATGCAGAAAAGAGAATGAAAAATGCGTGTTTTTTTTTTTTGATAAATTTTTGTTTTATTAATAAACCACTAAAGATTACAAGAAAGTACAAACATTAGCAAGAAGCTAACAGCCCACAAAAAACCCCAAGGAACCTTGCCCCCTATGCAAAATCCAAAGAAACATTCGGCTGATTACCCATCAACTAAACCCATGAGAACATCCATCATTCATCAACCCCAAATAAAATCCACTTTGGAGCCCCTGAACTAGAAATAATCTGTCAGAAATTTTAGATGTCGCATTAAACAAAAACTTATCAGGTAGTTCCCAATATATTTTAAGAAAATAACCACACATTACATTTATATTGTTTACAAGAGTTTAGGAAAGACTGATGGGTTCACCACACAACTTTTCCAATTCATTCTCAAAAAGCTGCAACAAATTTGCTTTTGTACGCCTGTATACCCAAGCTTGACTACTCCTATCCCAATCAAACCTTGACGGACCACTGCAAGAAGAACAAATGACAGAGTACTCAGTGTGTCAGTGTGGTGAGAAACAAAGAAAACTAAAACATCCCAATTTAGATTAATAGACATCAACTAACATTTAACACCACACCAATCAAGAATTTATTTCAAAAAAAATGCGGAAACATTACATAGCCTACTAGGAGGAATTCACATGAGCAGATAACGTTGAACAAGATACCATGTTACCTTAATTTCTAAATTAGCTAAATCCATGTTGCTTGCAATCTCGTTACATAATAATGGCTTTAGGCAGAATTTAGTCTATTGAATGATGAGGTAAATTGTTTTCGAGTTATGATGCTATTAATGATTGGTTCATTTGGGCATATAAAGCATCAAGATCAGAAGGTTATCTGGTATGTTCAATTTTCTTCACTGCTAAAATTTTTTTTTTTTTTTTTTTGAGCCAGAACTAAATTACTCTAACATGACATTGACTCCCAAATCTCACCTCATTAGATGTTTATACCTATTAGCTTTGGAAACAGTTAATAAGAAAAGGTACTGTCACAAGTCGTGGTTAATTTATAAAGCACATTTACTCGGATCGTATAAGCCCTTTCCAGTCAGCCTTTTTAGTTTCTACCCATGAGATGCTTATATGAGAATGCTTCATTGCAATCCAGGAACTTAAAAGGCCCCTTCATTTCGCCAACACACAAGCATGTAAATTACACTGTTTGCAGTCCAGGAACTTAAAAGACCACCCAGCTCCGTAACTTGAAAAGCAGATGGTTCTCACAATTTACAAACATGATGGTGTGCTGCAGACCTTTCAGCATCAAGAGAGATTACCGTAGATCCATACGCTCAACTTCTGGTACAGCACATAAAAACCTAAGTTCATTTTCTCTAGAGTGCTCCTTTGGGAAACAATTAAACTAATTGCAATTATTACTGCGTACCTATAAGACTACAACATGAAAAATGGTTCATGTAAAGCGACACACTGATCCCCTCGCTATTGACAAACCCTGAGAATTACTTTCAATCTTTTCTGTTATCCTTTCTGAATAGTAGCTGAAACTGAAAAGATTTGACATGAAACTTCTGGACCCAAGAAACCACTCACAAACAATAAGTCGTGTGGGAAGAAATGTAAAGATCTTAGCTCTTGGCCCTAAGTCACGACAGATACAAATGGCAAATGTTAATGAAACCCAAATCCTGGTGGGTGGACTCATATAATCATCCAATCTGATTCACAAGGGTCAATTGGAAGTCTGAGAAGTGAAGACCATCAGGGTGCTTGTATAGCCAACAGGGTAATCAAAGATGTTAAACAACATTCTCGTTCGTGGCACACAATAACTTCAAGGGTATCTACAAATTTAGTATTAATACAGGTCAACCTTTCATATTACATGTACAATTATAGCACACTAATTTAGTAATTTCCAAGATTCTGTATTAGCGAGTGATTGTAGGGGAAACTATGCACCCAAGACTTGACAACATTTCTAACTACCGGAATTCTAAATAGCCAAAGGAAAACAGTAGATAGACAAAGAATATATACACACATACATAATTTAAATATCAATCTACTGTGAAGAATGAAAACAATGCTGTGTCACAATAGATGTTTATGGACTTATTTACCTCACGGGTGATGATAACCAAAGCTGTCTATTTGGTGTTTGCTTGTTCAATACATAAGTACCCAAATTCCCAAGCTTAAGAGTTAATACTTGATTCTAGCAACACACAAAACGTTTATATAAAATACCACAACACTTTAAAGAGGTAGAAGAAAACAGTCTAGTGAATCAATTATCCTTACCCCATAATCAATATCAAAACCATCAACTTGAATTGAATCACCATACTCCTGAATAAGAAATCAATATGGAAATTTATAAATGTTGATAGAAATTTTCTTTCTTCACAACTAATCAACAAATAACACTTGAATCACCTCAAATTTCTCTTGAAGATCATGAATTGTAGCATCAGCTAATTTATGGTATTCATCTTCTTCTAAAACAGCACTGAAATTTTCACAAATGATTTTTAATTAGAATACAAAGACTTTGAAAAAAAATAAACCATACTATGATCTATCTCACCTATAATCGATTGAAGCAGGTATTTGAGTTTCATTAAGATTCAAAGTTGTTCGAGAACAAAAAAACCTAGATGAAATTGTTGACGAAGTTTCTAAACATTTCAACCGATTCGAATGTGATTTAGTAGTAGTAGTAGAAGAAGAAGATAGAAGAGAAAGAGAAGATTGAAGTCTGGAAAGCTTTCTTACTAAACATCTTGAACTTGAAGAGAAAAACGCCATTACTACTACACTACTACTGTCTTTCTTCTTCGAAAGCTTTTCTTCTGTTTCTCTCTAAAATTTGTAAATATGGGCCGGGCTTAGGCCCATAGGGTTTCGGGTCGGTTTAGTAAACTCTATTTAAATAGGTTCTATTTTCACCCATTCACGAAATCTACCGAGCGATCTGTCGAGAAGTCGAGATGCCTCAGAGACATTCGAAGAACAACAACGATCTAGCTTTCTTCACATATGATGAGAAGAAGAAGTTAGGTTATGGAACACAGAAAGAAAGACTTGGAAAAGATTCAATTAAACCATTTGATTCTTGTTGTCTTTGTTTGAAACCATATATAGATCCACTTTGTTGTCAGAAAGGTCATGTCTTTTGTAAAGAATGTATACTTGAATGCTTGTTATCTCAGAAGAAAGATATTCAAAGGTTAGTTTAATAGTTTTATTTTAATTTGGTTTTAATTTGAATTATTTTTTGCAATTTGTTTGAGACGTAGGGTTTTATTTTTTAATGGGAATTGGGGTTTGTTGATTATTAGAATATTAAATCAGTTGCAATTAAGGTTTGTTGATTGTAATTTGATAGATTATGATTAATTTTGCATTATTATGATAGTTTCTTAGCTGTTTTCTTAATTAGGTTAAGATGAAATTAGAGGGTAGATTTTCCGGAAAATTGGGGGTTGAATCTGATTTCATGCCAAATATCAATTGTACCTTGCTATAGATTTTCCGAAAAATTGGGTTCCCTAAGGTGAAAACTTTTGTTTGGTTCGTTTTGTGCCAAATTCGTTTCGGTAGTTATATGTGTCATTTAAATTAAATTCTCACATAGGGATTGGAGACACAAGTTTGGAATAATCTACAATTATATTTCAAACATTTGTTTAAAGTAGAGTTGCAATGCACATCACAGTAAAAAAGGTTATTTTTTCGTTAAGAATGAAGTACAGTATAAAGACAGAAATAAATGTCGTCAAAGTGTGTGTGTGTGTGTGTGTGTATTATAACAGAGAGTCCAGATACAGGTAGAGAATAGAGATATCCCATTGGTATGTTAGGTTTCTGTCTCGTTGGAACTTGGAAGTCGACTTGAGTTTTGAATATTGTACAGTTCTATGTCATACATTTGTTAAGATAGGGTTAGAATATAAATCAGAGTAAAAATCCTTTATTCTCATTCTAAACGATGTGTATGTCATACATGTACAGATGTTTCGTTGGAAATTGGAAGTCGACACTTAGAGGATGGCGGATACCATCATTGTTCATGGCATGATAATTTCAATAAAAGTAATATGAAAAGTCTGAGTCTCCATTCAAAAATAATTTAATGAAGAAAACAATTGAGCGTTTCTGTGTTTGACATGTCCTAAACAGGATTTTACCCTTTTTGAGGTACCACAGTCTCATCATTAGCCACGTAGATGCAATAATGAAATATGTTGGGGTAATCCACGTTTGGATGATATGGTGATTCTTTATTTATAAAGTTGTTATCCATCATGAAGAAGATGATACTTTCTGTTTTCATAAAGAATGAGAAACACGTGAAGATTTTGGGCATTGTATGCTTCTGATATATTTTGGGTTTTTTAACTTGTAAGAATTTTTTTTTTTGATTGACAAGCGAGGTTGAGGGGACCCCTACCCCTTTTAAATTGCGTGGGGAAACTTATATCAACAATCAGCCGTTGATGTGTTTCGAACCCACAACCTCTCCACTTTGTGAGAGGGGTGCTACCGTTGAGCCACAGGCTCATTCACAACTTTTAAGAATTTTACCTCAAGCTAATGCAGAAAAACACCTGAATAAACCTTTAAGTAGGGCAAATAAGTGGCTGTTTGAAGAGTTAGACACTTTTTAATGGTGTCTTGTTGGTGAAATGTGCAACTTAGAATTCAATTCAAAGTCATGTCCAATCATGACTTCTGAGTTTCAACTCAAGAGTCGAGAGACCTGTAGTGGGATGATGCCTCTTAGAATTTTTTAGAAGAAAATCTCCTATGATGCCTTTCCCTGTGACAGAGCTCTAAGGATGCAAAAAGGGCTTACTAGTGGACTAGAAAAAACCCTTAGAAAAAGGGGGGAATTACACAGGTGGGTCATTTTCCTGTGGGGCATGCTCTCTGGAATTTGTTTCCAAAGAAAGTAATAAAAAATTGGAATCTTTTGCTGATTGATTTTTTGAGGAGAATAAGAATTCCAGAGTAACTAAATCTGTTTTTCAATTCTTGATTGTTGCCCTACTCTCAGAAACTGTTTACATTGCTCAAACCGCCTAGCTCAGCGTGGTGAGAGAGAGTACCAAGGCCTGCTGTTGGTTTGGGTTTTCTATCCCACTGAAATGCAAGCTTGCAACTGTAATCACTGGAAATGATTGTTTTTATAGAAAATCGTAGTCAAATATCCTCTAAAATTTATCTTAGTTCACGCCAAATTTCTTATATTGGAAGGAACTCAGCTGGTCAGTCTATGGCTAAGCTGAAATGCCTATCTACAAAAGATGCATCACCTTGGAAATCACATAATCTCATACAAAGGTTAACTCAAAAATATGTCATTTTAATTTCTCATTTGTCTCTAGGATTGATCATTCGGTTGTGATTGTGTATATTTGTTACTGTATGAGTTTAAACAATTATAATCCAACATGTATGACTTTAACCATGTCTAATTGACGTGTAGGAATATTGTAGGTTGTGAAAATCCTTCAGATTCTTGTCTTTGTACAGTATTTTAATTGCATTTAAGAAGTTGAAGAGAAACTGTTGATCACAGTTACAATTTGTGGAAGTTCTAAATGTTTAGTACATTTTATAACACAAACCTGTGTGCATCTTTTGCGGACATTAAATGCCGGACTTTTGTTGTGTTTTCATCAGATGCTTTAGAAATATTCTATGATGGTAGTAACTTTATAAACCCAGTCTAATAATTAGATCCGGCGTGTATATATTTAACCATTGATGTTTAGGAATATTCAGTCTTGTGAAAGTCCTTTAGATTCTAGTCATTGTACTTCAATTGCATTGAATAAATTGCACAGAAACTGTTCTGAAGTGATGAAGGTCACAGTTGCAATTGTGGAATTTGTCATAAATGTTTAGTACATTTTCCAGACATCAAATGCTGAACTTGATTTGTTTTTCAGCAGATGAAATGTAATTCTTGATACACACTTATGGTAGTTTTTCTTTCACCTAGTATCAGAGGCTGTAGGAATATTCTAGGATTGTGGTAACCACATAAAGTCAGTCGAAGATGATTCTAATATAGAAGCCTGTAAAAATTAATGTGTTTAAACAATTGTGTAGTACCAAAACTAGAAGTAGAATATTTGAATTTGATGCTATCCATTTAATTCTTTTGATTACTGTGTTTGTTTGAGTTATCACTAAATTATTCAATACCTTTGCAGGAAGCAAGCTGCTCATGTTCTCCAAAAGAAGCAAGAGAAAGATGATGAAGAAGAGAAGTTGATGCTACAGAAAGCCAGAGAGCTTGAAGCGTTTGACCAGCAAAATCATGGTGCAGTTCCTCAGTACAATGACAAAAGTTACACGAGGGACAAGAATGGCTTTCATGGGGCAAACAGTGTAAAAGTCACATCATATGAAGAGGAAGCTCTCCGCAATATGAAAGCATTTTGGCTGCCTTCTGCAACACCGGAAGCTCCAGTGAAAGTTGAGGCCCCCTCTAATTGTACTGTCTGTCCGGAGGGCAACGAGAAGTTGAAGCTAAAGAGTTTGTTCCCTATCTACTTAACAGAAGAGGACAAGGAGCAGAAAAAGTCCAATTCAATTAGCACCAATTTTATCTGCCCTAGTTGCAAGGTTACTCTTACTAATACATTGACACTCGTGGCCTTGAGCACATGCGGTCACGTCTTCTGCAAGAAGTGTGCAGATAGATTTATGGCTGTTGACAAGGTCTGTTTAACATGCAACAAGGGATGCAAAGAAAGAAATTTGGTCTGCTTGGAAAAAGGAGGAACTGGATTTGCTCAACACGATGATCATCTGGAAGCAACTGATTTCAAGCATTTGGGAAGTGGTTCAGGATTGGGGCTTGTGAGACCTGCTTTGAAGACCTGAACTCACTGTATGGTGTTGAAAAAATGTACTCTGATGAATTTATGTTTGTGTTCATCCATCACAGAGCTTGTATGCATTATTGTGTGGGATGTGTATTAGCAACAGTGAATGTACTTTTCTAAATGTGTTGGTTCCATGTTCAAGCAAATTACTTCCTAATTCTAATATAGTATCAAGTGTTTTTTCCCCAAATCTGAGTGTGTTCAAATCCTGGAATGGGCACTGCTCTATTGTTAAAATCTGGACAATCCCAAGATTTCTTCTGCGGAAATTTCAACACTAGGGCATATAATGTGCTTAATTGTGGCAATGGCATGTCTTTAGGGATATAGTGGCATACATTGTACGTATTACAAAACATTGTGTACTCATCTGTGGTGGTAACCAAGAAAACTTTGCAACGATCGCAAAGTTTAGATCAAATCAATATTGGATTTAAATGAGGTTGATTACTATTTGATGATCTTAGTCCATTCAATAATCCAACTACTTTGAAGTATGGGGTTCGGACAGAACTTACAATAAATAGTATACAGTACTTGCATACTTATCTATATGCTATATAATAGTGGAGCCTAATAAGTGCCACGTGGCGTGTTCTCAACAACTTGAGAATAGAACTTAAGCCCAATTGAAGTTCAGTTGTAGTTAAAAAGGAAATCCACCTTCCATGTCAACAGAGATTTATAGAAACCTTAAAACCCTTTAGAACTTGATTCTAAATCTCTTTTTTCTACTAAATTCTTCTTCTATTTAAAATCCTTAATTCATATATAAAAATCATACTAAATACAATAAATATTAATTATAAATCTCTACAAATTTAGGTTAAGAAGGGCATTAACAAAAAACTCGGTTCAACAAATCACTTATAAAGTCATAAAATCTCTACAAATTTAGGTTGAGAAGGGCATTAAAAAAAGTTTGGCTATTTTCCATTTTATTGAATAACATAAATCCCGGTGCGTAGAACGGGTTCAACAACTTGTAGTTATTAACAACGAGTTTGACATGTAAGTGGACGTGCCGGAGTGGTTATCGGGCATGACTAGAAATCATGTGGGCTTTGCCCGCGCAGGTTCGAATCCTGCCGTCCACGATCATTAACATTTTACTTTTTTCTTCACCAAAACAAGAAAGAATCATTTTAAATGCTGCAACAAAGCAAGAAGTGCCTTCTTGTGATGTGACTAAGATTATAAAAATGTGGTTTGATTAAAGTTTGCATAATCTGCATCAACTTTGAATCTTAGGCAAGCTGTTAAAGCCTCTCATTTTTGTTGCCCAACCTACTTTTAGGAATTAACATAGTAACACACACCACATCTTCACATAAACATGTTGTTTGTAGTCACTAAAGATTAATTGACACAAAACCCCAACAACCAGTTGATTGAATTCTATATGTGATTATCATAAATAAAACCTATTACAAATTGCATCAGCTGGTCTTACTATATATTGCATTTCATGATTCATTTCCCACACTTCTTAGTCTTCTAGCTAATTTGAGAGATGCCAAACATCTGCATGCATGGAGATATATAATCAAAATTACCCAAATATATAAAGACAGGAAGGTATCAATCTCAATCAAAATTACTCAGCTACTAATTCAAATACAACACTACTGCTGTCAGTTAATTAGTCTTACAACAGCTAGTGGATGCACCTAGAAAGTTCTTTAATTTCCAATTCTATCCAATCCAATCCACAGTATCAAAATATGCTAACATGATAACATCACTGGGACAAGAGTCTTGTTGCATCCAAATTATAGAACCAAGAGAACCTAGCTAGGCATTTGATGGAGCTGCGCGCACCATTTTGTAATTCACCTAATGGCCTTATTATCACCTATTCTTTTTCTTGTAGCTAGGAACCATTTGATCTTAGCCTAGGGTTGCACCAAAATAGTACAGCAAGTAGATTATGTCTGGACTGGACACCCTTATGATCTATATATGTATGGTACTACCGTGGTTCACACCATTCTTCAATTTCATTAATCCCACATAAAAAAGTCACCCAATTGCTCTGATCATTGGTTTAATGTGAACTCATGTAAGGGAAAGTTTAATGTTCCATGCAATGGTCAGCTAGGTTCCCTGAAATGTTTCAGAGTGCTATATATATATGGTTTTGTTGAATGAGGAAAATGTACTAGGCCATGAATGATGTGGAGGTTTGAATAGCATTGGAGTCCACGTAGGTGGTAGGTAAATGGGTTCCTGGCAAAACTCTATATAAGGGAGTGATTTAAAGCCTTGTGATCACATATTCATTTCATACTTCAATCTTCATTCTTCAAAGATATGGCCTCTTCTCGTGCTGCCTTGCTTCTCTGTGTTCTACTTCCTTTGTTCGCTTTCAGCAGCTTCACATTAGCTACTTCTGATGAGAAAGTGAAACTTGGTCTGTATTATGAAACTCTGTGTCCTGGTTGTTCTACTTTCATGACCGATGATCTGGTGAAAATCTTTAAGAATGGACTCATCAATATCATCGATCTGCATTTTGTTCCTTATGGCAATGCCAAACTTGGAGGAAAGGACAACAAAACCATCTATTGCCAGGTCTTTAATCTCCTTTTCTACACAATGTTCTACAGTTTTGAATTGAAAATGTCACAATCTTTTTTCTGCCTCTCATGGAAGAATTTTCTATTTATTATGGCAGCATTTCGATCCTGAGTGCAAACTGAATACCGTCCATGCATGTGCTATTTATGCTTGGCCAAATGTGGTAAATACCATTTTATGTTTGAGCTTTGATCAATTGTTGACTTCTTGTTGTTATCTTTCTTTTCTATTTAATCTTGAAAGCTTGCACTTATATGCACCTATATATACTTAATCTGATGCAGAATAAGCATTTCAAGTTCCTGCATTGTATCGAGGACCTAGTAGTGAAGAACAACTACACGATGCCAGAGTGGAAATCTTGTTTTGGGAAAACAGGGTTTGATCCAACACCAGTTATGGATTGCTATAATGGCCCAAAGGGTTTAGAGGTTTGTCACTTTTGCTTACTGCATTTTCTGCTAGAGCAAGGGACTTCTATATTTTCCTCTCTTTGTTTGACGTATCTGGTGTTAATTGTTGTGTATAGCTTATATTAAAATATGCCAATGAAACCAACAGCCTTGTGCCTCCTCACGAATTCGTACCTTGGGTAGTTGTGAATAAATTACCACTGGGAGAGGTTAGTCCTCTATCGTTATCTTTGATCGTAATGTGTTTGATGTGCCCATTCAACTTATAATCCATATAAGATTGTTCATTGAACTTTGACAATTCATTGGTTGTTGCAGAATTTCGTTGAGTTTATGACCTATGTCTGCGAAGCTTACAAAGGCAGTACTCGGCCGGAGGCTTGTAAGCATCAACTGAATCATCAGGTTGTCTCCAAAGTGAAAGAAAACAAAATCTGTCATGTACGTCAAGCAGCCAGCAACACTCTCCTCAGCACCAAAATGCCATCAAGCCAGTAGCTTAATGGAAACACCAGATGAAGATGATAACTACTTCTATAGCATTGAGAGTTTTTTTTCCCCATATAATCTAGTATCAGTACTGTTATCATGACTTTACTTACAATATGTCAGAGGAGAAAATGATGTAATTAAATAAAATGGTGCATATATATAGAAATCTTATTTGAGTTATCAGGATTCTCCAAAACTTTCTTACAAACCACAAGGACTAAACAACACAAATGATCAATTATGATATTTAATGCCTCTTGGCAATATTGTACTGGATTTACTCATTTGATCTTAATCCAACTGACCTTACATCCAATCCGTTTGGAGAACCTTACATCCAATCAAACTAATAATGATCTGGACTCCAAAATGATGATAAATATTAATGTTTTGGACTTATAGATATCAGTAACAAGTTTGTCATGTAAGTGAACGTTCCAGAGTGATTATCGGGTATGACTAGAAATCGTGTGGGCTATGCCTGTGCAGGCTTGAATCCTGCCGTCCACGATTGTTAGTATTTTCTTGGTTTCTACCGGCAAAACAATAATGAATCTTTTTTTTTTTAAAACCAGAACAAGAAAGAATATGTTTAAATGCAGCAGTATAACTTGAAGGTTCAAACTACATTATTCATTCTTTGTATTCATTCAATAAATTTATATACAAAGGCTTTGAAAAGCTCTGTATGTCCTAGTTTGTGAACCTTTACTGAATTAGAATGGTTGTCTTTGCATTCCCATGGTTCAAAAAACAAAACAAAATACAAATTGGAAGTCTCTTTATCAGCTATAGGAACAATTTGTCACTACGTTTCGGCTGGTGAAGTTTGAAGAATTCTTCCTGAAATGGCTGCTGCAAGTGCTAAACTGGGATCTTTCGATAATGAAGACGCCATTTGTTCAACCAAAAATTGTTTGTATGCTGGTGAATGATCCATTTGTTGAGTAGTAGGTTTTCTTGGTTTATTGACTTGATCCAGGTTGAGTAAGATCAAGTGTTATTGAAGGACCTGACGATTGCGAACCAACCGAGGCAGAACAAGGTATTGATCACCTAAAGTAGTGAGCAAATTTTATCTTTATTAGCTTGGGGTTGCACCAAAGTAAGGTATGCACATCCATTATGATCTATATATTGAGCCATTCTTCAACCTGATTAATCCTACAGCAAAAAGTGTGCTAATTAGTCTTATTGTTTTAAATGTAACACTACAAAGATCCTTCATGACTTCATGTGATGTGACTAAAATAATAAAAATGTGGTTTGATTAAAATTTGCTAATCTGCATCAAATCAGAATCTTAGGCTGTAAAGCTTTTTTTGGTTGCCCATCTTTTTCAACCTATTTGAGGTATATATTTACATAGTAACACAGCAGATCTTCACATAAACATGTTGTTTGTAGTCACTAATAAAAAATAAATGCAAAGAATATTACACGACAAAAGATAAAAATTGACACCAAACCCCAACAAGCAGTTGATTGAATTCTATATGTGATTATCATAAAAAATACCTATGATCAATTGCATCAGGTCTTGCTAAAAATTGCATGGCATGACTCATTTCCCACATTTTGTAGTCTTTCAGCTAATTTAAGAGATGGCAAACATCTGCATTCATATACAGTCCATTTTAAAACCCTTGTTGGTGAGATATTAATCAAAATTTCCCAAATATACAAAGACAGGAAGGTATCAATCTCAATCACTTACTCAGCTACTAATTCAAATACAACAGTGATTGTTATAATGACATGCACCTGGAATTTAAAGTGCTGTCCAAATTCCAATCCAACCAACAATATCAAAATATGCTACCAAGTACCATCTCTGAGTCAAGAGTCTTATTGCATCAAAATAATAGAACCAAGAGACACTAGCCGTTTGATGGAAGGGCACGCACCATCTTGTAAATTTATCATCATATACTGAAGTAAAATAATTCATCTAATGACCTTATCACCTATCACCTATTTTTTTCCTTGTAACTTAGCAGGAAGGAATCGTTCTATATCTTAGCTTGGGATTGCACCAATATAGTGGAGCAGGTAGATCATGTTTGGATACCATTATGATTAATATATACTACCGCTCGATACTTCGATTCACACCATTCTTCAAGTTTATTAATCCCACATAAAATAGTCACCTAATTGCTGTGATTTTTGGTTTAATGTGAACTCATGTAAGGGAAAGTTAATGTTCCTATTTTTAGGTTCCCTGAAATGTTATCCAAGTGGTATATATGGTTTTGTTGAGTTGATGAGGAAGATGTACTGGGCCATGAATGATGTGGAGGATTGAATAGCTTAGCATTGGAGTCCACTTAGGTGGTAGGTAAATGGGTCCCTAGCTAGCAAAACTCTATATTAGGGAGTAGTGATTTAAATAAAGCCTTGTGATCACATATTCATTCCATACACTTCAATCTTCATTCTTCAAAGATATGGCTTCTTCTCGTGCTGCCTTGCTTCTCTGTGTTCTATTTCCTATGTTTGCTTTCAGCAGTTTCACATTAGCTACTTCTGATGAGAAAGTGAAACTTGGTCTGTATTATGAAACTCTGTGTCCTGGTTGTTCTACTTTCATGACCGATCACCTGGTGAATATATTTGAGAATGGAGTTATCAATATCATCGATCTGCATTTAGTTCCTTATGGCAATGCCAAACTTGGAGGAAAGGACAACAAAAACATCTCTTGCCAGGTCTTTAATCTCCTTCTCTTCTTCGCATGTTTTACAGTATTTGAAAGTTGGAAATGTCTATGTCCTTTTCTTTTGGTTTCTGCCTCTCATGGAACAATTTTCTTTCTTGTAATGCTTATTTTGGCAGCATGGCTCAGATGAGTGTGATCTGAATACCGTCCATGCATGTGCAATTTATGCCTGGCCAGATGTGGTAAATAACTAAATACCATTTTATGTTTGAGTTTTGAACAATTGTTGTTGCCATCTTTCTTTTAATATTCAATCTTGAAAGCTAGCTTGCACTAATTAACTATTCTTAATCTGCTGCAGATTAAGCATTTCAAGTTCCTGCATTGTATCGAGGACCTAGTAGTGAAGAACAACTACAGGATGCCGGAGTGGAAATCTTGTTTTGGGAAAACAGGGTTCGATCCAACACCAGTTATGGATTGCTATAATGGTCCAAAGGGTTTAGAGGTTTGTCACTTTTGCTTACTGCATTTTCTGCTCGAGCAAGGGACTTCTATATTTTCCTCTCTTTGTTTAACGTATTTTGTGTTAATTGTTGTGTATAGCTTATATTAAAATATGCCAATGAAACCAACAGCCTTGTGCCTCCTCACGAATTCGTACCTTGGGTAGTTGTGAATGAATTACAACTCGAAGATGTTAGTTCTCTATCTTTATCTTAGATCGTAACATATTTGATATGCCCATTCACCTTATGATCCATATAACTTCTGATAATTCATTTGTTGTTGCAGAATTATGACGAGTTTATGACCTATGTCTGCGAAGCTTACAAAGGCAGTACTCGGCCGGAAGCTTGTGAGCATCAACTGAATCGTCAGGTTGTCTCCAAAGTGAAAGAAAACAGAATCTGTCATGTACATCAAGCAGCCAGCAACACTCTCCCCAGCACCAAAATGCCATCAAGCCAGTAGCTTAATGGAAGCACCAGATGAAGATGACAACTACTTCTATAGCATTGAGAGTTTTTCCCCATATAATCTAGTATCAGTACTGTAATAATGACTTTAATTACTTACAATATGTCAGAGGAGAAAATGATGTAATTAAATAAAATGGTGGTTGATATATATGAAACCGTATTTGAGTTATTGGCATTCTCCAAAACTTTCTTACAATCCTCAAGGGCTAAACAACACAAATGACCAATTATGACGGCTTGAATCCTGCCGTCCACAATTGTTAGTATTTTCTTGGTTTCTACAGGGAAAACAACAATGAATTTTTTTTAACTAGAACAAGAAAGAATCTGTTTAAGTGCAGCAGTATAACTTGAAGGTTCAAATTACATTTTTCATTGTTTGTAATATTCAATCAATTTATATACAAAGGTTTTGAAAAACTCTGTATGTCCTAGTTTCTGAACCTTTACTGAATTACAAAATGGGTGTCTTTGCATTCCCATGGTTCTAAAACAAAACAAAACAAAATACAATTAATTGGATGTCTCTTTGTCAGCTAGGAACAATTTGTCACCATTTTTCGGCCGGTGAAGTTTGAAGAATTCTTCCTGAAATGGCTGCTGCAAGTGCTGCTTTGAAACTAGGATCTTTTGATAAGGAAGACGCCATTTGTTCAACCAAAAATTGTTTGTATGCTGGTGACTGATCTATTTCTTGAGTAGTAGGTTTCTTGGTTTCATGACTTAATCCAGGTTGAGTAAGATCAAGTGTTATGGAAGGGCCTGACGATCCAACCGAAGCAGAACAAGGAATGGATTTAAGTGTTACACCCAAAGTTGCCTCGGCTTGAGAAGGATGTGGGTGGTTGTGTTCACCCTCGTATGTCGCTACAAGGATAGATCGATCTTCTACGCTTCTTTGCACCTTCTTTTTGACAGGGCAGCTGGGGGCAAAAGAGCACTTGAAATAAGCTCTAGGACATGGATTATCTCTTGTGACTTTCTGACCATATTTCCTCCATTGGTATCCATCTTTAAATATCTGTGATTCGATAACAGGGTTGTTCAGTATCAGCTTATTATAGAATTATATACAACAGTACTACATGTAGTATATATGATGAGGTATAACTTAAAAATGAGATGTGTGAAAGAACTTACAAGGCTGGTCTCAGATGGATCGGTCCT
This sequence comes from Aquilegia eximia, assembly GCA_023053565.1. Classification (NCBI taxonomy): domain Eukaryota; kingdom Viridiplantae; phylum Streptophyta; class Magnoliopsida; order Ranunculales; family Ranunculaceae; genus Aquilegia; species Aquilegia eximia. The sequence goes on from JALIGU010000007.1 coordinate 15,185,462, forward strand.
TATATAGGCTTTCGATGTTTGCGATTTGTGTTCAATTCTTGGTTTCTTACTTGACTCTTCATCACTAGAGCTACTTTCCATGCTACCATCAACTCTATGAAGATTGCTATTATCCTCACTGTCAGCTTTCCTCTTCTTTAACGGAACAACGGCTTTTGGTGGAATCTTGCCGCCTGTTAGTTCCATCAAATGATTCTGTAAAGTGCTGTATTTTTCACACATCATCGCAAGCATCTCACTCAATTTTTTGTTTTCGGAATTCATTCTATGTAACTCCTCCACTAAAACACCAGCCTATAATAACATAAAAGAATTTCTCTATGATCAGCAAGATTGTTTTCGCGCGCAAATAAACTTCATAATCAAACTTAACCAAATCGAAGAAATCTATTTGATAAACAACCATTCACTAACCTCATCTTTAGTTGAAGGCTTTTTTTCCATACCAATAAAATTGAACTCCAACTCCTTTCTCTACAGCAAAGAAGAAGAAAAATAATATTAAACTTCTAATGCTTAGAATTCATTACAAGAGGACTAACTAGGGATATTTTTCAAAACATTTTTACTTACCGGAGTTATTCCATCATTAGATGGTCGGAATGAATGCATATTAAGATCCAAATTGATCATGTTAGCTCCCATTGAAGTAGTAGTTGAGTCTCTTGTTGTTGCCATATACATAGATGAATAAGTCTACCTGCAGTTATATTCTAAGAGATTACTTGAGACTTTTGAGTACTAAACTTGGAAAGATGAGAAGGTTGAAAGGATGAAAGCTAGATTGGCAAACTGATTGAAATGAACAAGTAGTTTTAAGATTATATATAGAAGTAAAGATGTAAAGAAGTCTTTGTTTTGAATATAAAGAAAGTCACTGGAAATGAGGATAAGAGTCTTATTATGATAGCAACCTTTGCCTTGAATAGAATTCAAATGCAATATGAGTTGTACTTGAATGTATGTATATATGTAGTTTATGTAAGCTTCTGGACACCAGGAGTCCTTTTAAGAATATATAGAAATAGAGAGAAGTCATGCTATAGTTTGATTTCTTATTCTATCAAGAGACTTTTAGTGAATAAAATAAATGTACTTTAGATCATTTTGTCAAAGTCAAGCCACCAAAATATAAAATTCTTTATGATCATGTCGACTATAGTGACGCCCATTGTAATGTTTTTTTTTGTCACGTTTGTAAACAACTACATTAGAAATATTAAATATATACAACATGTTTTCCACCCCTATTACATTGGATCATCAAATTAATCACTTTTGTTGTGATCATAACTAATATAAGATCAGGGAATCATGTGATCATGATCTTCATGACTTATATATCAAAATCAAAACCCAATGTGATCAAATGCTTATTTGATTTAAAACATGTTTATAATTTCAGAAATGGTAAGGTAAGTGTGAATAGTGTAGACTACTTGAATGAATCTATGTTCATTTGACATTTTCTTTTTCTATCAACCATAGGAAATGGGATTATGGTCAAAAACATGGTTTACATTTTACAATGTGGGCCAAGATCATAGAAGAAATATAATTACACAGCCCACTTTTTCTTTTTCTTGGTCTAGTTAAGATCAAGATGAATCCTACTCTAGTCAAAATTAATGGAGTCAGGTGACCAATAATGATTTTATAATGTAACATTAACATGAAGAGCTTGAAAAAATTAGTGTTAATTAACAAAGTGATTAATATAATTTTTGGTTTAGTAATGAGGCTGCATTTTGCATGTGGGGAGCAACTATCTACTTTTCTTGAATTTTTTTTTCCATGCCACCGACGTCAAATAATCACGGTTTGTCTTCTTGCATTTTCTTTAAAGAAAAGTAGTCAATTTCCAATTTACAAGTCAAGAAACTTATTAATAAACCTCTAGCTTAAGACTTGAAACTCACAAGTGTGTTCATGTTTTTCTCATCTACTTGTAGCAAGTTGATAACCATGTGGGTTCTATAAGTTATCACATTTCTTGATAAAAATAAATTAAAAGACACTTCAATGTCACAATTTTTTCAATTCCTGCATTTTTGTACATATTTTCCTATACATTTTCTTGGGGGTCTTTGGTACTATCTTGAGTTTCTGTGGTCCAATTTCAAATGGTGGTGCCAAGACATTTTTTCAAATGGTGGTGCCAAGAGACATCATGCATGACTTTTAGTATCGGCACCGAACGCTTTCAGTATATTGGACCAATTTATTATACAGAAGAAAATTGACAGAGATATGTTTTCCTGATGACTAGAGAACAGTAACAACAAAAATAATTTAGCATAAGTTTTCCTGAAAAAAGTCTGACATAGGTCAAGCAAGTAGTTGCCGTAATAAAAAGACTAGCACACGGAGAACAGCTTGAAGTTGATAAGCCAAGCAAAATCCAAAAATAATCACACGCTTTGTGAGTTGTGAAGCTTGTTGTCCTGAGTCCTGACCATGCATACCCTTGTTGATCTATGGTGTGTCCAACTTCAAACACTGCTGTCCAAGTGTCCATTCCATAGAAAAGTCCAAAGAACTAATTAATGAAGACTATTTATTTAGAGATTTTTGGACATACCCTATTTGAAAGCCGAAATTTGAGATATCGCATTTGAAATTTTTTTTTTGAGATACCCCACATTTCAAGACAAAAGAGCTTTACAGCCGTAGGTTAGTTTTATGATGAACGGCTAAGATAGCACCACATCTTGAAATAGGGTATCTCAATTTTTTGTTATCTTGAAATGGGGTATTTTAATTTTTTGTTATCTTGAAATGGGGTATCTCAATTTTTTTTCTTCAAATGGGGTATCTCAAATTTCGACTTTCAAATGGGGTATGTCCAAAAATCTCTATTATTTATTGATGAGGGTTGAAATTAGAAACCCGGATTGAAGCCCTCACATTAAGAGTTTTAGTCTTCTACACCCATGCCAGGAGGATACTGTATTTGTATAATTATATTGATCACTTATGGATTGCAATGGGTCGGGTTTGGATTCTACACTTACATTATGTATTGGATTGGCTAACTCCATTCAAAATACACCAAATGTGGTTCTCATTTCTAAAAAACTTAACCCATTGCCAGTGGACGCGCGGAGCCAGGAATCCGAATCAGTCAGGTGTGGCGAATGTATGTATATATAACCTATATGCCAATTTTTTGAGATGAGGAATACTTATATTTGAACATGGGTAGGGTGCAACTGCCACTCCAACCCCTTAAATCCATCCCTGCTAACATTGCCATCCCCAAGCCGTTGGGTGTACGTAGGGCGTTCGGGCAAGTTTAGAAGGAAATATAACATGCATGCACATGTTATTAATGAAAATGGTTCATCACCAACTTGGGCACTTGCATTGGCATCTCCATTGACTCAATAATGAGTCTAGGATTGTGACCATGCATGCTTACCATGAACAATGCTTCTCATCTGGCCAATAGAATACTCTATAGCATAAGCTCTGTATGACTTTTGTCTAACATCGATCCCAACTTGTTGATTCTTATAATTGAAAGCGTGGAATAAGGTAACGAGAGATGACGCACCAAGTGAGATCATACTACATTAATACTCTTTTGTAAGTACGTACGTAGTCACATTATGTATACATCGAATATATTTTCTTGTCAACGACCTCTTTATATATGGCCGTGCGGGTACTACGTTTTACTATTACAATTGACTTGACTTTAGGATCAAAATGACGATGATGAATCGATTGAATGCAAGAAGTTGACGAGAAAAAAAATATTCTTCAAATCATTCTTATACCATTGTAGAAATGTTAAAATCAGCTCCATCTGGTCCCCAATTTAAATCCAATCCACATGCACAGAGAAAATTAAACTTGCGAGTAATATGTTTTTGCTCTAGAAAGAGCATAATATTTCAAGGTCATTTGGATATCTTTTTATGTAGTACTTTTTAAAAAGTATATAATAAACTGAGGAAAAGTATGTTCATGTTAAATTAGGGTTGGGTGAGTTTTAAACCTTTAATTAGTCCAAACCCTTTACACTTACGCAACTCTCATTAATTAGATCTTAAAGCTTAATTTTATTAAATATACTAGTAATGAATATGACCATTGACCATGACCACGACCATGACCATAGTCATGCAGATAATTACCAAATTGGTTGGTGGCTAGTACATTTTTTTTCTGGGGTTGGTGGCTACTGCGGTGCCGACTGGGCTAGTACATACATTGAACTGTAAAAAAATAATAATATGATAATTGTGTCTAGATTCATGCACTGCCAGTCTTCCATGCCATCTTACTGTGTAATAGAATCCAAGCCAATTGGAGTATGATAAATTTGACAATTTGAGCCAAGTCACATTACATTAATTAATTTCATTCATAAATCATGCTAAATACTGTATACAATTACATTTTACATATTAATCACGAGGAGGGAATTTGCCATGGAAATAAATGGATTAGTGCAAAAAATATTTGTCTGTTTGTGCTTTTTTTTTTTTCCCTATGGGACCAATGAAAAGTTGCCAAATGTTTAGAAAATTGATTGAGGTAGTGTTTTATTATTGGTCCCATTGGTTCTACAAAAAACACACACACACAACTAATAAAAAAATTTGAGGCCCAAATTTTTTATCTGCCATAATTTTTTGGTGCGGGATTAGTAGGACTAGTAAAACACTGCTATATAGGTCAGAGAATTTTATATGTGTAGCCTACCTGTATATGGGGTGTGTATATCCAATCACAAAACGTCAGGTGGCAATAATAATATAACCTATGTATGAGCTTGGTTAACCCTAGTGGGGCTTATCAGTTACCCAACCATTTTATAAACATGTGGCGTCTTATGATTGGGTGTACACACCCACATACAAGTAGGCTACACATATAAATTTTTTTGATATATAGTTGCCGTTAATTTTAGTTGGATTTGAACAATTTTTTTTTTGGTAATTTTATAGACATATGGTGATTTTTCATTGGTCCCACAAACCAACTCCAAACAATCGCAACATTTTTTGAGTAAGGCCAGACAACTTGCAGTGGACACAGCACTCTACAGTTGTACCAAACACACAAATTTGACACGGCGTCGTCTTAGTCCTTCTTGACCGCAAACTAAACCTTGTATTTGATTGTCAAATGTCAAAACTATACTATATTTGTCTGCCATGAACCTTTCATACTTTTTTATGTAAACATTGAAATTCCTACGACATGGACGACAGGCCTAATGGATCTGATGACTGATGAGTTCCCCTGCTCAATATTTGAAGTCATAAAAAAGTATTTCAACTCCTCATATATCCACTACCAGATTTATATCCAAGGTGATGTCGGTTTATTCTGTTAGAAATATGGGAGGGGTTCTAGGGACTCAGGAAATGTTTGACTCAATTTTGACTCAATTTTATTTAAGGTACTTGTACATATTGGATTAGCATGATTTTTGGTACGATGAATGTTCTCATTATATAAGACATTTTCACCAAAATTTATCATAATCTGAATTTTTTAACCTTAGAAAAATCATATTACAAGTTAATATATTGTGGAACGTTCATTTTTACTGTTGAATTTAATATTATATTTGATGGGTCTAAATATATTCAAATGAGCTGATTTTTTATGAAGTAGATCTTTATAGTAAGGAGATCATATCTACCAAAAATCATGCCAATCCAATATGTACAAGTACCCTAAATAAGATTGAGTCAAAATTGAGTCAAACATTTCCTGAGTCCCTGGAACGCCTCCCTAAATAATTCAACTTTTAATAAATAAACTTTTTCATTTATTCTTATATATAGCAAAACACAACGCTAAGAACTCTCCATCTTTTTTTTTTTTTTTTGCAAGTTACAAACTGATCTCTTGATCTTATGATCTCAGCATCCAACATTCTGCGCTATAGAACACAAGTAACTACCAAAACAAAATCTCTGACCATCATCTTAGTGATATTAATTTCTAGGATCCATAGCTATGTTAATTTGAACTTTGAAGTAGTAGTATTTGTGCCTTCATGCAATTACGCGCACATGATATGCAGATCGATAATTAATGATGATAGAACCCTATACTTGTGCACTTGGTATAAACACGATAAGTCCTTGGGGAGTAATACATACTCAACTTCTATATGGTGTACAATTGTATTTTTTTTTGGATAAGTTGTTTGTTTGATTAATACGGCAAAATTTACAATCCTGATCAGCATGTACAAGCTGTACACTGTCAGGTTCGCCATTTAGGCATTACAAATAACATGATAAACACCAACCAGGTTGCCAAAGCCACGAAGAACAGCAGCACTGCCAGGTTCGCCATTTAGGTATTACATAAACACTTTTATGGTGCACAATTGTATGTACAAAGAGGGTTTTATCCCCAATGTTACCTTCACCCAATATGAGAGAATTTCACTTGCTGTTGACATAAAAGTGTAAATACGTTTAAGTATTTTATTTACATTCTACTATTTTGGCTAGACGACGACATGGATATTGGTGGTGCATGTGAACATGATCTTAATTCTCTCAAGTCTCAACTACTTGCGCGCATTGTAAGCATTCCGGAGGTTGAGTGCATCATCTTACTGAGATCAGCAATCTTTCGTGTGGATCGATAACCTGACTCATGCTTACACCACAACCCTACCTAGCTTACATTCAAGATATTTTTATTCTACTGTGTCGTCGTTGAGATATGAGATATATTAAGAACTTATCAGCGGGGACTTTTAGTCGTAAGTTCAAAGACTAGGGAATTTATAAAGATCGAGAATAATACCTACCATATGGAAGAAATTAAAGGAGTTCATTAGGTTGGTATTAATTTAATTTGTTTGGATAAATGTAAAAGCCAGTCTCTATCCGATAACATGTCACCTGGCGGGAATAAGTTTTGTTTAAACAATAAAGGTTATTATCACTTAATCAAGTAGCGTAGAAAGTAGAAATGCCCTTTTTCTACTAAATAAAAATAAATAATCTCATACGGATAAGGAGAGTTTAATGATTTAGTCCATGTAACGTTACCTTGCAACTAGCTAATGGACCTATAGTCATGTTTCTGTTCAAGTGGGAGCTAGGCGGCGTTATACTCTGAACTTAATTAGAACTTTTGACCTTGGAAAAGTACGTTGAGTGATTAACGACAGTTTTACGTTCAATTCATACCTTAATTGGTCTTACCATATAATAACTTCAATTCAATTTGCGGTTGTTATCTCTCCCTATTTATTTTATGTATTCCAATTTTTGCTGTTTTTCTTCTTGTAATATTCATGCAGTGCTTGTGAATCATCTTCCACAACCTGCTGAATCTTCGTAAAAAAAACTTCAATTCGTTCAACTGCTATGGGTTGTTTGTTTAGGTTGGCGGCCAGAAGTTACTATATACTATATATATATATGTACCTGGAAATCAAAAGGATTTTCAAAGTATAGATTGAAGACAAGTTGAAGTCTTTTTGAGAGTTTTAGGTCTTGAACACATATTTGACACGGCTCATTATTTATGGACACAGTTTGAAATTTTAACACCAATGTGTTTGACGAAATCCATTTACATATCTGCCTTGTTGAAACTAGTTTGACAATTTGCACGTGAATTGACTGAAGAATGGTTTGGCAATATAATGTGGATTTGACAGGCCTAACAAAGTGTCTAATACTCTTCTTCTGCTTATTCATTCCTTTCTTTGAAAATGACAATAGCAGTGGGGATGAGTGAGTAGGTCCATTTTGTTTCTTGGGTGCTTTCAGTCTGAAAATATCTTACACTCAGTCACAGGCCAAAACACACAATTGGATTCACATCCTATTACAAGCTCAGCTGCTTACTATTATGGAGTGAGTATGGATGCAGAATGCTTGATAGATGCTCCTGCCGAAAGTGTCTGCTCCTACGAGCTATCGGGCGAGCACAAATTATATCTGTACAATTATGTATGAACACGAACATGAAGAAAATTTAAAATGTTGAAATATGAAAATTAAATCCAAATTGCACCAGTTGTGGTGGTATATAGGACATATATAGGTGCACTTTTTCATATGTTTTGGTGTTTCTTGCTAAACAATACTGTATTGAGATTATGAGCAGAGTTCTAAGTATCTGAGTATCTGACATTATAGAGGGCCCATGGGCTATTATTCCCCAATTAACAACTAGCCCATATACCGAAATTGGGCTTCACTGGATTCGAAAAGACATTTGTTTGGGCTTTGTTATTGTCTGGATATAAATAGCAACAATCAGCTATTAACTCTTCTTTCTACCAAAAATTTCTGAGAAGTGAGAACCAACGCCATAATTAAAAACAGGTTTGTTTTCTATTGTTGATTTCTTCTCTTAGATCTTTGCTTTTTTTCTATGATTGAGTATACAATTTCCTTTCTTTTTATATACTAAGTTTTTGAATTATATATTATTACTAGAGGTTATGAATTTATGATACAATTTCATTCGTGGGGATGGTGATTTCTTCCTAATGCACACCTTTTGTTTGATTAATTGAATAAAAGATGGTTTTTTTTTAAGTGGGGTGTCGATTTTTTTTTTTTTTTTTGCTTATTCAACTAATAGGGGTTTTGAGGACCAATTTTGTAAACAAGTAACCCCAATGAGACTAACCATTTATTCTGCTAGATTTTGCTATGGGTACAATTTAGCCTAACAAAATTTCATAAATTTTAGAAAATGCGACGAATTCACATCTATATGTACTTTGTTTATATTGGAGTGAATTTATAATTGTTAGTAATGTAGTTTATTGTTCGTGAAGGGATTTTAATTACCACTATTTTCATATTGGATTCATATGTTTCACTTTAATCGTTAGCTATAGTTGTTGTTTTTTGTTTTCCATCTTCCTCTACCACTTTATCTCTCTCTCTAGTCTCTCCTTTCCTTTACATTGTTGATCATGGTGCAATATACGAGTAATTCTCTACTACAATAACTATATGTATTAGTCAACCATATATATTTGTTGAGCAATTTTCCCTTCCATTCTCATGCTAATCCAAGCAGAGAATTGTACACTACTTTATAAATTATAACGGGGAGGGTATTCGTTGTACACTTAGCATTTCCTTAGCCCTTGCTAACGAATAAGTGATAAGATCTTTAGATTAACTACAGTAGTCCCCAAAAGCTAAAGTTATTAAAAAATAATAATGAAAATCAGAAATTTTTTAAGTGAGTCTCGAGTGAAAAGGGCATTATAGAAAGAGAAAAACGAATGAAAGGAGAGGATGATTGGAAGGAAAAAAGACAAGAGATGCCACAAAAATAAAATAAAATAGCCAAGTGTTCTCATGCTGTAATATTAGGGGTTCTGAAAGGCCACTCGGATTTTAATGACTGTCTTTATTAAACTTCAGTCTGAGTTTGGCTAACTGTTTTGGTGAATGTCTTATTTAGTTGCCTGTTCGCTTTACTGAACATTGCGGTAATGTACAAATCTATGTATGTTGTCCATGGAGAATCACATGACTTGGTTTTGCGAGTTCACTTTGGATAATTTTGTGTGATTTTCCTTTTCTGCAGATTCACACTTGGCTATCTAAATTAAGATTTATTGCATACCTGACAATGGACAGCAAACACACAGCTGAGATGTACAAGTAAGTTTTCTTGCCTACAGATCAATTTGATTTATGTTAATGTATATATGGAATGGAATCTCATCAATTTGATATATGGATGAAGGCATTTGGAGAAACAGAGTGAAGTTCTCTGGGAAGCCTACAGATCAATGTCTCATGAGTTACGCAGCCTTCGGGTGATTCTTCCAATCTTCACTATGATTTAATTTTCTCTAAAGAATGATTACTTTTGGTTGTTGAAATGCACAGTTGTAATCTTCTAATTCTTCTTTTTTTGTTATTTGTAGGTTGAAGAGGAGATGCTTATGCACAAATTCTATGAAGTTATGACAGCTCAAGGTTATACTAAGAAGGTTTTTTTTTTCTCTCTCTCTCTCTCTCACTGTTGCATTTTTGCTTAGTTTGATCTAATCGTTAAGCACATCTATAGGACTTTTTATTTATGTAGTAGCACCTTTACTTGTTGGTCTCAAAGAATGCCTGTCCTGCCTTATCATTGATCTAGGACCTGACAGTGAGGGAGCATGCAATATCTAGTCGAAGGTAGGCATCCAAAGGCAACTGTTTAGAGTCTGAGCATATAGTATGAAGTTTGTTCATCAAAGGTAGGCATAGAAAGGCTATTGTTTAGAATACATAACATAAAACTTTGAAAGTTGCAATACTTTCCCATAAGAAGAGGATTATGTGCTGAAAGTATACGCGAAATGTACAACAAGAACCTCAACTAACATAGTAGTCGACAAACAACCCAATGCCCCAACAAGGCTTGGTGCCACACAAAAGCAGCTCTGCCATTCTCCCTTTCCGAATAAAGAAGACCAATGCAAGAGATTGATAGTGGAGCTTGACCTGATAGGTAACGTCATTGTCTCCCTTACTCTCTCTTTCTATGTGTCTCGTATGTGCTCATGTGCTTGGGTCATCACAAAGTGACGACTTTGTTTAGGCTTTAGGGAACAAGCCTTGCCATAAGCGTCGGCAGAAAACCATATCCACACATCATAGCACTGCCCCTATAGCAGATGGATGTCAACAGTTCAATGTTTAGTACTTTTCAAATTTGTGAGATGTAGAGAAAAACCAGATTGAATCTGCTGGAAACACATATCTCTAATACATCCTACTTGTAGAAACTGATAGTGTTTCAGATGAAGGGGAGTCCAAGGTAATAAAAATGTGATTTGTTTGATTCAGTTCTAGCCTGGACAAGCTTGTCTAGATAAAAGTCTTTGTTCCTTGAATTTGCTGCTTGGTCTCTCACGTGAAAAAGTGAAACTAGAGAAAAATACACAGCCTTTTTCTCAATTTTTCCACATTAGTTTGATCTTGCTGCTTTTTGAGGATTACGGTATGTAAAATGTCAACATTTAAGGTAAATTGGACAAATCCACAGAATGATGATCTTAAATGTGAGTTGCATATACAATGCATTTGAACTATCATTTGGAGATGTTGTATGAATATATTCGTGAGTATTGTGTTTCATCAAAATTTAAAAAGAACGGCAGTAAAATATAGAAATATGTCTTTTTTTTTTTTTTCCCAACTATTCTTTATGGAATATCTGGGTTGATACTTATGTTTTTTCCATACACTGCAGAACAAAAATGAAGAAGACACTTCTAAAGATGATGGAAATTTACAATCTAGTGCATTGGTTGTCGAGCAAAGCAATTTAAAGTAGTGGAGATGTGAAGGAGAACTGGACGCCTTGTATGACTTCTCTGTTTTAGACAACATTTTTGTGGGGATGTAGATGTCTGGTATCGGGACGAAGAAAGTCTCACTTTGAAGTTGTCGATTTTGTAATCTCTGAGCCTTAATTTGATTTGTAATACTGTATAATGTTGTGTCTAGACTCCAGAGCACATTCTGACTGAGTATTTGAGTTGAGGACAAAGGAATGAGAGAAAAGGGTCAATTGATTCTATTGTTGTGTTGTAATGTGCATCCTTTTGCATTTGTGCTACTAAATTCAAATTTTGCATACGGCCCCCATTTGACATTGCTTGTAACTTTTAAGCTGCTCATCTTTGGGTTGGTTGGTGGCTAACACTGCTCCAATCATTCCTCTTTTATATGTGCTCAAATTATGTGTACATGATCACTGTTTAAATTGGCTAACCATTTCGCATCCCATGTTGAAATTGGTCTAACAGGGAACATCCTGGCAGAGTGTTTTGTGTATACAGACTCAACTTTCACACCAAGATAAGTAAGTTTAAATACAATATAATGGCAGTATAATCAACAAATCAGAGTGGCGCAGCGGAAGCGTGGTGGGCCCATAACCCACAGGTCCCAGGATCGAAACCTGGCTCTGATAACTATAATAAGAGTAGCTTCCAGCCCCTCAATCATTTTTAATTTTCTTTTCAAGCCCAAGCCCAGTTCCTCATTAAACCCATTACAAAAGCCCAGTTCCTTATTAAGCTCATCTCAATCTTATTAACTTTTTTCTTTTCAAGCCCAAGACCAGATCCTCATTAAGCCCATTACAAAAAGCCCAGTTCCTTATTAAGCCTATTAGAAATCCAGCCCACTGTAATTTGAGACCGATGAACAAGTGCCATTATAGCTTTTGTTCTTCTGCAATATCTCTCTCTCTCTCTCTCTCTCTCTCTCTCTCTCTCTCTTTCTTGCATAATAATAATAACTTAACTCTTCATTCATGTAAGTTTATTTCTTGTTCCACATTATTTTGATTTATACACATACATGATATATACATACTTGTATCATTTCTTTGTGTTGAGATTATAATGATTATTATTGATCCGTTGGTTTTTATTATTTTTCAAATTTTAGGGTTTTTAAACATTAATGTTTTCATTTTATTGTTTTTTTTAAGGTTGGGTTTTATGTAGATTAGGGTTTTAGAACTTGATAACAATCATTATTAACTAAATGGGTTTTTCTTATTGTTGTTGTTGTGGTTGTGACTTGAAATTAGTAGTGTTGGTTTATATCTATCATGAGCTTGGCAATAATGAGGAAATCGATTTTTATTGTAGTTAGGTTGGGTTTTATTTTTATTAGGGTTTTAGAAGTTAAAATATACTGTAATTATTAATGAAAGAGGAACTAAATGGGGTTTTTTTTCTTCTTGTTGTGGTTGTGATTTTAAATGGTAGTGTGGATTTATATCATCATGAGCTTGGCAGCGGATTCCCCCATTAATTCTTCGAGTAGTAGTGATGATTTTGCTGCACTTATTGATGCTGAGTTGGGAACAATGACTTCATCTCAAGAAGATGAAGAAGAAGAAGATGAAGAAGAAGTTGAATTTAATGACAATGAGAATGACGAGGATGATAGTGAAGTACAGAGGTATCCACTCATTCTCCTTTTTTTTTTTTATTTATATTTCGAAATTACTACAAATGATTATGTATTACTGAACTCATTTGTGCAGTCTTAAAAGACGCAAGGTCAATGAAATGGAAAATGAAGAGGAACCCAAAGCGTCAACTTCACTTGTGGCTGCTCAACAAGAATCAGGTATTGTTTTCCTCACCAAAGTTCTTACTGTGTTTCATATTGTCTCGCTATCTGAAATAGATTGAACTGATAACTTGGATAATAGCCGTTGTTCCATATGGTTCATAGAATAATATAGAGATTGTTAGTTTTTAAGTCTAACTGTGATTTATTTTCTTCTCTTAGCTGCTCTCAGCACCTCTTTCATAGTTATTGGTGTTTGATTGGGATTTAAACCTGAGTCTTGATTGTATAATAGCCATTGATAGCGCCTTTTTTGGGTATTTAGTGTTTTGAAACACATTTTGATCATTTCTGTCTTCTTCTTTGGCTTCGATCTTTTTAGTTTTCTTCTTCTTCCTTCTTACATTTTTCACTATTCGTTTCTTCATTTGCTGACCTCACTGCACACTCTATTGGCCTCAAACCTTGTCATGAATGCCTTGAAACATCATCCAACATTGTTTGATTTGTGAGTCCACATGAGTTTAATTCATATTGATTTGTGAGTAGTTTTAATAAAGTAGAGAAACAATTCCTATAACAAGATAGGACTTTGTTACGTACTAAAAGAAAACGGACACTCTGGCAATAGATCCACAAAAACAGAAGCTAGACTTTACTGATCTACACAATAGAAGCTTCAAACGGTTTTGCATAGTAGTAAACTAATGGATTGTTTTAGATGAAAACAAATTTAAAATTAAGTTAAAACTATAATAATATAACAGATCGAACTAGTATTTTACTTGAATAGGAACAACTACTCAACTGTTCTATACAATACTCGTATGTTAATTATTAAAAATTTGTAGCTAGTACAGTATTGAAATGTCCAAAGCAGCTAGCTCAAAAGAAATAATGAACCATTAAGTGATAATGATTGTTTTTTTGTTGCAAAAGCAAGCATTGTTTTTGTATTATGAAAGAAAAAGAAAAATTACATGATTACATCATGCTCACAGGCCACTGCCATCTCTCCTCTTACAAGGATTCCTCTCTTTACACAGCATTAAAATAACTCACATGATTCTTATCTGCTCTTACTATCTTGGATAATTGCTCATTCAGTGGCATAAGAGCCATTGTAACTCCCAAAGGTCCTTTCTGCCCTGCCATATAGTCTGCTGCCTGGTTTGTTTCCCTGAAAACATGTATGAATTTGTATTTCTCCAGCTCCTCACAGCTCTCCTTGATGGTCTGACGAAGTTCTCTTGCATACCATGGTGCTTGTTGGTTACCATTAATACACATCACTGCACTCGTAGAATCCAAAGCCACTAGAATCCTTCTTTCCTCCTTAAGCTTGCACATTTCAAGGCCTTCATAGATAGCCTGCAGTTCCAAGCACAGTATACAAATACCCAGTCCCAATGTTTTCTGTGGATCAAGTAATGCTTGATCTGACCTAGAGTAAATCCAAGTCTCAAAAGACAGTATATGTATAACACACGAAACAAACACTAGACACAAAATCAAACAACTCCAACAAGCTAGTAACTCAAAAATTCAAAACAATCCATTAAACAATGTTTTCTGTTGATTAAAAAAAAATACCCAATGATATGTTTGGGAGGTTTTAGGCAGGAGATGTCATCTTCACATAAAATGTCATTGGCTCAACCCAATGTGACAATGTCCCAACTCCCAATTGCAAGCTCATATTAAGAAAATGATTAATACATGATTATTTTATTATGCCAAAGCTTTAGTAACCATCATAGGGAGGGAAGGATCTTACACTTTCTAATAAAAGTCCATCCGCAGATAAGGAAAAATGTCGTTTGGAAGGGCATCCAGCATTTATCAAAGAAATGTGTGTAAGGTGTGCACAGTACGTGAAAGATGAGTCTGCAGTAGCATTTGGATACATACACAAGGTAATATTATTGCTATCCAGATGGTTCCTTCTATGTGATAGTAGTTTTGAGTGAGACTGATTAAATCTAGTTTCATATAAAGCTCTTGATCACAGATTATATTGCGCTCTACAAAATTTGGATTTACCATGTACGCATGTACAATCATTTTTTATTGCAGGACTTAAAGATTGGCAATGAAGAAATGGCCCGATTACGGGGATCTGATCTCAAGAACTTGTTGCGAAATAAAAAGCTACACCTTGTCCTGGACTTGGACCACACTTTACTCAATTCAACTCGGCTTATGGATATCTCTCCAGAGGAGGAATATTTAAAGACCAAAGTAGATTCCTTGCAAGGTAGGATCTATGTTTACAGTTATATTCCTACGAACTATTGCAAATTAATATTTGTAGTATCTAAAGCTATACAGTTTAATAGCCACTTTTCAGAATAAAATATTGTTGTTGTGTTACAAACAATCTTAAAGGCATGGTGTTTCTGCAGACCTATTTGCAGAGTCCTGTATATGCTTTAATACATTTAGTGATAATGTGGGTAAAGTATTGATGCATGATATTTTGCCTCCCTCAAAAAAATTAAGAAGGATTCCAGTGAATTGCACTGAAATTGTCTGTTTAATAACAATCCTGCGCTTGTGCTGAATATGCCTTGCAAATATACAATGGCGGCACTGTAAGACAAGTAGACAACAGTATCCAAGGTGGTGTGTTTTTCCATATTCTAAAACCTTGATTTGACTATTTTCTTACACCAATGGGTTCTAAAATTTTTATTTTTATTTTTTATTTGTTTGATGCAAAGAGAATACATATCTAGTGATTATTACTATGTATATGGTTTATATTGTAACGGTTATTGATCGTAGGAATCATACGCCCTGGTAGTTTACACTTGTAAAACAAATACTCCTTTTGCAAGCGCTTCAGTAGGTGATTATGCTGATGTACTATGTTATGCTGAATCTCTACGAATAAGAAAAGAGCATATTTTTTATGTTAAGAGTTTTATTACATCCATGTCACCTTTCTTGCGTGAAATCATAGGTATTTTATCTGATTTTCATCTATTTTATTGTTTTTATAGATATTCCAAATGGAAGCCTTTTCAAGTTGGACATGATACACATGATGACGAAGTTGAGGCCTTTTGTCCGAACGTTTCTGAAGGAGGCGAGTACCATGTATGAGATGTATATATACACTATGGGAGAACGTTCATATGCATTGCAAATGGCACAACTTCTTGATCCACAAATGGTATACTTCAACAGTAAAGTAGTTTCTCAAGCTGATTGCACAACAAAACATCAAAAAGGTCTCGATATGGTGTTAGGTGCAGATAGTGCCGTCGTAATCCTTGATGACACAGAAATTGTAAGTTCAATTGTCTTACTTACCTTTTTTTTTTGTCATATCCTTATGTTTGATTCATTTTATGTATGTTTCATGTTTATCTAGGCGAATGCTTTATGTGATTGCACATCAGAATAGTCACTTGTCAATGATGTAGTTATGTACCTGTTATTTTATTTATATTATGAATTGGTAGAAAACGATTTTATCAATTAATAAAGAAATTGCAATCACTGATGGACGCTCTTGGGAATTAGTAACCAGTTTTGTTGAGGTATCATATATGCTTTTGGTTACCTATTGTGATCCTAGTTAGTAGTTAAGAAGTCCTTTCAGAAACCACCTATAAGCAGTCACACATGCTCGAGTTGGACTTTAAGGAGCTCCTACCTCTCTATGCCATAGGACTGGAGTCATGCTTGCTCATTTTGGCCTTTAAGGACCATCTCTTTATGGTTATTTTCATTCTCTCGACTTTCGTTTGGCCTGGCTGCATCACAGAAGGTCTGTTATCTTGATTTGCTCATATGGAGGAGATGAGCATGTAGAATGGGAGGCCTCAGCCAGCAGGCCCTGATTTGCCAGGAGCATTTTCCCATATCAATCTTTCTTTTTATACCTTAATAAGCAACGCCAGTGATGACTCGGTTTTTAACCCTCTTGTTCCCCTGCCCGCGTCTCAGAAAGTATTTCAACACTAAAAGATGGCCTGCTTTTTTACTTTCACGACTTTGCTTTATCTTTTGGAGTTTCATCAACATCTGACTGTGGAGTCAGATATATAATCCATGATTTGCCACATTAGCATAAATACTGGTATAGAAAAGCACCAAAATCGCACCGCTAAGGTTTCCGGCTGCCACATTTCTAAAACATTCATAAAACATTCCCTTATCAAGAGAATACTTTAAAAGAAGGACTACTTTTGGAAAACATGGGCTTCGGTGTTAAAAACATCGATTGATATTATTCAGTATTGAGATTTTTGGACATACCCCCCATTTGAAAGTCGAAATTTGTTATACCCCTCCATTTGAAAAAAAATTTGAGATACCCCCCCATTTCAAGACAGAAGAGCTTTACAGCCGTAGGTGAGTTTTATGATAGACGGCTAAGATAACACCACATCTTGAAATGGGGGGGTATCTGAAAAAAAATTTCAAATGGGGGGGGGGGGGGGGTATGTCCAAAAATCTCTTCAGTATTTTAGATAAATGTGTTAATATGGTACTATTTGCTGGCGTCTGGAGATTCACTTCCTTTTCTGAATGCAACTCAATTGCTGAATGCATGGTTAATTGTTTTCAGGTTTGGAATAACCATAAAGAAAATCTTATTCTTATGGAAAGATATCATTTCTTTTCTTCGAGTGGCCGTCCATACGGTTACAGATTTAAATCCTTGTCAGAATCAAAGAGGGATGAAAATGAGAATGAGGGTGCGCTCGCGAATGCTCTGGAAGTTCTTAAGCGGATTCACCAGATGTTTTTTTATTCGGTTGGTGACTGGGCTTTTCTTTTTTAAATACATGAAGTCTAATTTCGAAATACATTCTTCATTGATTGGGTGAATTTGTGCAGAAGGTTGATGATGATTGCATGAACAGAGATGTCAGACAGGTACCAACCTCATAGCTCATTATTAAAAGTGTTATTACTTAGCTTTTGCTCTTTTGGTCATAATTTGAGCTTATAATCTTGGCGTCTCATCCACCACAGTTAATGATAGGAAATAAATAGTAAACAACTTTATATGTAAGTTACATTACTTTATTGTGCCAAGGGGTTTTGCTTAGTGTTGGATAGGATACGTGTACTAAGTCTAATCAAGTCTGTTATAGAGCAAAGAGCTGAAACCAGTCCCACAGAACCAGATTCGGTTTGTTGGATTTGTGGGCACTTGATAATGATCAATTTGTACACATATAGAGTTCAGACTTTCCATTATAAGGGCTAATTATGATTGAACTCTGTTAGTCTAAAAAAGAGGTCAAATAGTTGGGCTCAGTTTTGGATACTGATAACGGACAATTTTAACGTTTTGTATCTAAAATATGTTCTGCCCGACCAGATTAATCCTATTCGGCTTGTGGATAGGTGCAAGTTGGATTTCTGCACAGCTTCGTATGTGAACAAATCCTGTTTGTAGTTTGTATATTGATTTCAAACCTGTTTCTAATGATTTGGTACCCAGATAGGAACACCACTACAATTAGGGACAAGAACCACAAATTGGTAGTCATCTACACAAATATAAGCCCAGAGAGATGATATATGTTCATGCTCTTTTGATTGAACACAGTACACGTGGTGAATGTTTCCAAATCCTTGACCTCATAAATACAATGATTCTTGGCATAAGAGACCAATTTCCAGTTCCTGTAGATTCCTGTATGCTATGTCTGAGAGTCAGTTATATTTTCTTTCAAATCTTGAAATCATGTTTAGGTTCTGTTATTTTGCTGCTTAGCATCAGTTTCTATTGCATTATTTTTCGTTCCAGTTGTGCAGTGTGCTATATCATTACTACTTTATACTTTGGCAGGTGCTGAAATCCGTAAGGCAAGAAGTTTTGAAAGGATGCAAACTAGTTTTCAGTAGGGTTTGGAAGACAGGAGATATCGCAGAGAATCAAAAGCTTTGGGAGATGGCGGTACAGTTAGGAGCTGTATGTTCTACAAATTATAATTCATCTGTAACACATGTGGTTGCAACAGATTGTGGAACAGATAAGGCTAAGTCTGCTCTGAAGGATAACAAGTTTCTGGTTCATCCTCGTTGGATTGAAGCTGCCAATTACTTCTGGAAACGGCAACCTGAAGATCAGTATCAAGTTAACTCTAATCAGAAAAAGTGACAAATACTAATCTAACACTGTAACATCCTTAGCAATATCAAGCCAGCATTCTATATAGTTTGTTACTTGTAGGTTTTGAGCTGTAAATTTTTGTCTTCTGTTCAAAAATGATTCTAACACTTTATACAACTGTGCCAATGTAACCAACATTTACTGGAGTTGAGTTGAGCGAAAGAGACGGTGACATTTTGAAACCTCGTGACAGAATTATTTGTAGGGCTTTGAAATGGAAAATTATCTTTTGATTTTTCATTTTTGGGAAAGATCTTCTGATCAATAATTTGCTTTATGAAGTGATTTAACATCACTACTACTATGATTATCTATTTATCTATGATTATTTTGTTTTCAGCTATAGGTATTGGTCATTTTGACACTTGGTTCCATTATGCATTGAAGGACATTGTTGAAGTCCACAAGGCATAATAGTACCTGTGAAGTGAGTATATGACAATCTTTAAGTGGCCTCATCCAACACATTATAGCGTACCAGTACTAGTGCTGCTTCAGATTAATGGCCATACTTCATTTATTAATATATCTCATTTTACAAGCTGAAATTTTGGGAGATCTTGATCCATGATTTAACAAGGACCCCTTAGACATATACACAAAACACAATGCACATCAACTAAAAATGTGGTAGCTTAGGAGGGTTTGTATACTGTAACAAAATATGATCTATGCTTGACATTCAAAACCTCAAATCATTTGTACATTGAAATTGATTAGATACATTAACCACGCGCAACTTAAAGCTGAAAAAAGGACTTCACAACAATTTCATATTTAAAATATTTGAAAAAGCCAAAAAGACATGTTTTTTTTTTTCAAAGGTATATTTTTCAAGAAAGATAACGCAACCACTAGACCATTATTGACTGCAGCATTACGTCAATTAGCACGATTAATTAAAATATAAATTTAAACCATGTTATAAATTCAACAAATACTAATCCATGAAGATACATCATGCATCAGATTTTCCTTACTGTAGATGGACTGTTTCATAATAGACTTGTAGAAAATGACAATTTGGGTTGCATTTATGTTTACATTCATTCACTAATGTATTATTATAGACCAAAGGGATATACTAATAATCAATGGACCCAGAAATGTTTTCTGAAGTTGCAATGTGTTACCCTGAGTCACAAAATGAAACAAGTCATCAATCAAACCTGAGGCCACAACATTATTTTAACAGAGAAAGATACTATATATAGAGAGAGAAAAAAACCGAACCGAACCGAACCGATACGTGTGAGTTGTGACTCTGTCTTGACAGACTTAAAAATGGAACACTTGTGTGAATATAACTGATCAATAATTCTCCAGAAGCAAGCCAAGCCAACTTCATCCACAGAAGTAAACCCATGGACACAATTGTTGACAAGTGACATGTATAATTGAACTATATGAAGAACAAAGATGATAAGAGGTTGTGCCAATAAAACTTTGGTTTCACAATTTATAAACTTATCTTATCTTTCGAATCTATTTATCTCTTTACAAAAAGTACCCTTATTATTCTTTTTGAGGATTCTGGATGATTATAATTTTCTCATTAATGAAGACATAAAGTGATGTACAGCTATAAGTCTTTCTCCATTGAACTGTTTATTGTGAAACCTTGGCACACTCCATCTCTCCAGGTCTATTTTTCATGTCTAGTCACAATGCAAACACAACATATATCCAGTAATTGTATTACAGTGACCTCTTTCAGTCTTGTGCCTAGCCATTTTGGAGACCATGGCACAAGGGCAGGGTGGGACCTGTACGCGCATAAGTTTAACAGACCTATTGTCTTAGTTGGTTAAAGCGTCGTCCTAATAACATGAAGCTAGGTTTCAGGTTCGAGCTAGAGATGTCATAGCATTCGCCATTCGTCCCCTGCCCCCCTTCCCTTCCCTTCCCATGCATGTTAAGCTAATTGGCTTGGCCTCTGATACATGGGACTATTGGATGGGGGTTTCGAAATAAACGAAAATCAAAATGAGCTAAATGCGATAAAATGACAAATTTATATTCTTATTCTGTATCATAATTGCTTGAAAATGAATCTTTTTTCTTTGTTTTTAATTGAGATTTATGTATCGTCATCATCTAAGCCTAACTTGGAGCCGACATGTGTTGTGTTGCGGTGTCTCAAGACAGATCATGAATTAGTGACATATATAGGGAACCTGATCATGATCTTCAAAGAAAGATGCCTTAAGTTTCACTAAACTTAACTTACCGGACCACAGTATTGGTGATTATCATCACAGTTTATTGAATGATGATGGTGATGATGCATTCTATTGCGCCACTACTCACCATGTGACACTCCCTTCAAAATAATGGTTAGTGTTATTCAAATAATAATGAGCAAAAATAGATTATCAATCAAGATTTCCTATGCATTATTGCAGTTATATATCATCTAATCATAGAATATTCAAATCACAGCAACTTAGAAAACTATATAAATGCAGCAAAAGTTTATGAACTGATTAATAATGTGGTGTATGATACTATTACTTTTCCAGTTGACTAAATTTTTTGACTGTTAAGATTGTGACAGTGAGATCGAATCATGTATTACAAGTTTGATCATAAAATAATTTAAATAGATAGTATTATCAGCCATAAAAAATGATTCTCAATGCAACAGTGCATGCATTATGAAGCACAGTATTACTATTTAAGTTCTACACTACTAATGATCTGCTGCCAAACATTGCGTTCAAAAATTTGAATGATCGATCACTGGAATGTGTAAAACAAATTTGGCTCCGGAGTGGCGTTTATGTACTGTAAAACCTATCTAAATGCACACCTAATATAAAAGCAGAAGTCAGAAAATACACCAAAAATATCAATCATTATGATTGGTGTATCTAAATGGGCATCTACCGTAACATCTATGAGTTGGGTTAGTCCCATATTGCCGAGAAAATGGTTATATTGGTATTATATAGAGGTTAACTATACTTAACTAATGTTAAGGCCTTTGGGGAAAACCTGATGGGTGAACCGTGATCAAAAACTCACTACTGCTGGATATCCACCCTAACTAAAAAGAGACAATATTGGCATTAGCGAGCGGTATGACACTCGACGCACTGGGATGAGCGAGGACGAAATCCAAGGACGTTAACTAGGGCTGTTAAATGAATCGAGCAACTCGGGCTCGTCTTTAGCTCGTTCGAATTGCTACTTGACGCACTGGAATGAGCGAGGACGAAATCCAGGGGCGTTAACGCGGGCTGTTAAATGAACCGAGCAGCTTGGGCTCGTTTTTAGCTCGTTCGAATTGCTAAACGAACCGAGCTTGAACATATTTTAAAGCTCAGGTGTAATTTAATCAAGCTTGAACATATTATTATTTCAATTTATATTCAAAAAAAATTTGTAAAATGAATTAAATGAGTATAAAATTACAAATATAATAAATTTATATATCAAGTAAAATAATTATTTTTAATTTTTTTAAAATTATTTTTTAATTAAAATTATCAAAATTTGAAACTTATTTGGTTTCAGCCAAAAGCTCGAATTAAACTCGAGCTCGCTACTATTGAAGCTCGACTCAAGCTAGGCTCGAATTTATATGAACCGAGCTTGGACATGTAAAGCTCGAGCTCGTAGCGTTAACAGTGGACGAGTTAAGAAGCAATTCTAGTCACTTGAAAATTCATTACAAGTTAAATCATAGTTCATAGATTTCTAGTCACTTGAAAAATCATTACAAGTTAAATCATAGTTCATAGATTAATATTGTATTGGTTATTAATTAATGGACAAGTGGTCATTCATAAACATGTTTCACTCGAGAAATCATTACAACTTAAATCATAGTTCATAGATTAATTAATGGACAAGTAGTCATTCATAAACATGTTTAAGCTTAACAAAATATCTTAGCACATAAGACAACCATACCAAACATCAAAAACTTGGTGTACATAATCTTGCTTGCATTGTTGATTAATCTATTCTTGATTAATTAGTAACCAAAACAATATTTTACTCTATTAAAACAAATTAATAGACAATCAGAACAATGTACACCATTAAAATTTCCAGTAACATGCCAAAAAACAAACACAATCGGTCATTAGTGACTAGTATATATGGATTTAATCGAAATCTACGGCTCTTATGCTAATCTTTTATATAATTAGTACTATAATACTTAATCTAATAAAAATATTGATGATTAATTACATATAAGAACAAAGTATATACCTCATCAATTATTGTAATTTTTAATGGAAAATAAAATAACTACTAAAACTGCTCAAAGGAAGTATGCTACAAAGAGACAAACAACCAAACCAAGGATTGTGACTAATGAATGGTGGTGTATGTATTGGTGTGGGGAACCCTAATGTGTAATGTCCCCACCAATTATGCAGTTATGAAGTAGCACCTGAACCAGAAAAAAACTTGTTCTTAATGAAACCAAAATCAAACTTGTGGCACCAATCATGCAGTTATGACTTATGAAGGTCTCTTCTATCTACTTAATCATTTCCATTCCCAGACCAAATTTAGATAATTAATGAAATGATTAGCTAGATTCATCTGCATTAAAATTAGTTGCTTGACTAAAGTTTAGGTGGTGTACCTAACAATTATTTCTAGTTCCAAGTAACACCCAAAACATCGCAAAATGTTGGTGGGAATCGAATTCTAGACCTCTAGTATCATCACCTAAAAATTTTTCGAGTTCAGTTGGCAACCTCACCTGCAGGTTCGTTCAATACTACTAAGTTGTATTCAAATGAAGTTCTACATCCAAGTATGGTCATTTTCAGAAATAGAGCTTGTATACTGATTGCGTAACGGCGTTAGCCCAATTTCAAAGCAAATTTATATAAACAAAAAATTTGAAACGGCAAATAAATAAGAAAGAGGGTGTGTATGATTCATGATTGTGACTAGGGACCCATGAATGTTTGATGCAATTTGAGGTTAGGAACAGCAAACAGAAGCACCTGGACTAGAAAGAACCGGTCTCCACCACGTTTAATTCTAATTCCAATTTTGAATCATTATTAGGAGGTTTCTATGGGCAACTTTATTTGACAATAAGCAGACTAATTTGCGACAACAGGTTTGATTTTCTAATAAAAGAATGAACCAAGAAACCACCTTCACCAATTTAATTTGGCTGCTATGAGCTATCCAAGCAATTTCTACTGATAGTATAACATTGTTGAGTGTTGACTACTACTCGTATAATAAAGGTTTTAGTCTTGTGGAGTAGAACTGTACAAGTAAAAGTGCTGCTATCATACATATTCTACTATCTATCTCAATAGTCAATTCTCAATGTATTAGATAAACTTATAGATAATTTTCTCTCTTATCACTAATAAATTTTCCTACTTATCAGACATTGAGATTCACCCTAATTGTTGTTGACATAGTGGTTGGTGATGTTGAACTTGATTTACAGATTCAATTGTTGGTGAAAAAAAAATCAAAAAACATTTATGGATAAAAGTCCAATTTGGGATGACTCATTTCCAAATTTACAAAAACAAAAAAAAAATCTTGTACTGTTTTTTTAATTTTTTGCAGCAAGTTGCAGGTTTGCAGTTACCATTAAGAATAAGTCCAAAAAATAATAAATGAAAAAGAGTTAAAAAGGGACAATAGGAATCATCATCATCATCATCAAATTAGTCAGAAAACGTGACTCTAGCAGTGGAGTAATGCAAGCAGAGAACAAAGCAAGCAAGCAAGCAAGTGTGAAGTGTGTGTCAGTTAGTTTGGGTCGGTCAGTGTTGACAGTCTCTCGAATAAGCTTTTTCAGTGCATTACTCATCTTCTTCATCTGACTTCTGACTTCTGAGTCAGCAGAAAGAGGCGGTCTCATTTCTCAACAAACACCCAAATCTAACACCTGGGTTTTGAAATAATTGGTAAAATGACATGAGAATTACCCTAGAATCATCTCATATATATTATCAGGATTTAAAAAAAAAAAAAAAAAAAAATGATAATATGAAAATCAAATAGAAATGTTAAGGGTCATTGAAATGTTTCCAATATTTTACCAAGAAAACAATAATACTCTGACTATTGCTTTCCTGGTAATACAAAGCTTCTATTTGTACTGCAAACATTATTAGGAATTTTAACAATTTTCTTGAATTTGTTTGCATATATTCCACACATGTAATGTTTACTATTGGCAATTTAAGCGATACACTGCATTATTATTATTTCACGGCAAATGCACGATACAAATGCATTGGCAATTTAACGATACACTGTCATCGTCTTTTTTTTTTTTGGGTATGTTTGGCATGCAATGTACCTGAAAAATGCATTAGGAAGATAATTGTCACAATTAGAATGCCACCTAATAATAATTCAACCATTTTTACAGCTAAAACAACTTAGCAAAACATTAATCTAGAATCATTTTATTTACTTAATTCTTAAGAATTAGACCATCTTTCATTTCTATCCAACGGTTCATAATCAATCAGCCTTCAATTTAATTAATTAAGAATGTTTGTCCAATAAATCACCATCTTACCCTTGCATTAAAAAAAATCCAAAACACCACTTCACTTATATGACAAGGATTAAATTGTCATTATACACTTCATCATCTGCTATATAACAAGAAGCAAAACAACCAAACCAGAGAAATAGAGAAATTACTCTAAACCTGAATAAATCTCTCCACCGCCTTTCATTCATTTCTCTTCTTCATCTTTTTATTGTTCAATTAGCTCTAGAATCCTTTTTCGCGAATGCAGAAAAATGGGGAAATCGTCTCAAATTTATCCTGATTTAGCTGGAACATCAAAGAAAACAATTGCAGGCAGGAATTGCCATCGCAAACACGTTGAAGACGGGTAGATTTACAAACAATTTTAAGAAAAAACTAACCAAAACCAAAACCCAATCGTCATCTTCTTTTTCTTCTTACCCTTTGATTTAAAATGGCAGAAAAAATAACTGAAAATGGATCGAATATACTTCATGGGAAATATGAACTTGGTCGTATTCTTGGTCATGGTACTTTTGCAAAAGTTTACCATGCTAGGAATTTATCATCAGGGAAATCAGTAGCAATGAAAGTTGTTGGGAAAGAGAAAGTTATACAAGTTGGAATGATGGAACAAGTGAAAAGAGAAATCTCTGTAATGAAAATGGTAAAACATTCAAATATTGTTGAGCTTCACGAAGTTATGGCAAGTAAATCAAAGATATATTTTGCTATGGAATTTGTTCGTGGTGGTGAACTTTTTGCCAAAGTTGCTAAAGGTCGATTAAAGGAAGAAGTAGCTAGAGCTTATTTTCAACAATTGATATCAGCAATTGATTTCTGTCACAGTCGTGGAGTTTATCATAGAGATTTAAAACCAGAAAATCTTCTTCTTGATGATGAAGGTAATCTTAAGGTAACTGATTTTGGTCTTAGTGCTTTATCTGAACATTTAAGACAAGATGGTTTATTACATACTACTTGTGGTACACCTGCTTATGTTGCTCCTGAAGTTATTGGAAAGAAAGGGTATGATGGTGCTAAAGCTGATCTTTGGTCTTGTGGGGTTATTTTATATGTTCTTTTAGCTGGATTTCTACCATTTCAAGATGATAATGTTGTTGCTATGTATAAGAAGATTTACAGGGGAGATTTCAAATGTCCTCCTTGGTTTTCTTCTGATGCAAGGCGACTTGTTACTAAGCTTCTTGATCCAAATCCTAGTTCTAGGATTACAATTTCAAAGGTAATGGAAACTTCTTGGTTTAAGAAATCAATCCCTAAAGCGATTTTGATTCAAGAAGCAAAGGAATTGGAAAGTGGTATGAATCAGTCTGAACTTAAAGTGAAGCAATCGGAGACATTGAATGCGTTTCATATTATTTCTTTATCTGAAGGGTTTGATTTGTCGCCTTTGTTTGAAGAAAAGAAAAGGGAAGAGAAGGAGGAATTAAGATTTGCGACAACAAAGCCAGCAAGTAGTGTTATATCAAAATTGGAAGATTTGGCAAAATCAGTGAAATTCAGTGTTAGGAAGAGTGAATCAAGAGTTAGATTGGAAGGAAGTGAGAGGGGAAGGAAAGGGAAATTGTCAATTGAAGCAGAGATATTTGCGATGACACCTTCGTTCTTAGTGGTGGAAGTGAAGAAAGATGGTGGAGATACTTTGGAATATAATCAGTTCTGTAGTAAACAACTTAGACCAGCATTGAAAGATATTTGTTGGACATCACCAGCTGAAAATCCTACACCTGTTTGATCAAACTTGGAAGTAGAGGGATTTTAAGAATTTAACAAAATTCAATGTAGTTGTAATTGTTTTTGTGGTTTCAGTTATGTTGATTTCTTTGTTATTTTCTCTTATTATTCCGTCATTTGGGTGTTTTTATGTTTTGTGATTATGGATTTATGATGGTGGTGGTTTTCTCCTTTATGTGATGAATTGTGCATATTGCTTCTTTGTTGTGTGAGTATCTTATGGTTAATGGTTCTGATCTTCCTGTATATTGAATGTGCTGGTTTTTTTTCTTTCACTTCAGAATAGACGTTCTCTGATGTAATTCGGCAGTAAGATTGATGCTAATGGTAGATATTCGAAATGTGTGATTTCAATGAAAAATTGCAAATTCAAGTCACCTGAAACAAGGCCACCAGATTCTGGAAACGGTAGTTTAAAGTTGGGTGAGTTTTTGTCTTTAATTTTTAAACCTTGTGCAAGTGCTTGTACATTTTCTGTCGTTATTATTCTAAAATACATGTGCTTATCACAATCCAATTTTACCCAAGTTGGCCGATTTATATGGATCTGTGGATGATACTTAAAACTTATCTCTTTGTCTGGAATCTGGATGGAGTATGCTGCCATAGTAATCTGCAGGGTTGGAAATTATTTAAACCACTGACTTCATTTCTCTTTGCTGTATAAGATCCAGTTTAACTATTATGTAATCCCTACCGGCTACCAGTGTGGTTCTGAGAGTCATGTCACTCATGTGTACATTCAGATTTAATAACTTAAAAGACTGGAAGCTATGCCGTTGCATGTTAAAATAGGTTGTGAATGATCCATGTGTGTAAAATGACTGAGTCTAGCAATTGTCCAGAAACTTGTAATGAAAAAACAGACATCTTGATAGCATTTTTCTTTTGGTGGTTTGGTCCAATTCAGTATAATTTGTAGTTATGCATATTGTATTATAAGTGTTCATTACTAGTTTCTTTTGATTCAGGCCATTCTTGTTAAGATGGGATGATCACCATGAAATGACCAACTAGAGAATCAAGATGATATTGGTGTTTTCATGTCTCTTAAGTCTCTCTGGGGAAAAAAAAAAAAAAAGTCTCTTCGAAAAGTTAAATTGATTTATTCTTGAAATACATTGTTGGCCTCTTGGGTCTATATAATAAATAGCTTTATTTGATGATATAAAAAGAAAGAAAAAAACTGAAACTGCGAAGGATACCATCCTTACATCATAAATGACTAAATGACTATAGAAAATTACATGAAATCGTGTTTTTAAGGAAACAATCTTTATAATTATGGGATTTAGTGCAATCAAAGTATACTTTCAAGAAAATCTTTTAGTTTTATTTGTTCTTAACAAAATACATAATGCCATCTTCCTTCAGATGCACCATGACACCACCACCATCAACCTAATTCACAATTCAGAATATCTTAACCTAACTGGTATCATGCAGTGTCTTACTGTCTTACTTCATTTGGATGTCTAAACACTTGAGGGTAAAGTGGGATCATGTGGTGTCAAGTGTCTTTACACTTTACCACTTCTTACTTAGTCTTAGCTAATATGATTTGTGGACCATTTAACCAAACAGTTACAGCAATTATATTCATGATCTTACCACCTAGCACTATTAGTATTGGGGACCAGTTCAATTATGTTGGGCAAAAAGTACAATGATCCTGCTCAACTTAACCTACTAAACCCAAGTACCTAACTCAAATGTTGACATATAACCTCAATAGAAACTTGTCTTGTTTTGAATAACTGCATTGTCCTCTATGTAACCACAGGAGAGTTTTATGTTTCTTCCAATTTCTCTTCCGGAGTTGGAAAGAGACCTGCTCTTGGGTAAACCTAATTAAAAAGCCACACATTCTATACCACGGTTGCGAATGTGCGGCCTAAGATTCAATTGGATAGAAACCAGGCTGTGGTTGCATCAAAGGCTTAGGCAGAACTTTCAAACATCATTGCCAAGATAAAGATCTACCTAAAGACAATACGTGGCAATTTCTCTGCTTTAGCCCAATTGACTTGGAATAGATTTGTTGTTTCGTTATTCTTTGCAAGGACGATGCACACTTTGTGCAGGCTGTTCAAGGGTGTAAAATTCTTTTTACATTGCAATAAAATTGTAAAATAAAAAATAATAATAATAAGGGGCAAACAAAGTAGTCTGTCATTCTGCCCTGAAATTTTTTGTAAATATATAAAGCAAAATTTGATTGATTCTAAATGTTTCAACAATTATCTCAAAATTAAATTCATGAGATGCAAATATTTAGAAGACACAATAAATCAACCAAAAAACTAGGAAGCAATTTTTTTTTGATTGGCAAACGGGGTTGAGAGGACCCCTGCCCCTGTTAGGTGTGGAAATTTATATCAATAATCAGCTGTTGACCTCTCCATTTTGTGAGGGTAAAGTGAGAGGGATGCAACCATTGAGCCACAGGCTCGTGCACTAGGAAGCAAATTTAACGTGTACCCGTTAAATGACATAGCACTCCCAAAAGGTGGCCTGTTCTTCCAGGATAGAATTTCCAAAACAAATCTGTTCGAAGAGAGAGCTATACCGTATTTATTGTTTAGAAGTGGCTGCCATGGGGAAAATGCTGCAATAATTTATGGGGTACCCTAACTTCTGCAGTTCTGCCACCAGCCTGTAGCCACTTGCGCAAGACATAGCATTTGTCATATAAACTGGAGAGTTGCATTTGGAGAGGCAGCTTCGGTACAAGTGCCTGTACACAGCATTTACAATCATATTCATTCAGACAATTATTGTTGAAAAAGGTACTCACTCTATACTCTTCATACAGTCTTATGAAACATACCACATACTGCCAATTCAAATAAACTAGTCAAAACGTACTGCAGGACTGGTGGTCTAATGATCTAGAGCATTCGAAATAAATTAAATTCCATCGAACACTTCAGAAAATGCCCACTAGCACAGATCAAACATCAGTGGATTTCCAGAAACCAGCAAATATGTAAATTTTGTTGACCAAGGCCAATCACTGCACCTTAGTCAAAATTTGCAACATCTATCTACCATATATATAATGTATTGATACAGAATGTACTCAGAATGATACTTATTTGAAACTTGTTTCTAACAATAACAGACCTGACAACTTCCCTGAATATAAAACTATTGACCCACAGATCCAGATACAATCGTACAGGACATCCATAGTGTACTGTCCTAGTAATTGGCTTTCTACCATTTGACAAGCCAATATAAAACCTTAAAAACAGTCCCAATTCAGCCAATATTTTTCAAACAAGCACCTGGATCAACAAACACTCTACTTGCCAATATTAGAACTTTCACTCTTAAGACTTCCCGACAAATGGGCAGTTCAGTTGCTACATAAAACAACATGCTGCCTAAAGTGAACACAGTAATTGTGTTTGAACAAGTCAACTAGAAACCATGTTGGACGTCTCATTACCACTACTGCAAGCTATAGAATGAGTCCCTAAAGTCAGGGTATAAGCTGAATCTCCATTGTTGTTTTACTGATCAAGCTATTAATAACTACCTGCAAGCAGCATTTTTACACACTGCAAGGACTAACCCAGCATGGAACCATCATGTTCGCTCGGACCAAACCTGCTACAGACACTGAAACAGAACACTGATGGTGCACTAAAAAATGAAATAGCCATCCATGGAATCATGAAGGTAGAATTCGAAATTCTAATCTTCTATATATTCATCCATGAGATACAAGATATACAAGAAGTTGTAAAGGGAGTCGTACAGCTAGGCGAAAAGAAACTTATCCTTGCTGGTGACTCAAAGTGGGTAGTGTAATTACTAAATATGAGTTGATATCACGAACGTCCTTAGTGTTCTGGATATTGCAACCAAACCTAGAAGCGGGTTAGACACATAACCCTCACTTTATATTGGTAGTTTGACATTGGTAAACACTGGTAAGTTAACCTTATCCCTCACTTCGACTATGATATTGTTTACTTATACTCTTATAGATCATGATTGGTCCAATCCAAACTTCATATTTACTTCCTTTAAACGCAGAATCTTCTTGAAAAATAGGTCATCCTGACTGAATCCTAACCGATGTAAAACTTAAATATATTGTGTCATGCTTACTAGAATATTTTGTACATGAGAAGGCTTTTATAATAAAAACAAGTTTGTGTGGGTTCCTGCCTGATGGGAGCTAACATTTGCCAATATTATCAACTCATGAATCATACAAATTACTTCACACCAACTCCAAATATTCATTAGCATTAAGTAGTGTACTGTTACTAGACATTGTATTCTTTTAGGGCTTTTTAGACTTTGGTCATAGGTTAATGGCCCTAATTAGGCTTTGGTCATAAAAAAAGTGTTTATTAGGCTTTGGTCACGAATTGTGAGTCAGACTCAATTGGGTTTAAAAATTACAAAAATACCCTCACATGAAAAACCCTTGAGTTTTAAGTTACGGCATTTTTTAGAGTT
The DNA here is from genome assembly GCA_023053565.1 of Aquilegia eximia. Lineage (NCBI taxonomy): Eukaryota > Viridiplantae > Streptophyta > Magnoliopsida > Ranunculales > Ranunculaceae > Aquilegia > Aquilegia eximia. The sequence goes on from JALIGU010000007.1 coordinate 15,217,392, forward strand.
TTAGACATTGTAAATAGAAAATTAGAGAAGAAGCATATCTGTAAATAGGAAAATTAGGTTTTGGTCATGATTTGCACCCATTAAAGTACCTTAGAAATTTGAGATATGCTAAGGAGCAACACTTGAGGAGAATAAGACCATGATTGAAAATTTTCTTATGCAACATTTATATTTATTTAGAGTGAAAAATATCTCCTAATTTGGTTGGATTGGGTACAAATCAACCTTTTCTTATATTTTGTTGTTGTCTAAATTACAAATGTTTAGATGTTGATTGGAATACAAATTTTGAATTAAAACTTGTAAAGGAGAATTTATTTTAACACCATACAATGATACAAACTATAATTACAGAATACTTTCAACTTTGCTTTCACAATTAAAGAACTTAATTTTGATAGGATGAAATTCTTGTTTTTAGGAAGAAATGAAATGTTTGAAACTCTTTTACTGCAAGTGTTTTTCAAGTAGGGGTAATAATGGTAGTTTGTTAAATTTTTAGAGTCAACTTGGTCATTTTTTAACTCGTATCGTGAGTCCACCAGAAATTGTGACCAAAGCCTAATAAACACGTTTTTTATGACCAAAGCCTAATTAAGGCCATTAACCTATGACCAAAGTCTAAAAAGCCCATTCTTTTAATTATATTAAAGGTTTATAGAGATGAATTTCGTCCAAAGGGGAGAGATTGATACTTGCTAAAAGCACTCTTGCTAGCCTCCCCATCTATCATCTCTCTCTTTTAACTATTCCTTCGAGTATAGCCAACAAAATTGATAAAATTGTCCGAGATTTCATATGGGGATCTAGTGAAGAGAAACGGAAAATCCATCTTGTAGCTTGGGATCATGTGTGTATGCCTATGGAGGAGGGAGGTCTCGGGTTATGTCAACTCAAGGTGATGAATAAAGCACTTCTCATGAAGTGGCTTTGGTGTTATGGAAATGAGCAAAATGCTTTATGGGGGAAGGTTATAGAGGCAAAATATGAGAGTAGTGACAATGGTGGAAGACCGCCACGCACGAACCAATCTCATGGGTGTAGCCTTTGGAGGGGCATCCAAGCATCCCAAGATGAGTTCTTTAATGGGGTAAAGCATGAGGTGAAAAGGGGGGACAAGACTCGGTTTTGGCTAGACACTTGGATCGGAGAGAACCCTTTTGCATAGGGCTGTTAAACGAACCGAACAGCTCGAGCTCGGCTCGTTAAAAGCTCGGCTCGAGCTCGTTCGTATAGCTAAACGAGCCGAGCTTGAACATAATATAAAGCTCGTATAAAATTTGGGCTCGGCTCGAGCTCGAACATACCAAAGCTCGGCTCGTTTAGATAAAATCCTATTTTTATGTGTAATTTAATCGAGTAGCTCGACTCGTTAAAAGCTCGGCTCGAGCTCGTTCGTATAGCTAAACTAGCCGAGCTTGAACATAAAATAAAGCTCGTATAAAATTTGGGCTCGGCTCGAACTCGGCTCGTTTATAAATGAACCGAGCTTGAACATACAAAGCTCGGCTCGTTTAACACCCCTACTTTTGCAAGGAGATTTCATAAGTTATATAAATATGCTTCTTTGAAGAGGGGGGGGGGGGGGTGAGGGATCATTATAATGAAGGGGGTGGGTGGAACTTACACTTAAGAAGATCCCTCTTTCGCGAAAGTGAGCAAAACCAACTTGAGGCACTCATGGGTCTTCCTGCTAACAAAACCTTGGGTGACGAAAACGACAAATGGGAATGGAGAAGGGAGAATAATAAAATTTTTGCCGTGAAGTCTTGTTATGATTTTTTTATGGAGAATTTAAATCAAGGAGGGGCGGCAAGAAGGGATTTTCCCTACAAGCTTACATGGGCACCAAAGATTCCTACTAATTAAGTTTTTTTATTTGGACTTTTTTTTGGAATCGTATTCTCACTGTTGACAAGCTACAGAGAAGGGGTTTTTCACTCACAAATAGGTGCTGTTTATGCGAGAGTTAGGAGGAAACCATTCCACACCTTTTTCTCAAATGCAGGTTTACTACGAAAATCTGGCAGGAATTACTGGTGGTGAAGGCAGATGTCAGCCAGAGTCTGCTGAACTGGAACACTGTTGCTGAACTGCTGGAAAACTGGCCTGTATTCAACAGTAGAGACATTGCAGCAATGTTATGGGATGTTCTACCTTATGCTGTCCTATGGAGAGTTTGGAAAACATGGAATGATGTGATTTTCAAGGAAGGTAAGGCAGACATTAATAAGGTAACTCAGAGTATCAAGGCCACAGTATGGGCATGGATGAACATAAGCAGAAAGGCCATGGAGCTGAGGGAAGGGATCAGATTTTCTGACCTGCTTTTTGGATAGAGGTATGTCATGACTGAAAGCTGGTAAAGGTCTGCAGGAACAAGAAAATGCCTCGGCCAGTCTGTAATGTCTAGTGTTGGTCCTTTTTCTGTGTCTGCAGGGGGTCTTAACAGGTGGGAATGTCCTCCTGTAGGGTGGTCTTAAAAATCTGACGATGTAACTTTGGTTTCAGGCTGATCAGGCATTGTAATCTGGCTTTTACATCTTGTTAATATATTTTAAATTTTATCAAATAAAAAAAAAAAAAAAAATAGCGATGAATTTCTACCAGCCTGCTGGTTCTTTAAAAGTGTAGATGACCAACAAATATAAAATCCCAAAAAAAAAAAAACCATTTATCCTTGTTCATGGATAAATACATCTAAGAGTACTAGTTCATGGTAAAATAAATATTGTAGTAAAACCTATACACCTCAAATCAGTACAGATCTATCATTCTATTTATACCTGTAACAAATGTATGAAACTCCATTTTGTCCATAATTTCTTCCGCCAAGAGAATTTATGCTTGTATAGTAGTGACCTTGGGAAAAACACCATATGAATCCCTGTATGATAAAACGAAATAAAACGTAAAATTAAATTCAACAACTCTGGTCTACGAAAATACCCTTGTTTAAATAGAATGGTCAACATCGTGCAAATATGAATACATTTTTCGTGAAACTTATATGCAGTATACAAATCATAGAAAATAAACGTAGATTAAACTTCCTTTCTCCAATTCGTCAGGTTCAAGAGATCAAGTTAACATTTTAGGTTACTAATACCTCACTGTTTACTTGGATGCACAACAAGAAAATTAGTATTAGGTTAGGAAATATTAACCATTTAATTCAATATTATTATTTTTGCTAAAGTGAGCAATATATATATATATATATATATTGTGTAGAATTCAATATAGGGCTGTGTCATTGTGTAGAATTTGACATTTCTACTATGTAGGCCCCCATATTGCCACCAATCATTATGCACAAGCTTCCTATAAGTACAGTCAATTCTAAAGTAAATCTCATGGATTCCCTCCCATTTATAGATCCATAGGGGCTTTCCAGAATACAAAAACTGCTCACAAGAATTAGCCTTAGTTGCAGACTTTGCTTCTTGGTAAACTTAGTTCAATACTAGGAACAGATTAGCCGTGCTAAGTTATCAATCATGTTAGATTAACCCTAAACATTGTCAGGCCGCCAACTCACCAGAATCTCTTATAGATGTGTTTGGTACAGATTACTGGTCTAAACCATAGTGACCTAATTATCAACTACTACTCCTATTGTGTTCTTAGAAAACCACTTTCGCAAAGTGAGTGGAGTGTATCCTCAGATGGATATTTACAAATCTGACTGATAACTAGATCGGATCAGCAGGAACAACACCGGAAAGTTTTACAATCAAGTAAGACAAAGCAGTCTGTTGCTTAACTTGGTGAGGACTGGATCAAAATAAAGTGGTTCCACCCAGTACGCACATCAACTAAACAATAAATTTTGGCCTAATGCGTTGCCTTTGTACAACACAAAAAACCTATTTTCCCCCATTATCTCTGGGGCTTTTTAGACTTTGGTCATAGGTTAATGGTCCTAATTAGGCTTTGGTCATTAAAAAGGCGTTTATTAGGCTTTGGTCACGAATTGTGAGTTAGACTCAGTTGCGTTTGATATTTTTCAAAAATACTCACACATGTTTTACACGTGAAAAACATGTGAGTTTTAAGTTACGTCATTTTTTAGAGTTTTAGACATATTGTAAATAGAAAATTAGAGAAGAAGGATATCTGTAAATAGGAAAATTAGGTTTTGGTCATGATTTGCAGCCATTAAAGTGCCTTAGAAACTTGAGATATGCTAAGTTTTAACACTTGAAGAGAATAAGACCAAGATTGAGAAATTTCTTTTGCAAATTACGGATGTTTAGATGTTGATTGGAATACAAATTTTGAATTAAAACTTGTAAAGGAGAATTTATTTTAACACCATACAATGATACAAACCCATAATTACACAATACTTTCAACTTTGCTTTTACAATTAAAGAAATTTACACCCTAACTCTAACTTTTTATTTTTAAGATGTTAATTTGTTGCAATTTACTTAATTTTGATAGGATGAAATTCTTGTTTTTAGGAAGAAATGAAATGTTTGAAACTTTAGTTTACTGCAAGTGCTTTTCAAGTAGGGGTAATACTGGCACTTTGTTAAATTTTTAGACTCAACTCGGCCGTTTTTTAACTCAGATCGTGAGTCAATCGTGAGTCAACCAGAAATCGTGACCAAAGCCTAATAAACGTTTTTTTATGACCAAAGCCTAATTGAAGCCATTAACCTATGACCAAAGTCTAAAAAGCTCTTATCTCTGGCAACACACAACACATTACTCTCGCAACATCTCATCTCGCAAATTAGATGGGGTGATATTTAGACCGCCCATTTTTGTGTGAGGTTTGGGGGGGGGGGGGGGGGGGGTGGTAATTTTTCCAGTCAAGTTCTTTGCCGAGTTCATGTCAGTATACCAAGCACTTGGGCACTTTCTTTCTTGACTATGCAAACAGAAAAACACCAATCCCCAATCCCACATGATGTGTACAATGGTGTCAAAGCTAAAGCGAAGAAAGGGACGTACTATATATACTCAAGTGGCAAAGCATGCTTCTGTATTGATGTTAGGTTCAGAAGAATGGCATTGGGGGAGACCTCAATTCATTAAATCAATGGAAGTGCCTCACCAAGTGTACTTCAGGCTCCATCAGCTTTTCATCTTTTTGTTTCACAAGAAGAAAAAATAGATTTTATGGATGTTTTCGCTAATTTGCCTTTAATAGGGATGGCATGCATGTCATCCTGCAACTCTGTAAGTTATAACCTTCTCAGTTCTTTCAATATATACCAATTCACATTTTTATGCAAAAAAAAAAAGGAGACTCTCCCTCACACAGTTCACCTCCAATTATCCTCTAACGTTTTTTTTTGGAAGCTATATCACACAGAAAAGTCTGAAACTACTATATATATGACCCTCCTTTGATACTAATCCAGCTAGTCCTCAGTCGCCAACGGAAACTTCATCACCCATAGCAGTAATGAAATCAGACTCTGATCTCCATAAAGTGCCCTCCGTCGAAACCTGCTTCCACACTAATGGCTTTACATTATTAACCAAAAATACTGGCAGTGATGATCCTCCAATTCCACTCTAATCACACCTAGATCAGGGGTGACTCTTCCAGCTTCAACACTTATGGAAATACATCTACATAACGGAAACGGCACAGAGTAATGACATGATTTAACTGCCTTTTTCCTTTAATTACTACCAGGATTAGTAAATTTTCCGTACTTGCTTTTCTCTTATAACATTATAAGAATGTATATAAAATGAAGGACAGAAAAGTTCCAGCAGTCACATAATTATATTACAATAACCGCTTTGACTTCATCAAATTACCTCCATATCAATAATAGACGAAGATATATTATCACAGAAATGTTACCATCCTCTTTCAAATAAAATATCATTATTCCCAGCACATCCTTTAAATACACTACATTGACAACAATATTTCAAGACCTGTTTGACTGCAGATAGTATGGTTATCAAATGATTTATTTTTTATGCCTGCATTATGCCAGAAGCTATTACAGATGCAGATATGACTCTCCCATACATTAGTGTACGTTGATGTTTTTTTAGCCAAATAGATTAGGGGTTGGGCAGACCCCAACATGTATTAAGTTCAAGGATAAGTTTTACAACATTCCTCCTTAAGAATCTGATCTAGAACACATCCAAAGGAGGACAAAAATAATTACACTCTTGTAACTGAGAAGGTTTACTTAAACCTAGAATCTTAACAATATTCCACCGCTATCCTAAATATACACATCTTATCATCTGCACATTTTCTCGACACTGATCTGGTGGTAGTCCACATTAGTGTACCTGAGTTAACACCAAGCTCATACATACATAATCACTCTAGTCAACATGTACAGCCCTCTAGGGAATCAAACTTTGGACATGGGATTGACTGATGATATTAGCATCCAAACGAAAACAATTGGCAATCATTGGAGTGGATGTGGGAGTGTGAGAAGACTAAGGGTGGAAATCGGACGGAACAGATCGGAAATGACATGTTCTGAAAAAATAAATCGGAAATCGGAATCAAAATTTTTCTACCTATTCCATTCGAACTTTTTTCGGAACACCAAAATTTATTCCAAATTCGGAATATTGAAAAAAAATCAGAATATTGGAAAAAATCGGAAAAAAATAAATTCGGATCAATCAGAATTCCAGCATAAAATAAATCAGAATTCCAACTTAAAAATATATCGGAATTAATTGGAATTCAAAATAGAAAATGGTGGACGTGATCCGTTTTGGAAACTTGAAAATCCTGCACTCTTTGTACTGAGTTGAGATACTATATTTGCTTATTGGGGTATTTTTATCTAACATACTAACATACCAACCCAATGATGAATCAAAATTCTGGAGTATAACATTTTATAAAACACAATTATACTGCAAAAATTATATAATAATATAATTGCATGAACAAGAAAGGAATTAATCTGACTAATGAGCATGGAACTTCAATTGGAAGTATAAACCTATGTTGTCAGGGGCGCCTCAGCGCTATTTCTGGAGGGGGACGCTCCGCTAGGCAAAAACAACGCCTAAAACGCCTTGGGCGGCGCTCAGGTCCAGCGCTCTGTTCAGAGCGGCCCATTCAAACGCGCTCACGGCGGCCCAAACTTAAAAAAGCCCATTAAAAGTTAAGCTAAAAAAAAAGAAAAAAAAACTTGCATTCTCTCTCTGGTCTCTCTCACGCTCTCTCTGGTCTCATCTCTCCGACTCTGCTGCTACTTCTTTCTCTGGCTCCGCTGCTGCTGCTACTTCTAAATTCTAAATTCTAATCTTCTAAGTTTCTTCAAATCTTCCTAAATCTAATCTTCTTCTTCTTCTTTAAATTTTTAAAATTTTTCAAATAAAATTTAAATCTTTTTCTTTTTTCAATTTAAACTGTAAATATTTGATTTGAAAAATTAAAACTGTAGATCTGATCGGAGCGTCGCCTGAGCGGTGGAGGCGGTTCTCAGAAATCTGAGCGCCTGGGGCTCCGCTCCGCCTTTGACAGCATAGGTATAAACTAACCAATAATTTACTATTACATTAATTTTTTGTTGAATCATACATTAAGATTTCATTACATTAAGATTTGAGATTAACTATAATTTGTTATTAAGTCATCATGTGATTTTAAACTTGGTATATCATTTGTATGTCTGTGTATGTATATTTTCAAAAAATGAGAATAATTTAAATCTCTAATTATCGAAAATTTCGGAATATTTATCAGAAAATCCGATCGGATTAACAATTGGAAAAATCGGATCGGATCGGATTTACAGGAGTAGTTCCAATTCCGTTCCATCTTTTTTTGGAAAAATCGAAAATTGGAACTGCAATAATCTATTCCAAATTCGGAAAAAATAAGATCGAGAATCGAAAAAATTGGAAAATCGGCAGAAATTTACACCCCTAGAGAAGACTATATATGGACGATGACGCCCAAAACTCCGTAAAATTCTCACTTGTCATTTGTCAAGAAGTGGAAAGCTAATTCCGAAGTTTCTTTACTTTGTTGCTTTGATTTTTTTCACTCTTTTTTTTCCAAAGTTTCTTTATAGATTGTGTTGTTGCTTACATACCCAAGCATGCTTCAAGAAAGAGAAGAAAAAAAAAAAAAAAAACCGACCTGGATATAAACCAGAGAATTTTATGTGTAGCCTACTTGCATGTGGGTGTGTACACCCAATCACAAAACGCCATGTGGCAATAATAATATAACCTATGTATGGGTTTAGTTAACCCTAGTGGGCTTATCAGTTACTCAACCACTTTATAGACACGTGGCGTCATATGATAAAAGAAAGCTACACATATAAATTTTTTTTGGGATATAAACATATAAACTACGATCAAAGTACACCTAATGGTAAAAGAATATAATATTAATAATAACACTACATTCTTTCACTTTTAACATACACAAGCAGACAAATTTTATAGCATTCAAGTGGATAACTACAACTCTTTCAAGTAACCATTTATCAAAACAAACAGAGCTTGTACCTCAATTAAATATAGGGTGGCACCCACTAGATAGAGAGCATTCACATATAGGGTATCATTATGGTGAGCTCACCACTCTACTCCAAGGCATCTTTCACTCCTCCATCATCAGTGAGTTGCTAAGCTTCACAATCCCATCATAATTCATCAGCATATACCAAATCAGGAACACTGTCAAGTAACAGGAATGATGTCAGATTTTCAAAATAAGAAAAAAAATAGTTGCTTGTTTTGTCGAAATGATTATACAGTATATGGATAACTTCCATTTGTTGTCAACACAATATTGTCACCTAAAGGAAAGGAAAATTGACTGCAGTTTTCCTCCTTCATTAGCATATCCATAAATTTACAGATAACTGAGCAATCAAAAACATCCTTAAAATAACATACAGAATGGTTGGTTGCATATGGGAATCATTATAACCTAATTTGAAAACAAAATTATCAACTTGCTTTCACTATGTGGTCCTAAAAATTGAAAACAAAAGGCAAGAAATGAACGCAATTCACTGGTACTAGCTAGCTCCTTGTTACCCACTTGGTGTACCTTTATAGAACATGCACATTAACCCCACCACTACCCGGCCATGATGCATCTTCTCATCAAGAACTCCATAACATACATCTTTTCATCATCAAAAACTCCATGCCCATTTGCAAGAAAAATATGAACTGAAAAAGGAAGAGAAGAAAAAAACTTTTTATCATCAGAATCATCCCAAATAAAGGCCATTGCACTGCACTTTCTCAAAAAAAAAAAAGAAAAAAGCTACCTCATCATTTAGGCAAAAAATCCCAAAGCACAAACAAAGCAAGCGATGAAAGCAAATTTGAGGAATAGATCTCTAAATATCGCATTAATCAGATCTTCTGAATACTTCCTCAAACATATAATTCTTTCAACCCAAACCCCAAACCAAAAGATCACAAGAAAATGAAAATACTAAATACCTGCCACTAGATCTTGTGCATAACACCCTTGATATACAAAAAAACTAAGTTGAAGATATGATAAGCCAGTTTCAAAAGCTCTAATCATCAGGCATGAATCACAAGAAAATGCAATAGAAAAAAAGAAGAAGAGAGATGATGAGGAAAGGTAGATGGTATAGATCAAATATGATGTTGCTTTCAGTTAAAACAGCATAGTGTTCAGTTGTACTTCCTCAAGATAATTCCAGTAAAATCGAGAAACACATATAATCCATTCAAAAACACGCTTCTAATAAATAAAAACAGTTTTGTGTCAAATATTAAAAAAACACTGAAAAAGGCAAAAACCCATCATCAGATAACCAAGACAAAAGTGAATTAAATGAACCAAGACAGAAACAGATAAGGGTAGGTTGCTGCAGAAAGAAAAAGAAAGACTACATTACTGCTAGAGTAAAGTCTAGATAAGAAGATATATATCCTCATAACTTTAGTCTTCTTTCAACACAAAACTAGCTAATAACATCCTGGAGAATTGGAGATATATAGATAGACATAAATAAATGAATACAAAACGGGCCGGGTAGAGATCCTTAGTTGTTTGTGAGTCTGCAGTTTTCGGCAATAGACTGACTGACCGGGAACTGACAGAAAGGGAAGTGAGCACACACCGGCAAGAATATAGTCTTATACAAATTGCCAGTGTGTGCTCACTCTCTTCTGTCAGTTACTCTTTCCATTCTTATTTTTTACAAAAGGAAAGAGATTGAAATCCAGAAGATATCAATATAATTCCCAAAATGGAAATAAATAAACATAAGTTTAAAAAGGTAACAAATAAGAGTCAGATCTGCCACCACTTTGATACCCATTTTAGGAAATGTTATCACAAACACTCACAGTCTCACAGTCTCACACAGTCTCTCTCTCTCTCTCTATCAAGTAACAAGTAAAGATATAATAGGGTTTCATTTAGGGTTTTTAAGCATATAGTTGTAGACTGTAGTAATAATCCCTTTGTATGTCATCCTTAAAACAAGAAGAATCCTAATCGTTGGATTATTTAACATATATATTCTTCGAGATTCTATCAAGAAAGATATATAGTTGCAGCAGTAAAACATGATTATTACAAAGTACAATTTTTACTAATAACAAGGAATAGTAAGTATATAACCATAATATGTGATGTACACACACGTGTTTTATGACACCTACCTTTTGTCTGTACTTTTAAAACAGGAAGAAGAAGAAGAAGAAGATGATGATGAAGAAGGAAGTAAACAAACTTTGGGAAACTTTTCCACTTTAGAATTAGAAGAAGAGAAAGAAAAGAGAAGAAGGACATTCTGGGAAGAGAGAGAAAAAAAAAAAAAAGTGTACTGTAGAGATGGCAAAATATGGTTGGTTTAAAGTTGAGGTGGTTTAACTATGTGTGGGGCCTGATATGATAAAATTAAAATTATTGTATAGGGATATTGGGTGACTTTTGATTTGATTTGATTTGATAGTTATTGCCTTATTGGACGTTTATTGGTTGGTTTTAGGTCGGGATAAAGATAAGAAGTGTGCTTTTCTTGACTTGTTTTGGTTTTTTTTTTGACTTGTTGGGAGTTGTGCGGCCGATTAGAGTACAGGAGTACCTTAATTATTGGAGCCCTTAACAAAAATAAAATAAAATACAAATGGGCTTTATATATATTTTTTTGGGCCTATTTTAGAATATCTATTTAAAGTCGGATGGAGGTGTTTTGTGTACCCTAAAGTGTGGAGATGTTGTGGGTTTGAAATACTTCAGCTGATTGTTTGATAAAAAGTGGCTCAACTGTTGTAGGTAGCCCAAAGTGGAGATGTTGTGGATTTGAAATACTTCAGTTCAAGAGCTGAATTGTTTGACAACTGTTGTAGCTCAAAACGAAGATGTTGTGGTTTTGAAATACTTCAGTTCAGGAACTGATTGTTTGATAAAAAGTTCTTTCATGTAATTTAGAAAAGACATTTTGAGAAAAAATAAAAAACCTCATGATTGTATATTTGAGCTTATTGTTTTGCTTTTTAGTTTTACATAATTCATTTATTTACTTTAATTTATGTATGTAGGTCTTTGATTTAACTCTAATAATGTATCTCTTTTACTTTGAAGAGAGATCATGGAATCAAAACTTCTTAATAATTATAAGGTTCGTATATTAATAATAAAAATTTAAACTTTAATGCATACTATCACGAATTGACTTTAGTAATGGTTGGGACTCGAAGGAGTGGCGCTTTCAAAAAACAACAACTCTTCAAAAATATTTGGTGTCAAATGCGAGACCTTTAACAAGATTAATACTATTAAAGTATTAATACTTGTGATTCATGTTGGAGAGATCAAACCCTAGAAATATTTTACCAGTTAAGCACTTTAAGTTGATATCTTGAAAGAATTTTGTTTTAACTTTTAACCACATGACAACCATCTGCTTTGATGGGCTAAGTAGTAAATAATGTAGCAATGGGCCGGTTTTATGATTTTTACAGTTAACCCGTGGGCTCACATGTTGTGTTTTACTCTTGGGCTTTCCTAATAGGCTTATCTAGCCCAGTTAAAAAGGTCCAATAATCTAAGACCGCGGAATCAAACTAATCGCAGCCGTCGATCTTATCGACTTCAACTTTTTCTCCAAATCTCAAAACATTTTCTGTAGAGAAAGAAAGAAGAAGAAGAGTTGTGTGTCGTTGTGATGATGGCAATGGATTCTGTTTCATCTGAGAAAGTTTATGTTGATGTTCTTGCAGAAGGTAGACAAGCTTGTTATAAGGTACCCCTTTTTTCTCTTTTATCTAGAATCTATTTGTGGAGATAAAGAAGAAAGAATTAATTGAGTTATGTTTCTTTAATTGGGTTTTTTTTTTCAGGCTAGAGATGCATTTTATACTTGTTTAGTAAAGGAATCAGACAAAAAACCCACTGAAATTGGTTCTGTTGGTCTTCTTTATCCTGTTGAATGCAAGAAACCAAGGGAAATTTATGTTAAACAATGCCGACCAACTTGGGTAATTTTTACTATAATTTATTAATTTTGGTGTTTCAATTGAATTATTATCAAATATGTAATGATGGGTATTTTGATTTTTGTAGGTTAAGCATTTTGATCGTCAGTATTGCGCAAAAAAGAAGGTTCAAAGGCTTTTGGATGATGATGGATCAAGAAGAGGTCCGATTTCACTCCCTCAGAAATATACTTAACTTGTGGATTATTGAGGTTTGGGTTTTTTTGATGTAAAATTACAATCATATATCAGAAAGGAATTATAGGTGTTGCTACACTAATAGTTGTTACACTTGTTTACATTACACCATACTTGATTTTAAGGAATGGTTTGATTGGTATTTGAATTCTATGCATAGTTGTTAGATGGAAATGGATGATTATACTTAACCCGATTTTGGTGAGCACGGTTGTTGCTTCATTTATGTGGGAAATTTTCTTCATAATGGATGATTTGCTATATGCTAGTTACATTTGGGGTTGCATTCTACTTTCGATGGTTTTGGTTTTTTTTCTTAGTTAACTTCTTGAAATGTTTTTGTGTTCTGAATTATTGGTGTACAATTCTCTGTACCCTAGTTGAACTTAGCATTGCAGTCTTCCGCCAACGGCATTGTTCACTTCTTGCAATCTGTTTGTCAGTTTGTGTGTATGTAAATTTTTGGAAGGATGATCTTCTATGTGTTAGTGCATTTAGGATTTTGACATTTCGTTCGGTTTACTGATGCTGTTGTTCACTTGATCAATTCTTGCTAAATTTCTGAGTTTATTGATGTTTTTGAGAGGAGCAAGTATTCTATTTATTGCTTTCCAACAAGTAGAATTGGAATGACCTTTTCTACATTTGTTGGGTCCATTCATTTTCCAGGGTAACGAAGCTCAACCCATATGACAATGGTGGAGGAAATGTCCTACTGATACATATGTTTTACTTCACCATTTTCTAGGCTCTTCGGTGAGAGCATCGGCATGCAAGTTCGGTATTCAATCTGTTTTATGAATTAGAACAAATTTAAACTGATTGTTTTACACCTGTTGTGTCTGAATAAAAAGGGTCTTATACGGTGTTTCAATTGATTCTGGAGGTTCATAGTTTCATGTCAAACATTTTTAAAGTTCATGTTGGACTGCTTTTTATATCAATTTGTACTTTTCAAATAAATGGGGATTGGGGATTACTGCCACAGTTGTAGTATGCCAGATATGCAAAAGTAATATTTATTGTTGATGTTTAAAAGGTAACTTATCAAATGTTATTCATTTGCGTTTATAACTTCACTATATGTTAACTCAATCTTTGAGGTACATCGATATGAAATTGGATGATTACCAAGGCTATAAACAGTGAGGATCAAGTTATGTAAGATTTCACCTAATCAAGTACAAGGGTGGGTCTTTAAAGAAATGATAACATCTATAAAAACGAGTTCTTGGCTATTAAATGGCTTTGTTATTGTGTTTTTATTTGTGTTGGGGTGTCTGCAACTCTGCAAGACACTTCTTACCCTTGTGTTCAGTTGACAGGATGGCCTGCCAACATAATTGCAATGTTTTTTCAGGGATGTTAGTTTCAGTCTTTCTATAAGGATTTTTTTTTTTTGACTTTTTAATATTGCCGGGCCTGTCATTGTTTGTAGTTTTTTCTTGTATTGTAAATAACATTTTCACTTGTTAAAAAGAATAAATAAAATGTGTGCTCAACAACTGACCTTTTTTTTTTAATTTTTCATATTAGATACTCCTATTCATGCTTGAAAACATACCAATCACCTAATGACTAATCTGCATGCGGGCATAAGCTCAGAAGCAGAAAGTCTGTCCTTCACCTTGCGCCAAACATGGCCTAAAATATAAGTCGTCAATTTAATATAATTGAGTCCATATACGCCATTCTCTTGGTTTATGTTGTTTGTAGATGTTTTGTTGTTGATATTTGATAAGATTGGAGATTGAGTAAATAGAAAAGCTAGATGCACAAATAGAAGTTTATGGACCAGTAATCGAGTTAGCTTGAATGGCTAACCAACCTCATTTGTGATAAAGCACACATGATGATGATGAGAGATTGATCAAGTATACAACTATTAATTTTATGAGAATTGGATACTCTTGATCTGCTTTCAAGGAAGAACGGTTGCCACACCAATTTGAAGTTGCAGCAGGGTCTGGCCGATTGATTGGTGTCCATATTGGTCTTGGTTTCTGTTTTTTTCCTACGGCCATCAATTTAAGTCTATATACTCTGTCGACATACATCACCTTTGATGCACTCGACGGGGATATTTTGGGCCCTAGCTAAAAGGTGGGAGGAGCCAGACACGTTTGTCCCAAATTAGTTGGAATTATGAGGGCTAGAGTGGTGTGCCTTTGGTGATAAATATCAACTGGTCTAAAGCAAATGATCAGCGATGCATTTGATGTTTGAGGTTTTTTTTTTTTTTTTTTAGATTTTTGGACATACCCCCCATTTGAAAGTCGAAATTTGAGATACCCCATTTGAAAAAAAATTTGAGATACCCCCAATTCAAGACAGAAGAGCTTTACAGCCGTAGGTGAGTTTTATGATGGACGGCTAAGATAACACCACATCTTGAATTGAGGGGTATCTCAAATTTTTTTTCAAATGGGGTATCTCAAATTTCGACTTTCAAATGGGGGTATGTCCAAAAATCTTTTATTTTTTTTTTTGATAAGTTGAATTTTATTAAAGAATGAAGGTAGAGTCAGATACAAGCAAAGGCAGAAAAAGATACATCCCAAAACAATCCTTCGTTCTGTATATTAATATGCTGTAGGGGCGCCGCCGCCTGGGGTTCGCTCAGCGCCGCCTTGGCGCTATTTCTGAAAGGGGACGCTCGCTAGGCAAAAATAACGCCTGAAACGCCTTGGTCCAGCGCTCTGTTCAGAGCGGCCCATACAAACGCGCTCAGGGCGGCCCAAACCTAAAAAAGCCCATATAAAAGTTTAAGCTCATAAAAAAAAATAATAATAAATAAAAAATTCACGTTCTCTCTCTTTCTCCTACTCTGCTGCTGCTGCTGTAAGTTCTAAATTCTAATCTTCTTCTAAGTTTCTTCTAATCTTTCTAAATCAAATCCAAATCTAATCTTCTTCTTCTTCTTTAAATTTTTTTAATTTTTCAAATCAAATTCAAATCTTTTTCTTTTTTCAATTTAACTTCAATTGAAGTTAAAGTATATTACGTTGTTTATTGTACAGGAAATATTAAGAGAAAGAAATACTGTTAAGACAGAGTAGTGTAAACTGTAAACTGTAGGTCTGAGCGGTGGAGGCAGTTCTCAGAAATCTGAGCGCCTGGCGCTCCGTTCCGCTACTCTCCGCCTTTGATAGCATATAGCTAACTCACAATTTGAACTTGAGGTGTTTGATGTTATTCCTGAAAGAATAATTGTACAACCCACTCCCACAGCAAAGTTTGCTTACATTTAATTACCTCAGTTTCATTTTATTGATTGAATCTCTCATTATTAAAACAAGCTTGATGGTCTTATTTTTATACATTCTAGTTAGTATGTATGCTTTATTGTGCTAGAATGGTGGCTGTTTTTTTTTGTTTTAACTAATGCTGGAATGTGGTTACAGACTCGAAGTAGCGGCGGCTAAAAGAGTGGAGTCGTCATGACTCTGGTGGCAGGTTCCTATGAGAAATTCATATGGGGATACAGACTAACAGCAGACTTCTTAACTTTAAAACCACTATTCTCGTATCCATCTCATCTTTCCACCATCAAATGTGTTGCTGTCTCTGGTCCAGTAGCTGTCTCAGGTGGTGCAGATGACTCTATCAGAATCTATGATCTCTCATTATGTTCAGAAGTGGGATCCCTAATAGATCAAGGGCCTGTTACTGCTCTCTCTTTTTACAACCGTCCTAATCTCTCCTACCCTCGTAATCTCCTTAGTGGTTCAGATGCTGGCACTGTCTCTATCTATGATGCTAATCCCTTTGTTCATCTCAAAACCATACAGGCTCACAAGAAGGGTATTAATGATCTGGCTATACATCCTTCGGGTTTGGTGGCTTTATCTGTGGGGAGAGACTCTGGTTTTGTGATGTTAAATCTTGAAAGGGGGAGAAGGAGCTACTATCAGAGGATAGATAAAGAAGCAACCATTTTGAAATATGACTTGAAAGGGGAGAAGTTCTTTATGGTAAGTGAGGAGAAGGTGTCTATGCATGATTCAATGGATGCCAAGTTGGTTCTTGAGATAGAGAACCAAAAGAGGATTTTATGTATTGCAGCAGCCAAAGTAAGTTCTTACATCAATCTTTAAAGTAAAACCTAAATGATTTAGTTTTATGCTAGAGTGGTCAACTATCTGCTTTGTCAGAGCTGCAGTAAGTAAAAATACATGCAACTTGTACTGAAATGTAGCTGAAAAGTAAATTTTAAGGTTATCACATATAGTGCTAAAACCATTCTCTCTGGTCCCTCTATAGAAATTCCGTGCGAGTTGAGACTATATAATGTTAACAAAATAAATTAGGTAGAGTTCAAACCTAATTTACTCCTCTTATCCATGGACCTATCATGAGACCAGATCAAGAATGGACAACCGAGTGACAGAATCTGATAGAGGAGATTACCTCTTCAGTATTGTATCTTATTTGGTAGCAGTGAAATATCGTGCTAAGATAATTATGCGACCATACACTGCTAGAAAGGGTCAAAATTGTGTTATTTTTAATAAAGGTCAAAAAAATTTCGGAAGCAGGCAGTTTGATGCCTACTATAAGATTATGCCCCAGTCAAAACAAAATCTGTTGTTCGTCTATATTGAACTTGCGTTAGATACTAGGATGACCTAAGTAGATGATATTTAACGATTTAAGGACACTAAAAGCATGCAAGTACAGTATTTGAAAGTCCAGATGCATGCTCATATACAGATTCCCCTTTCTTTATGTTTTTAGATGTTTTTCTTTTTCAAGCAATTATCAGTTTTGCCAAAATGAATGGAACATTGTAACAGAATGGGCTTTTATTCACTGGTGGAGAGGACCGCAATGTTACAGCATGGGACACAAACAGTGGCCAGGCTGCATTTAGTTTGGAAGGTGCACATGCTACCCGTGTGAAGGGCGTTGTTTTTCTCAGCGGTAAGGCTGGTGGTAATGAAGATGTTGATAAACCATATCTAGTAGCATCGGCTTCATCGGATGGGGTGATTCGTGTCTGGGATGTGCGCATGGCAAATAAGGAAAACCCAACTCCATTGGCTGAGGTGAACACGAAATCAAGGCTTACATGCCTTGCTGGATCCCCTGTCAAGTGTGAGTTGTTTCTCTCCTATTGTTGCTTCCTTTAACTTTCTGTCCCCCCCTCCCTAACACACACACACAAATTAGCACAATAAAAGAGTAGAATTGTCTGGTCTCTTCTTCCTTCACTTTGTTGGAAAGACAATTGATTCTGAAGTTTCATACATGGATTCCAATTCAATGCATTATACATCGATACTTTTTTTGTTTTGTTAAAATTTGGGGATTTTGGTTTGTTCCTCAGCTGTAAAGGTTAAAAGGAGGAAAAATGCAGACAAAGAACTGGATAAGGATAGAAGACCACAGCGTAAAAAGAAGAAAAGTGCACGCAAAGAGCTGGATGAGGAAGAATAATTGGAGAGAATTGCTAGTCAGACATTGGCCTAAAGCAAGCATTCAGTACAAAACCGACAAACTATTACAAAGTGCAGATGGACATTTTTGCAGGATGAGAATTTTTTGGTATTTTCATTGTATCGTTGATGAATTAATTTTGATGCTAGGACAGGATTGTCACTCACAATTTAGGCTTCAGTGAATGAGTTAGTTCTATTTTGATATCTCAATATGAAAATCAGTTTTCAGACCTTTCGTGTAAGGCACATATACTGGTAGAATTTACATATATGAAATTTAAAGAGGACACTCAAATGTTATAGTATGAAGTACAAATTTCTCTATTTAATTTCGAAAAACCAGCATCTTATTAACATAGTTACATTATTGAAAACATTATGATACATGCAGACACCAAGCAGGTGCCCATAGCTTAGCTTTTATGGGTGAATCGGAGCCCCCTTCTCCGGACCTTCCTTGGCCAGTTCTTTGGGTCATGTCTGTGTTGTTGTCACCATAGGGAGCCCCTACTTGGGGGGGGGGAGGGGGGTCATGCATTTTGAGCTAAATTCTGAAAGCACTAGGTCATTTCTGGGAAATAAAAAAGAAAAAAAAAAGAAACTCCTAAGGGCAATTACAATTATATACTCCCTCCGTCCCAAATTATAAGTACCTTTTGGAATATTTTACTTATTAAGAAAACATCATTTATTGTTTGCCTACTAACTCTATTTTCTAATTTAGCCCTATTTAATACTAATTACAATGTCTAACTTTTCATTATACTATTTACATAGTAATGATATGGTACAAAGGAAGGTATTGTGGAATAGCATTATGAATTTCTCGTGCACTTGTAATATGCCATGGATTCTTATGGGAGACTTTAATTCTATTCTAAGTTCACAAGAGAGAGTAGGTGGTCCTCCTATTCGGCCTCATCATTTCGCTGATCTCTTGGAGTGTACTTCTATGTCGGGGCTTGTTGATTTAAAATATAATGGTTGCATGTTAACTTGGACGAACAAGAGGGATGATAGAATCAGTTGTAAGCTTGATAGAGAGCTAGTTAATTCACATTGGTTGGATGACTATGGAGATTATGAAGCAGAATTTTTGAACCCTTGCACTACATCTGATCATTCTCCAATGGTGGTATATTCTTATGTAAAAAAAAACCCAGAAACAAAGATCTTTTAAATTCTTTAATTTTTGGATCTATGAAGCTGGTTTTATGGAGGTAGTTGGTAAAACCTGGAGTGCACAAGTTAAAGGAAATCCCATGTATGTGATGGCTCGAAAATTAAAACTAGTCAAAGATGCTTTTATTAAGTGGAATAAAGACAGAATTGGCAATGTGGTAACCAGGGCAGAGATGGCTAAGCAAGTGGTGGATGTTATTCAAACAAACTTACAGGCTGATCCTTTAAATCCTATACTCATACAGGAGGAGAGGGAAGCAGTCAAAAAGTTTGTAGATGCTGCTACCGCTGAGGAGTCCTTCCAGAAACAGAGATCTAGGGATCAAGTAATTTCCCTAGGGGATAATAATACAGCTTATTTCTTTAAGTCTGTTAAAGCAAGGGGAGTGCGCAACAGGATTACTTGTCTTAGAGATGCGCAAGGTAATGTCATTGATGATATGGAACTAATTGGGGATGAGTGTGTAAAGTATTATAAGCAACTGTACTGCCTGGATCAGTTAGTAACGCTTGATTTCTCTGTGTTTGACAACTTACAACCTTATGCAAGAATCAGCGAAGAGCTAACTAGTGATCTTGAAGCTATGGTTACTAGAGATGAAGTTACTAAAGCTCTATCATCAATTGATGATGATAAAGCCCCTGGACCTGATGGTTTTTCTGCCAAGTTCTTTAAAGCTACATGGAGGATTATTGGTGATGATTTTATGAAAGCCGTATTGAATTTTTTCAGATCTGGAAGAATGCTGAAGGAGATCAATGCTACATGCATATCATTAATTCCAAAAACTGAGATGCCAGCTTCCCTTAGTGACTATAGACCAATTTCTTGTTGTAATGTACTGTATAAGTGCATTACAAAGGTTATCACAAATAGAATGAAGAAGTTTATCCCTAATGTCATCTCTCCTAATCAATCTGCCTTCATTGCAGGTAGATATATTCAGGATAACATTCTCTTGTCGCATGAACTTCTTCACAATTATCACAAGACTACAGGACCAGCCAGAGTAGCAGCTAATATTGATTTAAAGAAAGCTTATGATTCTGTGAGATGGGAGGCCATTGTATTTGTGCTTAATAGAATTGGTGTACCACAGAAATTTATACAATGGGTGCAAGCATGCATTGAAACAACTTCTTTCTCTGTTAAAGTCAATGGAGCTCCTTATGGACTTTTTTCTAGTTCAAGGGGTATAAGGCAGGGTGATCCCATGTCACCTTACTTATTTGTGTTGGTCATGGAGTTGTTTTCTGATCTCATATTGCAACAAGTAAGGGAGGGCATATACAAGCTACATTATAGGTGTAAGGATCCTATTATAACTCATTTGGCCTTTGCTGATGATCTTATTGCCTTTATGAATGGGGATGTGCCAACTGCTGTTGCTCTCAGGGATGTATTAGAGTCCTTTAGAAAATGCGCTGGATTGGAGTGTAATATGTCGAAGAGTGCTATATTTAGTTCTGGTGTGGAGGATAGGGTATATGAGGATATTCATAATGTTCTACAATTCTCCGTTGGTGTGTTGCCTGTAAAGTACCTAGGGCTGCCTTTGGTTACAAAAATTTAACTCACACGGATTGTCTTCCTATCCTTGATAAGGTGGTTGTTAGAATCCAGAGTTGGAGAAGCAGGTTTCTTTCTTATGCTGGTAGGCTCCAACTAATAAAGGTTGTTTTAAATAACTTGTGTGTGTACTGGATTTCTTCTTTTATACTCCCAGTAAAAACAATACAAGAGATTGAGAAAATGTGTAGACATTTTCTATGGAAGGGACCTGACTGTACGGGTTCACGTGCTTTAATTAGTTGGAGTAATGTTTGTTTCCCTTATGAAGAAGGAGGCCTTGGTGTAAGGAACATTGCTACTGCAAACCGCTCAGCAAACATGAGACATCTCTGGAATTTAGTGAGCGACAAGCAAACTCTATAGGTAGCATGGGTGAAGAAGGTGCTTGTAAGAGGCAGAAATTTCTGGCATATACCCATTCCGTCGAGTTGTTCATGGAGTTGGAGGAACATTTTGAAAGAGAGGGAAGTCACATCTTTCTTTGCTTCACCCCAGATTGGGGATGGTACTAGCACTAAATTCTGGTTAGATCCTTGGCTTCCTTTGGGCATATTGAAGGATCATTTCCCTGAGATTCTAAGGTATGATGCTACTTTATTTTATGATTCAACTGTGTCTAATATCATTCATGATGAACACTGGCAGATCCCTGAACATATTAGAATACATATACCATATATTTCTCATTATATTGAGAACGAGGTGGAGGTAGCTGGAGGTCAGGATAATGTTGTATGGGCTCCTGCACTTAAGGGAGTTTACACAATGAAAGATACATATGAAGGAATAAGAACTACAAAACAACCAGTGGAATGGTCCAAGTTGGTGTGGTTCACAAACAGAATTCCTAGGCATTCTTTTATAACTTGGTTGGCTCTTAAAGGAGGTTTAAAGACTTTAGATAAGCTGAGACAATGGGGAGTGGTTCAAAGTGACTTATGTGTTTTATGCTGGCAAGGTCAAGAGTCGGAACAACATTTGTTCTTTGATTGCAGCTTTTCAAGTGCAACATGGTCTTACATGCTACAGAAGGCTGGTTACAATAGAGTTTTGGCTAATTCATGGCAGGATGAGATCAATGGGTTTTGAACAGATGCAAGGGTAAAGGATGTAGTCAAGATGCGCTCAAGCTGATATATAATGGGTTTATGTATTGGATATGGAGGGAGAGGAACAGCAGGATTTTTGAAAATGTGCACAAAACAGCCATTCAAGTTGCTACTATTGCTCTGAATGAAGTTAGAATTAAGCTTAATTCTATTAAGCTAGAGATGGCAGCTGATGCGGAAATGAACTGGTTTCAGGATACATGGAATGTTAGTGTTAATATCGTACATCAACAACAAGTTACATGTACATGGGAGAAGGCAGAAGTTGGGGTGTTCAACCTCAATACTGATGGGTCTTTGCAAGGCGATCAAGCAGAGTGGGCAGCTGTGATACGAAATGATGAAGGCAATGTGGTGGTTGCGGCTCATGGACGGTCTCGGCATAACTCGATTGCACTAATAGAGTTGAATGCATTAGAACAAGACATGAAACTAGCTATCAGACATGGTATGAGAAGAATTCGAGCTCAAACTGATTCCACCAATGTGGTTTCTTTTCTCAAACCAGGTTATGTGGTGCCTTGGCAAGCTAACAGCATGATGAGGAGGATTAAAAGAATGATTCAAGACATGGAGTTATTTTCTATTATGCATATTTATAGGGAGGCGAACAGACTGGCTGATTTCTTTGCTTCTACTACACCTACTTGTGCGTTTACTGAAATTGTCCCTAGTTCATTTTCGGAAGATGTAAAGAAAATAATATATGAAGATAGAATAGGCCAATTATATGTCAGAATGTAACCGAGCTGGAATCCTTTTATTTTCTAAATGAAACGGGGTAGGGGACCCTGTCAACAACCCCGCTTGCCTATCAAAAAAAAAATAAAAAATTACTCTAATCTCGAAGCAAAGGTAGTATAGACAAATGAACCATTTAACTTAATTAATATGTGTTGAAAAGTCAAAAGTGACATATATTTTGGGACAATCTAAAATGGAATAAGGTACTTATAATTTGGGACAGAGGGAGTATACAATTAGATAGGAATATACAGTATATATACTCAGTAATTCTCTATTGTATATCTCGAGTTCGATCAGAGGAAAATAAAGGAAAAAAGAAGAAGAAAGAACACTCCTTGCATAAATTTCAATGTTAATCTCGAAGTGCCTACCCCTAATTTAAATTCAAGTTCTAAGTTTATCCAAGGGTTTCATACATAATCGAATAATATTTACTGTAACAAAGGGGTTCGATCTATAAGACACTTTGAACGATGTCAATCAACAATACAATACTACAAAGGATAAACTAAGAGTAAGCATTTGTGGATGCTAGCTTATTAGTGGTTTTCTGGAAACCTCACTCTGCTGTCTGCTCCCCTCCCCACACAAAAGACATTTACAATATTTGGTTATTTACATACTATACTATTACTTTATTCTTGAAATCTTCAATGAAGGAAAAAAAAAAAAAATGTACTTAAAACTATGCATTTATATTCAAGAAGGAAACCTGTCCAAGTTCATGACATGACGAGCTGCTATAAGTTTATCAAGGATATCAAGGTTTGCACGTGACCATCTATCTATTAGGATAAGCAGAAACGTTTATTTGAGGCACATATATAAATGAGAGAGGTCTACACTTAAATTAGGGCACTGAGAATAAAGTAATTAATGTTTCTCAAAAAATTTATTAGCAAAAACATATTCATTAATTTGACATTCACAAGAGGAGAGTGAGAATAGATACTGCAGCAGACAGAGCCCCAACCTCACAGATATATAACTCTTAATATTTCGATTTTTTCTGCGTGTTTGGCCAGTTGAACCAACAATCCACACCAAGATATGTATCAAAACCCTTCAAATCTTTCAGTGTAGTAAACTCTGCACGACTGCAACTTACCGTAGCATTATAACTATTTTATCAAAATTTTATTTTCCAAATATTTGTACATGGTAAATCTATTTTCTGGTAAACTCTTTTTCCGCCCGAATCAAACAGGGAGTTTAGATCTACATTTGAGACTTGATCCCAAAGTTTTGATTGATGTTATGGCTGAGAATGAGATACAGTAAAGTGTAATTTTAATTTTATACAGAAAAGGACTTGGAAAGTAGAGGCAATAAACATGGGATGGTCGTTTATTGTTTTTCCTTTTACCTTTTTTTTTTTTTTAATTTTAACTATAGAAGGACTTGGAAAGAGATGAATCCTTTTGCTAAGTATTGATCGATTTGAACTCAAAATTGTTTGTTAAGTCGTACGTTATTCTCGTTAATATTCTTCCCTGTTAGTTGTTGGACTTGCATGGTTGACTTCTTTCATTAGTTGCCCCATGCATCTTATCAGAATAATCTCTTGTCTCTAGCTTCCATATTTAGTGAAATTGTAATAAACAGAATGTGTGTGTGGTCAGGTCAGTGGTGGTGCTTGACGCTAAATTGGATATATTGAGAAATAATGTATTATCGTTCGGTACTTTGGAAGTGGTATAGATGATGAATGCTGTTCATAGCTTTTGGCTTTTGTATTAGCTGCCAATTTCTTACTTAGGTGGTGTGTTGAAAAGTCTGGCCTATATATGGTAGGATACAGTAGGCCTGTAAAAATGGCCCTTTGACCCTAAACCCGGCCCGGCCCGTCCGGCCCATTCAACGAAAAAAGCCTTTAAAACTTGACACTTATGATTTTTAGGGTAGGGCCGGCCCGACCCTCTCCTTTTAAGGGTCGGGTTAAGGTTTAGCTTTGGAAATCTTAGACCCTACCCTTAGCCCGACCCTAATTAACCCTCTCAAAGCCCTCTTACGGCCCTCATAAATATATGTATAATTTTTAATATATTTCTCTATATATCAAAATTTGAACATTTTTTTAGAGTTTTAATCGTAAAGATTTTTCCAATTAGACATAGATGTCACTTTTGTTTAAGTTATATGATATTTATCAAATGTTTATCGGATATTTCCCGAACTAGTTGTTAAAAGGTAAAATTGATAAAAAATACAACGTACTTTACCACTTTTTCCCATTAATACAATGTACAAAAAAACTGACCAAACAATGCTTGTACTTTCGTTTTGTTTCCACGTTATACAATCTGTTAAAATGAAGCTAACAGACTGCTTATCTGTACAAGATTATCTGACGTGGCTTTATCTAATTAAGTTAATTTGCTGAGGTGTAAAAAACATAATAAAAGTTTTAGTAATCCACGTGTCAGCAGATGTTGTTACCACATGTTTCAATCTCAACCGTTTATAAAATCGCTCGTGATTCTCACGTGATTCTCTGTTAGAAACAAGTTACACCACTTCTTCTTCTCAAATCGATTTTTCCCCAAATCAAAGTTTAAAAAAACCTAGCTTTCTAATATCAAAATTCAGGCTTCATGTCTTTTTCTTTCTTTTGTTTTACATTAATGGCAATAAAGATTTCATCTTTGATAGTTTCTAAGCAAATTCCAAAATGGGTAGCTTTCATTTCATCATTTTCTTCAATTTCATGTGCTACCCATATCTCAAATTCTTCAGAAACTGATCAAAACTCACTCAATAGTAGTGATTTTGAAGTAAAGATTCGATTTTTGAAGAATAAGTTAAATACAGAAAACTTAATTCAAGTTTTAGATTCTACTAAAGATCTTAATTCATCAATCAAAATATTCAAATGGGCTTCTAATAAAAAAACGATTTTATCATACTGCTGATACATATTTTTGGGTGATTTTAAAACTGGGTATGGTTGGAAATGTTAAAGATATGGAGTTTTTTTGCAGTGAGATGATTAAGGGGAAATGCCCACATGTCAAGGAAGCTTTTGCTTCTTTGATTGATTCTTTTGCCAAAAACCATAGATTAGATGAAGCTTTAAAGGTACTTGAGATTATGAATTTGGGTAAAATTAAGCCGTCAATTCGATTATGTAATGTTTTGTTGCGTACTTTAATGGAGGAGAAGAGGGATTTGCAGTCTATCTTGTTTGCTTATAAAGAAATAGTGAAAGCTGGAATTATACCTAATGTCGAAACCTTGAATTATTTGATAGAGATTTTGTGTGAAAATGATAAAATGGAATCTGCTTTGGATCAATACAGAAGAATGAACAAGAAAGGGTGCTGTCCTAATAGTAGAACCTTTGAGATACTTGTATGCAGTCTTTGTAAGAATCACGAGCGGATTTGTAGACGGCTAAGATCGAAACATGTGGAAATAAGATCTGATAACACGTGGATTACTAAAACTTTTGTTATTTTTTTACACCTCAGCAAATTAATTTAATTAAATAAAACCACGTCAGAAAATGTTGTACAGATAAGCAGTCTGTTAGTTCATTTTAACAGATTGTATAACGTAGAAACAAAACGAAAGTACAAGCATTGTTTGGTCAGTTTTTTTGTACATTGTATTAATGGGAAAAAATGGTAAAGTACGTTGTATTTTTTATCAATTTTACCTTGTTAAAATACTATTATATAACTAAAAAAAATTGATTCTCAATAGAATATTTTTTTATTAACCATATATTTCATTATTGAGCATGTAATAAACGGTAATTAGATTATTATTTTAAATGTGTATTTTATACTTATCATGCTAGAATTTTATAAATTTAGGATTAAATTTCTAAAGTTTAAAATTTTAGTAATAAGATAACATCTAACTACGAGTTCTTTGTATTTATTAATTGTAATGCTTTTGGATAAAATAATATCATATACTATAACAAATTTTATGGTGAAAAAAATATATTTGTACATTTAAGAATTGAAACATATTATACGTATTTTAAAAAATATTAAAATGATATTAATAAAAACATGATCGCATATTTTTTTTTCAAATAAAACATAATTCTATGTATCGACCCTATCAACCGGGCCCGTTAGCCCGGCCCTCAACCCTTTAAAATAAACGGCTAAGGGTCGGGTGAGGTTTTTACAATTTTTGTGTTGGCCTGCCCTAACCCGACCCTCATCATCTTTTAGGGTAGGGTTGGCCCGACCCTTAAAGTGTGAGGGCTTGAGGGTTCAAGGGCCGGGCTAGCCCTACCCGACCCATTTTACAGGCCTAGGATACAGTAGTTAGTTTGGGTCTTTATAAAAAGCAAAGCAATGATCTGGAGATCGAAGTGGTTGTTATTAGACATAGGTATTATCGTTGGACTTAACCCCCCCCCCCCCCCCATTATGGACACTATATAAATAAACCCCATGATAGTTGAAAACTTTGACTTAACACCCCATTGTTAGGTTCCATCCAGTTTACCATCCAATGATTAATTGTTTTGACCTAAATACCCTTCATCTTCTTCACTATCATCTTCTTTACATCTCATATTCAAACATCTTTTTCACTTCACTTAGCAACAACAACATCAACATCAACATCAACATCAACATCTCCCTCTCCAATTTTTTTAATCTTCAAACTTTATTCACATATTTTGATTCAACTAGCTTTATTTTATTCTTTTTCTTTATTTCATATCTAACTTTGAAATTGGAGCAATGAACATAACATTAGTGTGGTGATAGGAAGCAAATAACATAGAGTTGGAGTAATCAAATGGGTTGAATAAGCCAAAGACAAAATTAAGAAGAAAACAGCTCTTTCAATTTTCTTTTTTCTCTCTTACATCAATTTGGGTTCTCAAATCAAACTTGCATCAATTCAATTGAAATTGTATCAATGGAGCATTTTAAATTAGGACAAACTGTCGACTTATGCAACAAACTAGGGTTAAATTCCCAACTTATGCAACAAAGAAAATTAGGTTTAAAATTATCATCAAACTATTAAGTTATACCAATTTATGCAATTCCATCAACGGAGTTCTAACAGACGTTAATATTTGCTGACTGTATTAATTTTTTTTAGGCTGACTGTGTATATTTGTTTGCTGATCATAGAATGTTAACTCTTCTAACATTTGACAGCATTGACCAATTGCACTAATCCCATCATAACTTCCTTCACATCCACTCAACTCAAGTTTCACCAAACGCTTACACCCATGAGCTAAAATAGTCAAACCAATATCCGAAATCACAGAACTATAAAACCCATCAACTGCTCCAAGCAATTTCAATATCTGTAAATTCCGACAAGCAGAAATCCCTCTTAATGAAAGATCAGTACAATCATGTAATTCCAATTCCTGCAAAGTTGGACACTCTTCTGCTACACTAGATAAACCTTCTGCAGTAGCAGAAATTAAAACAAGATTTCTCAAATTAGGGCAACCTTGAGCTAAAATCCTCAAACCTCTATCAATTGAAACAGAAG
Organism: Aquilegia eximia; assembly: GCA_023053565.1. Lineage (NCBI taxonomy): Eukaryota > Viridiplantae > Streptophyta > Magnoliopsida > Ranunculales > Ranunculaceae > Aquilegia > Aquilegia eximia. Next base: position 15,245,588 of record JALIGU010000007.1, read on the forward strand.
GTAACAAATTTTGTTCACAAACAAATCTACCAGAACTGAAATCAGAATCAAGATGAATTGAAATTAACCTATGAGTTAATAAAATTCCTGAACTTTTTTCTGAATCATTAATACAAGCACTAGCAAGATGAACATCAGTAAGATTTGGAAATCTTGAAATTAAACGACCTGATTGAAGAAAATTCCAGTCAAGTAACTTAACAGACCTAACCAATCGACTTAATAAAAACAACCACCTTTTACAAACTAATGAATTAGGGTTTCGTAATGATTCTGGAAGTTTAGATAGAATTTGTAATAGAATTTCATCAGATAATAATGAAAAAAGATCGGTTGTTGAACATGTTTTAGTGAAATCTTGTTGTTTGGATTTGGAATTTGGTGAAAGAGAAACGTTGTTGTTGTTGTTGTTGGTATTGTCGAGCTGCATCTTGAAAACTACATGCTTGAGTGTAGTTTTGTCTTTGAACCATAAGTTTGGCCAGCTTGGTGGTTTCTTTAATGGTGATTTAGGGTTTCTATTTGGCATTGAGGATAATCACGTGCTCCTCACGTACTGTAGACATGACCTAGTCAGCAAACAAATATACACAGTCAGCGTAAAAAAAATTAATACAGTCAGCAAATATTAACGTCTGTTAAAACTCCGTTGATGGAATTGCATAAATTGGTATAACTTAATAGTTTGATGATAATTTTAAACCTAATTTTCTCTGTTGCATAAGTTGGGAATTTGACCCTAGTTTGTTGCATAAGTCGACAGTTTGTCCTTTAAATTATTATCAAGTAGTGAAGACATTTTGGGGGGGTTTGTTCTAATAGGTTGAGGAGGGGTATTTGAAACCGACACGAAGTGGTTTGACATCAATTTTGTGACAAAGTGTCCTTGGTTATCTCGCCTTGAATTCATTGTTAGGAAAATCAAGATGTACGCATGGTCGTCTCGTGTCCTTCGTGTTTCTTAGTTCTGTCCAGGAAAATTTATTGGGTTCTGGACGTACGTACCGAGTTAGGACGTACGTACGTCCACTGAAGCAGCAAACATCTTTTGGTCAGGACGTACGTACGCAGTTAGGACGTTCGTACGTCCAAGTAGGCAGCAGACGTGTTTCGTATGGAGACGTACGTACCGAGTTAGAGCGTTCGTACGTCATGGTAGGCAGCAGGCTTATTTTTGTGTGGCGACGTTCGAACGTCATATCGACGTACGAACGTCCAAAGTCGGTTTGCACTTTTTCGGCCCATTTTCCTTGGTTTCCAACCCTAAGTATAAATAGGGTTTCTCTTCCAAAGAACAAGTTAGTTCTTTGGCAGTCCATTCTTCTTCTAGTTCATGTGTTTTGGTTAGGTTTTTGATATTGAAAGTGTTTGTGGCTATTGAACTCAATTCCCTTTCTTCCCCCTTTTCTCAATTCATATCTTTGTGATCTTCAAGAGTTATTGTGAATTCGGCTTCGAGTCTTCTTGTGTGATCATCAAGAAGTCGAGTGTCTTGTGCGTACATCAAGGTGCTCTGGTGAAGTCAAGGTGTTAGAGATAACCAGGAGTATCAACTCGCAGTGAGTGCAGGTAGTTGATAGGTTTGTACATCTCTTTTCATCTAGTGGATTATTTTGTTGTCGCGAGGACAACCGTGGACGTTTCCCTGTTTGGGTTTTACCACGTTAAAAATCTCTGTGTGTTATTTACTTTCTGCGTATTGTTTGATTGTTTGTTTGAATTTACAATTGTTATACTAGCACTATTTGTAGTTTCTCAATTGGTATCAGTCGCTGGGGGTTGGTTAAGGAGCGTAAAGGCTCACGCTAACGATCAATAGTGCTTTATGGAATCTCACAAGTCTGCTACTTCAAGTCTTCCTCCACAATTCAGTGGAAAGGACTTTGGTCATTGGAAAGTACGTATGCGAGCTTATCTCCAAGCATTAGGAGAAGAAGTCTGGCTTTCTGTTGTCACAGGGTGGAAAGAACCTCTGACTACTACAGGTACTGATGATACTGCTGTTACATCACTAACGCCACGTGAAAAGTGGACGCCTGAACAGAAGTTGTTGGCAAATTATAACAACAAGGCACTCAATGCTATTTTCATGGCATTAAATGCTAGTGAGTTTCGTCGGGTGCAAGGCTGTGAAGAGGCTAAAGATGCATGGAACAGGCTTATCTGTACACATGAAGGTGACGAAACAGTCAAAGAAAGTAAGCTGGAACTGTTAACATCTCAGTTTGAGAATCTACGGATGGATAATTCTGAAACCTTTGATGATTTCTTTATTCGTCTCCAAGACATCATCAACTGCAGTGCGGCTATTGGTCATGCATATACTGACACACAAGTGGTACGTAAGATATTGCGTGCTTTGCCTCCTCGGTTTCGTTCACGTAAGGATGCCATCACTGAGAGTAATGTGATTAAGAACATGTCCATCGAGACACTTGCTGGGAAACTAAGGACATGTGAGATGGAACAGGCTTTGGAAGAACCTTTGAAGAACAAATCTGTAGCATTCAAAGCTATATCGTCTAAAGAACCTTCCACAGGACCTTCTGATGATGAAGAACAGGATGTGGATGATAACTATGCGTTTCTGTCACGTAGCTTTCAGAAGATTCTGAAATATCAACAGAATCGAGATCCTCGAAAGCGATTTCCTGATTCCTCAAATGCTCCTAGAAGTCGTGGTTTTGAGCGGTTCTCTGTGGATGGGAGAAGAGCTCGAGTTGATCGTAAAGATATCCAATGTTACAAGTGTCGTGATTATGGACACTTTGCAAATGAATGTGACAAGAAGGTGGATCGCAAACCTGGTGATAATTCCAAAGCGAACCTCACAGTAACATGGGATGATTCAGATGAAGATGATGATGGGAATCTCTCAAATGTTGTCTCCAATTATGTGGTCTTCAGTGCATCCCTGGATGAACATCCAGGAGGTATTGTATCCTCTTCTGCTGATATTAATGTTTCTGATTCTGGTGTTCATGCTACTACTAGTGAATTATGTGATATGTATAAGTTTTCCATGCAACAAGTAAAGTTGCTTGAAAAAACTAACACCGTCTTGCAGGATCAGGTAGATAGTCTTGGACAGGATATATGCAATCTTACAGGTGATTCCAACATGTTGAAGGAAGAATTTGTGAAGGAAAAGGAGGATTTCCAAGTGCGTATTGTCACTCTGGAAAAACTGAATAATGATCTGGAAACACGGTATCGATCCCTTGTACTGGAGCATGAGAAAGTAAAGGCTGAGTTGTTTGCTGCTAACAAACAATTGGTTGGGTTTGGTAAAGCAAGTGCTAATCTAAACTCTCTGTTGGGAATCGGTAAATCCCATTCAGATAAATCTGGTTTAGGTTATGACACATCTGTTCCTCTTGCTACTGCTAGCACTTCCCGCACTACCTTTGTGCGACCAACAAGTGTCGCTCTTCCTGCTCCTGTGCAGGTGTCTAGTGTGGTATCACCACCCAAGGTTACTCATGTAAAACATGTTCGGAAAAAGAATTCTAGACACAAAGGCTTTAAATGTCTAACATGTGGTCGCATGGGTCACACTTCTGCTTTTTGTTGGAATAATTTGTATCCTGCTCATCATCCTTCTTTTGCAGGTAATTCATATTGGAACAAGTCTTCTACTTTCTCCATGCAGGCTCCATACATGTGGAATGGCTATGCTCCGTGGGGTTTACCCAGAACTTCTCCTTATGGAAATCGTCCTCAAACAACACCCATGCCTACTCCACCACCACATTTCTGGGATAGGAGTATGGATGCATCCAGGAAAATAGTATCTCACATGGCTCGGTTGGTTGAACCAATGCCTTTATCATGGTATCTTGACAGCGGTTGTTCGCGTCATATGACAGGTGATAAGACTCTGATTGATAACCTGACTCTTGGTTATGGAGGTAAGGTTAGGTTTGGTAATGGTAAAATGCTTCCGGTTGAAGGTAAAGGTAACTTTTCTGAGGTTGAATCGCTCAATAGTCATGAGCTTCTTTTTGTTAAGGGTCTTAAGTCCAATCTATTGAGTATTAGTCAGTTATGTGATGCTAAATTTAAGGTTGTGTTTGAGGATAATAGGTGTGATGTTTTTGATTCCAATCATATCTTGGTGTTAACTGGTAGTCGCTCATCTGATAACTGCTTCATTGTCACTACACCTCTTCCGCATTCATATACCTAATGTGTTCATTGGAACTGTCTGTGTTTAGGATGTTTAGGTTTGGTCATTTATTATTGTTGTTGGTATTGAGGACATACTACATTCTCTATTGTGTGGATTCCATTTTACAGATGTTTCTAGTTTGGCGTCCTCAACTGTCTTTGTGTCATGCATAGTTGTAGGGTTACATTATACTCTCTTCGTATTGGTAGTTTCTTGCATGATGCATTTACATGTGGTTGGCTTGTCTTTTTCAATACATGTATAACTCCAGTTTTCTATGGTTGCTTTTCATGATCGTTGTTTTTTCTTTATTTACTCACCTCTTGTAAGTGGTCAATTACTCACAAAATCCCCAGCCATTTTAATGTCTTGAGAGCATACTCATTTGGCTAAGAACCCGTTGGGGCTGTGAGGGTCATGCTCTGACGGATGCACTCAGGAGATGTTAGTTCTTGTGTTGCACGTTATCATGGTATTGCACTTCTTGAGTGTGTTTTGCCGAAAAGATGTAGGCTACACCCTACCCTCGTGTTCTGGTAAAAGATGGAGATACTTTATACTCCCACACGGGAATGGCATTTTTTTTAAACAAAAAAAAAAAAAAAAAAAAAAAAAAAAAAAGAGGAATGTTAAGTGTCTGTCACACTTGTGTAGTTGGAAGACAAGAAGAATACCAATTTTTCTGTGTTTCCTTGGTTTTGTTGTGCTCGGTTTCACCTTCTCCTTAGTCTACTTGCAAAAGACTTTCAAGGTATTCAATGATCATTTTTTTTAGTTTGTTTCCGGAGGTTGGTATTGGTCTATCAGGTTCTTCTGCATGCTTGCATCATTCTAGTAAGTACCATGTCATGGTGTATGATGTCGTTCTTCAATTTTGCATTGTCTTGAGGTTGAGGGTTGTTTATACTGTATTCAACTGTAATTGGAATCCTTATGATAAGTAGAAGTGTTTTCTTGTGATGTCTCTCAATATTTGTTCTTGGTAGTTCTTTGGTTTCTTATCTGATTGTTGGGTGGTTCTTCGTTTTTTTTATATATTTATATATATTTAAAAAAAAAAAGAAAAAAAAAAGGGTTCGTACGAACGCTTTCATGACGTTCGTACGTTTAGGTGGGCAGATCTTTTTTAAACGTACGAACGCTTCTAGGACGTACGAATGTGATCTTAGTCAGATTGTTAGTTTTTGGGTCCCGACGTTCGAACGTGTTCAGAACGTACGAACGTTTGTCATACAGTCCGGCCCATTTGTGTTTAAATTCAAATTTTTTGAACAAAAGGCTTACTGTTACATCAATCGTGCCCCTTTCTTCTCTCTTGCACGAACATTAGGAAGTCTCCACCTTCCCTCAACGTCTTTTATTTGGTCTTTCTCTTCTTCTTCTCCTTTGGTGGTTGTTTATTGCTTCTCTCAAGCAGTTTTTTTTTTTTTGGTGTACTCTCTGTTCTTTATCAAGTAAGTAACTCGACTCCTTCCCACATTCTTCTCTTTCTCTCTTTCCTTCCTCTCTTTGTATTGCATGATTATTCTCTTAGTTTTGTTGAATTGCATGGTTAGTTTAAATTTTTTTTTTGGAATTGTTTGATTTGGTTTATATTGATTGTGTTGGTTAGTGTTTCTCTTCATCTCCTTGAAATTGGTGGCAAACTTGGCTCTCTCTGTTTCTTGTCACTTCTACTCTATTGTTGGGTGTAATTGGTTGTGTGCTTGGGCGTTTTGACATTCTAAATTGTTGTCCATGGCATGTATCACGTTTCTGCACACCAAGTGTTTGTTGAAATGCCTCAATGACTTTTTATTGGTTTTTCTGTCAATTCTCTTACATTTTTGATTTGTGCTTGTGTAGACAATGGCTTCAAAGAGCGCACGCACCACTCCCACCTCCACGGCATCTGCGTCTAAGGGAGCATCATCTTCTCGCGCTCCACGGGGTCGAAGCTCCACTCCGGCCTTGTCGCCTCCTCCCACATCTCTTGGTGCTCATCCTCGAGCAAAAGCTATTGTTCCTGAGCGATTCTTTGACTTGGCAGACATCGCTGCTACCCCTCTTGGGACTACTCAACTTGGCAACATATCCCTATTCTTTGAGACTCGGAATTGGCTAAGGGTGGCTCAACCAATCACCAAGTACTCGGTTTCAATAGCCTTCTATGAGACAAAGACACCCTCGCAGAATCGCTCGAGTTTTTCGGTCTTGATTGAAGGTCGGCGATACACCATTTCTCCTAAGGTGATACGTGAGGCGTTGGGTATTGATGGTGACTTTATTCCTGAAGGTGTTGTTTCTGTCAGATGGCCCGTTCCGGATACGATTCAAATTGACTTTGTCAATCAGGTTCAGCAGATGTTTATTGATGGTGTCACGGAAAGGTATCATGCCAAGCACTACAGCGCCATCCTCTTGCACATGGTTGCCCACTCCAACATCTACCCCTCCAAGGGCAACAAGATTATCATGACCGACGACATGGTCAAATTAGTGGTCTGTATGTCGGTGTACCATCTTCATCTCTCTGAGGTCATCTACACTCGAATGCTTCAGATCGATGCAGCTAAGGGTACTCTTCCTTTCCCTAGCTTTATAATGACTATACTCAAACACTTGGGTTTTCAGGGACAGTATATGGGGGTGAGCCCTCCAAGGTTTGTTGGCCACGATTGGGTCAACGCCATCAAGAAGGGCTGTCAGTCTCGCAAGTTGGCCTTTGAGTCCGTGGGTGCGCGTCTGACGCATCACCTCATTTGGGGAGGCAGGGCTCTTGTTCGCCATGATGATTTTGATCGGGCTTTGACCTCTGGACGCCCCATCTCAGCCTCTGCTAGAGGTAATCGGGCTGTTGCAGCAATTGATGCTCGGGTTTCCTCTCTCCGACGTCATCAGGATCATATGGATGCTCGATTAGATCGTTTTGGGGTCATTCTCTCTCGTCATGATGTCATGATCAGTGATATTCATGCGATGAACGTTGCTCAGATGCGTCATCTACAGCTGGACTTCACTCCCACAGACTTGCCTCCGTTTCCGGAAGAGGTGCTTCCAGTTCCAGGTGAGAGTGATGGTGATGACTCAGAGAGTGAGGACGAGGGGGATGGTGAACACAGTGATGGTGCCTCGGAGTCCGAGTAGTTGGTTTTCTGGCTTCATCTTCACATTTTTGTACTTAACTTTGCTCTTTTGCTATATCGGTTTGTTTCTATTTTTTTTTTTTTGGTATTGAGCATGTTCTTGGATATTGCTATTTTCATATTAGTTCAAGTTGGTTTCTTTGTTTTGCAGTAAATTTTTTTTTTTTTTTTGGTAATGGACCTCTCTTATTGGGCCCATGATAGGTTTACCCCTGTTTTTCCTATAAATAGGGGAGTCTTCTCCTCCTTCACTCCTATTGTGTCTTCTTACCTCTTGCTAGTTCTCTCTTTGTTCTTCAGAATTTTCTATGGCAGAATATGAACTTCATGGAATTTTTGTTCCGACTGTTGGTTATGTGTCGTTCATGGTGATGGAGTACAAAAACAATGCTAAGATTTGTCGTTTATGTCGCGTTCCCCATGGGTATGACTATATTCATCGACCTTTTCTTAATCCTTGTTTGGTTCGTGTCAATCATTGGGAGAGATTACCGGGACATCTTCAAAATCACATCTTGGAGTTGGTTGGTTATCCGAAGGTTCCAGGACTTGCTGCTCCACTTACCGACTGTGGCTTGGACAGCAGAATTGAGGAGTTGTTTTGTAAGAGTGAATGGCTGGAGGATTATGATGATCATGTGATTGCTCGGTGGAATAGACCTTCAGCTCGTGCGGAAGCTTACTTCTCCAAGCTTTCTCTAGGTCATTGGGAACGGGTTTTTCGAATTCGTTAACTCAAGCCTTATGTTTTTGTCGTTTTGTCTTTTCTGTTATGGATTCCTATGTTTGGTTATTAGTTGATTTCCTGAACTTTTAACAGTTGGGTTAGGTTTATCTTCTTATCTGTTTTTGTCTTCATTGTTTGGTATTAATTTCTTTTTCTTGGTTATTTTTTTATTGTTGTTATTTTCTCGTTTCTTTTATTGGTTGGTTATTTTGTTCACTTGTTGTGACAAAAAGGGGGAGATTTATGACTCTAATTACTAACAATCGTCTTCTTGTTGTTAGGTTATTTTTGGGTCATGTTTCAGGTATGCTACACGTATGGGGGAGTGAACGTGTTGATGAATTTAGACGTTATATTGTTATGGGGGAGTTCGAGTGTCAAAAATATTTTGGAGCTCATGAAGTATGGGGGAGTTGCTCGAAGGAACTTCTGTTGAATCCTTGATTGCTTCGGAAATTCCTAGTTGCTTCCGTTCGATCTCTGATGGTTAAAGCATCTTCCTAAAGCTGGATAACAAGAATTGGTGACTTGTTATGTGTTTCTATTTTGAGTGATTTTGTAGGCATGTTTTATAAATGCCATGGTTTGGGATTGTAAGCACGTTTTATAAGTGCTATTAGAGTCATAGGTTTTTGTCACAAAATCAATGTCAAAGGGGGAGATTGAAACCGGCACGAAGTGGTTTGACATCAATTTTGTGACAAAGTGTCCTTGGTTATCTCGCCTTGAATTCATTGTTAGGAAAATCAAGATGTACGCATGGTCGTCTCGTGTCCTTCGTGTTTCTTAGTTCTGTCCAGGAAAAGTTATTGGGTTCTGGACGTACGTACCGAGTTAGGACGTACGTACGTCCACTGAAGCAACAAACATCTTTTGGTCAGGACGTACGTACGCAGTTAGGACGTTCGTACGTCCAAGTAGGCAGCAGACGTGTTTCGTATGGAGACGTACGTACCGAGTTAGAGCGTTCGTACGTCATGGTAGGCAGCAGGCTTATTTTTGTGTGGCGACGTTCGAACGTCATATCGACGTACGAACGTCCAAAGTCGGTTTGCACTTTTTCGGCCCATTTTCCTTGGTTTCCAACCCTAAGTATAAATAGGGTTTCTCTTCCAAAGAACAAGTTAGTTCTTTGGCCATCCATTCTTCTTCTAGTTCATGTGTTTTGGTTAGGTTTTTGATATTGAAAGTGTTTGTGGCTATTGAACTCAATTCCCTTTCTTCCCCCTTTTCTCAATTCATATCTTTGTGATCTTCAAGAGTTATTGTGAATTCGGCTTCGAGTCTTCTTGTGTGATCATCAAGAAGTCGAGTGTCTTGTGCGTACATCAAGGTGCTCTGGTGAAGTCAAGGTGTTAGAGATAACCAAGAGTATCAACTCGCAGTGAGTGCAGGTAGTTGATAGGTTTGTACATCTCTTTTCATCTAGTGGATTATTTTGTTGTCGCGAGGACAACCGTGGACGTTTCCCTGTTTGGGTTTTACCACGTTAAAAATCTCTGTGTGTTATTTACTTTCTGCGTATTGTTTGATTGTTTGTTTGAATTTACAATTGTTATACTAGCACTATTTGTAGTTTCTCATTATTTAGGTAAGAAAAAATAGACTGGATGAAAAATTTAACGGAGTCAAACGGCAGGGTGTTAAGTTCAAGTTTTTAACTATGGGGAGGGTTTATTTATAGTGTGTCCATAATGTGGGGGGTTAAGTCCAAATTTCCCATGAATCAAGGATAATTGTTGTCGATCAGTATTGCCCTTGGAATGCTCTGCAAGTGCTGCAGGTATCCTTTTGTAAGTCTTTGTTAGTTGGACAACTGAAACTCTTTTCCTTTTGATAACAGGGAAAATCGTTATTTAATTGATACTTGGAAAATTTTACAGGATGTTTTATGTTTTTTTGCAAATTATATGAGCATCTATATTATAACCGACACTTATAAAACTTGGTAAAGAGACAAAGGACGGTCAAGATTTGCACTTGAGATTATAGAGATTGGATTTTAATGAGATTATAGAGATTGGGTTATTTAATCCGTGCAATACACGGGTGTTATTTTATATGTAAGTTTTACATGTTATAATTTGATTTTGGTTTTTATTTTTGCTATTGAAATTGATTGAAAGTAGAATTTTATTACGTATATGTATATTTATTTTCTAATTCCTCCATAACATTATTGTTGTCCTGATTTAAAGGTTTTATTTTTAAGTTTTAGATCAAATTAATTAAAATTGTATTCTCATTTTTTGTGAAGTCATCGAAGATGTAATGTGAAATAATAATAATAATAATAATAATAATAATAATAATAAATTACTATCATTTTATAATATTTTTTGAGGATTTATTTAATGTATTTGTTTACCCATATAATTTTCTTAATAATTTAAATAATATAAATTGACGTTTTTAATTTGGAGTGTAAATTATATATCCAAGCTCACAATCCAAATTCTTGACATTATTTTGCTTATGTTACTATATTTTTATTTTTTTTAACAAAAGATTTAATTTTAACTTTTGATAAAATACCAATATTTTGGATAAGATGTTCAATTGATTTGGTTCGTAAACATATTGATTTAATCAAGTTATAGTTAAGGGAATTCCTAACTTTAATAGAGAGTATAGATTCCATCATACAACTCTATCTGTCTCATACGTCTTTCCCTGTTATCAATCGGTTCTAGCTTATCATCAAACCTCTATCACCTCTCTACTCTCATATTTTCATCATTGAACACTTTATTTTATTTTCTCTTTTTCAACAAAGAAAAATTTGAAATTCAAGTTTTTTTGTGTTTAATTTTATTTTTATTTTCAGTATCTATAGCCAAAGCCAATTATACAAATAATACATACAACCCATCCTTAAACCTGGACTATATGAGCTTTATACAATTTATTAATATTTATATATTTAATTTGATATTTGACTAACGATTCTATTAGTGATTTCAACCTAATATTATCGTTTTTGCTTTCATGTCAATGCTTCAAATTTTATTTATAAGTGAGTAGTTTTAATTTCATCTATACATTTTCAGAAAAATCAAAATTTTCGCAAACAACAAATTTTGTTTTATGGATATAATGGTGTGTTGAGGTGATAATAAGGACTATCACTAATGTAAGTACTTACTTTTCAACAATATTTTTTGTGTTGAATTGCTGGAAATTCAAGGACCAAACTATTGTGGAACTAGATGTTTCCATCGAAGAAAAACTATTATGGATTATCACCTAACAAAACCAAGTTTCAATTTGAAAATCATGTCTTCACCAATGGTAAATATATACTTTTTTTTTGGATAGAAACTAATGGTAAATATTGATTGATTAGTTAGATTTTCTTTATATACAAATGGTTGAATGAATTCCGTAACTTCTTTGTTGCAGCCACACAAAATCAAGAAGTAATAAAACCGATAGTTAAGAATTCAAAGGAGCTTATGAGATCAGCAGAACAACTATTCTGAATGATAAATGAACCATCAGATTCACCAAGAAATCTTTCAAGCTCTTTGAAAGTGGCCTTGGAAATTTCTGACTATAGTTATGAATCTAATAAACAATGAAGCACAAAGGTTTCACTTTTGGCAATAGTAGAATATGAACAACCTCTACAAAGTTTTATTAGATATGATTAATTGAATACTTTTAGTGCAATGTGAAGATAGTTTATTGGAAAATCAATCATTTCAGTTAGGCTTCTAACCATGGTTTAGAAAATTACAGAATGTGGGACTGAAAAATATACAGGGAATTCAACAGGGTGGTTGACACCTTGCAAAGAATGATATCCATGAACCTCTTCTTATTCGATCTTTCAGATCATTAAAGCACGATATGATGACTATTCTATCGTACATTATGATGAGGGTTGCTTGACCAAATTGACCAACCTTCATATATGGAATATGACATGAGGACTATTCTATGAAACAGTTGTACAAGCCATACTTAGAGGCATATTTTCCAAAGAAGATAACACCTACATATTCCTTCATTAATTATGGAATAGGAAATAACCTTTAAAATGCATCCAGAAAATGAAATGACTATGCAAACATCATAATTAGCCGTTGCAAATGGTGTAAAGCTAGGTTCATCATCAAAAGAAGGTGATCCATATATATCGTATGCTATGGTTTAGGGTCAAATGCTCAACTCAAAGATTTTCTTCACAAAAAATGAAGTCCAGAAATGGTATAACAACTATTTTCAAGAAAGAATGGAATATGTGAAACTAATAAAAAAGATTCGTGCAAGCAATTGAAAATATCAATTTAGAAGACAAAAGTCATGAAGATGAAGCTACGAAAATTTAATATGTTCTTTATTTTCATCTCTGTTAAAATTTATTTTTGTCTACAATAAATACTAAGATAGGATTTATTTTTCAGTAATAAAAAGGTTTAATTATCTCTATGATTTACATATAGAAGACTTTGCAAATCATATTAGAGCAATCAAAATTTTTTGTTTGGCGTTTATTATCATTGAGTTACTCAATACAAGTATAAAAATAAATTCAAATTAACTATTGTAATCAATTTAACTATCAATTGTCTATTTTTATCCTCTAAATTTATGTACGGATATAAAAGTAGTAGTTTAAATATAATTTAAAACGTCCCGGAGGGACGGGTCATACCTAGTGTTAGTATATATTTTGACAATAAATCTGTATCGTAGTTTAATGAATAATGGTGTAACACTGTAACAGAGGCTCGATCTGTTGCAGGATTGGGATTCCACGATCTCTCAAACCAAACCATGACTGTTCCCAATCATAAGAGAACACGTCACAATAAGACAACATTTTTGTGCAATAAAAAAATTTCCAACCTCCTTTCCACGTTTCTTTCAATTAAGTGACGAGTGTCGAGTGACGAATGACGAATGACGAGTGACGTGGGTAGTAGTACTTAGGGTAATTTCCCGAATAAGCACAGGTTTATCACTTTTCTTCCCAAATCAGCACATTTGACTGCAATCTTCCCCAACAAGCACAATTCTATCTTTGACTTGCTGAATTTTTGTCTTTTAGCATATTTTGTTTCCTATTATACCCTTTAGCCTATAATCATTTGTTTTAATAGGTTTTCAATAGGTTTTCAGTAGATGTGACATTTGAGATAATGACATGACAGTAGATTACAACCATTGGATCATGATAATAAGTTACAACCGTTGGATATAATTTGCTAATTCCTATCCTCCACAAGTAGTGTTATTTCCTCTACAATTTATAATTTTAAACAAGCATCTGCTACAGTAAACAACAGCCACTCAGCGCCACGTGTCATTAACCGTTGGGTTTTAATTGGGCGGGAAAATCGAGCGGGAACAGGTAGAGTGATACTTAACCTAGGGTTTTCACACCGATTCAGAATCCACAACCACCCACTCTCTCTTCTTCTTAAACCGATTCTTCTTCCATTAAACTGCTCATAACTCTTTTAATTTCTTTCCCATCTTCCATTTCTACACAATCATCTTCTAATTTCTACACAATCATCTTCTAATTTTCCATCTTCCATTCTAATTTCTACATAATCATGCCGAAAAAGATTGAAGGCGATGAAGTCAGCAGAAAATTTAGCATCACTGTGAGATGCTCACCATCTAAGTTTGAAGCCCACTATCTAAACCCAAACGAAAGATTGCCCCCCAATGAGTTAGAATCTTTTAAAAATTCCCCTTTTGGGCAGTTTTTGAGTTTGGAGGGACAAGAAAAAATCGCCATGATAACTTCGGTAGTTACAGAAATTGTTTCAAATAGGGTTGGTCGACTGAAGTATTCAATTCTTGATAAAACATACGATAACAATAGTGTTTTCCTGTCAAAAATAGGTTGGATTTGAAGCCCCTACCCTTCTATAACATGAAAATCAATACAAAATAAAGTCAACGGATAACAGGCTATATGTAGAGGATATAAACATGTATGTGGAAGATACATTCCCAAAAAATTACAAAACCCATTTCAGTACTTAGATTGTAGCTGGAAGTCTGGAACAGGGCTAAGTGGTGGCCCTTCACCAAATAGGGTGTGACTGAAGAGTTGATAGTCATCTACACATTCAAGACAAGTTGATTTGTTATGACCTCTGACTCTACACATTGAACATCGCCTACTCTGGACAGGGACACCCTCAGCTTTACCTCTCTTCCTGGCTGTTTTAGGACGCCCTGCCTTTGAAGTTTTTAGTGGTGGAAGAATTCTTCTTCTTTGTCTGTCGGTTGGCCATTATTCCTTCCCTCTTGTGGGTGTCCATTCTTCTCTATAAGTTTCTATGTATGTTTCCTTCAAGTAGTACACCTCAACAAATTTGTATGGATCAAATCCAACTTCCTTTATAGCTGCCATGGCATGCTCACATGGTATTCCCATGGTTTGAAACCATTTGCATGTACATGTTCTTTTGTTGAGGTCAACCACACATGACCTTTTAAGCCCTCTAACAGACCAAATACCTGCTGAAGCTCTTTCAAGTGTGCACTTTCTTGCAACTGCAACATTGTGCACTATTTGTTCTTGACACCATGTTGTGACAGGTGAATTGAACTTCAAAGAATCATTGCGATAATCTCGATAATGCCTAATTACATTATCTCGTATCATTGAAACAATGGTAGTAACTGGCATCATTCTTTCTCCAATGATCATTTTGTTCCAGCTCTCCACATGATTTGTTGTCACAATTCCATATCTGCAAAATCAATGTAAAGGATAGCAACCTTATAGTACCGGATAGGATTTGTATTATAGCGTACACAGAAATATGTTAGCAAACTTACCTGGATTTCTCTTGGAAAGCACTTGCCCACTTTTCTAAAGGCCCAACATCCATAAGTTTTTCATGTGCTTTGGAGGATAGGACCCATATTCCTAGCATATTTTCCCAAAATTCTTGTTGGTTGAGGGTTTTTGCTGATTCTTGCACCAAGAACTTGATTTTCTTGTGACCAAACTTGCCACTCATGTGATAGGAACAGTACATATGGACAGCATTTGGCAGAATTTTAGGAACACCTTGGATGATGCTTTTGTATCTATCAGATAACAAAATGCAGGTCTAACATAATCATTGTGAGAAGGCTCTGTATGGGGAGCACAACCAACATTTACCCTAGATTTTGCAATGTACGCAGAAAAGATTTTGTCTAATTCACGTTTCACTTCATCGTTATCGCGGTTTTCCGTAACTCTTACATTCTTCTGGAGTGGCACATTGTTGGGAAATGGTACATCTGTATCAGGAGGTACAGTGGGCGGAACTGGAGGGTTGTCTTGAAGTGGCACAGTGGTAGGAGTTGGAGGGTTGTCTTGTAGCGGCGCAGTGTTATGTTGTGGTTGATTGTTGACGTAATCCCCTACTCGAGCGAAACGATCCTCTAGATTGCACCGTATATCCGCTGCATTAGCATTTCTATCCGTTACCACATCTTCGCTATGCACGGTTTCTTGTGTCGATAGATCACCGAACATTGGGTAGCTGTCATTGTACATTTCGTTCTCAAATTCTTGATCTTGGGTGTCAAGAATTGGTGTTTTCATCTCACCAATGCCTTCAGATGAAGATTGGATGACACCATCATCTTCATTATGAGATGGAGGAGGTGGTGTAGGACCAAACATTGGCTGGCTGTCAGTATACATCTCAGATTCAAACTCATCTTCAAGTCTATCGAATGAATTATAAGAGTAATCACTATTTGAGTCGAACACATCCTCTTCTGTATCCCATTGGCCTTCCTCACATTTACCCTCATTGTCATCATCCAGTACTTCTTCTTGGCTTCTCTCTATCTCTGGATCTAATCTTTCTTCTACACTTTCCAATTCATCTGAATCCCCTAAACCATTATCCCTACGCATATCAGATAGAATCCCTGCTATGTCTTCAAGATTATCAAATCTAGCCGATTTTGGTACACATATAGGCGATCCAGTTGTTGTTCTAGCCGATAAGGGAGTCAAGTTCATTGGAGGTTGAGGAATGTAAACATCATCTCTCACTTGAACATTAGGGGGAGGGGTTTCCAAGAATAAAGGGTCATTTGAGTGCCCCTTTCCCTTTACAGTCACTTCTGGGTCTTGAGAAGGAGTTTCCAATCTATATTCATCAGGAACATGGAAAGGTTTTGTTGGTGTACAAAAAGAAGAGTAGTCTGGTTTCCTACCCAAGCCTATATTATTGACAACAGGTTCAGGGAAAAGTTTTCTCTTCAAAGATTGACTAGTTTTGGGATTGACAACAGGTTCAGGGAAAAATTTTCTCTTCAAAGATTGACTAGTTTTGGAATCCCCCTTGGGCAGCTCTCTTGGTATCTCACTCACTTGGCTTGAGGCTTCATTAGTCTCTGACTGTATCATAACTGGTGTTAAATGATCAACCACCCAAATAGAAATCACCATTGCAGCTGAATTTGTAATGTATGCAATCATTGCCATGTAATGATCTTCGCATTCAACCTTAGTTGGATTATTGTTGATTACAGCTCGCAATGACCAAGTTGTTCTTGGTGCCTTACATAAGGATTCAACAAATTCCAAGAAGTCTCCGTAGGATGTCTTGTTATTAGCGATCCTTATTTTTGACTCACCATGTACATATGCAATCTCAACTTCTTCAACTGTAACAACCAATTGCCCACCATATTGGAATATGATATTAAATGTGTTCTCTGCATAACATCAATTAAAATGGGTTTAATATCACATCTCTATAAACGAGTGTACTGAAGGTTTCGGCTACAATATCAGTATTAACGGTTACAGATGACAATTTATCGTCTAGAAAGTTAAGAATGTATGTCAAAGTGATAATCAGTACCACATGATAAACCCACTTTTAGATCTTCTAATCATTAGATAAAAAACTTCAAAACCCCCCATAAAAACAGAGACAAAGAGCCATACACGGTAGACACTAGTGATTTAAAGCTTGAAAACAACATACTAGAAACCCATAAACCAAATTCTGGGGTTTTCATACCCCCAACCCAAACATCAACTAGAGTTGAAACCCCACCCACAATTGAATGCTTGCATTTAAGCTGGTGGGTGTGTGTGTGTGAGTGAATACTTTAATGCCACTGAGATTGAAACCTAAAACAGACAACTTTAATACCAATGATTGGTATTGATGCCACTGAAATCAAACCCCCCATTACCATTATAAATGAACAACCTTCAAACCTCAAAACTTACCAGGAATCTGAACGTTCATAACTTGCTTGCCCTTATTGTTTACTTTTTTTCCCATGATGAACATATTACCGATGAAAACCCCAACGTCAAAAAAAAAAATCGAAGCTTTACGACAAAGAGATTGTGATCTGATGAAAAAAGGTTATCTTCTTGTTCATTCTCTGCGATGAACAAAGAAGGTGAAGAAGAAGAAGAACAGAGAAAAGTTTTGGTTAACTTCTCTTTTAAGGTAAGACAGTTGTTTTTGTCTTTTCTGGGTGGAGGATAGAGTAGTGTGTTGTGGAGGATTGAGAATGCTGGTTTCTGTGTTATTTCATCCAACGGTGGTAATCAAAGATGCTTTTTCATCTAACGGTGAGAGTTTAGTTTGCTGAATTGAATGAGGAGAGAGAAAAATCAGACAAACAGAAGATATGATGTGACGGCTTAAAGCTGTCATAAGGGTAGAAATGTCCAAAAGAAAAGTCAAAGATAGAATTGTGCTTGTTGGGGAAGATTGCAGTCAAATGTGCTGATTTGGGAAGAAAGGTGATAAACCTGTGCTTATTCGGGAAATTACCCTAGTACTTAATAGTAATTGGATTTTAAACGTCACGTGGGCTCGTGAGGGGACTTTAAGGTCCCCACTCCCCACCCCCACAAAACGTTGCCTTTTATTGAAATTTTAAATTCAGCAAAAATATCTAAACAAATCATCCAACTATCCTTCTCTTGACTTCCATTCTTCTTCTTCTTCTTCTTCTTCTTCTACACTTCTTCACTCCAAAAGAATTTCTCTTCATTCAACCTTCAAGAAAGCAAAGTGTTTGCATTCAAATTCAGGTATGTTAACTAGACACTTAGAAAACTGCTACTTTTAATCTTAAAATGGGTTTTTGTGAATTCATTGTTGATATTAAGAAAAGCTCATCAGTTTGATAAGATCAGATAAAGAATTGAACTTGTTAGTATTTAAATAAATGGGTGTCTTAGAATGGGTGGAATGGTTGCTTAATTTGTTGTTTTTTATGTAAAAATGCCCCCCCCCCCCCCCCCCCCCCCCCCCTTTTTTTTTTACTAATGGATGTTAATGCTTCTTATTTAAACAATCAGTGCTGTTAGTTACGTAGACTGCAGATATGTATTCATTTTGGTGTGAAAACAATTTACCAATATTGAGAAAATTTCAGAGGTCCATGTCATGCATTCTTTACAGTGTATATTCATACTTTTAAATCCAAACAGATCATGCGTAATTCTTTATAACAATTTCTGCAATACAATAGTGATGCATAGTTAAACTTATAAGTGGATAGTGCATTACGGAAAAAGGGATAACTACTACCCAAAATTTGAAAATTTTCCCTGTCTTTATCAAGTAAGTAGCACAACTGCACAAGTCTTTTAAAGTAATGTATGATTTGTACACAAACCAATATTACTGTAAATAAGTACTAATATAGATGAACTATGGGGAGATTTCTTATTCTTCGTTTGCGGTCTCGTGGGAGTTTATTCTGTGTAGGGATTTATGTAGGCTTTGAATTGAATCTCCTAGTAGTTTATTTTGTAATCTTCTCAGTTGTTGACCAGGGATATCTCATCCCTTGGCATTGTTTGTGTATAACTCTTCTTACATTAAGTTTATGTATATATATGCTCATTTACCTCCCAAAAAGATTGTTTGTATATAACTCTTCTTACATTAATTTATGTAAATGTATGCTCATTTACCTCTCAAAAAAATTGTTTGTACTGTATATAACTCTTCTTACATTCATTTATGTATATATATGCTTGTTAACCTCTCAAAAGAAAAAAAGAAAAAAAAAGAAAAAATCCTATTACATTGTCTAGTGTCTACCAAATTGAGAGCTGCATTATGAACCAATCAGATTTATCAATTACAGTTAGAAGTTAATTGTTAAATATGCCGCACAAACAAAAGTAGTTATGGTAAATCTTTAAGACCATTTATTTGCGTGTGGTGTTTCTTCTTTATGTCTTCTGTTTTGCCCATTGTCTTAACTTTTATATAAATATGCCATAACTTTGAAACATGTATCATCAATGGGATGTTTATGGTAAGCATCATCCAATCTGTGTGATTATTGAAATGTGGATGGAGGATATCTACTAGGCATTATATCCCCACTGAGAAAGTGTTGAGACATGTACATAAAAAACATGCTGAAAGTATAAATCACTTTCCTTGGTGCCGTTCATCACTTAAGCACATCGAAATAGTGTGAAATCGTGCTGCCGAACAAGGGGAGTTACATCGAAATAAGTATATAACAGTTGACAGTTGTTTGAACTGCCCAATACTTTATGAACCTACTGTATGATAAATTAAATAGTTGAAAAATATGGAAAAATTCAGAAATGCATAGATTTACTAGGCAATTATGAGAAATACATCCTAATGGTGTTTTTATTAGGTCATGATATGAGGAGGGTTACCCAATGTTTATATCCCTTTTAAGAATTGATTGAAATCTGAGCATTATGAACCAAGGAACAGTAAAGTAAATTTTTTAAAATTACAATGAAACTATGAATAGCTTGGACAATCGAACTTGAATCCATTATGGTTCCATGGTTAGCAAGGGATGAGGCGTAGATGCAATTATTTTAATTCTATATCTGCGTACTAGCATAAAGTTATATAGTGATATTCTGATGTCGGATAGACATAGTTAATAGTTAGCAACTTAGCATTGTCCAATTCAAGTTTCGTCTTATCGTTGGGAGTTTTCTCAACTGATGTTTCCATGGGGATTTCCCATGAACAGTTTAATCTAATTCAGACTATTACCAAATATTCTTGCAGGATTGGCAAGATTTGCTTTGCTGTATATAAAAGGCGTTCGAGTTCAACTGAAGTGTGCTTTTGTAGTAAGGTGGCTTTCTTAATGGAGGCTATACATAGTACACCGCGGAATTGTGTTGATAAGGAGTACTTGTGTACCCTTATACGAAAATGCATCTTCCGCATACTTTCTGTGGGTCCCATACCGAACCATATTGCCTTCATCATGGATGGAAACAGGAGATATGCTCGAAACTACAAAATGAATGAAGGGGCAGGTCACAGGTCTGGGTTCTTGGCTCTTATGTCTATGCTCAAGTACTGCTATGAATTGGGAGTCAAGTATGTGACTATCTATGCTTTCAGCATCGACAATTTCAAAAGGAAGCCTCAAGAAGTTGAAAAGGTGATGGATTTGATGCAGGAAAAGATAGAGGGTTTGCTCAAAGAAGAGAGCTTTGTAAAATCTTACGGTGTCAGGGTTTATTTTATAGGAAATTTGCAGCTTTTGCGTGAGCCTGTTAGAGTAGCAGCTGAGAAGGCTATGGCTGCTACTTGCAATAATGATAAGGCTGTTCTTTTGATTTGTCTAGCGTATACAACTACTGATGAGATTGTGCATGCTGTTCAGGAGGCTTGCAATGAGAAAAGGGCTGAAAATGGAATTTTGAATTTTAAGGAAGTTGACAATGATTCAAGTAGAGTGGTTGGGGAAAAGAAGAATGATGTGGAGTGCACTATTCAGTTAGCAGACGTCGAGAAGCACATGTATATGGCCGTGGCCCCTGATCCTGACATCTTAGTTCGTACATCTGGTGAAACACGTCTTAGTAACTTCCTTCTTTGGCAGACTACTTACTGCTACTTGTATTCTCCTTCAGCTCTTTGGCCAGAGATCTCCTTTCGGCACCTGGTGTGGGGAGTATTAAACTACCAACGGGCCCGACCTTACTTGGAGAAGAAAAAGAAGCAATGTTGAATCTTACACATATAGAACTGTTTTCGGCATCAAGATTATATTAGACTTCATTGTTTGTAGCCTGGCTGATCCAGAATTATGACTTGCAACTACAACAGGCTTCAAGGTTACAACCAAGTTGCAGAAAGACATATTGTTGGAGGCTCCACTAATTGGATTTTGTTGAAAGAATAGTGAAATGGCCACCTAAGCATACATATATGTGGTAAGCAATGTTGAACAAACTATAGTTTGCTACATTTGACTGGTTATTGTATCATGTTGTTGTTCATTGTTTACGGAAGAATAAATTTGTTATGATTTCCTGAATATAATATCTATTATACCTGAGTCATCAATTATATTAATTTGTGGCATAAGTTATAAACTTGTCGGTTCTGACAGTAATTCTCAGTTTTCACTGGTTTGGTATAAGATATTTGGGTATTCAGAAACAAGATATTGAGAATGTGCAAAATGGCAGTGTTGAGTTCGTTCGATTTGTTGTAAACTTGTAATTCATGTTTTAACAAATCCAAATATGAATCGTAGTGTACTTTGCCACCCAAGTGTATAACACCGTTTGAGTACTGGTTGTATACAATTAATGTTGCTATTGGATAAGCTTGGACATCTCTATTCTTGTATCGTCTCACTTGTTTGGGTATTTAGTTTATATTGTTGACTAATTGGGATACCACAATGCTTTTCTATTGCTGCTTATTTTGTTGGATGCGTGTATGATGTCTACTTACAGTCACAAGAAATGTTATTTACATAGGTGAAAATTTCGAATAAACTCGAATATCCGACCCTTGAAAAACCGGTATATTCCGCAAATATCCGGACCCCAGTGTCGGAATTGGGAGGTTTGGCAAAATGGTTCTCGCGAAATATTGCTCGAATATTTGCGGATATTCACGAAAAAATCGAAATATTGTATTAAATAAATGTGGGAATTATATTTAAAAATAAATGTGTTAATTTCAGATTCGAAAATTTCGTACTTTTCGAATATTTCACGAATATTCGTAAAAATCCGGTCGGCATGGGGAGGTTTATGTTTCGTTTATTATTCGTATGCCGTACCGCTCCGAATTCCAAAAAACCGGCAAAATTCGTGAATTTCCGCCCGATATTTTCGATTTTTTCACCTATGGTTATTTATATGGCCTGCTTTTAATATATATTTTTTGATAAAATGGAATCGATATTAAGTTGTATCTTCATTTTTGTTCCTTGTCACACTGTTGCAGACTTGCAGTTCATGTGTCATTTGCACGCTTTCATGTCTATTGTTGAACTAACCCTACAAGTACCCAAATTCATGGGTTAACCTGGCCACACAAGTGGTTGTGATTTGTATGGTTTATGTCTGCTGTTTTACAAAGGTGTATGTTGTACTTTCATGTCGCTAGAAGTATTTTTTGCCGATTTTGAGTGCTTGGGAAGTTTGTTTGGTGAATCCTTAGTCGTTGGAATGCCATTGGTGTATAATTTGTTTTTGGCCTTAATACCACGAGATTGTTTGGTTTTGGGCTTTTAGCAGAAATGGAATATAGGTGGTCGTTGTTTGAAGATCATCGTTGATTTTGCTTTGTGCCATTTCTCATAAATTTAAATACCAGTTTCTAATGAGTGGTACTGTTTGTTTAATTTGTACCGTATGCTTTTGTAAAATTTAGATTCGTAAATTGCATTCAGGATGTGGAATTGTATTCATAAGGGTTAGGTATAATTCTGTTTATTGAGGGTTCAGAATTTTGAAATTTGGATAAGGTTTAGTGGATTGGAAACAAAAGACCTAGAAGTTTCAATTTATCATATTGGTCTTAAAAGGTCCAGACGGAAATTCAAATCCATCGCTTCTTTTAAGAATAACACCATCTCGTTGTTTAGGTGAACTTGATCACTCCATAATCTTGTTTGAAAACATACGCTAATATGGCTTTAGTCCTTTTGGTTTTTGCTGTCAATCTTCTACACTCAGATTGCCAAGTGCAGATCGCCTGTGATGATTGTGAACAAAAGAAGCAACAACTACCTTCTAAGCAATATTCTCTCTGCAAGATTTAACTTGATTTGAACTGCATTGACAATAATCATCTTGATGGTTAGTTTCTCTTCTCTCTTTATTGATCATATGAGTTTTTGATGACCTGTTTTCTTACGTTGTCCATGAGTCTATACATGCCTGTGTCAGAACTGAGAATCTTTTTGGATGGTTCACTGACTTGCCAATTCTTTTCAAGCCTTAATTATCTGGTTTAAAAGTATTCAGGATTATGTTCTGTCATGTTTTGTTCAATGTACTGTACCTCTATTTGAGTGAATCCTAATATAAAGATTAAGATGTCTCATAATACAGTCACAAAAAGTGTAGGGGTTGGTCACAGTTAGTCCTATATAGTCATTTTTTACAAACTGAGAAGTAGTGGTTTTCTTGTTACCAAGCAAGCCACTGCCACAACTTTAAACAAGAACACAGATCTGAACTCTTGGTAAGAACACAGGTTGTCCAACATATGGCAGTAATTTTTTGGGGCCCTGATTCAATTACAGCTGTGAATCTTTGCCAATTGTCATCCATATTGTGCTATCCACGTTTGGAAGAATAAAATGTTTTGAGTCCTCTAATAACCTGAAATTAGTAAAGCCACAGAAGTGGCAGCCACAGTGATATGGTCGTTCTCGGTCAGGAAGGGATAATAGCTATAGCCGTGATTCTTGTTTTTGGGAACTGCGATTGGTTAATTGTAAAAGATCGATGAGGGAATGTTGGTATTTGGTGTTAAATATTTTGGACAGAGTGGGATTTTTTATCAGTCTACTATGATTCATGAAAATCAGATTGTGGTATGCATGATATCTTTGTAGTGCAGTCCAACTTTTAGGTTTGTGCATATATCTGACAATGGATTTGTTGATAAAATCATAAAACCACTGTTGAGTGTTGAAGATGAATAAAGGGGTGAGAAACAAGTCTCCAGCATCTTGTTCCGGAAGGGTACTTGTAGGGTCTGATTTATGAATGAGCCTGTCTTGAAAGTTGGTTGGACTGACATGAATTTTGGATCTGTGAATTCGTTGGCATTGACATGATAGAAAATTTTCACATGGGAATTAATGAATTATGATGATGGCATGGTCACAGTAATTCCCTTGGTCCATATGTTTTTTTTTTTTTCTGGTAACCATTCCTGGTCCATATGTTAGTGCCAGACTGCCCTTATGGTGAAGCAGCATGTTCGGAACAGGCTGGGAAAAAGATGAAGATATTTCCCCCACCAATTTTGGACATTTTTGTTGGAAGCTCTTCACAGGGCTGTTAGTACCAGTAATAGGTTGATTATCTGTAAATTTCTTGGGGACTTTATTTGTTTGACCAAAACGATTTCTTCTAAGAAGATCTCCAATCTAACGACTCTGTGATGATTGACTAGTTCAATCAAACAAAAAGTAGAAATAATTCAAAGCCACCGGTGAACCATATCGACAATATACTTCATTTGACCTTATATGTCTCTTTGGTCTCCAGGTAGTGAAAAACAATGGTCATTGTTAATTTGTTATGATGTTTATTCTAGATCAGATCTTGCTACCATATAGACAGCCATATCCTCTTTATTTGACAGCACTAATTCATTTAAAACATTGTAATAGTATATTTCGAAAGGGTTCAATCGAAAATTTTAACACTTGTGTCCTTCATTTCTGGGACTTTGTTAGTTTTCTACTGTCTGGGAAAACTTCTTCACTTGTGTTCTTCATTCCTTGGTTGTAGTGTGTAATACAGGCCGTTGTGTTTGCATGATGAGAAAGGTGATTGGCATTGCTTGCCTAAACTGATGGTGTGAAAAGGTTGGGGTTAGTTAGGAGACAACCCTGTATTTCGAAGTGAAACAAATGTGAAGTAGAACTGAACCATGCTCTGTAAAACACAACGAGCACCTAAAAATCAAACTCCAAGTATCTGGGCGAAGTGTGACTATTATATCTAACAGTAAAAACCATTACAAGGTACAGTCCACTTCTATATATTCCTAAACGGTTCATTAGAACTTTGGAGTACAGTTGGAGTCATTGACCTGTAGCAGTGTCAAATGATGATCCGTCTCTTCAATTTACTATGGAAAATGGTCTTTTTCTTCTCAGGTGATCTGCAACCAAAACTTAATTAGTACTGGTCATCTACAACATTAATTCATTGTTTTAGACATGATAATGTAGTTTAACTACAATCGGAAATCTGTCTCTTTAGATGATGATCAGGCACATATGTGATATCAATCTGAAAAATTGAATCCATTGTTAGTAAAAAATCCATATGTTACTGTGTGATTTTAATAGTACTAATCATAATATAATCATGCGAGAGCTTGAGAAGCTGAATAGTTTTTACTATGTTGATGGAAAATATGGAATTTTAGGAATTCTTGCTTATAGTAAAATCTCAAACTTACTACAAAACTGGCCCAGAAAACGTGTTCATTTCGTTTATGACTGCGCGCTATAAAGTATTTACTGAATACCAAAGCTCACTGTGATAGTGTTTATACCAGATCAGCGAAGCTCACTGTGATAGTGTTTATACCAGATCAGCATGGTGTGATGATGAGAGCATTAATTTCATTTTGGACATAACAGAGGTTGGGTTTTCATTATTACTTTCATTAACTTGGTGGCCATTAGATATCAACTCCAATGTGCAATGTGCAGGTATGGCACCAGGTACCAGCCATGAGCAACCACCAACTCTTCTGATTTCCTCGACTTGAGTGATTTCTAAGGCTTGAATTATTGCTACATGCACTCATGCAGTACAAAGGTCCCCTGTTTTAATATGTTGGTCTCCTACATTAAACTTCACACTACCTATTTCCATCTATGCTTTACTCTCCAACCCTTCAAGCATTAATCCATTATACATGAATGGACCCAATAACAGGTAAGTTTCCAATATACAGTATAGCTTGGTTAAATTATTATCTGGAGAACATAAGCTTGATATATAGTTATTTGAGCGTCGTTGTCACTGGTACTTTTAGCTTCTACACATTTGTCCTATATATACAACTTAGTTCATGTCATTGTGTTGGATAAAAATCTGAATACAATGGTATATGCATGTCTTGACCACTTGCCAAAGACTTTCCTAGTTGCATGATGATGACCAAAAGTATTTGACAATAAACTTTGCATTAAAATCAATGCCGATAATTTAGACACTTTTGGTATAGATGGGATTAATACATTACTAATTGATTTTTCCTTCAAACTGTAGAAAATCGACATGTATCAAGATCCTGTGTATTTATCATAACACAAACATCATGTAATATTTAGCGGGTAAATCTGTCCTGTCCTGTTAAATGGGATAATAATATGCTTATATGCACAACATTGGCAAAATTTAGCCATAATGGTCCAACTTCAAGAGGTGATCAATCATGGCCACCGTCTCTCCTGGCATTATTCATAAGTAGGAACTGGTTGAACTTGAATGGACACAGAACATTGAATTTGGAAGACTAAATAATTTATTTTAATTGATATTAGAATTGAACCACTTTTGTGCGTATTAATGTATATACTGCACACTTTGCATATGTATACATCATATATAGTTCAGGTCACACATTACAAAGAGGATTAATATACATTACATATCTTTCTCTCACTTTTTCAAAAATGGCTCTCAGACTCAACTCTCAGTTTTGCTCTCAGAGATTGTCCCTAAAAAAGCAGGTTCCATTGGGAAGAAAATCGCAGAATGTTGCCGTCACTGCTTATAATATGGACATGCGCCAGAATCACATATGCAAAGCTCCGATTGAGATTAATGAAAGGCGTACCAGTGACTATAATCCAGTTGAGATTGAAAGGCGTTCCGCTGATTATAAACCAAATATATGGGAGCATGACTTCATCCAGACGCTAAAGAATGAGTACACGGTGATTACTCTCTTAATTATCTCAACCAATATATCTCCATGCATATTAATTTAGTCCTGTATTTTTTGCAAATGAATGTACTTATTTTGAAGAGTAACATACAGGGAGAAGCGCATGTTAGGAGGGCAGAAGATCTGAAAAACAAAGTGAGGTACTTACTGCTTGACCATATGCATGATGAGAAGAGTTCATTGGCATTGCTTGAGCTGATAAGTGATATAGAAAGACTGGGTTTGGGATATCTTCTTGAAAAAGATATCAAAAGAGGATTGAATTTTCTTAAGGATAATGATGCGGACATGAAACAGAGTCTTCATGCTGTTGCTCTCAAGTTTAGACTTTTTAAACAGCATGGGTTGCATGTCTCGCAAGGTACATCACCTTCTTTCATTTAATCTTGACACTTGACAGTGCATTTCATCCATATAAAAGCGGAGGCGGCTTTTTTATATTACGTATCTATTTATTGTTGGCTATGAACAATTTTGTGATGCAGATGTATTTAAAATTTTCACGGATGCTGAAGGCAAATTCATGGATCATCTAAGCAACGATGTCATGGGCATTTTGAGCTTGTACGAGGCTTCTTATTTAAGCCTAGAAGGAGAAGACATCTTGGATGAGGCCAAAACCTTCGCGCAAAGGCATTTAAAGGATATCAACGAAAACATTGATACAAACCTTGCTGAGCTAGTGAATCATGCTTTGGACCTTCCATTGAATCAACGGATCATAAGGGCAGAGACTAGATGGTATATTGATGCACTCTCAAGAAAAAGGGGTGTAAATTCAAATTTACTCGAACTTGCAAAGTTAGATTACAACATTGTTCAAGCAGCTCATCAAAAAGATGTCATTCACATGTCAAGGTAAGACCATTTATGCTTCTAAGATGCTTTCCTGAAATCGTATATATGTATAACCCTGTACACTCATTAAGTATGCATTATTGTCATCTGATCTATGAGTTACTACAAAATATGCGTAGATTGATACATAGGAAAATCGTATAGATGGAAAAGTGAATAAGTTTTTTCTTTTTCTGAATGAAATTGCTTCCAAGGGGTTAGGGACTAGTTATATTGTAACCTCTTATGAATCTAGCACCATAAGTTTTATCATGGATGGAGAATTTGATGAGTTTGTAATAATTTTTGTATTGGCATTTTAGGTGGTGGAAAAAATTGGGATTACCAAAGAAATTGCCTTTTGCAAGAAATAGGTTGGTGGAGTGCTTCTTGTGGTCTGTGGGAGTGGCCTATGAACCACAACACACATTTTTACGACAAGAGCTTACAAAGCTTATTATTCTGCTAACAACAATTGACGACATATATGATATTTATGCAACATATGAGGAAGCTGAGCTCTTTAGTGATGCAGTTGAAAGGTTTGTAACTTGTTCGATTTAAGAAAAAATTAACTCAAATTTACACCTATTTACACTCACATATAATAAATACTTATAATCGGATGCATATGCAGATGGGATGTTAATGCAGTTGAACAACTTCCAGACTATATGAAGTTATGTTTCTTAGCTCTCTACAACACTGTCAATGAAATCGCTTATGATACACTTAAGGAGAATGGATTAAACATCATCCCATGTTTAAGGAAAACGGTTGGCCCCTTTACTTTTAATCCTTGATAAACTGAAGTATATTGATCACCGATCATAAATATATACCTGTTATCCTAAAGAACATATTCTTATTGCAGTTGGTGGCTCAATTTAAATCATTCAAACTTGAAGCGAAGTGGTTCCACACTGGCTACAAGCCAACACTCCAAGAGTATCTGGACAATGCATGCATTTCACTAGGAGGGCCTCTTGTGCTCGTTCATTCATATTTCTTAATGCGACCTGAAATCACCAAGGAGGCTTTAGAATACTTAGAGAGTTATCCAAGTCTCATTCGTTGGACATCATTGATACTTCGGTTAACTGATGATTTGGGAACTTCTAAGGTATTATGTGAAGCTTATACATTTTGTTCTTTCATGTTTTAGAAGGCCTTATGGTCTTTCCATCCACAAATCCAATTTTGATTAGGTCCATACTATCAGTTACTATTAGGATTTGTATTTGAAGCACAATATTTTGAGCACACACTGACAAACACAAGTTTCCTTTGAATTAAACCTTCAGTGCATATCTGACAAATTCAAGTGCTTCTTTTCCTCCAAATATGGAATGCAGGCAGAGGTAGAAAGAGGTGATGTTCCAAAATCCATTCAATGTTACATGCATGAAAATGATGTCAATGAAGAAGTTGCTCGTAAGTATATCAGACATTTGACTGATGAGACATGGAAGAAGATAAATGCAGAGCTCTTGGTTGATTCTCCTGTACCATGGGCATTTGTTAAATTTGCTGTGAATTGGATAAGGACAGCAGAAACAACATACAAAAATGAAGATGGTCATGGTGTTCCAGACAAAGAGACAAAAACTCGAGTCCTATCTTTGCTAGTTGATCCTATACCTGTTGCATAATTATCAATGTAATTTGTTATCTATCTTGGTTCCATTCAAGATATTCTCCGAAGAGATACTATACTAGCTAGTTTAAGATCATACAGTTGATATAGATAGATTGAGTACACAACATAATGTATTTATTTTTCTTTTATACTTATACAAGGATGTTATCTGAGATAAAAGATTATGCATAGTGGATACTTCTATAATTATGTTAATGGAACTTCTTAAGTTATGTTAGTGTTAATTGACAAGTGAGGTTGGAGGGGACCTCTTCCCCTTTAAATTACGTTGGGAAATATTCTGTCGAACAATCAGCTGTCACGTCATTCAAACCCACATCCAAGTGAGATGATGCATTTCCATTGAGCCAAATGCTCATATGCATCGAATAATATTTTTTTCGAAGTTTGAACCACTATGAAATTCAGAAATGTTTGATGGAAGTACAAGTAGTCAAGTATTACATTGAATCAAAGGGAGTGCTCAAGTTGGAAATCGCAGGGAAGCACTTCAGTTGCAGAATTGCTAGTGCTGCACAAGGTCCCACCTATGGGATTTGTGAAGATCGATTTCAACGGGGCCTCTAAAGGAAAAGCTGGTAGAGCTGGATGGGGAGCGTTATAGGGGCTGTGAGGGCCAATTAATGTGTGTTACATTGGCGGCTTAGGAGTGGCAACCAATGCATATAGCAGAATCTCAGGCAGTACTAAATGGAGCTAAGAAGGCATTTGATTGGACTGGAAAACATCTGGATTGATTAAGGAACTAAGGAAGACTCAGAGGCTGTGATTAAGAGTCAGTTAAAAGAGAATGGGAAAGGCTGAAACTTTCTGACAGCATCATTTTATCCCAAAACAAACGAGAAGTTAACTTCGGCGCTGATACCTGCACGAGAAAAGGGGTGCATTTGATGAAAAATAAAATGCTTTGGTGGCCACTTGTACTGGCACTAGAAAAACCCTAACTTCAACGAATTATAGATTCACAAATTTGGAAGGATGACAACTCTGCCTCGTAGTTCATCGTAACATTTTCATGTGCACTTCATAATCTTTTATATGTACTTTTATAGAAAATGACTTCTAGCAAAAAAAGCGGTGGTGCTCGAGTTGAGCAATTACACTACCGCTGGCCAACAACAGTTACGAAGTAAACTGAATACATCTTGTCAGAAAATCCAGGAGCAACCTGCAGTCCATAGCGCATTTGTAGTCAAGTGATTTTATTTTATGTCTTATGTAATCACGAAATTTCCCTATAAAACTGTCTGCAGTTCTTCAATGAGAGACAGAGATGGTCAGATGGAGCATATGTTTGCTTCTCTTATTTTGTACTTATCTTATTATTGGGTTCAAGTAGCCCTTAAACGATAGGAAAGAAATAGAACATATTGCACTTGGATACATATACTTTTCAGACTGTTTGGGATCATATATATGTTGATACGTAAACGATAACTTGCCATTGCCATTAAATGATTAGCTCTTGGCAATGTTGCACCAAACTTCTCAGTTATGTCTAGATCATCAGGTGACATTCCATTTGAAAGCTCTAAATTGAAGCAATGAACCAGTTGGGCAACTACCATTGCTAATTGTATTCCTAGACACTTTCTACGACCTGATCCGAAGGGTAATAGCTGAAAATCGTGTCCCTGAACATCTATATTTGTACCAGAAAACCTCTCTGGATAGAACTCTTCAGCATTACTAGACCATACTTTTGTATCTCTTCCAATTGCATAAGTATTAATAACAACTCTGGATTCTTTTGGTATCAAGTATCCATTGATTGTTATATCTTCCGTAGATTCATGAGGAAGAAGCAATGGAGCAGATGGATGAAGCCTCATGCTTTCCATGATCACTATTTTCAAATAACTTAATTTAATCAAATCTGTTTCCTCAACCAACCGATCTAGTCCAACTATAGTTTCTAATTCTTCTTGAACAAGTTTCATAACACGGGGATGTCTTACAAGTTCTGTAATGATCCATTCTATTGACATGCTTTTAGTGTCCATTTCTGCTGCAATAATGTCGTCTAACAAGATTGCATTCATGTTTTCCTGATCAAGGTGTATATCTCGTGTATTGTCAGAAGCCATCAATGACAACATTACGTCGATGAAGTCCCTATGCAGACCCTGTAATTCTTTAGCGTCACGAACATGTTATTTGGAGCTAGCCCCTACATAAAGAGGAATATGTTATTTACAAGTAGATCAACTCCGCCGAACTCAAAACTCTGTTTTGTTTTTCCCTGTTGGCGAAAGAAGGATTTGACATACCTGAAGATCAAATGCTCTAAGCCAAGGTATACAATCAGCCACATTGAAAGCTCCAACCAATTCAAGAGCTTCTTGGATGGTTGGCTTTATGCTGCTGAACCTATCATCTTTGAATCCAAATATCATTCGATATGTCATGTTTTCGAGAAGAGATTGAACCTTCGCGCTAACATCTATCATGGACTGGGACTCAGATGCACTTTTTATTGACTTCAGAATTTTCAGTACCTCCTCTACCCTCATGGACTTGAACGCTTCAATCTTTGAACTACTAAGCAACTCTATGGTGCACAACTTACGAATGTTTCGCCAAAATGAAGCATATGGTGCAAAGTGTTGGGTTTTTTGTGGAAAAGAGGACGGAGGGAAGTTTTTTGTCTGGGAACGTACGTACGTAGTTAGAACGTACGTACGTAGTTAGGGCGTACGTACGTCCCGTATCACAGATAACTTTGTTCTTGCTGAACGTACGAACGTGTATTCGACGTACGTACGTCCTTCTTTGCTTTTGTGCATATGGGCCTGTTTAAGCCCATTTCGTGTTTGATTGTAAGGTTATGTTATAAAGCCAATGAGAAGGTTGGAAAACCTAATCTTGATGTGAGACAGATTGTGAGAAGCCATTAGAGAGTTTGAGAGAACTTTTGTGAGGAAGAACACTTTGGTTTCTTCGTGAGGGCTTGTATAATCGTCTCCATCCAAGTGTGAGAGAGAGTTTGTATCCTCAATTTGTGATTGTCTCTTTGAGAGATTTGGTGAGGATTGGAGAAGAGAAGAAACCTAGGGTTTCTCCATTTGTTTGAGAGCTTTGTACTATCTTCTCCAATAGTAAAAGTTTTATTTGTTTGTCCGTGGACGTAGGCAATATTAGTCGAACCACGTAAATCTTGTGTTTTGTGTGGGTTTGTTTGATAGTAGTAGGAGTTTCATCTTCTCTATTTTGTTTTGTTTAATTCATACACTATTTCAATCTTGGGTATTGGTGCAATAAACTTTCGCTGCGCACAACAAGTGGCATCAGAGCTGCAGGCTAGATCTTGAGCGTCTTGAAGGTGTTTGAAGAAATTCCGTAGTGAGTTTCTTATTTGTGTTTCA
Organism: Aquilegia eximia; assembly: GCA_023053565.1. Taxonomy (NCBI): domain Eukaryota; kingdom Viridiplantae; phylum Streptophyta; class Magnoliopsida; order Ranunculales; family Ranunculaceae; genus Aquilegia; species Aquilegia eximia. The sequence continues at coordinate 15,278,414 of JALIGU010000007.1, forward strand.
AGCCAAAAATTCTACCTTTTATCCGTGGGTTGTCAAGAAGGTGTTTGTTGAAATTCCTGTGTGAATTTTCAAATTTGTTTACCTTCGTTTGGTGATTGTTTGGTGTATGAAATTGATTGGTATCATGTCGGATCATATTTCGGATTCGAGTGAATTTGGAAAGGAGGTTGATAGTTTGTTTGATCAAACCTTGTTGTTAGATGTTGACATTCATAGATTTGATGGTAACCTCGACTTTGCTATGTGGAAGACGGAGGTACAAGATTGGTTAGCCATTAATGGCTATGTGGATGTTCTTGATGATAAATCGAGAAATATGAATGATGATGAATGGTTAACTCTAAATTTAAAGGCTTGTGAATTTGTCCGGTATTGTTTGGTAGAAGATTTGTGGTACATTGTCAAATTGGAAACCATTGTAATAGTTATGTTGTCCAAGTTGGAAGACAAGTACGCTTTGAAAAATACAGAGGACCGGCTCTATGTGGTTGATGATAGTATTGGTAGATTGGTTGGTTCTCAATGTAAATTGAGAAGTCGAAGAACTCTTGCAAAGAATGAATGTGCCTATCGTCATTGTTGGGGACATTGAAAAATTAATTGTCCAAAGTTGCAGAAGAAGATTGTTCGTGTACATCGAAGAGATGAGGATTCATGTGTTGGTGTTTCGTTGTTGGCTTCATCTTCAGTTAGTCATTCTACTAATGAGTGGATTTTGGATTCGGGTTGTTCCTATCATATGTGTCCCAATAGGGAGTTGTTTGATAGCTTTCATGAGCTAGATGCTTGTGTTTTGCTTGGTAATGATCATACTTGCAAAACTTTTGGGATAGGTGCAGTTCGATTGAAGTTGGAAGATGGATGCACTCGAAAGTTAGAAGATGTTTGGTATGTACCAGAGTTGACTACGAATCAAATCTCATTGGATGTTTTAGAGTCCGATGGTATGAAAATTACATGTATTGGTGGAGCTCTAAAAGTTGTTGTAGGTGTACGAGTTGTTATGAAAGGCATTAGAAAGGGTAAGTTGTACTACTTGAAAGGAAGTGCAATTACATGTGGTTTGCATAGTTCAGTTGTTGATTTGTCTGTCGATTCTACCAAGGAATTGCATATTAATATGGGGCATGCCGTTGATAGTACTATGCAAGTGAAGACAGATTTGTTTGCGGGTGGCAAGGCATGCATAGTTGGTAGGCATTTTGTTGAAGCGTCATTTGTTCGGGTGGAGATTGATGTCGCTCCACATTTGATTGGTTTGTTAGGTGACACGACAAAGAAGAAAGTTGAAGCCACCATTGTTAGTAGCAAGGTTATCGCCCAAGAACCTTATAAAGCCGTGAAACCTTTGTTTGGGGGTTTTGTGTACGTACTTCCTATTGTTGGTAATCTCTCATGTGATGTTTGTTTGGCGCTTAGTAAGGAAGACGTATTTGGTAAATCTATGCATAGTGATTTGAATTTGTACCCCACTTGGTTGAACTTCATAGGAAAAACTCTTGAGAGGTTAGTTTTTCGGGGCATTGGATCATCTTCGATGGAGAACTTTGTTGAGGTGGAGATGGTATTTGGTAGCTTGGACCCCATTGTGTTGAAGTTGTTTGTGAGCCCTATAGGGCATTGGTGGGCATTTGTTTTTTAGATTTGGCCCCTTGTGGGAATTTGACCCTTCGGGGTATGGTGGGCATCGTATAGATGCCATTGGAGTGAACTACGATAGCTTGATCCCTTAGGAGAAGGGTACGTAGGCAACCATGAGGTGGTGCAGCCGTTTTGGTCCTTCGGGACATGTGTGGGAGTTTGGGACTTGGTTTATTCTTGGTGTCGGCTTAGATTTATTGAATCTTCGCCGAGGTGGAGAATTGTTGGGTATTTTGTGGAAAAGAGGACGGAGGGAAGTTTTTTGTCTGGGAACATACGTACGTAGTTAGGGCGTACGTACGTCCCATATCACAGATAACTTTGTTCTTGCTGAACGTACGAACGTGTATTCGACGTACGTACATCCTTCTTTGCTTTTGTGCATATGGGCATGTTTAAGCCCATTTCGTGTTTGATTGTAAGGCTATGTTATAAAGCCAATGAGAAGGTTGGAAAACCTAATCTTGATGTGAGAGAGATTGTGAGAAGCCATTAGAGAGTTTGAGAGAACTTTTGTGAGGAAGAACACTTTGGTTTCTTCGTGAGGGCTTGTATAATCGTCTCCATCCAAGTGTGAGAGAGAGTTTGTATCCTCAATTTGTGATTGTCTCTTTGAGAGATTTGGTGAGGATTTGAGAAGGGAGGAAACCTAGGGTTTCTCTATTTGTTTGAGAGCTTTGTACTATCTTCTCCAATAGTAAAAGTTTTATTTGTTTGTCTGTGGACGTAGGCAATATTAGCCGAACCACGTAAATCTTGTGTTTTGTGTGGGTTTGTTTGATAGTAGTAGGAGTTTCATCTTCTCTATTTTGTTTTGTTTAATTCATACACTATTTCAATCTTAGGTATTGGTGCAATAAGTTTCCGCTGCGCACAACACAAAGATCACACCTTTCTGCCCATACCAGATGCACTGTATTATTTGGAGCTTAGGTCTACTAGCAAAGACTGTGTCGTGAGTCTTAAAAAATAGTTCGGCGTATTCAGGTGATGAAACCACCATGGTTGGGACAAGACCCAGTCGAAGGGATATGATTGGACCATGTATTTTGGCTAGATTTTGTAGGGTGCGGTGAGGAAGGTCACCTAACAAGTGAAGGTGACCAAGTACAGGAATACTCCAAGGACCTGGAGGTAGCCTTCTACGTACCCTATAGTCGGGTCTCAGCCAAATGAGATAGATGACTGAGAGTAAACCTGCTAAAAAGATCACAAGCAGAGCCCAAGATTCTATTGATAGAAATTGTACCCTCTTAAAATAGTTCTGACTTTATATAGAGGCATGACTGATATTGACTGCAAAATATTACAAAATCTGGCTGAACTGAACTACTCAACTCGAAGTCGAGCTAGTTTGATTTTTAATATGAACTGAGCCAGAGTAAAGATTACATTTGATGAATCCAAACTTTTCATCAAGTGGTCGAGAGATTTGTATATTGTTTCAACCAGATTTCACACCAATGTGATGTAATTCTGTAAAATCAAGAAGAAACCCCTAAAATTAAGGAAATCTCTATAAAGATGTAGAATTACCATATTAACCTTATTGAATATAATGGACTTAAAATAGATAGAGCCCATAATCGATATTGAATGTAGTAATGGGTCTAAGCCTTATTACTAATTGAATTGGGCTTAGACTCTTATTGATAAAGTCTTGGGCTTTGACTTGTAATTGACTTGGGTTTGAGCCCGTTAAGGGGGACAACACATCGCCCCCTCTTTAGCCGATGGGTGAAACCCGTTGGGTAAAGAAGAAAAAATGAACGCAATCTGAGTAAAGAAACATACAGTAGAAAATATAGGAAAATAAAGTGAACACGAACTGAGTAAAGAAACAGGCGGTAGAAAAATAATAGAAAAATAAATTGAACTCAACTGAGTAAAGAAACAGGCGGTAGAAAAATATAGAAAAATAAATTGAACGAAAGAAATTGGAACGGAATTTGGCTTTGATTAAAAATCCGAGTAGAAAGAAATAAAAGTTAAGTGATGTCAAGTGACGAAGAAACAGATGTGGAGAATGACGATGGATTATGGAAATGGGCACGAGCTCGAAGAAATGAGTGTGCATGGACAATGGGTACATCGAGGTGCAAACGAGACACGCACAAGTCCCTATTGAGATTGAGATTGATGTGACTGGTTGTCGATCAATATTGATATTGATATTGGAGATCACTCTTGATATTGAGATTGATGTGATCGGTTGTCGATCACTATTGAGTAGGGATGTTCACGGGCTGGTTCGGGGCTGGGTACCCCTATCTCCGTCTCCATCCCCATTTAGTTTTTTAGTCTCCATCCCCGTCCATTTCCCCGCTTAAGACTATTCGGGGAACCCCGTCCCCGCCTCCAACAGGGATCGGTTACCCGCGGGGCTTCATTTTTAGTTTTAGGTAATCAAATAATAATAATAATAATAATAATAATAATAATAATAATAATAATAATAATAACCAAATCATAAATTTAAATTATAATAATTATATCTTGAATTACAAATTCAAGTTAAAACCTTCAACTAAATTTAATCCAAACAAAATACAAGCTTGAAATCTTGAACATGCGGCCACAAAGTCTAACAAAAAAAAAAAAATCAAAAATTGCATTGCCAAATTATAGTCTATATTAGTTAATTTTTAAATTTAAGTATATAATCGGGTCGGGTCCCGGTTTGGAGACCATAATATCCGTCCCCGCTCCAAAACCTACTCGGGTTTCAAAATGACCTCCATACCCACCCGATCCCCATATATACCCCTCCATATCCGCCCCATTCGGGTCGGTTCTCCGCGGAGACCCGCCTCCATGGTTTTTTTTTTACATCCCTACTATTGAGATTGAGATTGATATTGATGTGATCATTAGAGAACACTCTTGATATTGATATGGATGTGACCATTGGAGATCACTCTTAACATTGATAGTGATGTGATCATGAGGGATCACTTTTGATATTGATATTGATGTGATCATGAGAGATCACTCTTGATATTGAAATTGATGTGATCATGAGAGATCACTCTTGAAATTGATATTGATGTGATCATACGAGATCACTCTTGATATTAAAATTAATGTGATCATTGAAACCGACATTCGGTTGTTTGACATCATTTTGTGACTAGGTTAGGAGTGTCCGAGGTTATCTCAACTTGACGTCATTATATTGTTAGGAAGTACTTTGATGTGTGAGTGTCGTTCGCCTTGTCTTCATTCTCTTCCTTTTAAGGATTGTCAGGTTGCAGTTTGTTCAGGAACGTACATACCTAGTTAGGGCGTATGTACGTAGTCATAGGCAGATCTTTTCTTATATTCTGAAATGTACGTACCATGTTAGGACGTACGTACTTTAAAGTGTCCAGGTTGGTTTTCTTGTTCAGGGACGTACGTACCACATTAGGGCGTACGTATGTCATCGAGCCTTTTTGTTATTTCGGCCCATGTTTCTATCCTTCTTAACCCTAGGTTATAAATAGGTCGTTGGTATTATGGGAAAAGTAAGAGTTCCAACCTAGCCTCCATAGAACCCTAGTTTGTTTGTTGGCTTTTCCACAAAGATCATCTTCTTCCTGAATTGATCTTTGTGTACTTCTATCTTCTATCCTTCCCCAATTCATCTTCCCATTATTGTTTATAGTGATTTAGCTTCGAGTCTTCTTGTGTGTTCATCAAGGAACTCTGGTATAAGCTTATTTCATAGTTCGACTTCGAGTCTTCTTGTGTGTTCATCAAGAAGTCGAGTGTCTTGTGCGTACATCAAGGTACTCTGGTGAAGTTAAGGTGTTAGAGATAACCAGTAGTATCAACTTGCAGTGATTGCAGGTAGTTGATAGGTTTGTACGAGATAACCAGTAGTATCAACTTGCAGTGATTGCAAGTAGTTGATAGGTTTGTACATCTCTTTTCATCTAGTGGATTTATTTGTTGTCGCGAGAACAACCGTGGACGTTTCCCATATTGGATTTTACCACGTTAAACATATCGTGTGTTCTTTACTTGTTTCAGTATCGGTAATAGCACTGTTTGTAGAGTTTCAATTGGTATATTGCACGTATATTGGGTTTTCAATCATAAGAGATCACTCTTGATTGATATTGATGTGATCATAAAAATGATATCACTCTTGATATTGAAAGTGATGTGATCACGAGAGATCACTCTTGATATTGGTATTGATAATACATTTACCTAAAAAAAAAAAAAAAAAAGTAGAGAATGATATATCAAAGTAGTCTGTGGGGTCTTATGAAGCACAATATAAAGAAGTGATTGCAAATCTCGAGTGGTTTGTATATTTGGTAATTGGTATGGTACATTTGATGAATCCAAACTTTTCATCGAGTGGTTTGTATATTTTGATAAAGTTTACTTAGATTTCTTCCCTAATTGAAGTTTAACAAAAAACGCACGGAAAAATTATGTAACATCATAAGAAGTTTAACAAAAACGCTTTCCAGAGATCCATCCATTAATTAAACAAATCACTAATGACTTTTTTTTTCTTGTCATATTGTAGCATGCCATGTTCAGCTCAGGCCAAGTTAACAGATGAAGTACTACTTGTAGTTTAAAAATAATTACACAGAATATATTCAAACATCTACACTACATAATGCTTGTAGTTTTTGCAGGCTCCATGTTACATCTCTCAGTTCAATGGGAATTGACCATAAACAATGCAGTCAATCTATTTGTTTGATTCATGGTCTTCATTGTCTGTAGTGACGATCTAGCTATTTGTTTATTTACTTGTAATTTTGACATTAATACGAGGGATTAATTCAATGGTTATTTGATATTGATAGAACAATTAAGTTGAATGCATGAACATTCAACAAGCTTAGATCAACAAATTCAACATTCAACAATTATACCAAAATAAGTTTAATTCTAACTTCTACGTAGCGTGCAAATTGAGATAGATTGAATAATGCCTATGGCTATGATGAACAGATTATTTGAAAAACTAATATACAAAATTGCTGAAATGTCAATGTTACAATTGAGTGTCACAGAAGAAAAATGATATGATTAAATGTCACCCAAGTTAATGAGATTTTTTATAACAATGTCAACTACGTGAGTTGATTTCTTCATATATTAGAAATAAATTTAGTTCATTGAAAGCCAATTCAAAGTATTTTCATTTTTCATGCATGACTTTTAGCCTAACGTAGGCCGGAGTCTGCTATTTGGTTATTATATGTGATATAACTCAAATAAAATGGGTTTTTGACTATATATGTCGCGACGAAAAAAAAGAATCTTCTGAAAATAAATAAATAGTAAATTCTAACATAGAGAAATTAACGCAATCAAGGAAAAAGTCACAGACTCACAGCCAAGGTAGTAAGCTAGTAGCATATAAATAGAGAAGAACTGGAATGGCATTTTGCACAATATCTCATTATCTAGCTCCCAAAGATCATTTACTACTACTACTACTATCATATTCAAGTATTCAACATACAATGGCTCTATTCCAACTCAACACTCTACCTAAGTTTTCCTTAAAGACCCAGCTCTCACTTCCAAAACAATTTCCATTGGGAAGAATGGTAGCAAACAAAGTTGCATTCAGTACTGCTGCTAATGTGTACGCGGCTCAGATCGTTGATGCTCCAACTGAGAGACGATCGGCTAACTGGAAGCCAAGCATTTGGGACCATGATTTCATCAAAACTTTAAAGAACGATTACACGGTAATTTTTACATATATACAACTATACAGTACTATCTCCATGCATATTGACATGACTAAAACTTGGTGATTACTCCTTGGGGACTAACACACTGAGCTCATCTTTCGGTTTTACTTTGAACATTTTAACTTTATTTTCCATCAATCAAACACATCCTTCTGGCCACTGGAGCTGGCAAGCCTATCTACCGGTGGTCAGTCAAATCCTTTGGTTTGTTATCTAGCAACCTTCTTGTGTGCTAATCTTGAAAACATGTTATATCCTTCATAGATCTGGTCTGCTTTGGCAACTTCTTAGACTGTTAAAAGAGCTATAACAGAGCTTCTCTGTTTCATTGCCCAAATATTTAGTTGGCTTCGCTGAAGTGGTTTGAATTGAATTAGCTATTAACCAAAGAGAAGAGATGTCATCTTGAACTATTATTTACTTTTTGTGAATCAACATTAAAGGAAAAACAATAATATTTGTTTGCATTATACAGGGAGAAGTGTATGTAAGAAGGGCAGACAGTTTGAAAGACAAAATAAGGCAATTATTAATCAATGTGCATGACAAGAAGAAGAGTCCATTGGGATTGCTTGAGTTGATAGATAACATTCAAAGGCTGGGATTAGAGCATATTTTCCAAGACGACATACACCAAGCTTTGGGTTTTGTCAAAGAAATCAATCCTGCAGAAATGAAATATAATCTTCATGCCACCGCTCTTCGCTTTAGGCTATTTAGACAGGAAGGTTTCAGTGTATCCCAAGGTATGATTTGACACATTTTTTTATCCTAATATATGGAAGTATGTATGTACACTTTCTAATAAGTACTACAATTTTGTTTTGCAGATGTTTTTAAGGTTTTCAAAGACCGCCGAGGCAATTTTATGGAGCATATCACCCAAGATGTCAAGGGTATGCTAAGCTTGTATGAGGCTTCTTATTTAGGCGTAGATGGAGAAGACATCTTAGATGAGGCCAAAGTCTTTGCGCGTAAGCATTTAAAAGATATTAAGGGAAACATTGACCCAAATCTGAAAGAGCAAGTAAATCATTCATTGGACCTTCCATTGAATTATCAAATTAATCGGTTGGAGGCTAGGTGGTACATTGATGCATACTCGAGAACAGAGAACGCTAATTATAATTTGCTCGAACTTGCAAAGTTAGAATACAACATGGTTCAATCAGCTCATCAAAAGGATGCAATTGAAATGTCAAGGTAAAAATGCGCGCTCTCTAGAAAATAAGTTGGTGTAATCCAGACCTATAACAATAATTTAGGGCGTGTGATAAAATTCTCAATTGTTATTTTCAGGTGGTGGAAAAATTTGGATTTGTTAAAGACATTGCCCTTTGCAAGAAATAGGTTGGTGGAATGTTTCATATGGTCTGTGGGAGCTGCCTATGAACCACAACACAATTATTGTAGAGAGGTGATTACAAAACTGGTGTGTCTGATAACTATAATCGATGATGTTTATGATGTGTACTCCACACTAGATGAAGCTAAGCTCTTTACGGATGCAGTTGAAAGGTTTGTAATTTATCTCTTTACAGTTACTTATTATATGTCGTAAGTCACATTGCTGATGTATCGATTGGCATACCAGGTGGGATGCTAATGCAGTGGAAGACCTTCCAGACTATATGAAGTTATGTTTCTTAGCTCTGTACAACACTATCAATGAATTTGCTTACGATACTCTTAAGGAGAGCGGACTCAACATCATTCCATGTTTAAAGCAAACGGTTAGACTTTTTTTCGATGTTGTAATAGTCTCTGCATTACTTTTATATGAAATTGCAATTAATTTGTTGCTTGTTTTAGTGGGTGAGGCATTGCAAGGCTTATCTACTCGAGGCAACGTGGTTCCACAGTGGATATAAACCGACACTCGAAGAATATTTGGACAATGCAAGCGTCTCAGTAGGAGTTCCTCTTATACTTGTTAATGTATTTTTCGCAATGCATCCCAAAATCACTAAAGAGGCATTATTGTTCTTAAAGAGTTATCCAGATCTTATTCGTCTATCATCTATGGTAGTTCGACTAACAGATGATTTGGGAACCTCTACGGTAAGCACCATTTTATCTGAAATCCCCAAGTTATCAGTACAATTTCCTAGCAACTAAGGTTTTGATTGTCCAATAATGAGTTTTCTTCTCATCTTGTTGGCAAAATATGCAACTGACACAGGCGGAGCTAGAACGAGGTGATAATATAAAATCAATCCAATGTTACATGAACGATAAAGGTGTGACAGAAGAAGTTGCTCGTGAGTACATTAGGGATTTGACTGATGAAACATGGAAGAAGCTTAATGAAGTGATGCGGGCTGACTCTCCGGTATCTAGAGAATTTATTAAAGTTTGTGTGCATAAGGCAAGGGCAGCAGAAGCAATGTACCAATATGGTGATGGTCACGGCGATCCAAGTAATGTGTCTAAGAGTCGAGTCTTATCTTTATTGGTTGATACCATACCTGTCATGTAATGATCGATGCTTATAACTCACACAGGTCCTGATTGTCAAAGACTTTTCCATTACTGTTCTAGTTCAAGTTGTTAATTGTGTTTAAAAATAAGTTATTTTCTCATAAATGAAACCCTTATGTTCTTTACCTGCTCCCAGTTTCTTTCTTGTAGTAAACTACTATAGATAAGACCCTTGTTAATTGTAATCCACATCAGGAAACCAGTCCATATTTGCTTACTGTGCACACACGCATATGTAGTCGAGAATGCGTACTGCCTTGGCTGGATACCTGGGTGAATAGATCCTGCACGCGTACTTATATAGGCATCTAAGTGAGGGAGTGTTCAAATCTACACCCTCAACGCCTCATCCTCATTTCCACCTGCATTGGGTTCTACAAGTCTACAACCAATAATTAGAGGTAAGGGAGTGTTCAAATCTACACTCTGATTTAAATATCAAACACGAAAAAAAATAAAATAAAATTCAGGTGCCCCCCCACCCAGTGAACTAGTGAAGGACACAAGTACGTTCACATCATGGTGCATATATAGTGCGAAATACCCTTTCATTTCCTGTTTTCCATTAGCCCAATAGCATACTGTTGTGCCAAATCACAAAGAATCTACAGCTGCATCCTGATTTCACCCACACATATGGCCGATAGGACCAGATTCTTCTTGGAATATTTCTGCATTTCTATGGTGACCAATCCTTCAATAACTCTTCAACTGTGGTGCTGTTAATAAACAGTTGATCAATCTCAATACTGGCTCCTACTCTACTGCCTGCCAAACGTTCTTAGCGAAGCTGCAGACCCTGCAGCGAAGAAAGATAAATGCGCCATGAACTCAGGGCTGGTGTGACATAAGGGCCGGACATGTTTAATTTTCTATAAAACCATGTAAAAGCTACTTATAGAGATCGACTATAGCCTACCCATACCCTAGAAACAATATAATCCCTAAGTCTATGCCGGTTTGGTAAAGATAACAGGTGATCATGAGCTTGAATTTTCCACTCTCTTTCAATTAACCTCTCTTTTAAGATGGAGGCACCATTTGAAATTGCTTGGCCAAGCGACCTTGCTTGTTTGATGCATACTATATATAGATGGATGAGTTGTTTGGCAGGTAGATTTCTTCTGAAGCTTCCATTGTGCCAAAAGAAAAGAGTACTTGCGCATTGCCTAAGTACTCAAAATTGTAGTCGCAGGTTCAAATGTGATTAATTTGACCATCAACTTAATACGCTTTGAGAATATGCGTACGTGAACTTTGGCGCCAATTATGTCCTGCGAAAATCTTGTAAGAGCTGAAACAATGTCCTCTGAATCTCTGTAAATTCCACATATGGTCATCACTCATCAGCCATACTTTGTGGAGGTAACACAGCTGAAGCCTGAAGTTAAGCTAATTGGATGACATTTGTCCAAGTGTCTAACCTTTAAATTGGGCTTTTCTTGTGGTCTGCAGGTATTTGGGGTCAATGACGAAGAAAATACTGGGCCTCTTTGGATTATTTTTTGCTAAATATGAGGGTTTAATAACAAAATATATATTTCCAACAAAAGAAATCTCCATCTGCAAACTGCAATTTCTATTAACATGGTGACCACAACAAGAACGCAATTACAGGAAGAAGAGGAGAGAAGAAATAAAAGAGCAAAAACAATGAATTATATTTCTGACGAGATCACTAGTGATATCCTTTCAAGAGTAGCTGTTGAAGATCTCTTACGGTTTAAGTGTGCATGTAAGTCTTGGTACGCTTTACTAAAGGGTCCTTTTTTCATTAAACTGCATCTTCATCAACACATCAGAAACAATAACTTTGCGTTAATGATCTATAATTGCTCGGCTTGTACAATATATTCAGTAGACTATGATATCTCAACACCATCATTCAAGTTGAATAGAGCTGTTAAAGTTGATTGTCCATTAATTCAATCTAAGTTTGCAATCTATAGTATCTATGGTTCATCTAATGGGATAATTTTGATTGGTGTTTTCAATCGATCAAATGCTAAACTTATTAGAATATACCTATGGAATCCATCAACTAGAGAGTGCAAAGATTTGACAACTGTGCAGTCATCATTTGCTAGCTAATGGCGTATATTGGTTAGGTTATGAGTTATCAATGGATGATTATAAGGTGATATAAGATATCTATATGATCCATACTGTCACAATGTTAGTGACGTTTATGTCTATTCAATGCGAACAAATTCATGGAAGAGGATTCAAGATGTTCCTTATTTTATTAGTGGATTAGTGTACCCAATGATTTCCAGATATGGTGGAATGCTTCTAAATGGTGCAATTCACTGGCTAGGGACACATGTATCACTGATTGGTGATACTCAATTTAATAGAATATATATGTCTGTGGAATCCATCTACTAGAAATTGCAAAGATTTATCGGATCCATCCTTTTCTAATTCTTGTAATGTCGAATATTGGTTAGGTTATGATTTATCAACAGATGATATGATCATAAGGTGATAAGATATGAACATGATCCATTCTGTTAAGTGATGTCTATGTCTATTCAATGCGAACAAATTCATGCAAGAGGATTCAAGATGTTCCTTATCTTTACCATACTTTACTTAATTGGTGGGATATGATATGATTCTTCTAAATGGTGCAATTCACTGGCTAGGGACGTCACATGTTTCAGATACAACTAGATCCTCAAGGAGAATTGTTTATTTTCATCTTGCCAAGGATGATCGAATTCAAAGACTTATTACAACTTCCTGACATAGTAAGCAAAACAAGATCGAGGCAAGGCAATATTGGATTGAGACAATTATATTTTCTTCTTTAAGACCTGACTTATATCTACTCGATCGATTTTCATTGATCACAAATCTTAAAGCAATAAATGTAATGCAGAGATGTTGGTTGACTCTCCTCCTGTATCCTAGGAATTTATTAAACTGTTTGTGCACAATGCTAGGTGTGGAGAAGTCATGTACCAGTACAGATATGGCCATGGCGATCAAGCAACCTGTCTATGTGTTGCACTTCATGATCATAATGAGTTATTTTCGATCGAACCAAGAAGTAGCTGATGAGTACGTAAAGGATTTGACTGATGAAACATGGAAGAATTACAAATATATAATTGACTAGTTTTTCTCTGAAACCTGACTAATTGATGATTTCATTCTTTAATATTACTATATATATCCTTGACACTTATCTAATTAGCCTAAAATACCCAACTGTTTAATGACTGGTCTCAATTTTGTTGTTGGGTGCTATTAAGTACAAGCAAATTATGTAGGTTAAAGCCTTAAACAGATACACAGATAAAAATCAAATCATGTAGGTTAAACAGATATTTGATGGAATATATTATTAATGAGTAATCCATCATGTAAACACCATTATCACTCCCTATATATATAGTACAAGTGCATATTCAGGAAGGTGTCTCTCCTTGTGAACATTGTCCATCTACAAACTAAGAAACAACCGCGCTGAGTAGTGCATTATCAGTAATGGTTCTCCTCCAGCTCAATCCTCTAACCCAGTTTCACTCTCAAACCTTCTCCTTTCCGAAAGAGCTTCAGCTTCAGCTTCGAGTGAGAAGAACATGCAAATTTGCCTTCACAACATCTTGTAATGATGTGCACCAGCCTCAGAACTACGACGATACTCTGAAAATTAAGAGGCGGTCGGCAGATTATAAACCAAATATGTGGCAGCATGACTTCATCAAAACCTTAAAGAATGAGTACACGGTAATTCTAATTGCATATAACCACTCTCTCATGTCCATGCATAATATTAGTGTAATATTACTCCTCCTGGATTATGATGATCATCTATCTTTAATCCTACGGAGGAGTTCACCTAGACCTTGAACCGACAATTAATAAGCCTGTTAGAGTAACAAAAACCCCAAAAATCAATCAATAGGTTTCTCCATTCAATTATACCTAGGCACCATGGGCTCAATATGCAACTTGATTTGCAAAAATGTTCAAGCATTTGGCCTTTGCCAACCAAGAAAAAATAGATGCTGTTATTAAATTAAATAATAATTAATTAGTTACTGTGTAATTTATTTTTTTATTCAACATTGAAAGAAAAATGTTTATGGACCTGTAAGATGGTGATAATATTTCTATAACTCTTATGCTAGCTAATAAAACTCATATATACGTACTACAGGGAGAAGTGTATGTAAAGAGGGCAGACAGTTTGAAAGACAAAGTAAGGGAGTTGTTAAACAACAACATGCATGATATGAAGAAGAGTCCTTTGGCAGTGCTTGAGTTGATAGGTGACATTCAAAGGCTGGGTTTAGAGCATATTTTCAAACACGACATACACCGAGCTTTGGGTTTTGTCAAAGAAAGCAATGCTGTAGAAATGAAAAATAATCTCCATGCCACCGCTCTTCGCTTTAGGCTATTTAGACAGGAAGGTTTCACTGTATCCCAAGGTATAATTCAATAATGATTTTTGACACATTTAATCGCAATAAACTGGTTCAGTATATTATATCTACATACACTTTCTAATAAGTAGTATGTCGTACAATTTTGTTTTGCAGATGTTTTTAAGGTTTTCAAAGACAGTCAAGGCAATTTTATGGATCATCTCAGCCAAGATGTCAAGGGAATACTAAGCTTGTATGAGGCTTCTTATTTAAGCGTTGATGGAGAAGACATCTTAGATGAGGCCAAAGTCTTTGCGCGTAAGCATTTAAAAGATATTAAGGGAAACATTGACCCAAATCTGAAAGAGCAAGTAAATCATTCATTGGACCTTCCATTGAATTATCAAATTAATCGGTTGGAGGCTAGGTGGTACATTGATGCATACTCGAGAACAGAGAACGCTAACTATAATTTGCTTGAACTTGCAAAGTTAGAATACAACATGGTTCAATCAGCTCATCAAAAGGATGCAATTGAAATGTCAAGGTAAAAATGCGCGCTTTCTGGAAAATAAGTTGGTGTAATCTAGACCTATAACAATAATTTAGGGCGTGTGATAAAATTCTCATTGTTATTTTCAGGTGGTGGAAAAATTTGGATTTGTTAAAGACATTGCCATTTGCAAGAAATAGGTTGGTGGAATGTTTCATATGGTCTGTGGGAGCTGCCTATGAACCACAACACAATTATTGTAGAGAGGTGAGTACAAAACTGGTGTGTCTGATAACTATAATCGATGATGTTTATGATGTGTACTCCACACTAGATGAAGCTAAGCTCTTTACGGATGCAGTTGAAAGGTTTGTAATTTATCTCTTTACAATTACTTATTATATGTCGTAAGTCACATTGCTGATGTATCGATTGGCATACCAGGTGGGATGCTAATGCAGTGGAAGACCTTCCAGACTATATGAAGTTATGTTTCTTAGCTGTGTACAACACTATCAATGAATTTGCTTACGATACTCTTAAGGAGAGCGGACTCAACATCATTCCATGTTTAAAGCAAACGGTTAGACTTTTTTTCGATGTTGTAATAGTCTCTGCATTACTTTTATATGAAATTGCAATTAATTTGTTTCTTGTTTTAGTGGGTGAGGCATTGCAAGGCTTACCTACTCGAGGCAACGTGGTTTCATAGTGGATATAAACCGACACTCGAAGAATATTTGGACATTGCAAACGTCTCAGTAGGAGTTCCTCTTATACTCGTTCATGTATTTTTCGCAATGCATCCCAAAATCACTAAAGAGGCATTATTGTTCTTAAAGAGTTATCCAGATCTTATTCGTCTATCATCTATGGTAGTTCGACTAACAGATGATTTGGGAACCTGTACGGTGAGCAATCAATTTTCTTCTTTAATTCCTAACTTATATCTACGTGATTTTCGTATTTTCATCACAAATCTTAAAGCAATACATGTAATGCAGGCGGAATTAAAGAGAGGTGATAATTTAAAATCAATCCAATGTTACATGAATGATAAAAATGTGACAGAAGAAGTTGCTCGTGAGTACATTAGGTATTTGGCTGATGAGACATGGAAGAAGCTTAATGCAGAGATGTTGGTAGACTCTCCTGTATCCAAAGCATTTATTAAACTGTGTGCTCACTGTGGAAGGACAGCAGAAGTGATGTACCACTATGGAGATGGCCATGGTGACCCAAGCAACCTATCTAAGAATCAAGTCTTAACTTTATTGGTAAATAACATACCTGTTTAGTAATTCTCGACAATCCCGTGTATTGCTTATAACAATCCAGGCCGTATTGTACAAGTTCAAGGTGATATGCTGCACTTAATAATGTGTTATTTTCAAGCAGAGCAGTTGCAATAAGAAAATGGGTATGTGGTATCAGTTACTGAACAACCCTTTTGTAATCCACTGCATATAATAAAATTTACTTCGATCGATTTTTCGTATTCTCATCGATCACAAATCTTAAACCAATAAATGTAATGCAGAGATGTTGGTTGACTCTCCTCTTATATCCTAGGAATTTATTAAACAGTGTGTGCACAATGAAAGATAAATTAGCTATTTTGGTCCACAAACTTTTACCAAATTTTCACTTGAATCCACAAAGTTGTATCTGATCAATTTGGTCTGCAAAGTTTCATTTCATTTGCAATTTGGTCTCAGGTTAAGTCTCCATTTCAGATCACTTAACCTAGAGTGATTTGGCAGTTAAAAATTCTATGTTAAATTTTCTTTTATTACTTTTGGCGACAGATCAACATATGGGAAGCTTGTAGAATTTTAAATTTAGATTTAACTAAACATATACGATTTTAACTGCAAAATCACCCTCTGTGTTATGTGATTCGAAACAAAGTCTTAACCAGACCAAATTGACCAGATACAACTTTGTGGAATCAAGTGAAAATTTGGTAAAAGTTTGTGGACCAAAATAGCTAATTTGGTCCCACAATAAAAGGTGTGGAGAAGTCATGTACCAGTACAGATATGGCCATGGCGATCAAGCAAGTATTGCACTTCATGATCATAATGAGTTATTTTCGATCAAACCAAGAAGTAGCTGGTGAGTACGTAAAGGATTTGACTGATGAAACATGGAAGAATTACAAATAATTGACTAGTTTTTCTCTGAAACCTGACTAATTGATGATTTCATCCTTTAGTATTACTATATATATCCTTGACATTTTGGTATCTAATTAGCCTAAAACACTCAACTGTTTAATGACTGGTCTCAATTTTGTTGTTGGATGTTGTTAAGTACCCAACACGACAGTTTTATGCTGGCTAATAAAACTCATATATACTACAGGGAGAAGTGTATGTAAAGAGGGCAGACAGTTTGAAAGACAAAGTAAGGGAGTTGTTAAACAACAACATACATGATATGAAGAAGAGTCCTTTGGCAGTGCTTGAGTTAATAGGTGACATTCAAAGGCTGGGATTAGAGCATATTTTCAAACACGACATACACTGAGCTTTGGGTTTTGTCAAAGAAATATAAGCATAATTAACATTATCAATAAACAATAAGGATCATGAATCACGTAATTAATCACTAACAAATACACATACCTTGTCCATAGCCATTGATGATCCGAGAAGCTGCACAAGATCTAGGTTTCTCTCTCCTTGCCTCTTAAAACCTAATATGTGTTGTAATAGTAAGTATATGAGGATGGAGATCATACACCAATTTATAGAGGTGGAGAGAGGACCTAAATCTACAAACCTAAGCCCATTAGATCTAGACCATCCATCATAGTTAAGATCTACGGTAGATATGACTTCCACATAACCTATTACTAATTAGCTTATTTCTATATTAAACCAAGGTTAAAGGTACATGGACCACATTATAGGTTGGGCTTTATATGTGGAAATTCCAACAGTCTCCCACTTGGTCCATAGTAAAATCTCACATACGGTTTAATGTAGAATACATAAGGCGCGCAATAAGAGCTAAATTAGTTTCCGAAATGGTTATCATAATACCGTCATTAATTAAACCACTAATATGAGTCATGGCGGTTCCACATCGCGTAAATGACATGGTTCCTTCCATGTACTACGATATCAACAATTGAATTAACTAGGTCTATAAGTGGAAGTAACAATAATGGTCCAGTAATGTCTTCGTAAAAGACTATTTCTGTCAACAATTATCCATTCACATACATGTACATAAACAATGGAAAACAGAAAATTCAGAACTTAATCAATAATAATGAGCTCAAAATAATGTCAAATAATAAGCACTAAGTAATCCACAAATCATTAAGTTATGGGTTACATTCAAAACCCAACTTGTTAACATGATGCTAGAATATCATTATTTCTAGCTCTTAAGTTAGTGGATTTACTAACACGTGTACTAATGTGTTCCATTGACACTCACTTGTTCTAAACTTAAGCCATAATCAATAGGTATTTTAAATCATGTGCTAAACATTAGAATACCTATCATTCTTACAAAGGCATATAGTTGCAACATTATTACAATAAAATTCAAACGACTTAGAAATCAATAACTCTAAGTTATGATATAAAGTTTTGCAACTATACAACATTGCATGTAGCTTTACAACATGCTACAAATTCGACTTCTATGGTGGGTGAAACAATAATGTTTTATCGACTATCCACACACCCATTAAATTCCGAATTTGTAAAACCAATCACCTCAAGGTGATTAAATCTCTTAAAATATGAGCATACGGTTTCTCTTTCATTCGTTCTTGTTCCAATTCATTCATAGGATCTTGATTTAATTCAAATATTCCCCCTCTGAATTGGAGCATCATTACAGTTATGCCTTAACACATTAAATCTATCCAAAACTTTATTAATGAAATCTTTCTGAGACGTTCCAACAATTATTGTGATCAATCCCGAAATATTTTTATTTCTATCACATATGACGCATCACCATAACTTTCATTACAAAGTGTTTAGACAGAAAAAATGTTTACATAAATGAAAATCACTGCTGCGAAACAATAAATCATCAACATACATAATCAAAATAATAAACTTACTCCCACTGAACTTTGGGTATGTACATTAAACCCAAACGTTTGATACTATTAATCATTAGGTACCATTTTCGAGAAGCTTGTTTTAAGTCTGTATATTGACTTCTTTAACAAATAGATTATGTGTTCTTGGTCTTCCTTTATGAAGTTGTGTGGCTAATTAAACCATGTAGACTTTATCCAAACTTTCATTCAAAATATCATTTTCAGATTTATTTGGTGTAACTCTAAATCGAAATGAGTCACCAATGCCATAATGATTCTAAGATAATTCTTCTTTAACACATAAGTGAAAGTTTCACGCACGAGAAAGTAATGCCACCATGTATTGAGTAAACTGTTTGGATACAAGTCTTGCTTTATGGCATTCAATAGAACCTTTTGAGTCAATTCTACTAACCCCAGACTTAGTTAAAATCCACACTTAATTTATCTCTTCATTCATGGCATGAATCTTTTAATCAGAATTACTATAAGTAATAGCTTGTGAAAATGTAACTAGATCATTAAATTCAAATTCTTGTAAATACAACACGTGGTCATCCAAATAGCTGGTCGTGATCTTTAAGATTTTTTTAATGCTACTTCTTGTGTGTGTTTACATTCAGTTCAATGACATTAATTTCATTAAGTGGTTGAGGATCAACTTGTTGTTTATTGTTGTTAAGCGGTGCAACAACATGAGGAACAACAGAAGTAACAATAATATCATTACAAAATTGAGGTAACAAAATTGGTACCATAATTTCTTTAATTATTACCTCTTTGATATGATCACTCCCACTTATTTTGTCATTCATAATGAATCAATAATTTCCAGTTTCAATAATTCTAGTGGTATGGTTAGGATAGTAAAATCTATACCCTTTAGACTTTAGATAAACCCTAAATGTGTAAATGTCTTAAACTAGGTTTCCATCTTTTCCACATTTCAAAAGGTGTTTTTGTAACTGCCTTAATAGGAACCCAATTCAATATATACACTTCGGTTTATAAAATATACATCCACAATGATATGGGTAAATTAGAATTACACATCATACTTCAAACCATATTCATAAGGGTTTGATTATGCCTTTGAGCTACACCATTCTGTCATGGAAAACCAGACATTGTGTATTAGGCACAAATTCCTAACCGTTCTAGAAGTTTGGCAACCGGGATGTTGTCCCGTGTCATAGATCATACTTTCCAAGAAATTCACTACCTCTATCAAAATGTATAGTTTCCACCTTTCTATTTAATTGTCTCTTAACATCAGTTATGTAACTTTCAATAACATTTACATATGAGACTTATTATGCTATAGATAGATACAATAACGAGAAAAAATCATCAATAAAGGTAATGGAATACTTTTCTCCACCAAAATATGGAACATCAAAAGTCCACATATGTCTATTTGAACTATTTCAAGAAGCGTACTTCATATGGCTCTTCTTAGTGTGTTTGGTTTGCTTGACTTAATGCATTCCACACACACACACACAATTAGTAAAGTTAAGGTTCGGGAAAACCCCTTCTTTTACTAGTCTACTTTTCATCTAGATATATAATCCAGTCTTTTATGCCATAATAAAGATAAACATTAATCATAATCAATTCACTAAGGGTTAGGAATACCAATTAAGTTTGATCGAACCATACTAAAACCAAAAACTTACCTTTTATATCAAACAAATGCCATATTCACATAAATGGCATTGGCACACACATAGTGTATATCCAAACACAATTAGAGAATTGTTCATTCAACTTCTTGAAACATGAATTCAACTTGAGTGACATGATTATAATGTTGTTTAAGCCTTGCCTATACTTGAACTAGTAGTCTCGCCATTTAATTCACATTCCACTTGTCTTTAATAGTGTAATAGTGAAACTGAACATACTATGTAGACAAGAAATATTTAGAACAAATTGGAGGACAAAGTAATCATCCACTAACTTGTCTAAATTCTTTAATGTAACAACTAAATTGGAAACTCAAGGATACAATCATGCATATTATGAGTACTATTAATAGTAATCAGTTCAACAATTAACTTTTCAGCTAGCAGTGCGAAAATGATTCTTAATATTATTCATCAACAATTATTCACATAAACATTGAGTTTAATTTTGCATGTTCAATCTAGTTCATGCATAATGCATAATTTTCTCCTTTTACTGCTTTTATAAAATAACAGTAGATTCAACAATAAGGAAATATATGCCAAGATCTAGAACTACCACTAAAATCAACTAGACTTATTCATTCTAGTTCATTAGTTTTATTAAGGATAAAACATACAAAATATACGAAATACAAGAATAATAGAACGAGAAAAATAAACATGCTCACAACATTAGTTAACACATTAATTAAACAATATGACTAAGATTTTTAGTAATACTATAAATGGGTGACATATCACATGATCAAAATAAGCATGGTATCTGTGGATATCCTACACTCATTTAATCACAAATACGTGCAACCCCTTAAGTTTATCCAATGTAACATATGCTTGATCTACCTGTGGGTAGCTCAATAATGCAAGTGAATAAATAGGCAATAAGGTACTTAGTCTAACATTCAACACAATATTTAGTTCACTGTGGTGAAAACTAAATCATAATATGAATGTTCAAAGAAGTTTTAATATTCATTAAACATATTGGAATCACTGCGGTGGATACCAATATAAAACTTCATATGAATATAAAACTGAAAACAATGTCCATAATCGTAATTGGTTCACTGTGGTGATACCAAATCATGATGATATGAACCTTAAGAGAATAAACATGCAGCTGAATAAATGCTACAAGATTAAAATATCATAATGCTTCTTAATCATAAGAAGTGCACAATCTAATAAATTCAACTAGGGCACATGCATAATATGGGTGAAAACAAAGAATTATCATAAGGCATACAAGTCTGAATTGGACATGGAAGCAACTAACATTAACCTACTGTACATATGTGACTAATATATGACAGAGGCATGAAAGTAAAAATACATCACAATATAAACTAGCACAAAATGTCTAACATTAAGATCCAAACACATTAATTATAGACTGTAATTATTAGACCCAAAGATGATCCCGTTATCATTATGAAAATCGTGTGCAAACAGTAATTAGAAATACCAAACTACCAAAACACTAATGGACAAAGCGTTAAGTCCAAAACAAAAATTGGTTCAGTTTGACTTTATGGTATATTCATAAAAATCAATATTCATAAACATACTTGGTTTCACTGTGGTGAAGACCAATAAAAACCTTAACACGAATATTGAATAAGAAAAAAAAAAAAAAAAGTTCATACTACATTACTACATACGCATGCGATGGTGGAAATAAAAGGAAAGGAGTTAGGAGTAGGTAGTCGTGCAGTGCAGCTGGTGCCTTGTCTATTTGAAAACGTGCGATGAGTTTAATTTTCTGCATGAACTTATGCAATTCAAAGCAAATCTCTTTATAAAGTGTTGCCACGGTACAGTAGTTGAATTTAGTTCACACGTTGCTATCAAATTAGTAGTACTCCATCAATAGTCATTGGAAACATCACCACACTTTTGTACTACCAAATCACCGATACCACCATGTAATGCAACAATGCACGCTACAATAACAGTCAGCTTATAATTCTGCCACAATTATTAAGGACATGGAGGAGATCAGTATACATGCATGATCTCTCTCTCTCTCTCATCAGTAACTGTCATATGTGTCTTGGGGACAACAAACTACCGTTGGTCAATGATTATTAGTCTATTATTATATCCATCATGTACTGATACACTAAATTTGTAAAACTGGACGCGATGAACAGTAACATGATGAACAGTAAACTGTTGACACTGAAATTGTAAAACTGGACACGATGAACAGTAATATGATGAACAGTAACGTGATGAACAGTAATACGATTGCAGTAGACAAAACTTTGTTGAAGTTGTTCTGTCCTTATTGACCAACTAATCATGCATCAAGAATTCATGCACCATAAAACCATATATATTACTGCCAACTATTAACCAAAAATTCGTAAGTGTTCATAATACCCAAAGGTCCCATATCAATTACTTAGTGCATATCAATTACTTAGTGATCACGTACAGTCCAAAATTTATGAGTCCAAAAGCATACTAACGCTAATCTTGATATAATTTCTAACGGAAAGAAATACTACCGTATTTAATCACAAGAAATATCATCTTAATCATACGAATCATCAATCATAAAAATAAGAATTACTGTTTTCTTTATTGCGGAATCATAATAAACAGTATTAAATTAAACGAGGACGATAGAACTAATAACATGATTCAAACCTGGCTCTCATACCACATATAAGCATAATTAACATTATCAATAAACAATAAGGATCATGAATCACGTAATTAATCACTAACAAATACACA
Organism: Aquilegia eximia; assembly: GCA_023053565.1. Taxonomy (NCBI): domain Eukaryota; kingdom Viridiplantae; phylum Streptophyta; class Magnoliopsida; order Ranunculales; family Ranunculaceae; genus Aquilegia; species Aquilegia eximia. Next base: position 15,301,639 of record JALIGU010000007.1, read on the forward strand.
TACCTTGTCCATAGCCATTGATGATCCGAGAAGCTGCACAAGATCTAGGTTTCTCTCTCCTTGCCTCTTAAAACCTAATATGTGTTGTAATAGTAAGTATATGAGGATGGAGATCATACACCAATTTATAGAGGTGGAGAGAGGACCTAAATCTACAAACCTAAGCCCATTAGATCTAGACCATCCATCATAGTTAAGATCTACGGTAGATATGACTTCCACATAACCTATTACTAATTAGCTTATTTCTATATTAAACCAAGGTTAAAGGTACATGGACCACATTATAGGTTGGGCTTTATATGTGGAAATTCCAACAAGAAAATGCTGTAGAAATGAAAAAGAATCTCCATGCCACCGCTCTTCGCTTTAGGGTATTTAGACAGGAAGGTTTCACTGTATCCCAAAGGTATAATTCAATAATGATTTTTGACACATTTAATCGCAATAAACTGGTTCAGTATATTATATCTACATACACTTTTTAATAAGTAGTATGTCGTACAATTTTGTTTTGCAGATGTTTATGAGGTTTTCAAAGACAGCCAAGGCAATTTTATGGATCATCTCAGCCAAGATGTCAAGGGAATACTAAGCTTGTATATGAGACTTCTTATTTAAGCGTTGATGTAGAAGACATCTTAGATGAAGCCAAAGTCTTTGCGCGTAAGCATTTAAAAGATAATAAGGGAAACATTGACCCAAATCTGAAAGAGCGAGTAAATCATTCATTGGACCTTCCACTAAATTATCAAATTAATCGGTTGGAGGCTAGGTGGTACATTGATGCATACTCGAGAACAGAGAACGCTAATTATAATTTGCTCGAACTTGCAAAGTTAGAATACAACATGGTTCAATCAGCTCATCAAAAGGATGCAATTGAAATGTCAAGGTAAAAATGCGCGCTGTCTGGAAAATAAGTTGGTGTAATCCAGACCTATAACAATAATTTTGTGCGTGTGATAAAATTCTCATTGTTATTTTCAGGTGGTGGAAAATTTTGGATTTGTTAAAGACATCGTCGTTTGCAAGAAATAGGTTGGTGGAATGTTTCATATGGTGGAGCTGCCTATGAACCACAACACAATTATTGCAGAAACGTTTTTACGAAACTTGTGTGTTTGATAACTATAATCGATGATGTTTATGATGTACTCCACACTAGATGAAGCTAAGCTCTTTACGAATGATGTTGAAAGGTTTGTAGAAAAGTGACATGTGGAGGTTACAAGTAATGGATTCCTATTAGGAATCGGTGTCCTTATTTGGCAACAAGTGTGGTGGAATTCTATTAGGATTCAATAAGGTTTTCTAATCTATTAGAAATCTAAGTTGTTGATTTAGGAATTGGGTTACCAATTGGATTAACCAAAGAGGTTATAAATATTGGTGTTGTGTAACCATAAGAATTTGAGCAAAAAAGGAACACATAAGAAAGTATGAGTGAGGGAGATTTGTGAGGATACCTAAACTAAGGTTTCATTAGTTATTGTGTAGTTCACTTCTCAATTATCAATAAAGCTATCTTTCTTTGTCCCGTGGATGTAGGCATATTGTCGAACCACGTATATTATTGTGTTTCCGTATTTCTGCTTTAGTTTACATCTTTTGTATTTGTTTCTTCATTAATCATATCATGATCCTGTGTATTTATCATAACAATTGGTATCAAGAGCCGAAGGTTATTCCTTTGGGTTGAAGACGGGATTTCAGAACGGTTTTGTTGGGTTTTAGGAATCCGTCCAGATTCGACACCCTGTAGTAAAACGGCCATAACTTTGTTCTCGGATATTGAAACGACAATCCTTTTTTTGGGTTGGAAAGTAGACTCTTTAGGCTTTCTAACAGTATATGGTACGTTCTGTGGTTCGAAGTATTCTGTTTTCAGTACTTAGGTATTTGGCTGATAAAAATGTGACAGAAGAAGTTTCTCGTGAGTACATTAGGTATTTGGCTGATGAGACATGGAAGAAGCTTAATGCAGAGATGTTGGTACTCTCCAGTATCCAAAACATTTATTAAAGTGTGCGCTCACAGTGCAAGGACAGCAGAAGTGATGTACCATTATGGAGATGGCCATGGCGACCCAAGCAACCTATCTAAGAATCAAGTCTTAACTTTATTGGTTGATAACATACCTGTTTAGTAATGCTTGACAATCCGGCGTATTGCTTATAACAATCCAGGCCATATTGTACAAGTTCAAGGTGACATGTTGCACTTAATAATGTGTTATTTTCAAGGAGAGCAGTTGCAATAAGAAAATGTGGTATCAGTGACTGAACAACCCTTTCGTAATCGACTGCATACAATAAAATTTCATAAACGTCGTCACAATGACATGGAACCACCCAATGTTGGAGAAAATGAGTGGAAACAAGAAAGGATGAAAGACAACAAATAAGTTGGTAAAGAAAAACTTTTAAGTTGGAAGCGCGTCTCCATTAACATCTTTTCCATGTCTTATTACGTTGACTTCATCCATCTACTACTACAACACTTTCAGTCTTCACAATCTATATTAACAGTAGTCACTCTGATTAATAACAAACTTGTTACAAATTAAAAGAGAGCAAATTGAATAAAATTAAATTGACAATAAAACAGTGGTACAGAAACATCCAAGTCGAGTTAGCTTAGATTCCAGATCACCTACACCAAATATAGAATTCTAAATTCCAACCCTTTAGTGAATCACAGCCTAAGATGGATCTAGTTCTTCACTAAAGGAATAGAATTTCAATTCTTATTTCTATAAGCACATCTATATCACGGTTTAGAAACAGATGTTGCGTCTCTAACGGATGTTTCACCAACACCATTACCCATGGTTGACTGTACAGTTAAAACTGAAATGCTAGGTGATGTTGGTCCATCAAGGTTGGAATTGAGAAAAGGGTTGGTTAAGTTGTTGTTTGGGTTTCTTGATGAGTGATTTGTAGCAGTTGAGATTGCACTTGCTAGAGAAATAGGCATTAAACAAAGACCTTTTCCTTGAAGATATTGCATGGCCGAACCCATATCTTCTTCCATTAGCTTAGCTACTTGATTTTCGGTTACCGTTAAACTATCATTGATTGCCGCTGTTTGTGTTCCATTGCTGCTCCGTCCACCACTTCCATTGGTCTGAATAGAGTCTGCTCCACCCTGCAGTTAAATAAATCCCAAAGCTTTAGTATTAGATGACTTTTTCCTCCTTCCAAAGGTAGTTTACATGGAATCTGGAAAGTCGAGTGAGTGCGCGCATGCTGAGTGCTTTGTCCTATAGAAAGTTTTGTCTGTTTATTAATACTTAATAGGTATTATTGAAAAAGCTTTCCTATTATTTTAAGTTAAAAGCAAATTTCTTAGTCCAAAACTCTTTGCTAGAGTTTTGACCTCAGTGAGTTATCTGTCAACCAAAAAAAAAATTCAACTGTATATCATTTGCATTTAAAAATGATTTGTTGTGTCAACCATTAAAAAAAAATGTCTTTGCAGGGGTTACCCACCACCTGCTGCCAACAGCCTTTCTTCAGAACTGAACAGGTCAATGCTCCCCTCCCGTTTGTAAGCAAAATGTATTCAAATATGGATACTAATTTGGCTTGATTTTTGGGCCTACTTCAAAATTCAGATGGGCAGAAATGTGTAGTATTTACGTTCCAGTAACAAAAAAGACCTTGACATGATATTTGTTTTGTTGTGCAGTCGTCATAGTAGTGACTAGTGAGCTCGCTACGGTAGAGAATTCAAATTCTCCACCCGATCTTTGGGTCTAAATTCTAATGCATTTTTTCCCTCATCTTTTGTGCTGTGCAAGTACTCAAGAGGCTATGACCTGTCCACTTGCTTCTAAACAGGTACTACCAGTTGGTCCAAGAACTGATCAGATGGTCCAGACCAGTATGTTCAAATTTCATCTATGACAAAGCAACTACTATAACCAATCCATTTGAAGAGTTGGTCTCTTAGGCTTCTGCAATTGGGCACAACATCTCTTACCAGTCAGGTAGTATGGGTTTTTTATCCAAAAATTTCCAACCAACAGCAAGATGGCATTATTACTGGATAAGACGTAGACTCTAACCATGAAACCATCAGCACCCCTTTGAACGCCTCTCATTTTATAACCTGTACTACTAGCTTAAGGACTTCAGGTTTGCCGGGCTAGAGGCATTATGAATAGAAACTAACCTCAGTAGAAATATCAGCTAAAAGAGGAGCAACAGCTGCAGCACCACCCAACCTACTCATGCTCAGGACCTGGACAAAGAAATATATTGAAGGAGACATAATAAATTCCTCGAGATTGTTGTCTGATTATATTAAAATACCAAATAATAAATTAATGAGTTCAGTGAGATTTGGTTGAAATAAACAATTAGTAATGCAAATGCACTTGCCTTGACTTGAAGCTGTAGGAACTTCACATAATCGATGATCTCATCTAGCATGGATGCCTTGTCTGTCTGTCATTCCAAAACCAAATCAAACCACAAGATTGGAATCAATATACAAGTGCTTAAATACCAAACAAGCTCCTACTCCATAATCAATTAATCATTAACAATCATATAGCAAATCCCTAGGAATAAAACATTTTTTGTTGTTTAGAACCTCAGTTTGGACGACGTGCTGCAGTTAATTCAACGGAGAAAATTTTGGATGAGTTATTTATGAAGGCAGATAACAAGACATGTGATCATTCAATGAAGCTAACTTGTCTTCAATAAGGAAATTGTTGAATAATAGAAACACCTTGTCAAGATCAGAGAAAGTCTACACACTCCAAAATTTGCATAACCTTGGCTGGTACAAAAATATTGAAAATCACTAGAAACAAAGTTCGGCTACCTAATAATTTTTACTTTGCACCCTACCAAATTCCTTCAAAAGCTATAAGAGCATTGGATTAGGTTGCATTAACAATCGTTAATAATGTTGATTTGCGTACAAATTAAATTTAAGAAACACAGTGGTCCACCAGAGGGTCCAAATGTATGTCGCTACTTTTGAAATGCTACATGTATGCAACAACCATTTTCCCGGGTATATAAAAATAAAAGTAGTGCGAGTATTTAACAAGTAGCTCTACAACTGATTTAAATTCTACAAACAATATAAAAGGGTAGTAGTTCAAATATTCCTGGGGTTTGTTTGTTTAGTTTAAAATGTACACATACCAATACATAGATTATTAAATATATCGATTATTGAAGAGAGTAGTAAAAACCTTGTTGGCATTGGGAACTAGTTCTTGCAGACCTTTCATTCTTTCTGCGATTCTTTCTCTTCGTAACTGCCAACCAAACAAAACCCAAATATCAGAATCGAATAGAAGAACCAAGAAACCAAACAAAACAACAAGACAAATTCCAAAACACAAACAAACAAACAGAACCTCCACGCCAACATTTTTTTAATTTTTTGGAACAAAAAATAAAAAAATAAAAAAAATGTTAGCTTACTCTTTCAGCAATGCTGTGTGGATCTGTTGCTTGACCTCTCCTAGCTCTCACTCTTTGCCTTACTGGTGGTGCACCACCACCACCACCACCACTATTACCATTACCGCTTGCCGGAGCTTGGTTCATTCCAGTATTGGCAGCTCCGTAATTTTGTGTTGAAATTGACCCATTCTATAATTAACAAAAATTAAATGAAATTAAAACATAAAAAATGCAAAAAAAAAAACCTTTTTTTTTGTCATTTTTGTAAAAAGCTCACCTGAGAATGGTTGAAATGCTGATTAGCTAATTGACTCGGCCGAGCTAATGATCCAGTAAACCCATTATAAAGACCCGGAACTGAGTTATCTCCGTTCTAAAATTACCAAAAAAAAAAAAAAAAAAAAAATTTAAATAAAAATGTAATTTTTTTTATAATTAGAAGAGAGAGAGAGAAAGAATTACAGTAGAATCGCCGTTTCCAAGAGTAAGAGGAATCGTTTGCAAATAAGCTGAGTCAGGACCGATTCCAGAATTATTTGCAGAAGAAGAAGAAGGTCTACCAATTCCACCAGCAACAGAAGCAGCAGTTCTAGAAGAAGCAAGTAATTGTTGTTGAAGCAACATTGATTTAGTAGATTCCCCACTTATTTGATGTTGTCGAAGTCTTGAAGCAAGAAGTGCAGACTCATCATAATTGTTGGAAGAAGTGTTATTGGATGAATTGGGATTTTGAGGATTAAGATGATCTACCCAAGGTGATTTAGGATTATTAGCATGAAGATCAGACCAAGGTAAATTACAAAGCATTTGATCAAGAAAATCATCTGGGGGTGTTTGATGATCAAAATGAGATGAAGATTGAAGTTGGTTTTGAATTTGTTGTTGTTGTTGTTGTTGTTGTTGTTGTTGTTGTTGTTGTTCTTGGTTGTTTTGTAAGTCTTGAAGAGTAACTCTTGATGGGTTTATTGAACTCATTGGGTTCATAGACACACAGAAAGCAAAGCAAAGAAAAGAAGAAAGAGTTGTTGTTGTTGTTGTTGAAGAAGAAGAAGAAGAAAGAAGATTTCTGCTTCCGGTGTGCTAGTTGTGTTTTTTGCTTTCTTTTTCAAGCTTGGTTTTTTTCTGCTAGTTATAAAGAGAAGAAGCAACACTTGTCAAACACAAGTTGCACCAATGCAACCTATATAGCAAAATGCCTATTCAACAAGTATTGAGAAATGTTCGTGCAATTTTTTTTATTTTTTTATTTTTATTTGTCAAAATGCTTAAGGGAAATTCAATAAACGGTTATTCAGTTTTCCCAAACTTTCTCCTACCTTTTCTCTGAAAATAAACCTGCAAGATTCTGTATATTATTGAAAAAAAATAAAAAAAAAAAAAAATTACTATTTACTACAAATCTTCTGGCCTTAAAATATTACTGTTTTGTTTAAAGTGAAAAAAAAAAATGCAACAATTTGGAATCAAGTGGTGCTGCAATGTATTAAAAGGGGTTGCATAGTGATTATTGCAGCAGTGATGTTGACTCTACTAGTACTACGGTGGTGTGTATGTAGTTAGCTTAATTGTGAGTCGTCACCTGGTCGGCTAGTGGAATTAAGGGTCGCTTTCTATGTAAAATGACATAAATAACCTCGTACGGTATCGCACGCGTGGGCTCACATCTTTGACATCTTTTTCGATCCTGAGTCCTGACAAAACATGTCCACTTGTGCTTCCCAGCTCTTTTTTTTTTTTCATTTATTCCTTCTTTTTCTATAAATAAACTCAAATTTAATAAATTATTTTACCCTCTTCATTTTTATTATATTTTGGACATACATGGTGAGTGCGAATTTGTTCCACCTTCTTTAAGAGTGCGGAACAATACTCTCCACCAGATCTTACCACGTGGCTATATCAAAAAATAAAATTTTTAATTTTAATTTTTTTTTTAATATTAAATAAGATTAATTAAAAAACTAAAACACTTAATATAGGTATTGTTAACCTGGTAGAATCAGTTAAATTAATAAAAAAAAAAAAATAAAAAAAAAAAGACTTGTCGCGTAGTTTGTAGCGCGTTTGTCCTCTATTTTTGTGTAATTCGTTGAGCTTATCAATAATAATAATAATAAAAAAACTCATTTAAAAAAAAAAAAAACTCATCTTGTGGGCGAGATGGTCTCCGGGCCCAACACCTATTGGATGCTATGAGTGGGGCTGCATCCGCTGTAGCCACAGATCTTATGTAGGCCTTGACACCGGTTGTGAACTTATGGCTACAAGGTCGATGCCCACGGGTCTTGGCAGAGTTCATAGCTAGTGCACCGCCCACCCCACTTCTTAAGCCAGGTAACGGCATTCGCCCAATAGCTGTGGGTATGGTTTGGCGTCGCCTAGTGTCTAAGATTGCCATGAGTGGAGTTTCTAAGGATATTGTCCCATACCTAGAGGATTTTCAGTTTGGGGTTGGTGTGCCTGGTGGAGCAGAGGCAATTTTGCATGCTGTTAATCGGTTGGTTTATGCCAACAAGGATGACACATCGCTTTCTATGCTGCTTGTGGACTTTCAGAATGCCTTCAACCTTGTTGATCGGTCTGCTATGCTACGGGAGGTACGCAATCATTGTCCATCTATTGCTCTATGGGTCGAATACATTTATTGTCAACCTGCTCGATTGTATCTAGGGTCTACTCATATTTGGTCAACAACTGGGATACAGCAGGGGGACCCTTTGGGGCTTCTTCTATTTGCTTTGGTCTTGCATCTATTGATACACCGCATTCAGTCAGAATGCCACTTGGAGTTGCAGGCATGGTACTTAGATGATGGTACTCTGATTGGTAGTACAGAACATGTGGCTAGAGCTATTCGTATCATTCAGGAAAGAGGACAATTTCTTGGGCTCGTGCTTAATGTGTCTAAGACAGAGTTGTTCTGGCCTTCTGTTGATCCTGACTACTCCTATCCAGATATCTTTCCGGTTGGTATATCATGTCCTCAGCGAGGGGTTAAGTTGCTTGGAGGGGCTGTAAGTATTGATGCATCATTTATTGTGGGTAATGTTCGTCAACGAGTGGATAAGACACTTCAACTTATGGACTTATTACCACAGCTAAAGGATCCGCAGTGTGAGTTGGCACTTTTACGTTCTTGTATGGGATTATCTAAACTCACTTTTGCTCTCCGTACTTGCCCCCCTGATTATGTTCAGGAAACAGACGAATGGTTTGACCACAAGCTTTGTGCAGCCCTTCAAAATATTGTGGTTTCTGATGGACCTGGTTTTGGCGATCTACAGTGGCGTATGGCAACCCTTCCATTACGTATGGGTGGACTTGGTATCTATTGTGCTACTGATGTTATGAAGTTTGCTTTCGTAGCTTCACGTACGCAAACCAAGGATCTCCAGGACCACATTCTTCGAGGTTGGGACACTCCACCTATGGGTAATGTTTTCGATACTGCCATTGCTAGTTTACATCTCTCTATACCTGATTTTGATCTCAGTAATCTTGCTCCAACTGCTACCGTCCCCTTCAGACCCCAACATGTCTTGGCGGAAGCATACTACAACAAGATTAGTTCTGGTCTTGAGAGGGAATTTGAGTTGTCAGCTAGACAAAAAGCAGTGATTGGATGTGTGCAGTCAGAACATGCCAAAGATTTTCTCCTTGCTATCCTGATGGAAGGGCTTGGACAACGCATGACGCCTGTAGAATATCGTGTCATTCTTCGTTATCGATTGATGATCCTTCTATATTCAGATGGTGAGCTTTGTCCAGTGTGCAAGAAGAGTAGACTTGATGCTTTCGGGGACCATGCCGCTCATTGTACATTACCCCGGCTTCAAGTACAGGCATGACCACGTTAGAGATATCTTGTGTGATGTGTTCTGGCGGGCTGGCATACATGTTAAGAAGGAGACTCCTGTTAACTTTCTTACTGATCCTAAGGAAGGAAGATCGACATTACGTCCTGCTGATATTCTGGTCTACAACTGGTCTGAAGGTAAACATGCGTGTGTTGATGTTACAGGGGCGTCTCCGATGGTTGGGCTGAGTGCTGAGATTTTTGAGGTGAGGCTAACAGCTAGCAATGCAGCAGCAGCAAAAGTGGAGAAACATGACCGAGCTTGTAGGGCTAACCAACATAGTTTCATCCCTTTTGCATTTGACACATTTGGATTGCTAGGCTCAGAAGCAGTTGAGCTCCTCAGGAGAATGCAGAAGATAATGGATAGCAATGTGATGACTGCAGGTTCGAACGAATATGTATTTAGGAGAATCGGGTTTGCTATCTAGAAAGAACTTGCCGCGCAGTTTGTAGCGTGTTTGTCCTCTATTTTTGTGTAATTCGTTGAGTTTATTAATAAAATTTGAATTAAATTTTTAAAAAAATAAAAAAATCGAGTTGAGAGTGTTGTTCGGAACAAATTCAAATTTATATATTGTCATCGAAAAAGATGGTAACAGTACTTTGATTGACAACACATATTGATGGCAAGTACTGGCAAATCTCTATAGTTTGCTAGTGTGAAAGAAAAACAAAATAGAGGTCTATGGTGGAATCTGTGTCATGAAGCAGGTTAGGACAGTTACCATTGGGAAAGAGCACATCCAAAATCAATTTCGATTGTCTTACCCAAAATCATTGTATAGTCTAATAAGCTAGCAGGTGTATATATATGTAGTAGTAACTGATGTTATGAGTAGGAGCTTGAAATATAGAGCTTTTCCATTTCTCCTTACAATGTGTATACGTAGTCTGATTAATTATTTTGCTAGCTCTCGGTGCTTAGCAACATATATTACAATCTTTGTGCTCCTAGCTAGCTATAGAAATATATTAATTGTATCTAAAAAATTGAAAATGCATGATATGATTAGGTCTTCTCAACAATTTCGAGCTTTTTCGAGTAAATGAGAAAAAAACGAGCTGAATCATCTAATGTTTCTGAGACCTTTTACAGCAATGAGTTTAAAATCTCTAACAGTGTCTTTTGGAAAAGCCAGTGTCTGCTGAGAAGGTAGTACACATACTGCTTCTTCACATATAGATGGAAAAGGATTGCTTTAAAATAAAGCCAATTTAACAGTTGATGTTATATATATAGAGAGAGAATGATTTGATCATGATACTTTCAGATTATTCCCTACTCTCTAATCAGATTAATCATGTTTAGTAAAGAGTATATATAGCTATAGGATTAGAGGTCACTATTTTTTTTCTTTTCTTTTTTTTTTTTTTTGTTCTTTAAGTACTATGACATAAATAATCAAAGTTTCCTTTTTCATGACAAGATTTAGGTCCAAATTAATGTTGGGCTGTATTAAAGATGGGGTTCGTTACATGGACAAGAATCAATATTCTTTGTTTGCTGGATCACCCTAGATAGGTTAGGCATTTTGTGTTATTGTGAGAGTGAGTGAAGGGGTAATGTCGTAGTGAATACTGAATACTGAATACTGATTTAGGAAAGGGTTTTGTGTAGGTATCTGTCTTTGTTTCAATCACATCCCACTTTTATTTTCTCAGGTGCTTTCTTTAGAAATCAAATGCATCTACCAATTACTTAATTGACATATTCCATTATTAATCAACTTTGTTTTGTATATAAATATAATTAAAAACATGCAAAAGTCTCTAGCTTTAATTTCGACTCATCTTTCAATTAGTGAAGTGCTTTATTAAGATAAAATGCATGATCGATGAGTACGTCATTAGGTTTAAGATAAAAATGCTCAAAACACTGGTTAGACATCACCATTAAGCAATGAATATATGCCTGTCACGTTTAGAATTCTTCTATATCTTAAAGGGTATGTCCTGGATGGCTGGATATGTACTGGAATATATTTGAGATTCAGATTTATTTCAATATCAAAACATACTTGTATGTATATTTCATTCAATGAACTTGATCATGATCAAGTTTTTTATGCTTTCAACAAGTCACATTTATCAGATCTAAAGTACGTACGTAGCAAATTTGATCCGATATCTTACAGTATCTTGTTGTTAATTTGAGTCTAGATCGATCGTAACTGAACTGAATGAATTAAACTCATTTTCTGATGATCCTCAATATCCTACTGAACATTCACAATAATTCTTCCTTATTTCCCTAGCATAGTCAATTGCCAATAATTTATTATTGAAATGGCATTCAATGGTACATGAGCTGATGAACATCCCTTACCCTGTTGTAGACTTTGAACCAGGCAGTTTAGTCATTAATTCATTATGAATTGTTGGGGGGATAAGGTTATTCTGATGACATGGAGATAATGTGTGTGCTTAGTGAGTCTGTGTTCCAGTAATGTCGATCTGTCCATCTGTCAATTGATATCAGTAATGAAGAAATGGATTAACTTATGGCCGGTACAATAATATAATATCTTGATTCAACTTATAAAGCAGAACAGAAAACTTGACATAAGCCAAGTGCATTAGTTTGATATTAAGTACTAAGCTTAGTCCTAATTAATAACTATTCTCATCTCCATGCATACAACATTATTTTCTTTAAAAAAAAAAAAAGCTGAAGAGAATTCTTTTTGATTTTTGCAAAGTATGAAGCTAGCCACTTTTTCCATAAAAAAATGTTGGCATCTTTTTGTTGCTTTTCTATGTAATTTTATATAATATAGCATTCAATTATTTTCAGACCAAAAGTAAACACAGCATCATGATTATATAAGAGTCAACCCTAAAACCATTTTTATTGTTAATGTATGAGATGCGTGATTAAGGACAAAAAATGAAAAGAAAACACGGCAAGACTCCATCTTCCCTAATTGGATAAAGCTTTGGACTAAAGATGACTCTTAGGTAAGAACTATAGTGAAACCTGTCTAAATGCACCCTCTATAAACACACAATATATTTAATTGCATAAAAAAGTCCCATAGTTGGGATAGTGTATTTTGAGATTTTTTCTGTATATTGTGTAATATGTAATTTATTTACCGTCCTAACCTTATACTTCTTTTTGTATAATTATACACTTAGTAAAAAATAGCTTAAAATTATATGTATTATACGTACACGTTGAAATTATAAACTATATTTAGACTGAAATTGAAGTAAATTATTTTTAAATTTACATATATTTAATGTTTTATTTACTTTCTAATATATATCAAATTATAACAGTATATTATGTTAGGTACGGATTTTACAATCAGTATTTGGCAAACGCACATTAAATCTTGGTCCCAACAGGCGTGCATTTAGACAGCTTCATTGTATGTGTTTCTATAATTATAATTTCAACTAAAGCATTATCTTTTTCTAGTTTGTAAAATAATAATTTGCATTTATAATAATTTTATTGGTAATATATAACTTGTTGGATGGTTCTCGATCTTCACTCACCACTAAAGGATTATAACATTACTGATATTTGACATTATTTTTATACTAATCATGTTCAGCAGAAGTTGGTTGCTTCAAGTGTAATCTTAATTATTTTACACAATTACAAGTTCAGCTGACAAATACTAATAGGAACTGGAACATGCTTACCTAACCACATAATAAATGTGGCCAAGGAAGAAGGAAGTCATGGTTCTTGAAGATCTACAAATTGCAATTTACAAGCCACTCTAACAAATCAATCCATGTGAAAAGCTATAATGGTTCTTTTCAAATGTGAGGGGCATAATTCCAATAGAAAATGTGAGGGGCGTAATTTCAGGCTTCCAATAGAAAATGTGAGGGGCATAATTTCAGGCCAACCTATAATGGTTTCGTCTAGAGCATACCTACCTAATCATGCAAGCCGCAGAGTACTTACTGTAACCAAAAAGGCCAAAACGAACATGCAGTGGTAATATTCTGAACTTCAGCCTGTTTAGAAGGGATTTGGCTAGAGATCTAGGAATGTATTAGAAACCTGTTTTCGACCACAACTCCACTGAAGCAGACCAAACCAGAAAAAACAAAATCTTACTTTGGGGTTGAACAATAAATTGATATAGACATTCGAGTTGAATCCCAGAACTCTGGTTTTATACAGTGCTCGGAACAAAACCCATTCCAAAGATATACACACTAGCACAGTTGCATGGTCCTTGGTCTGAACAGTGACTGATTCAACTAAGTGTTATAATCTGTGCCTTCAGCTGTCTAAGTTAAATGCACTTCGCATCTAGGAAAGCTATATTAACAATGAGTTTGGCATAACAACAATGGTTAGCACAAAAAAAATAAGCAAATTGGCAAAACTAATCTAAGATAAAGAACACATCATTAACAAAAGTTTACTTTCCACTGAAGCAAGGTTTAATTAATAAGCTTACATAATCCACAACCCACTAACCCTCCAGAACCCTATCAACTATAAATTAACCAGCACTGCATAAACTGCTAAACCTATCAAACTATGACTACAGCCTAACAAAAGGAAAATACAACCTACTACCACCTAAAGGATGTTCATCTGGCTGACAGATAACCAGTGACATAAATAAAATGACCCACCCACAATCATAACCCAACAATGCAAAATCATTGTTTGTCCTAGCTTCTTGAATTGGTGAAATACAACAAGAGCCAGATACATGACCCTCGGTGAACAACAAAACAGCAAAAGCTGCAGCAGACGGGTTTAAACCTCCTTGACAGAAAGCCACAACCAGATGAGATTATATTTACCTGATTATCACAGGAGACAATACAAGATTTTCCATGGCGAGTAAGAACCAGATGAATCATCATCACCTTCTCCGCTTCTTGCCACTTTTCGTCTCACTCTCATTAGCTTTAGACGACTCCACCATTTTTCCTTCTCCAGTGTCAGTTTCTTCAGCTCTTGATGGACCAGCTTTTCCTTTAGCAGAAGTACCATTAGCTCTGGACTTGCTCCCAGTTTTGGGAGTTTCTTTCTTCGATTTTGTCTTCATCTTAGCTGTATCATCCTCCGATCTAGTTTCAGCCCCGGGTGTCTCATCCTTTGACTTGGTGCCAGTCTTTGGTGTAGCCTCTTTGGGCTTCGTGCCAATCTTGGGGGTATCAACCTTGGACTTGGTGCCAGTTTTCAGGGAAGCATCCTTGGCCTTGGTGCCAGATTTTGGTGTATTACCTTTAGACTTGCCTATGTTGTCATTCTTTGCACTACCAGCAGATTTAGAAGTACTGTCCCCAGCTTTCTTCCCATCATTCTTAGACCGGCGACTAGATTTTGTCGCTTCAACTTTCACTTTGCTCGTCGAAATTTCTTTCCCCCTAGAAACCAAATTCACATACTAACTTCAAACATTGACAAAAACCAAAACTGGATAAAGAAAATGCATTTTCATCAACTCACTTATTTAGTGGAGTATTTGTTTTCGCCTGCTTGTTTCCTGAAGCTGAATTTGTTTTTGCTTTCTTCTTTTGAGGCCTGACAAAAACGAAACCAAGAAAACACAAACAATCAGCGTCTTTTATTCATAATGAACTATCTTAATTACCTTAGGATGCCAATGACCATCACAGAGTGAGCAACATGAAATTATGCTACAAAGAATCTTCCAAATATAATTAAAACCACTTGACATCATATGGTTTCCAAGTAATCAAACTCCTATCCAGTATATAATCTCTAACATCAACTCTTAAAAAGAATAGGCCTTGCAACAATAAAAACAAAGGAAAATCATGTCTCATGCCAGTAGTTCTGTTTCAAGCAATAATAAAAGAATGAAACAAATTAAAGATTACATATCAACCAGTGACACTTACATATCAGAGGAAGCATCACGACATGAAGGATCAGTTGATTGTCCCTGCATTGCAAAGATGTGTCATCATATGAAAAGAAGTATGGAATCCAGAACACATGGTACAAATATATATTAATTACATGATTAGGATTAAGTTCACCCACCTTATCTGCCAGAGTTTTTCCCTCAACAAGCTTCCAACGCTCGTCTTTGAGAAGCAATACCTCTTCATCACCATCAAGATAAGAAACCTAGAAATGGGAAATAAATAATTCAGAATACAACAAGGCAACAAGCAATAAACCACAATAATTAAATGTAAGGGCTTGTTCTTGTAGAAAAACAATAGAACAAAATACCATACCTTATGCTTGTTTAGACTAGGATCAAAAGATTCTACCACACCTTCGTAGAACCTGCACAACACCATCATAACTATCAGCAACCCTCATTACCCAAATATACCAAACAAATGTTGTGCAAAGTCATTTCCTAAAACGCTTTAGCATTGTATCACTGTGAAGTATGCACTTACTTCTTGTCATCTGGCCACCATACTTTAATTGTGGAGCCAACCAAATCCTCTCCATGATCTTTGTTTTCAAAAGCCTGACACATATCGAACATATTAAACATTACCAATTTGTATTTTCCAAATAAGATGTATACAGTCGATGCCAAGACGAAAGTACGAAACAAACATTTACATGTTCAAAGCTTTCAAGCCAAAGAAGATATTACAGTATTGGCATTCCAGGAAAAGACAAAACATCATGCAATTCCTATATGTATGAGAATAACTGCCTGGGAAATAATACTTTAGATACGTATACTTTATAATATCAGTATATTACACCACAACAAAAGGCAGTAGTAGTGGTGATGGTTGCAGTGCAAGTGCCTGTGGTGAAAATGTTTGGCGTGTCTAGTTTGAAGAATGAAAAACTGCAGAAAAGCAAATCATGTGAGGAGAAAGCTTCAACTTAAGGGTGCAAATAAGAATTAGTTTTAAAGTTTATTTAGTTTCACTGTGCAAAATCATATTTAATCTAACATATATCAGAATTCTAAAAACTGACAAGCCAAGAATAAGAGAAGCACGATATCCATTCGTGCTTATATCATAAAAATAAAAACAGCGCGCTTTATTTTCTTTTCAATGGATCATGCAATACCCTACAAATCAAATGAGACTACCTTACTCAGAGAAATGGTTTTTGAGTACACGAGGGTGGCAATTTTTTGGGCAGTTGGGAAGGAGCAAAACCCCACAAGGACTTTCACTGCTGCAAACTAGCAGATTGGGTTTCTTTTTATAAAAGTGGATGTCAAAGGGTGAGTTAACCACGGGGACGCAACCCAATTAGAAAAAAAAAAAAAAAAAGTCTATGAAAAGAGCCTGGTGACATTATCTTGTATCCAATGACTTCACGTTTAGATTGATAATTTTTTTGCCTATGAAGAAAAAAGGTGGCATCTTCAAATGATAACTTTCTGTCAATCCTAAAAGTCCCTTTTCCAGTAAAAAAGAAAAAACAATCTTGCGGTCTTGTGTACTATGCATATAAAGTTTAAAACTGAAAAACAAAAAATCAACAGTAGCAAAGATTATAAGACATTTAGTATAAACAAATTAATCAAAATATACATAAGAAAACACACCTCTTCCTTCCCTGGAGTGCGCTTTCTCTTAGATTTTGTTGAGGGAGTTTCACTTGTCGATTTTACTGAGGGTTTCAGTGAAGATCCCATTTTCTACAAAAGAACACAGAAAGAAAAACAAAAAATCAAAACATATTTTCCTCAAATATATTGAATGTATTTAAGAGTATAATGGCTGAATACTGCACACAGTACCTTATTGCTTGATTCTCCCGCTAAATCCTTTCCAGGGAGACTTTTTGGTCTTCCTCTTTTTGCTTTTTCACCCTGTTTTTTTGCTGAGGATCCCTCCTCCTTGGTGTCCTTCATATCTACCTTCTTACCAGACCTCTTCAATGGCTTTTCTTCTGAGTCACTGGTAGCACTATCACTCTTTTCCTTATTGGATTCTCCTTTCTTAGCTAATTGCTCATTCGGTTTTTCTTCTGCTTCATTTTCTCCCTCTGGTCCCACTTTCAAGACTGTATCTGCAGATACCGGAGCATCAGACTCAACATGTTCACTCGATAAAACTTCCTTTAGAACCGAAGGAGAACCATGATCAGCGTCTTCCTTTAAGTTTCCTTTCTTCACTCGTGCTGGTCGCCCCCTTTTAGCACGACCTCCATCAGGAAGATTCTTAGTTGGGGATAAAGGAACGGCCTTTAAAGGCTCATCTTTCGACTCAGTTGGCAAGGTAACCTGTTCTACAACTTCTTTTTCAGGTCCTGATAGTACAGCAGACTTGTTGACAGATTGTTCTTCTGAAGGTGAAGTGTCATCTTCTTTGCTGTCATTTTTTCCTTCAACTGGAAGATCAGTTTCTGCATCGCCCTCTACTTTAGATTGACCAGAGGTTTCTGGTGTCTGAACTGACGCATTAGGCTTCCGACCGCGTTTCTTCTTCACAGGCTGATCTGGCTTAATTTCTGGCTGGGGAGCTTTATGGTCCGAGAGAACCGGTTCAACTTCAGCCACATGAGACGAAGGCTGAAAATTTTCTTCCTTTTTGGTAGAATCAACAGCTTCAGACAAGTCATCATTCAGATTCTCAGTATCACCATTGCTTGTAACAGCCTTAGGAGATTTTTCCGAGACCGTACCAACTTCGGTTGGACAAGCAGTTGCTGGATGTTGTTCTTCAGTGACCTGCAGATGATGTCGCCATGATATCTTATGATTAGTCTAAATGATAGATCTGACCCAAAAAGGTGTATTTGAAATTTCAAAGACACGTAATTATACCTGTGGTGGCTTATCAGAATCCATCATTTCAGGTAAACTTCTCTCTTCAGCCTGAAACATGTCAGCTCATATAGTCAAAAACACTTTTCAAAGTGAAAATCATATCATCCATAATACACAACAGAACAATATGAAAGGGGTTCTTCAACTCATCACAATGTAACAGAACAATATACATAAAGATATGAAAATGGACCAAAGAAATAACAACTGTGGGACTGATAAGAAACTTGTCAGATCTGGGGGGAGGGGGTCAAGTAGATAATCAAAGACATACCAAGTGTTCTCCGGACACACTATCATCATTGTGCTCTGCGGTATCAGATGTCTCTTGGCATATAGAAGCGACAATTTTGGAATAATCATTCGGAGACATCCCCACGGATTTTATGGCGTCCATCAGGTAGGGCTTCAGTTTAGCAGTACAGTTTTCAAGTACTTTTTCCCCCAACTTTCTTGTAATTGGTAAAACATCCTGACACAAAGAACAAAATATGATTATTAAATAATGATTAAAAAGAGGAGGGTTACGAGAAAAAAGGATACAGCACCCAAGGTTGTGATTTAGCAACTTTCTCTATAGGTTATCTACTATTCTTCATTCCTTTATTTTAGTAAATGCCACTAATAACCATGCCGGAGCACCACCGCACATACATCGATCATATATATATATATATATATATATATATATATATAACAAAAGGTCTAGATTCAACAGGAATTGTTCTATTTATTTTCACTAAGACAGAAATCAGAAGTCATGTTTTCTTATCGATCAAATACAAAGTAAAATTAAAATTCAATTTCAGAGGACATACACCAAAATTATGGCTTTTCAACTGGTTAATCCTAACTTCAAGCAAAATCAACTAGCCATATTTAACTATTACCTGATCATCCTTTTTCACACAAGTTAAGAGCGGATAAAGAAGCGAAGGTGAAATTTCTTCACTTTCTTCCAACACCAGGCTCATGATTGTCTCCATAGACGTAAAGACATTTTCTCTGTGGTGGTCCCTGGAAAAGAACAGGTATGTTACCTCACTGGCAGGCATACAGGGGGAGAATGCAACAAAAAAAAGAACAACAACTAGCATATCCATACTTAGCAACATGAAAAATATGTCACACTACGAACAGCAACTTGTAACTTGAAATGAATGAAAGCATACACGTCTTACACCACACCATAAGAACACTAAACAAAGTAAAAAAGAATCACTCAAACATGATCAAAAATAGCAAAGAAAGAAAACAATTGTTAAGTAACAGGACTAACATGTGTTCATAAAAGGGGAAAAAATCACTATCCAGGAACTAAACTAATATTCATAAGCACAACTTGCACTAAATCCATATTTTTCTTCCATGATACTTAAAGCACATGCTCATAAAAGAAAAAAAAGTTGAATACCAAACAATTGATAATACACGGGAACTTAGACTTTTACATGCACAAATCAAGAAAAACATCTACAAAAAAAGTTCCTAACATGCATATTGTTGTTCCATTTTGGCATCAAAATTACAATGGCAAGCACTAGAACTGCAATTTCGTACACCTTACCGTATAGCTTTAAGAAAATACTGGAACATCTGTAGAATCAGTCCATCACATTCTAAATCCAGCATCACAACACATGATCGGACTTTGGCCACAGTTTCTAGAATCGAGACCCTTTTCTCATAAGATCGACATTCGTTGTCCCATAATCTCTCAAATGATGATACAATCACTTGAAAAATTTTCTGAAAAAAAATAGGTTAAAAAATGCAAACCACTGCACCAAGTTTGCTATCAAAATCTAAACAACAGGTCCATGCACAGAAACAGAGAAGTTCCAAGTAACTGAAATAATAAGAAACCAAAGATATTCTGAATACCTTCATTTGTTCATCGTTGTACGGGGCTTCGGGAGCTGTTATTCTTGTTATCTCACTTACACAAGCTGCAACCGCAACTTTGACATTCGTATCTTCATGCATCAAAAGTTCGCTAGAGACCAGTGCATTCATTGTTGGGGAAAGGGCATTTTGCATTGATTTTATTGGTGATTGCTCAACCTTTGAAAGAAGACCCTCTACTTTCTGAAAACAGAACAATTGCACAAAGAAGATAAGCAATGGCCAATTGATCACTAGTTGAAGAAAAGTAAATAAGCTATAGAAGCTACAAGATGACGCAAAATATGTTAGTTCCAAAACATGTCAAGGTTTCCAAAAAGAGACAACAAAATCATTCCTCATCAAGATTGCCTCTTGGGTAGAATATGCTATCTTAATCAAAATACAATTTTGAAATCTCAAAAAAACTACTATTTGATTCAAAATACTCGAGCACGAAACAAAATAAGAACACAATGCAATCTCCCCAAAATCTGAAAACAAAATAGTCAACCGGATGTTCAAAGTTGTGAAAACAATAACCAAACCAATCTGAAAACCAATGACTCCAGAGCTACAGTTCATAGTAACAACTAACAACCCTCAACACCATACTTACAGTTATTATAAACATAGGGTAAAAATTGTTGTAAGAACACAACAGCTTCAAATGCCTATCAGGCACAATCACATAAAAAAACCACTCTGTTTTCCTATGGGTAATAGAAAACCAACTTAGATCTAAGTATGAAACCCCAATTGTAAAACGCCTAAGCCCCAGTAATCCATTCTTCAAAGCCAAAAAACCTGAGTCAAAAGTGAGCCCTTTACAACCAGACCAACTTGATGAGTCCAATCCATTTGAACATTGAAATCTCCGCTCTCTAACAAAATCAAGCCAAACAATTAAAATCAAAAACCTAAAAGCAAAATCTTCTTGTAAAAACTCCTTTAAAACATCTAAAATCTTCTTATCTTTGTATCAACCTATGGAATTGAAAAACACATACTTCAATCTAGGACACAAAACCCCTATCCACATAATCGATTTTGGATTTTGATTTTAGAACACTTAGATCTATGTAAGTATGAAGCCGCAATTGTAAAATGGTTAAGCCCTATTAATTATTTGTTAATATCCAAAAAACTGAGTCAAAAAACGAATCTTTTACAACCAGACCGACTTTATGAGTCCAAACCGTTTCAACATTGAAATCTTCGCTCTCTGACAAAATCAAAACAAACAATTAAAGTCAAATACCTAAAAGCAAAATCGAATCAGAATCTTCTTGTAAAAAAATCAAAGCAAAAATCTCAAATCTTCTTATCTTTTGTATCAACCTATAGAATCGAAAATCACATACTTCAATCTAGGCAACATAAACCCTATCTACAAAATCGAAATAAAAAATCTTCAATTTCTCAAATTTCTCATCACAAAAACATATCAAAATAACTCAAATTTGTCTTTTAATCCAACAATACTACTAAAAACTTCTAATTAAAATCAAAAAAACTTAAAACCACAAAATCAAAACCAAAAAAAAATCAACTTATTTCAAATTCAAACAACATTCTACTCATATCTATCAACAAAACACAAGAATCAAAGTAATGCATGAACATAAAAATCAACTTAAGACCTAACAAAAAAACAAAAAAACAAACAAACAAACAAATGCCTTACATCCAGAAGAGCCAAAAGCTCATCAACATCAGCAGGAACTTTAAAAAGTATATTTCCAGCTTCTAAAACTTGTTCTTCTAATTCTTTCTCCGCCATTTCTTCTAACATCAGATCTCCTCAAAACTTCAATTTCAAAAAACCTATAAAATCATAAAAAAAAACAACTAGGGTTAGTAATCTAGGGTTTTCGAAATACCAGAAAAACAACTAAACAAAAACAACTAAACAGAAACAATTGTTCATAATAATACCTCTGGTTTTGCAGAAAAAAAACAGATTTTTTTCCTCGTGTTTCGACGTTTTCTTCTTCACTCTTTTTTTTTTTTTTTTTTTTTTCTCTCTCTAGAGATTTCAGAGAAAGAGAGAGAGAGAGAGAGCGGAAATGAGAACAAATTTGAGTCCAGACGAAGGTTTTTAAAGGGGATTCGGGGCGGAACTTAACTGGGTTATGGATTTTAGTAAAACGATATTTTAAATCCGGTTCCCTATTTTGCTCCGCATGGATCATTTCAGATTGGTTGTTTTTTAAATAGAACCAGTTCAAAACCGACCCGTTTTGTGTTGTCTTTATCTCTTTCTGTTTTGATATTTGTGCATTTTGTGTAACCGCTTCGTTTGGTTTGAACACTTTTATGAACGTATTCATGGGGGTTATTTGGGCCTTGGTTGCTACTAGGAAAATGCTTAATTTTGGTTTATATAATTAATAAATTTGGATTTTTGTTTATTGGAGTCGGTTCGGGTTTGGATTAGGGTCAGAAAAATAGTTTAATCGGGTCAAGTTATTCGCGGGGTTTTTTACAGGCAAAGTTAGTTAATTTCAATTTTTTTGGGGAAAGTTCGGTATTTTTTAGATTTTTGGTTTTACCGTTAAAATTCGTTAATCATAAAAGACATATCTATAACTGAATTTACCATTATTCGTTATGATTCTTTACTTACATGTCACAGTACTATCAAGTTCTTCGCGGGGTTTTTTGTCAGCAAAGTTAGTTAATTTCAATTCTTTTTGGGGAAGTTCGTTATTTTTTAGATTCTTTGTTTTACCGGGAAAGTTCGTTGACCATAAAAGACATCTCAAACTGAATTTACCGTTATTCAGTGAGATTCTTTACTTATTTATCAGGGTACATTTTTATCGGAAAAGTTAGTTAATTTTAATTCGTTATTAGAGGACAGTTCGTTAATTTTAGGTTTTTTGTTCTCTAGGTAAATTTTATTGAGTATAAAGGACATATCTATAACTGATTTATCCTTACCTGATGTAAATTTTTACTTACATCTCAGAGTATCTTTTTTAATATTATCAAGTCCTTCGCGGGGTTTTTTACTGGCAAAGTTAGTCCATTTTAATTATTTTGAGGAAAGTTTGTTATTTTTGAGATTCTTTGTTTTACCGGTAAAATTCGTTAATTATAAAAAAAAAAAACATATCTAAAACTGAATTTACAGTTATTCAATGTGATTCTTTACTAACTTATCAGGGTACCTTTGTATCGGAAAAGTTAGTCAACTTCAGTTCGTTATTAGGGGAAAGTTCGTTATTTTCAGATTCTTAATTTGTTTTCCCGGTAAATTTCGTTGAGTATAAAAAGATATATTTGTAACTAATTTTACCGTTACTATATTGCATGTCATTTTTCTTATTTTTTTGTCGAATAAGTTAGTTAAAATTGGTTTTGTCGGTATTTGATATTTTAGGGTTTCTTGAAAATATTATAATTTATAAATTATAGGTGCTAAACACATGTTGGGAATCTGTTGCTCATTTTATATAATGAATGTAGCTCACGTTAATTAATCAATCATTATATCAATATCTAACAAGACCTTATTAGCTTATCTAAATACCAACCCTCGTAAATGATCATTGGGTACGAGTATGGAAAGTCTATTGAGGGATATGTTATATCACATGTTGCATGAGATTAAACGTACAAAAAGAAAACGTTTTTTAAAGTACATACCAGGGTTAGCGAGACACTAGGTTGATTTTTTTAGATTTGTTTATAGCAGTCTCACATATAAAAAAGGCCTTACAATAATGTCATCACAAGAACACTACTTCCGAAGGACATCTAACAAAGAACCATCATGGATTCTAAAACAAAGGTTTATAGGAGATTGTTTAACAAGTATATTTGGATAGATTGGTTTGAGAGGGGTTTTTATGGGTCCAAGACTTATTGGACTTTGTTGGATTGGTTCGGATAAAATTTAACCCATTTACAAACTTAAGTCTTAGCCTCTAACAGATATTTAGATACTCGTTTTGGTAATCTTGACCACAAGTAGAAACTAAGGTATGTATACCTTGACAACCCAACATTTAATATGCCAAATCATATACCATAATAAAGGAAAACATTTTTAAATTGTTTAAAAATAATCCAATTCACCCTGAATAAAAATCAAACCCTCTATTAAATGTGGGTAAACAAGGAAATTCTCCAAAGTGTTATCCATTGAATTTGGTTAAAAAGTTGCATATCCATATACATGCATGATTAAATAAATTTAAATCCATGGTCAGAAATTTTAAGAAATTAAATATTTTCCTTTTAAGTTAATCCTTTGTAATGGTAGGCAAATTAATTTTTGAGGTGTCGATGAAGTTTTGGAAGGGAAATTAATTTAATCTTATACAGTGTTGTACAGAACAAAAGAATCTGACTGTTTGTTGATAACTATTCAAATGTATTTGTGGTGTCATTCAATTACATTAACTTTCTTTCCAAGTACTACAACTTTTGAAACATTGCCAACAGTTCACCATTTTTACACAGAGCAAAGAATGCTCTACCTCACGAGTCATGACTAAGAGTGTGGTATACATTTGTATGTTGATCCTTGGGAATTATTCATGGTATATAGTTCGCGTCTTGTACTCTCTTCTATAACAGTAGATCATTTCTTGCATTTTGAACAACTAATTAACAACTATTGATATGATATGTTTGTGAATGGTCTTTAATTATATGGTCAAAAGTTGGTACATTTACTCTAAAAACATTAGTATTGTCCATTTTACCATAGTTTGTGACAAATTAAGATTCGATTTTATCCAAATTGTCCCAGAAGTTTTTTATTTCACAAAAGTTTTAAGAAAACTGATTGTCCATTAGTCAAAGAAACCATTAAACGCTTTATTATGTTAATAATGCCCATATGCAAGAGTCACACATTTGAGTATGTAGAACAACCTGATTTAGCTAATGAAAATTTAGAAGAATGATTGTGTACAAGTACATCAATATCAGATATATATTCTTTCTAAGAGCATGTTGGTTACAAACCAAAGAATTATAGTGTTACACATTGAAGGAACCATGTACAATATACAATATATACTCTTCTAATGACACCATTTTCCAATGTTAAATAAACATGAAAAATTCACATATACATGGACTATATATACGACCATGGGATAATTAAGGTTGTAGCTAGACAACTAACTAAGGAAGACGCTGCCATCTTGGAATGGCATTTGATGCCGAGGCAATTTGGACTGCCCTGTACGGACGACGGGGTACTAAGGCTTTAGGCCCGCCATCAATTGGCGGGTTGCTTGATGAAGGTGGGGGCGGGGCTTCAACTGTTCGTGGTGGGTTGCTTGATGTAGATGGCGGAGCAACCCTTCTCCCTTTTCTGTTCCTTGGTTGAATTTGTCTTCTAGGACGAGATTCAACTGGAAAAGGCGCAGGCATAGCTCTCATACGGAGTGCTACATAGTGCCCCGGCCTTCGAGGAACCAGTCTAGCAGCAGCTGCTCTCTCCGCTAGGCACCTTTGCCCAGCAATTGTACGTCAACCCATACCTGGAGGCAACTAAGGCATGCATAATACATGTTCATTAGTTCAAACTACTCAACACATAATTTAATTACTGCGATATGTAAAATATAACAAGAATTATAAGAAAAAAATTATTTCGACAAATTAGCTAGTTTAGGGTTTTCGTATGAATGAAATACATCACATATACGAATTAGTAAGAATAATATAAACCATATGAAAAACTAGTGGGAGTCTTTGTTAGATTGGGAATCAATTGTATATGACCCATCTATATATTGACATTCCCATTGAATCATTTGTATTCACATTTTGATGAATTGACCAGTTATCATATTCCTAAAAAAAAAATTATGAAAATCATGAAGTTTCAGTCTAGTCTCAAAATCAAATTGAGATGGACCAGACTGAACCTTTTTTCATGAAAATTCAAAGGAATTATATATGATTTCGATTAACAATAAAGATCTAATTTAATAATTATATCGCCAATTCTTATCACGATTTTAGCAAAAAACTATGGTAATCAGAAAATGAAATTCTTCTTATCACATTTTTTTTTACTTGATCTGATACAAAGAATCGGACAAATAAACCATATGGAATGTACCAAATATATTTTTTCAATAACAAGCCAATCCATGATTTATCAATAAATTAAAATCATATGGTGAATGTCCTCAAGCTTGGTTTATTTGGTTCTTCAGTCTTAAACCAATCAAGATGGACAAAATCGCATGAACCTCACCAAGCCATATATATACAATCAAAGATGCTAGTTACCCAAGACAAAATATGTTAATTTTTTTTTGCAAACTATAGAAAAATAAGGACTCAACCACATACTCAAAAGAATAAATCAAAATAAGTTGGGGTATTATCTTACATCAGACAGATTATTAACCGGCCGAGCATTAGTAGGATTATTGTTGTTCACTGATGGAACTTCAGGAACATGAACAGAGATATCTACTGAAACAGTATCAGAAAAAAAATAAAAAATTATCATTAATTGAAGTTGGTATGGAAGAAGAAAAAGATGAAGATGAAGGTGAATCAGGGATAACAATAACTTCAATATTTCTTCCTTCCATTGAACTTAAAACTAAAATCAAGGAAAAAAACTTTATAGAAAGGAAAAAAGCTAGGAGGAAGAAATGAAAACAACAACAAGAAAAAGAAGAAGAAGAAGAAATGGGAGTGTATGAACTCTTTGTTGTTATATTACTCTATGATGAAGAAATGAGTATGTTTGAAGAGGTATTTATAGGATCTTGAAAGCAACTATTTGACTGAAATACCCATAAACACATTATCATCTTAAGCATAAAGGTGATGAGATTGAAATCTATTTAGATTTTTGTAATCATAGTGTTTATTAGATTCGATTTTGGTAAACATTTATGGCTAAAACCATCTAATTACTACTGGAATTTCCTCAATGAAAAAAAAATTGAATAATATAAATGAAATATTTCTTTAGATAGAGGAGTAAAACAAAATTCACCAGAAATGAAATGATAATCACATGTTTGAATTTTATTTTATAAAAATAGCCCAAATTGTTCTTATCCATGCTTCCCATTTATAGAACCATTGGGTTTGCTTCACACACACATGAACCTGCTTGGTACAAAAATATATCGAAAGTGAACTCTGAGATTATTTTTGGTTAAAACATTTGCATTTTTTTTTTATTATTACTTGAAAAAAATAATAATAATAATAATAATAATAATAACCTCTATTTTGGTTTTAAAACACTATATACTTAGTTTGATCAAATTCAAAATATTTGTTGTTGTAGTTCTAGGTCATTAAGTAAGATTTTTTTTACGAGAAATATTGAACCTACACATGGATCATCTCCGCTCCACTAGTTTTGTACGAAACCCTAATATACGTTCAGATGTAATTTATCAAATTCAAAAACGCATTGCAAATTTTAGGGCATGCATGGACTAAATTAAGTATTTACTAAAAAAACAATCCCTCAGTTACGATTTAAAAATGATTCGTACGCTTTCACTTCTATAAATGAATTGAATATTTTAGGCATGTATGATGTCTTCGTCCGTGTTTGTATTTTAAAGTTAGTACAAATGTATATTATTTTTTTGTTTTGATTGGCAAACAAGGTTACCGTTTCATTAATAACATAAAAGTTGGTTAGATCCTTTGATATGTCCTATAAAATCATCAAATATAATTTCCCTAATATCTTCGGAAAAAGAACTAGAAACAGTTTTAATACAAAAAATAGGAGGGATATTTGATGCTAGCTTGTCAGCTAAGGTATTTGTGTCCCTGTAGATGTATGCTTCAAGGCGAACCTGTCTAGCTTGTCAATTAGCTCCTTTATCCTGCCTTTGATGGAGAGGAGATTCTTGAGGCTATGAAGCCTAGGGAGGATGAAAAATCACCTGTCGGACCCGATGGTTTTCTTGTGTCGGTGTTTAAGAAGTGTTGGCACATTTTCAAAAAAGACATTAGGGAGGTGATGGCGGATTTTCAAAATACCGCGGCCTATTTTGAAAGAAATAAAAACTGTACTTTCATAACACTTGTCCCAAAGAAAGAGGGGTGCATCACCATTGTTTCCCAGATCTCCATGTTACTGTAGCTTATGACATTTATTTGATCCAATCCAAATTATGTCTCAAAAGTTTTTGATCTCACAGAAATTTCCAGAAAACTGATTGTCCATGAGTCAATTCATTAAACACTTTCTTTTGTTAATAATGCCTAGATGCAAATGCAAGAGTCACACACACACACAAAATATTGTAATTAAGATTGATTGTGTATTTGTGTATGATATCAGATGGTCTATTTGATTCAGGCAAAAAAAACCTATTTTTTCAGAATATACATTTTTTCGCCTAAGAGCTTGTTGGTTTTAAAACCAAAAATTATATCGTTAAACATTGAACATGTTAGAAAGGGGAAATCTTATATATACATCCACTATATATTTACATCGACCTTCTCGTGATAACAAGGACATGCCTTACAGATTGCCAACTAAGGACGTCGTTGCCATCTTGGAATGACATTTGAGGCCGAGGCAATTTGGATTGCCCTGTATGGACGACCAGGTACTGGGGCTTTAGGCTCGTCATTAGTTTGCAGGCTGCTTGGTGAAGGCGATCGAGGGGTTTCGGCTGCTTGTGGTGGGTTGGTAGATGTAGATGGCCGAGCATTAGTCATTCTTCTTGTTCGGTTCCTTGGTTGATTTTGTCTTTTAGGATGAGATTCAACTGGGAAAGGACCAGGTGTCGCTCTCATTCGGAGTGCTACGTAGTGTCCCGGCCTTTGAGGAACCAGACTAGCAGCAACTGCTCTCTCCGCTAAGGGCCTTTGCCTAGCAATTGTAGGTCGACCCATACGTGAAGGCAACTGAGGCATGCATAATACATATTCATTAGTTCAAACTACTTAACACATAATTTATTGCGATATGGAAAATATAACAAGAATTATAAGTGAAAAAAATTATCTGGCCATTAAATCATTTGTTGTATTCATATTTTGATGAATAGACCAGCTATCCCTTAATATTTATGAAAATCATGGTGCTTCAGTCTAGTCTCAAAACCATATTGAGATGGACCAGACTGAACCTATTTTCATGAAAATTCAAAGAAATTATATATCCTTTGATAAAGATCTAATTTAATAAAGATCATATCACCAAGTTTTATCATGATTGTAGCAAAAAACCGTGGCAATAAGAAAATTGAATTTATCTTATCACAGTTTATTGGTACTTGATCCAATACAAAGAATCAGACAAATATTTTTTGGATAATCAGGCCACTCCATGATTTATCAATAAAAATCATATGAATGTCCTCAAGCTTGGTTTATTAGACCACGCCAACCTCACCAAGCATGCCCAAAAAAACTGCAAACTATAGAAAAATGAGGATTTAAGGACACGACACATAAAAAAAAAACCTACATTAAGGAGATTATTAACCGGACGAGCACTGTTAGGAATAAAGGTGTTCACTGATGGAACTTCAGGAATAGGAACAGAGTTATCAACTGAAACAGTATCAGGAAAAGAAGAAAAATTATCATTAACTGAAGTTGGTAGGGAAGAAGATGATGAAGATGAAGGTGAATCAGGGATAACAATAACTTCAATATTTCTTCCCTCCATTGAACTTAGAACAAAAATCAAGAAAAAGGCTTTGAAGAAAGAAAAAGCTAGGAGGAAGAAATGAATACAACAAGAAGAAGAAGAAGCTAGAAATAAGAGTGTATGAACTCTTTGAAGGGGTATTGATAGGGTTTTTAAAGCAACTATTTGACAAATTATGCCTGAAATCTATTTAGATATTTGAAATCATAATGTTTATTAGATTTCGATTTTGGTAAACATATATGGCTAAAACCAACTACTGGAATCTCATAATGGAAAAAGATTTTGCTAATAAATGAAAGATTTTGAGTAAAATTTAACAAGATTCACCTAAAATAAAATGATAATCACATGTTTGAATTTGATTTTATCAAAATAGCCCAAAGTTGTTCTTATCCATGCTTCCCATTTATACAACTATAAACTTGGTATGTACAAAAAAATACATTGAAAGTGAACTCTGACATTATTTTTGGTTAAGACATACACCTGCAGTACTAAAAAAAACAAAGAACAATCTGTTTTGGTTTCAAAACGCATCGACAGTTTATTGTTTAACAAAAGTTTCTTTGTCTAATTACTTTAAAGGGGTAGGGGTCCCTTCAACCTCGCTTGCTAAATAAAACTAAATGATATAAATGTATACTCGCTGGTTTGAACAAATTCAAAATATCTTCTCTATTGTAGGTCATTAAATAAGATCTTACGAGAGAAATATTGAAACTACATACGTACACATGGATCATTTTCGCTCCTTTAATTTTGCATGAAACCCTAATATAAGTTCGGATGTAATTGGTCGAATTTGAAAAATCTGCAACTTTTTAGAGCATATGCATGGACTCAATTAAGTACTTACTGCATTGTTAAAATTGATCGGCGTTCACTTCTATAAATATTGTAGGCACAATGATGTCCCCGTACGTGCATGCAGTTTAGCTGACAAATGAATTTCTTAAACCCTTTTCTCTTAAATATATGAAAGTTGTGCGAGATGTATAATTTTCTTGTGATTGTGTTAGCCAACAATTTAATCGTCAACCTCTTTTCACGTTATTAATCATGAGATCATTTCGTTAAAAAAATCGATCCTGTCTACTTTTCTTAAACGGCCAGGGTATGAGGATGGGACCATATGTTGATTGAACTTGAATCAAGTATAGCTTCTGCTCGTTCAAACCCTTAATGGAGGGAAGCTATTCAGGGAAGTCAATATAGGCCAGGAGTTTGCATGTCAGAACTTATTTCTGATGGATGCCGGTCACTTGTACATTACAGGGGAGGTGAACTGAATTTGCTGCAGTTTTTTGTGTTAATTAAAGGTGTCATTTACAAAAGGGAGATAAAAAAAAACGTGGTGGGACTCTGACAAGTTGATTAGAGACTACAGTCCCATTGGAGTTACTTGGCTCTGTATGAATATGAAGTCCTTGTGCCATCCAGTAAATGTTTGTCACATGAGAAACTTATTAAGTCCTCGGGCACTAGCTTAGAAGCAAGGGCTGACTTCATCTCCAACAATTCTTCTTATGGGATTGTCTGGTAATGTTTCGCATTGTTGTTATAGTCTTACAATGGACAAGGTGAAGTGGTGATCTTGTAAGTTGGATGTAGCGGATGGGTGAGAATGGAGATAGACAACACACATTCTTCATAATATGGTGGTTTTTGAGGATTAACAGAGAAGGAAAGATATTAAAAATACATTTCAAAGCAAGGAGGCCTCGAAAAGGAGAAATAACGCAAAATGCAGACCAAATCATTAATAGACTCCTGTTACAACTACATACATTGTTTCCGTTTCTTATTATAAAGCCCCAAAAAGGGAGGTGAAAGAAAAAAAAACTAAAAAGAAGAACAAATCACCCTCCTTGCTAATATTATTAACTACAACGTAAGAGCTGAGGCATTCGTAATTAACACATTAACCCATAGAATATGAAGGTGTGGGCAAGTTGATGACGATGCTCTTGATCTTGGTCATCATATTGATACTGTTAGTAATTCCTTGCGAACCAATTCCGCTGTCCCTCAAACCCTGCCAGAGTTATGTTTATTCAGTTATTCGATCTTTGGTTGGTAGGCATCTGAATATGAAAGTTCAGATATGAAATGTAATATAAACAGTAACTACACTGCAGCAGTACAGAAGTAATTACCTGGAAAGGAAAATGGTCTGGTCCACGAGCTGGTGCAGAGTTAATCTGAATCGTGCCGCTCTCCATTGCATCGCTTATCAACATTGCTTTGTTGATATCTCTTGTGAAGACACAACCCTGAGTATTTTTTGTACTAATATCAGGACAGGTAGAAAATTTTCTTCATCACTAAGAACTGAAAGCTTCTTTTCTATTGGGTTAGGTGTACATTATTCTCAAACTTGAAGTATTTGAGTTGCAGTGCCGTTAAGAAAAGTAGTTTTTATGACAGAGTAAGTTGAATGATGAGTTTCATACCTGGAGACCAAAGTTGCTTGCATTGCAATGATGAATTCCTTCTTCGACAGAGTTGATCCTGATGACTGGCAACACGGGACCAAAAGGCTCCTCCCATGCAATTCTCATATCAGGCCGAACATTGTCTAGCAACACTGGCCAGATGAGATTTCCCTCCCTCTTGTACTCTTGGCAGAATGTAGCTCCCTTCTGTTTGGCATCCATGACCAATCCTTCTATGAAGTTTGCAGATGATTCGGACACAACTGGAGTGATATCACAGTCATCTTCAGGAGGCCCAACTTTTAATTTGGCTACTTTGGAATTTACTTTTTCAACAAGAGTATCGGCTACAGATTCCATCACTAGGACGACTTTTACGGCAGTGCACCTCTGACCGCTATAAAAATTAGAATGCCAACATCAACACTTTACATTCACCAAAACCGCGTAGGAGATAGAAAAACATCATTAGAATGAT
Organism: Aquilegia eximia; assembly: GCA_023053565.1. Lineage (NCBI taxonomy): Eukaryota > Viridiplantae > Streptophyta > Magnoliopsida > Ranunculales > Ranunculaceae > Aquilegia > Aquilegia eximia. The sequence continues at coordinate 15,334,090 of JALIGU010000007.1, forward strand.
AAGTGAACATTTCACCCCACCTGTAGGAGAAACCTCCTTTGATAATATTCGAAGCAACCAAATCCAAATCAGCATCTTCAAGCACAATGCATGCATCTTTTCCTCCAAGCTCCATTTGAAGTGGGATCATGCCTGCCTTCTTTGAGATTGCAATTCCAGTGTCTCCACCAGTGAAGCTGGGAAGAAAGCAGGGACGTACGTAAGACGATAGATTGTGATGACTGAGGAAATAAATTAAAGCTAATGTACTTGAAAAAATATGATGAGTGTGATATTACCTTATACAGTTGACTCCAGGATGCATTGTAAGGAAGTCACCGATCTCTGAGCCTTTACCAGTAATACAACTGATGAGGCCTTTGGGAAAACCAGCCAAGTGAAAGCAGTGTACCATGTGGAGCGCAGCTACAGCACCCTGCAGAAATATAAATGTTAGAGTTTCTAATGCTATATGTTTGCAGTTTATTGATATTTTCCGAAGAACTCAAGTTCATTTATTTGTAAAAGGGATAAGTTCAAAACAAAACATGCATGACTGATAAAGTAAAATAATCAGATATAAATAAACATTTAATTACCTGAGTTGGAGGCTTGAGAACCAGGGAATTTCCGGCAATTAGTGCAGGAGCAATTTTTGAGACAGCTAGATTGACAGGATAATTGAAGGGTGGGATCGCCAAAATGACCCCCAGGGGAATCTGCAGTCAAGTTTTATATAATGTAATTTTCCAAAGACCAAAGAACCGTCACAAATGCTTACATATATTCCAGTATCTAAATAGTAATTGCATGAGTGTTCCATGCAACAGAGTACAACTTCCATTGTCGTGTGCCCAGGACTACAGTGGTTTAATTTACAGGGCATTTCCTCAAAATGTTACTCTGCTTTTTTGGATTTTGAGTGTGGCATTCTCAATCTGAAGTGAGGTCTGCCTTAACCTAGCATACTTTTAGTAGACTATTAGTAGAGAACAAAAAAGTTTTTCATCAGAATACACACAGGCTTTCAAAACTTACTCCCTCATCTAAGTAGAGAATTTCAATTTGGTACGTGGATGTGGGCAACCTACACTATAGCGTAGTTTCTGCGCATGCCATAACACTTTTAATTTCCCGAGGAATGAAGATCGGTTTAATTCTTATTGAAAGGAACAATTAAAAATGCCACAAAAAGAAATTAGTAAAGAAGCCTAGTAGTAGAAGATGTCACAGTTCAGTAGAATTTGTCCTGATGCTCTTTATTTGGGACAATATATTCTGTTATATTGCTTGTGGCGACGGTTTTTCCAACAAGTCTAACGACTCCAACCCCATTACTAATGTGTGATAAGAAAATGTTAATGGAATATATTGTGGTTTAATCACTTGTTCATCCATATAAAGCAGTTTAAGTGTTCAATTCTTTTTTAACAAACTATAATCAACTTCCGCGTCAATAGAAATTAGGTTTAAAGACTACTGATGACGGCATTATTTTTGCATGAGAATACCACAAATAGTTTTCCAAATATTCCTGTTCTGACTCACGACAAATATCAACAAACCTAATATGTTACACCAAACAGCACTCTGATTCTAATTGTGCCTCAATAATTATCATTCATTTTGTCAAGTTAATCCAACAATGGGAAGAAGTTACCTTAGATACAAGGCAATATTTACTCCTTTCATTCCCTGGAAAACTATCAGATGTAAGGAATGTACCCTGTCCCAGTAGTCTAACACCTTCTTCGGCACAGTAAGATACAAAGTCCCCTGATCTTACAACCTTAAAAGAACAAATAAGGTGAATTTCAGCGCAAACGATTCTCATGTTGATCAAATTCAACAAACGCGGACATTAACTAATTACCTCAGTAACTGCGTCCTTAGCTGGCTTTGCTATCTCTTTCACAAGGCACTCTGCAATAGGAGCCTTGTGCTCTTTCAAGATAGCAGCTGCTTTGTGAAGAAGCTCAGCTCTCTTCCATAATGGAGTCTTAGCCCAAGCTTTCTGAGCAGTCTTTGCAGTTTCCATGACTTTATTAACCTCTTGTTGTGTACAAGCTGCTCCAAGACCAAATTTCATTATTACCATCACAATAAAATGATAAGAATAAAGGCTTAAAATTCCAACGAAAATGATCGTATCGTGCAATCTTTGATGAAAAGGATCCCATGTAAGTATGAAACTGAATTTAGGTATATACATTTTAAGGCAGGGTTGATCTTGCTTTATACATGTTATAAAATATTTTTTAGTCCTTTTTTCAGAATTCCTTAGCTAGGTTTTCTAAATTTGTCCAATCTTTTGAATTGATCAGTAGGTTATATAATGTATATGTACCATATTGAGTTAACTCTAGTGATCAAGAAAAATTGATCCTTGCTTAACAAATTCATTAAAAATTTGGTCTAAACTCTAGCTAAAGAACTTTAACTGGCCCATTTCATGATCCAAGTTCAACCAACTAGCTAGTGAACTAGAGTTAAAATGACAAACTTAAATAAGAACATAAACAAGAAACTTATATAATCAAAAGGGATTAGACAAAAGACATAAAAGGGGTTAGTCATAAGAACATATATAATTAGCCATTTTACATAATTAAAACTAAAAAATGTAAAAATAACTAAGTTTATTGAAATTCTTCCACTTTTGGATAAAGGGGTTTTCTACTTTTTATACCTTGAACCTTATACTGAGTTTTTCTTGTAGTGGGATTAATAATTCCAACAGATTTCCCAGAAGAAGATTTCTTCCATTCTCCTTCTGAGTAGTACTTATACACCTCTTCATCAAATATTTCAGCAAACACTCCAGTCCCTGCCATCTTCTTCTTCTTCTAAGCTTTACTATGAGAGAAAGAGATAGAGATAGAGAGATAAGTTAAGCAAATGAAAGAAGAGAAAGGGAAGTGAAATGGTTGAGGGTTTGGTGGAAATTTATACAGCTAGAGGAGGTGAACCATGCTTGTTCAGTGTGGGAAGCTAGAGATATCCATATCATATCATACTGCTCTCTCTAGTCTCTACTCTGCTCTCTTGACACACAACTGCATTGGGCTGTTAGGTGGTTCCAAATGTGCCAAGTCAGCTAATTTATTTTTTTTTCCCATTTTGACACTTAAGTTTCTTGTTAATTTACCAGAACCACCATCACTTCAGTTACTATTTAGATAGATATCAGCTGCTCTAGGAGTAGTACTAACATTATTATGGCCCATATTAAATTTTTGAGTCTATTTAAACCACATATTGCAATGGACCAGCTTGCTTTAGAAGCAAAGTGTTCCCTCATAAGTCATATCTTATCACCTTCTCTATACACATGGTTGTAAATTTTAATCTAGCTATATGCGAAAAACCATCATGGAAAAGTGGTTGAGTCGATGTTTTCATTGATGTCGATCTATTATTGATGTTGGATATGGTTTTTCGGAAAGTGTATTAAGCGTCATGGAGCGAATGTAAATTTTTTTTCATATTTACATTCTATTATAACAAGATGTTTCTACATTTGAATTATGTTTCGTTTAAGGAATCAATATTATTGAAAATCATCGCACATACGAAGAACACAAAATTAAATAGTGGAGTATGGTGTAATTAAAAAACACAAAAAATGAAACAATCATTTTTCTGGAAGGCACAAAAGTTGCGAAAATTAATTTCCATTTTAAGGGAAGGACATTATTGAAACTAGATTCCGCAGAATCTAACAAAAGCCATAATGTGATTTGAAACCATCAAAATTTTCATATATGGTCAACTATTTTGTTAATGATCAAGATTCTATATATGAAGCAGACTTGCATTCTTAAGTGGCAATCAAATCAATGCTTGAAGCTACTTCTGGGCTTCTGCTGGCAGCATGGAATCAAATCACCTACCGAATATTCTTTAGTATAAATAAAGGGGTGTTCAGCTTTTTGTCAGATTCTGTGAACCAGGTTTTTTGTAACTAACTAACCACCTATGACAAAAATAGTACACGTGGATGATCTGAGATTTATATCTGGGCCCATTTTTTGTTAGAGGTTTATGGCTAAACGACAAACTTTTTTGTAATTGGTGTTTGTTTAAAAAAGTTGCAGCGAGCAACTCGCGTGCATCCAAGGACCAGGAAACTGTCTACGTATTAACTACTTGATCATTAACAGTAAATTGATCTTAAAGCAATGTTAAATTGGGCCATTAATAATCAACAAACATTTTGATTCTAGACTTTATGAAGTAGGTGCATTTATGAAATAAGTGTCCAGTCACTTTTCTTTTTTGTCTTGGAATTTTGTGTGGTTTGATTTGTAGAATACATCATCTGAGCTACTGTATGTCTTTTTTTTTTTTTTTTTGAAAAAGCTATGTGCTTTTAATTAGGATTAAAATTTGTGATCTTTAGACGAGCCGAGTTTGAACAAAAAATTAGGCTCGTATTTAGTATTCAAGCTCGAGCCAAACTTGAGCACACCCTATAAATATATAAACCGTAGCTTAAACACTTAAAGCTCGTAAAGCTCGGCTCGATAGTCACCCCTAATTTGTTCAAATTATAGGACTACTGGTATTTGATGTGTATAGGCAGGATGGGAGTTTAATAAAGTGTGCATTTAGCATTTTATTTCTTTGGTTACAGAGACATAGCCACATAGGACATAGGTCTCTTCATTACTATTATTAATTTTAGGTGGTTTTAAATTAGACTTTTGTTGATTTTATTACATAGCCTAGGGTGTGACCAATGTTTTCGAATATTTATTGCTTTATTTTTCCTATTGCTGCGCTATTTGAAAAATTCAATCAAAATAGCTTTATCATTTTAATTCGCTAGGTTGATCGATAATGGAAAGAAGTTGATGAAGAAGTGAAGAACAGATATCAGAAATGGGTTAATCTCATTTCTTGCCTCAAGGTGTCAAAGTATATAATATGAACTGAGAGCATTCCCAATGGTAGGTTTTAAATCACTTTTAGCCACTTTTAAGAAAAAACTCTTGCCAATAGTGGGTTTTGACATACTTTTCAAGTAAAACACTTTTCCACATAGGATCATTTTATTAATTAAAAATTAGATTTCATCACAATGTACACTATATTTTTTTGGGGAAAAGTGAAACTAAGTTTAAACACTTATTTTAAAACTAACCATTGGTAACTCTAAAAGTACTAATCACTTTTAACATAAATTATTTGCTAAAACCTTTCCCCTCTCTCCTATGTGGCACCCTTAAAACCCTTTTACTATTGGAATGCTCTGAAGCATATGAGTACACGACATATTGGCACATTTTTAGAAACTTGTCACCAATTAAACCAAACACCAATACACCCTTTGGCCGGATATGGTAGTGTGGTAGTGTGGTAGTGTGGTAGTTGGAAGTAATTATGATATGTACAAAAGAGTGAAGGACTTCTTGGTTCATCTGACCAGTGACCATGATGAGAATGGATCCATCATCTTCTACCACAACTTTTGTTATCTTTTGCAGAACCACAAGTTGAACCTGTCAAAACAAGACCTTTCCTTTGGAATATACTTAGATGTCCACTCCCATGCATACTCACTACTCAGCCATGGTCCCAATTAATCACAATTCACAACTACTTTTTATTTGATCTGGACCATCCACTTGGTTGGCCATCTAAAGATCAAAATGCAGCTTTACCATCTCCATTATATATTGTTGGTAGAACTAATAAATCCCTGGGAACAAAGATAAGGACATTTCCAACTCCCCCTGGATCACTGGATGTACAAGAAGTTAGAAGTTAATATAATTTGATCATTTAGAATATAAAGCTCTTTATTCCTATATTTATTCGAACCACAATTATATATATTTTACGCGAGTAAATCATGAACTGAGAGTCTGAGATGTAAGACGATGTTGATGTATATTGTTTCTTGGGAGGGGGTTATGGATATTTTTGGACCTAGCTAGCTTGTTTGGAGCCTTATAAATAATGTGCATGCAAATCAGTGGTGTTATGTAATACCCGGTATTTCTTAATAGAAATTGGATTTCAATTTGGACTTCTTTGATTATATAAATAGGTTTTATAAATGGGATTAGTATTATGCCTTTGGGTTTTATTTTAAACTCATCTTTAGGTCCACATAAATAAATATTAGAATATGTAATATTCTTAGTTATTAAATCAAAAAAAAAAACTTTAGATCTTAAACTTAAAGAGAAATATATGGATTCCCGTTTTTGATAACACCATGTTAGTATTTCGGCCATAACTCTCTCTACAGAACTCGGAATGACATGAATCTTACGTCATTAGAACTCTATTGAAAATACGCATCTGAGCATATAAAGTAGAGTATGTGAATCTTCCGGACGTGACCTGTACAACTGATTCTTTGGAGGTCAGAAAATCTGTGACTGAATTGCAGTATGGTGGTTTTGAGTTGTGTTCTTCGTATATTTGATGTTTGGTGGTCTTCTTATGAGGCAAGTTATATTACTTGATGTTTTCTCTTAATTTTCAGATTAGGTTGAAGTGCTAGTTTGGTTATTAAGTTTGGGATAGTAGAATAATAATTGATTCTCATGAAAATACATGTTTTAATCATTAGAATTTGATAAATATGCAAACTTGTTAATATTTAGTTATTAATATTGCTGAAATTTATCTTGGGATCATGTTAGTATTTTAATGTGTGGAATTGAATCATGTGTATTAAATTAGAATGTTCTGTGACATATCAGATAGTTTATTTGTTTAATTAGAGTTAGAAGAAGGGAATTGAACATATGCTTATGTGTACTTACTGTTAAAAGTTAATTCATAATTTGGGTTGGTTTATAATGTTTCTTTGAATGAATTAGAAAGAATGAAACACTGTTGAGTGTATGGCTATGATCTGTACGACTCGGTGCTACTGCACAACTTTGTATATAAATTTCATGGATTAAAATTGATGAATTTGGATGGACTTGATGATTTGGTTTGAGATTGAAATTGATAAATTTGATTGATTAGATTGATTTAGGCGTGTTAGTTATACTAACACATGACCCGTGGATTTTGGGGCGTGTTAATTATTATAACACAGGACCCGTTGGGAGACGTCCCTAAGTTACGTCAAATGACATAACTTGATGAGTGTATGGCTGTGATGCGTACGACTCGGTGCTACTGCACAACTTGGCACTTGATGCATGGATTTGGATTGATGTAATATGATGGATTGAAATTACTGGATAAGGACTTGATCCGATATTGCAGACTGATTAATTGATTGATTGATTAATTGAAATAGATTTTGATTATTCGATTATTGGAACTGAAAATATGATTGACATTGCGGATTACCAGAGAATGATCTTGTTGATTTATTTATCATTGTGTTAAATATTAAAATAAATTAATTATTATTTATAATTGTTTATCTTTAGGATGCGCGGATTCCTTTTCTGGGAATTAAGATCGAACCTCAAGTTCTGTAACTTGCTGGCGATTAACGTCTTCCTTTTTCCCTTTTCAGGATACAAGTGTTTTAGAGATGAAGTATTCGATAAGAGCTTGGTGGAGGTTGTCTTGAGTTGCTCATATGTCTAGTTGGAGTTTGATGAGTTGTAACTTTCGGGCATGAGTATATTTATATTTATATAGTTTGTATTTTGTTTAGTCTTCCGCTGTTAATTTAGTATTTGTTGTTTATTTTATTATGTTCTTCTGTGGTCTAGAGGTGTGAGATCACGTGACAGTAGTGTGACGTACTCTACAGTCCATGGAGGACATATGGAGATCATTATGACTCTGTTGCCCGATTTTGGCCTGGCCAGCTAGGATCGGATTTCAGGGGCGTTTCATGTTATCATCTGCAATATGTGAGACTGCCGAAACAACAGATGAAACATATCGATCATCAAAGGTATAGCTAGTATGCAATATGGCATTGTTGAGATAGAGTTTATATATAGCTGTGATTGTGAAAGAAGCAAGCAAGAAAAACGTGTTCAACTGTCTGTCAACCTATGCCTGAATTTGCACCTCTACTCATAATTTATCATCTGCTGATCGATCGACTTTAATTTGATTTTGTTGTCTAGATCTTGCATTTACTTTGGAGAGTACTGGAGTTTTCCATCCCATACGTACCTATGTCATTCATTTAAAACCAAAAAGCTCCAAGCCTCAAATTATGGAATGCCTATTTAGTCCGAATGATCAAGAGTACATCCTTTGTGTCTGGTGGGAAATTTACTCGTTGAAATTTTTGGGATTTTTAAAAAATACAGAAGAAAGAGGAGAAGCTAATTAAACACATCATCGGCAGAGCCTGGTCCCTGCCTGAGCCTCTTGGTACTCTTCTACCATCCATCCAACATTTTTTTCTAAGATGACCAAAGTCTATTTGTGAGCTATATATATTTTTACATCATTTGGTTAACAAATTTTGTAAAATAATAATAATGTCAAAAAATATAATTTTTCATCACAAAAAAAAAAAAACAAAAACAAACAAACAAAAAAAACTGATAACTATTTACTGGTAATATTGGGCCTTAACAGGCTTTTATTAGTTGGACAGACCTCTTTGCTGACTTCAAGGTAACCCACTCTGTGGACTTTTTTACCAACCAAAAAAAAAAAAAAAAAATTGTGAAAACCCAATAATATAGGGAAATCATACTGCCACCCCGGTAATTTACAAAGAGCTATCCCGTTTTTTTAGTTCACCCCGCTAAAAATAATTTAACTTTAGGGCACCAATTCTACTATGAGCCACCCGTCAAAAATAAAATCTCTTCTCTTCATCTCTTCACTCTGTCTCTCTCACTGTGTTTTTCCATTAACAAAGAACGACATACAGTCAGATTAAATAAGTGCTCAATTTTATTTGTAATCCGTATTTTCTAATTAAATTTTTTTTTATTTTTGAATTTATCATAAATATGTTTCTCCAATATCTTCTGATTAAATTCTTTTTCAGTTTCAAACTACAATTTTTAATTTTATATTTACACAAACAAAGATGGTGTTACTGATAGATTTAATATATTGAATTCTTAGGTACAATTATTAAAGTGGTTGTAAAAGAAAAGAAAAATTAAAGCAATACAAATTAATCAAAGGAGGGGACTGATGCAAGTTCAATTTTATTTGAACCGCACTGCACACTAGCCATTAACCATTTTGTTTCTACCCATCACATTGGAACATGTCTTTTTTGCCAAATTATTTCTTCTTTCTTTCCATTTGATTTTGATATATGTTATGTGTTCCTCTGTTTTTTAAATCTAAATCGGGAAGATGTAGAGATTGAATGGTTTATGTGGGCGGGTGGCTCTTAGTATAGGGTGTACATAAGGTTTTTAAGGGTTCTTGTAATAAGTGAGATAGCTCTTTGTAAATGGCCGGGGTGGCAATATGATTTCCCATAATATATAGTCAACCTTCTAAGTCCAACCCAAAAAAAGTCCAACCAGCATAATCCAGCGGCTCTTTTATCCATTTTTTTTTCTTTGGGAAAATTAGACTTAACCCCCCCAGATAATGGACCTCTTTTGATTAAACCTCCACATATTTGAAAAGTTTGACTTTGCACCCCACCGTTTGTTTCTGTCCAGTTTTCCATCCAAACTATATTTTTACTTCCAAATGCCCCTCATTCTCTTATTAGGTAAAACCCCCCATCTTCTCAATCTTAATTCACTCCATTGTTAGGGTTTTGGAGAGAGAATAGAGAGGACTTTTCAACTTTACAAAGTAGTCTACACCATTTTCACACAATAATTTTCACTTAATTTAGCAACAATGATTGTGATTATATGTTACAATTGCTTCGATTTCTTCGATTTCAAATAAATTTGAAAAGAAGAAGATACATCCTTCAAAGAAATCATACACTTACTTAAGAGTGACCTTCCCCATTGTTTATTGTTGTGATTGCTTCGATTTTAAGGTTAGATTTGAAAAGTAGTAGAAGAAGAAGAAGAAACAATCTTGATCAAGTTGCAATTCATTTAGAAGAGATATGAAGAAGGATATGTTATTGCTAAATTGATTTTAGTTTCTAACCATATGTGAGTGTGGGCATAGTACAAAATATCGTTATCGACTAATGTATCGATCTCCAAAAAATAGATATATCGGGATATATTGGAATCTATCGGTGGATATTTTACATGGAATGTATCGACTAATATATCAATTTGTTATACAAAATATATATAAAATCAAATTTGGAAGTATATTTTCATAGTATTTACCTAAAAAACATCATATCTACTAAAAATAGAATAAACAAATTATTTCCAAAAAAAAAAATTTGAAAAAAAATAATATTTCCAGAAAATATCGGAAAATATCAGTAAATATCGGAAAATATCGAATATATCGGAATGTATCGAAAAATATCGACCGATATTTTACAGATACTTTAAGGCGAAAATTTCGGGAATATATCGTATCATTTTCTTTGAAAACCGATAAATATCGCGATATATCGTGATATATCGCGATATTTTGTACTATGAGTGTGGGTACTTTGGGGCATAGTACAAAATATCGATATCGACTAATGTATCGATCTCCAAAAAATAGATATATCAGGATATATTGGAATCTATCGGTGGATATTTTACGTCGAATGTATCGATTAATATATCAATTTGTTATACAAAATATATATAAAATCAAATTTTGAAGTATATTATCATAGTATTTACCTAAAAAACATCATATCTACTAAAAATTGAATAAACAAATTATTTCTAAAAAAAAAATTGAAAAAAAATAATATTTTCAAAAAATATCGGAAAATATCAGTAAATATCGGGAAATATCGAAAAATATCGGCCGATATTTTACAGAAACATCAAGGAGTAAATATCGGCAATGTATCGTATCGTTTTTTTTCTCTAAAAACCGATATATATCGCGATATATCGGGATATATCGCGATATTTTGTACTATGCTTTGGGGGTTATAGCTAATAAGAGAATGAGGGGTATTTAAGGAAGTAAAAATAATATATGTTTGGATGCAAAACTTGATGGAAGCAAACAATAGTATGTAAAGTCAAACTTTTTAAATATGTGAGGATTTAATCAAAAGAGGTCCATTACTTGGGGATTAAGTCTAAATTTTCCTTTTTTTTTTTTTTGATTGTAGCCCTTCTATCTAGAAGTCAAACAAATAATATCAAAAAAAAAAAAAAATAGACACAAATAATACAAGCTTTGCATACCTTGACGGCTTGACCAAATATTTCTTAAATATGGAAGACAAGAAGTAGGGCTGGATATGGTGCGGGTTTTGATCCGAATCCGACCCAACCTGACCGAAACTCATATTCTTGGATATGGACCTTAGATCAAATTTAAAAATGGGTCAGATCCTACCAGATCCGAATATAATTTGGGTCGGATATGGTTCTAGCATGCATCGGGTCGGATCCTACCATATTCGAATTTATTAACTGGTCAACAATTAGGCTCTATATCTATCTTAATTTTGTGATGGTTTATTGTCAGTACTAAGTACTATAATAATATCTATATTGTTCTTAACTAACTATTATATTTAGGAAAGCTACTGTGGGTTGTTCCCAAAAAAAAAGGGTTAACTATACCCGACTGACTCGAATCGACCGTTTTTATTTGGGTCGGTCGGGTCAGATATGGACTAGCTAAAAATAAAATGGGTCGGATACAATAATGAATTTAGGATCCATCTCGGATCCGGATCCGAATATGATCCGACCCAAACCCGACCCATGTCCAACCCTAAGTTCCTAACAAGAAGAGGTGAAATGTGTTGTAGTTAAATTTGACTAAAAGTTATTGAAAACATTCTTGAACAAACCTTAATGGTCGACATGGAGCTCGATAGATAGAACATAAAAGTCTAGGTTCTTTGTGTGTTGTTTAAACCAATTATGTCTGTATTAACTAATTGTATGTGCAGGTATTTAATATGTTTAAGTTATGATCGAAATAGTTATTTCTCTAAGTGGGAGAATAGAATGTTACAATTATGGTCCAATAACTATTTTTTTTTTTTTTTTTATTTTTTTAAAAAAAAAACAAATTTTATTGATAAGCTCAACGAATTACACAAAAAAATTTTAATTTTTGGTTTTTTATATTTTAATGTAAGTTATTATGATTTAAATCTCCGTTTATAAATAATTTTATATTACTATAAAGAACTTAAAAATCTTGATGGAAGACTATAAATTAAAGCCTCCTTAGCTCATTTTCTATGTTCAATCACCACATTCATAGCCAATCAACTAGTGGATTTCATTAAGAAATACGCAGAGAGAAAAGATGCATATGATATTATTTGAAATTTGAATGATAGGTTTTAAGGTAGGTATTTTTATAGTATTGTTTTATTTTGTGACAAAAAGAATCCTGAACATTTTGTTGATCTAAATTTATTATTTTAGATTTTATTTTATCAAAATATCCAATTCAATAATAGATATTCATGACAATGATTTCATGGCTGCATATTTAGCTTATAAATGGAAAATGAAATCTTGATATGTTTACAAAATAGCCTCAATAAGTCAATATATATATCATTGTAATCTATATGATTTGCAAACAAGAATGGGTCTTCTCAAGGTCAACTCATTACTTACCCAGTTTTCCTCTCACACCTTCACCCTTCCAAGACAGGCTCCATGGGGAAGAAGAGCAAATCAAGTTGCCTTCAAAGCTTCTAGCTTCACAACATGTTCTGCTTCAACTGAGAGGCGATCGGCAAACTATCAGCCAAATATATGGGAGCATAAATTCTTAGAAACATTAAAAAATGATTATGCGGTATGTGATTACAAATCCATCCATTCTGTTACATAGTTTTGCATTATTTGGTTCATTACAACTGGACTCAAATGCTAGTTACAGTTAAACCTCTATAAATTAATAGCCTCCGGACCACCTTAATTCTATTAACTTAGAGAGATAAATTTGTCGATAATTAATAATATTATAGCAATATTTTGATTTTTTGATTTTTTGAGTAAAAAAATTACTTTCTACTAAATGTTCAGTTATCAAAGTCCAGTAAAGATTAAGATTATTAATCACAATTATTGACCAATTCAAAATTCAAAAATCCAACACTTCATTGAATTTTTCAGTGAATACCGGAGTCATTAGTTAATTCAACTTATTGAATCTAGGTGCATATAATGCAATGTATCGAATCAAATATTGTACACACTGATTAACTCAACACAATCTTGTATCCCATTATGTTTTCATATTTCAAGAAAACCTAAGATGTAATCAATTTCTTATATTTATTTAAGTTATTATTAATATATGGAACATTTGGGTCTTAAAGAATATTACATAGAAATATTTAAAATCTACTATCTTATTATTTTGTCGAAATTATTAATTTAAAAAGGTTCTACTGTATATATCATCCAATCCATGAAGGTTAATACCAGAGCCATAGTCGGCTCTAGTGAACCCTTGCGAAACTATCATCAGTGCTTAGGACCATGTTTTTCTTGTAACACTAATTATTTATATGCTGGTATAACTTTTAAGTTTCGACCTTTAGAAGTTTTCACAATATTGATTTTGGAAATGTAAAATAAACAGGGGGAAGTGTATAAGAAGAGGGCCAACAGTCTGAAAGATGGAGTGAGACATTTACTTGATCAGCATATGCGTGTTAACGGGGATTTGGCATTGCTTGAGCTGATAGATGACATACAAAGGCTAGGGTTAGGTTACATTTTTGAAAGGGATATCCAAATAGCCTTAAGCTTTCTCAAAGAAAATAGCTTAATTATAGAAGGGAGTGATGATCTCCATACTATATCTCTTCACTTCAGGCTTTTTAGACAACATGGTATCAATGTCTCTCAAGGTACAGTTGTTCTTAATTTCTTCATGTTTAAATACAATATTTTCAACCAATATAGTTTTTGTTGGATTTTTAACAATATAAAAAGTTGTGTGCGGCAGATGTCTTCAAAGTATTCACAGACCCTCAAGGCAATTTCATGGAGCATCTTAGCCAAGATGTTAAGGGTATACTGAGCTTGTATGAGGCTTCCTATTTAGGTATTGAAGGAGAAGACATCTTGGATGAAGCCAAAGTATTTTCGCATAAGCATTTAATGAATCTAAAGGTAAAAAACATAGACTTAAACCTTACCGAGCTTGTAAGACATGCACTGCAGTTTCCATTGAATCGAACGATAGTAAGATTGGAGGCTAGATGGTATATTGATGCATACTCCAGAAGAAATGATGCAAATTCAAATTTACTTGAACTTGCAAAGTTGGATTTCAACATTGTTCAAGCCTCTCACCAGATGGAAGTCACTGACTTGACGAGGTAACACTTTTAGGCTAGTTCATATAATTTCGTGTAAAATCATAGATACCTGCATATGAGATTTTAGCATGTCTTAGTTTATATAAAGTGTAATTTTCTGCGTGTAATAAAGTTATTATTGTTATTATCATAGGTGGTGGAAGAATTTAGGCTTATCGAAAAAATTACCTTTTACAAGAGATAGATTGGTTGAATGTTTCTTATGGACTCTGGGAATAGCTTATGAACCAGAATACAAGTCTTTAAGAAAAGGAATAACAAAGCTCCTCATTCTAATTACCACAATTGATGATATCTATGATGTTTATGCTACACTTGATGAAGCCAAACTCTTTACTGCTGCAGTTGAAAGGTTCTTAATATTACCATTTCTTTTAAATTTACGTACGTATAATCCTTAGTAGCTAGGCTTTCGTTAAAATAAATTCTTGCTAAGAGATGCCTTCAAACAAATGCACAGATGGGAAATTAATGCCGTGGAAGGACTTCCTGAATATATGAAAATGTGCTTCTCGGCTTTCCACAACACTGTCAATGAAATTGCTTACGATACTCTTAAAGAGCAGGGATGTAACATAATTCCGTATATGCAGAAAACGGTTAGACCATCCAGCCATTTACTTCTTTTGTTAATTTTTTTTTTTTTCTGTAGAAATTTTGTATTAAAAAGAATTTATATTTCTTAATAAAATTCTTCAATTTTAGATGATGGATCAATTCAATTCGTTCCAACTCGAAGCCAAGTGGTTTCACATGGGACATAAGCCAAAACTCGAAGAATATTTGGACAATGCTTATATTTCAATAGGAGGGCCTCTTGTAGCATTTTACGTATATTCTTTATTGAATATCGGAATCAACAAGGAGGCATTAGAATGTCTGGAGAGTAATTCAAATATCATTCGTTGGTCATCTATGATACTAAGACTAACCGATGATATGGCTACTTCTAAGGTAAGCTTTTCAATAATTTATGGTAAATATTATTATTAATAATTCATATAACTTTAGGTCATCTCGTTTATATTTTGTTCGAATACAGGCTGAGTTAGCAAGAGGTGATAATCTGAAATCAATCCAATGTTACATGCATGATAAGGATGTCACTGAAGAAGTTGCGCGTAAACATATAAGGCATTTGATTGATGAAGTGTGGAAGAAGTTGAACGGAGAGTTATGGGTTGAATCCCCTTTACCACCAGAATTTATTAGAATAGCATTGAACACGGCAAGAGTAGCTGAAACTACATATCAGAATGAGGATGGCCATGGCATTCCAGATCAAGAGACTAAGACTCG
The DNA here is from genome assembly GCA_023053565.1 of Aquilegia eximia. Taxonomy (NCBI): domain Eukaryota; kingdom Viridiplantae; phylum Streptophyta; class Magnoliopsida; order Ranunculales; family Ranunculaceae; genus Aquilegia; species Aquilegia eximia. Next base: position 15,349,703 of record JALIGU010000007.1, read on the forward strand.
AGTCTTGTCGTTGTTAGTTGATGCTATACCTGTTACCTAATGAACCCTAGCGACATAAAAGTTTGCTCTTGTGTGACTACCAAATGTTACTTGAGTCTCGGTCGACCAAACTCAAGGTCCATGTTAAACATTTTGCATTTACATCTTTTGTTTAATTTAAAATAAGCAAATTGAGAAGGGAAAAGTTGTTTGCATCTTTACGATTTACAATGCTTCTTCCTTGCTAGTGTATAGCTGAAGTTTCTCTGTTTTTGGCCCTGTTTCGGCAGCTATTTGCTCTGATAAATCTGCAACTGTGAGTCTCTTCCTCATCGGTGCCTTGGTGGCGACCAAATTAATCAGTATAGAACTGACTGCGGAGCCAAATGATAGCTCTTATCCAATCATGGTGCCAGAAGAACAGCATTGGTGGGCAGTAGAGGAGGTGGTGGGGATCGCGCGAGATGACCATATCATATATTGCATATTTCACGTGTTTACATAGGAAAGCTTTATTATGAATTGAACTCATGACTTGTAAGTAAGATCAAAATACTTTCACCACCGGGGCTACTCAAAGGTCTGTAGGGGTACTATATACTCCAACCAATAAAAACACACCACGTGGCATACTCATCAAATCTCACAGGTCGTCATTACTCGACCTACTTGGAGGCCGCCCAGAGCAGCTCAACTACATGATCAACAACGACCTCAGTATATGCACATGCCCTAATTCAACGCATAGAGAATATCTCTAGCTGTTGCCTAATCATTGCAGTTGTTATACATTCATTGAAGATATTACACAATCATTGGAGAATATTACACAATCATAAAGATGTCGGAGAATCTGCAAGATCCCATGATCTTCGCCCCTTCACATTCTATATAAACAGAACTACGATGGCTTGATCTCTAAGTTCCACCCCCACGAGCTAGAGTACGTAGGCAATCTCGATCTCAACGAGGTGCAGCCACCCCCGATCTCAAATCCCCATTTGGTCAAGTCCAACTGCGACCTGATCTTGTAAGTGCATTAATCTACAAATAGGTTAATACAAGGTCATTTTCAGGTCAAATAAAGTCTAGATTATTATCTATTGATTTGTGTATATCATGTTAGTGTGCACCATCTAAGTGCATACCATAGTCCTTGTGACAATGGCTGTCCTCCAATTTAACTCCTTGACATTGTGTTGCTCCTCTAATCTTAGGGGCTGTTTGTTTTTTTTGGGTCCCTCTTATAAGAGGTTGCCTCTTTTAAGAGGTATGTCTTGTAAGAGGTTGCCTCTTATAAGAGGTACATGAAAATCGTTTGTTTTTGCCTCTTGCAAGAGCCTATAAGAGCCAAGGTGTTTGTTTTTAAAACATCTTATAAGAGGCAAACTTTACAATTTTATCCTTTTTTTCTATTAATAAATTTTTATTATTCTATTCTAATTAATGTGAAATTAATTAAATTAAAACTACAAGTTATGAATTGAATGTATTAGAACAAGATCTTATCTAATGGTAAGAAGGAAAAATGAGAAAATACGGACATAGATTACAATAAACCATTTTATAAGATTTTAAAACGAAGAAAAAAAATTTAAAAAAAAAATTATTTTTTTAGCTTAGGAAGAAGAAAGTTTCATAAATGTAAGAGGATAGAAAAATATGTGAAAGAGAAGAATGGTGTAAGGAATTTTATGCTTAAGGACTAGGGATAAGAAAAAGATAAAGATCATGGGTAAGATAAGTATTTTGAAAGTGTCTACCTCTTATAAGAGGCTAATAGCAAGGTCATTGCCACTACCAAAAATCAGCCTCTTATAAGAGGCAAACCTCTAGAGGCTCTAGTAAATTCAACCTCTTATATAAGAGGTAAAAACAAACACCACCTTAGTCTTCCAGGAAGAAACACCTACAGACACAGTGCTGCCTTCATCAAAACTTCAGTCCTTGTGCGAAGCTGCTGCCCAGAGCCCCAGACACTTGACAATGTTCCAACTGACAAGCAATTGGCTAATTGTATACCAAATATATGGGAGCATGACTTCGTGATGAAAAATTTAACAAATGATTACATCGTGATTGCAGATCTACGTTGATAATTTTGATTGTAACCATAATAATGCATACTTGCATAATAACGCAGGTGATAATCCACTCTGATTTGCATTCAGGAGCCTTTATCACTCTGGTTTAGTGGCCAGGTGGATCAACTCAAATCATAACTACTGGAATCTAAGTGGTTCCATACCGGATGTAAGCCAACGCTCGAGGAGCAGTTGGATAATGGATCAATTTTCATGCGTATGGTACTGTCAGGTCTGTTCCTTAGGTGCACCCTTGCTGTGATTAGGTTCCTCAGTCTGTCAGAATTTCCTTTGACTTGAGAAGTAAGATCAAGAGTTCACACAAAAGGCTTGCTTTGCTTAGGACCATGTTTTAATAATTTCCTTTTAACACTGGTGGTGTTAAGTCTGACGTCCTAAATCGACTAATGGGTTCTGATCAAGCATTAGGGAAAAACAAATAACACAACAGAAGAAAAAAATGTGCTTAGTTCTCAATTAACATACTATATGTATGTATATATCTGCATAACAAACCATCACCTATCTACCTCAAAACATTACAACCATTCTATCTAATAACAAAATCACTGGTATGCTGTATACATACATTATAAATTAATCATCACCTGCACCTGTAAATATGAGACCACCTTCAATCAATCAAATCACAACAAACGGAATTTTTGATATTGAGTATCTTCCTCCGGAGTAAAGTCATTCTTGATATTGAGTATCTTCCGAATCTCGTCAGTCGTTATCCCCTTGATCATGTCTGCAACTTGTTTTGCACATAATTCCAACAAACACTTAATGTCCAAATAGTTTGCAGCCATTGTAAGATTATAAAGAGTAGTACTCACATCAGCAGCACCAATGAACTCAGCATCCCACTTTTTCAACGCTTTTTCTTCCCAAAACTTAGGATAATAAACATGCTGGTAACAGTACTGAATCACCTTCAACAAGGTACATCTAGTCACATTGTGCAAAGGGATTTCATCGTTGTCTACGTCTACGTAACCGTTTTCAACCATATTCTTAATTAGTTGTGATTTAAACATTACAGTCTGTGGAACTACAAAGATATAGTTATCTGAAGTCGAAAGCGTTAGCTTTTTTACAGGTTCTTCTCCAACATTAACACTAATACTACTTGATGGAGGATGAATATGAATTACTTTATTTTTCTTCGTTTCGCTTCCTTCCACTGCAGGCACAGCTAAACCTTTATCAACATCTTTGGTACTTAGAGCTTCCTCCATCTGAATCAAATAAAAAAAAAATAGCTGACAAGATTAACAATTATACCAGACAGAGATGTTAAGGTTATCAAACACAGCACAAAACCCTATTTCACCAAGTTGATTGTATTTTGTGAATATATAGTGCAAAAGATACAAAAGGTTGTGTTACCACCTAAGTATCTCATTGAACTTGTTATATGATGGTCTGGACTCCCCCAGTGTTTAATATTCTGTCCATCTCATGATCTCAATATGGACAGAATCCAATATGGATTCCAATTTCTATTCTCATCTGAAAATTGTCAAAGGGTCAGTTTGATTAGAGTCCAGGAAATCGATTTCTTGATAAATCTCAATTTTCAATGTTTGATCACATGGTAAATAAGCAGGAAAGTTTTCATGCAAAAAAACCACTGGCTCAAAAGTGGAGAGGCAGTGGCGAAGCTGTTAGCAGTTGATTGTTTGATAATAAATTTCCTCGCGTAATTTAAATGATAGGGATCCCCTCAACCTCGCTTTCCCATAAAAAAACAAAAAAATCTCACTAAATACATATTTATATAGATTTTTTAGAAAATTTTATGTTCTGAATATTTGCATAAGGTAAATATATTTTCCGAGAAACCTATTTTCCATGCGAATCAAACATACTCTATTGATTCACAATCCCCAAGTTCAGCGTCTGCGAATTATTGATCAGGCAGTCCTGTGCTCCGATTTATTTGTTTGGGCAGTAAGACCCGGTAGAAATTAACACAGCTAACTCTGTTCAATTCTTTTGATCTTGGTTCCAAGTTTGAAATTAACATTAGCCTTGCACTACAGCTTGTTGTTGGGACTCTCAAGCGTTGCCCTTGCCTTGCACTACTGCCAGGGCCTGGCGCACCCCTACCTATAAAAAGAAAAAAAACGTTACACATAAAAATTGCTTGATAGAAACGCCTAGCTCATGTACAGACTTGTTCACAAGATGTGATCCAATTGATTCATAAAATGTGCATGTTTTAATAAGTTGTTATATATGCATTACAAACTCTTCGAGAAGATTTATTTGGCAACCGAGGTTTCAATTACAATGGCCAAGTTGGCGTCGAAATGAGATTGATGTACAAAGTTTTCTAATCTCAGTTTTAATTACCAAACTTAACGGTTGTGCTGCCCTTAGAATTTTATTTGTGTAGGAACAAAATTTGAGCATCACACCACGAAGTTCTAGTATTTTAAAATAAAAAAAAAAATATATGAATCTATACAACTATTATAAATCTGAATAAAATTCAAAAGTAAGTTCCGGTTAATAAGAATTGAGCTTTAGAATTTTGTCACATAATTCTGACTTAATACCTTTTAAGTTATGGTTTTCTAGTAAATTTATGTAATATTTTTTAAATAATAGTTTTATCGTAATTTAACTTATATTTATTTATGGGCTTGATTTTAATTATGAGCAAATGGTTCAATAATTAAAAAAATTAATTAAATATTTAAATTAACAAAGTACAATAAAAAAATCTTATAAAATACTAAGAAAAACTACTCATATTTACTTAAGAAATAATTATTTCATAAGATTTAATAAATTAGTGTAATTTATAATATTTAATAAAATTAATAAATTAAAACTCGAATGATAATTGAAAATGGATAAATTAAAATTAACCGTTGCGTAGCACCAGCTAAGACACTAGTATTTACAGTAATGGAACTCTGGCAATGTCTTTACATTCTTCCATGTCCAAGTTCAATTATCTTGAACAACGTGTGTGTGCACACTTGTTGATACCTTCAAACCCTTGTACTTTAGCCCAAAAGTATTGTAGCAAGACAAAGTTAGATTAAACAGAGAAAGAGAACCAGTAACAAAACAAGATAAATGAAAGCATATGAGAAGAACAATTGGTTAAGCACATGAGGTTTTGGCAATATACCTCATGTTTCATCCCACTTTAACATAGGACTGTACATTTTATTCAAGTTCTAACTGATGTTAGACCACCTAGTTAAAGACAACCCAAGTCATGCAAATTTTTGCTCTGCAGCAAACACAGCTTATATTTAAGAGGCCAACCAAAAAAAGCTTATATTTAAGAGAAAAAACAAATCATGAATTCAAATTGCAATAGATTGAAGGACCAATCAAGTTTAACAGTTACTACTGGAAGGGTAAAAGAAAAAAGTTCCTCTTTGTGAAACTTCACAAACCTAAGAGAAGACAATCACTTTCTAGTTTCTACATAACAGTCCTCCCTTGCTCTCTCACTGATTACTTGTTACAAATTCGTAAACTGAGTAATGCATTCTTTGGTGTCATTGAGAGGCCTAGCTCCTTGTCCTTCACATTTTTGGCTTTTCAGATACTATCACCAACTATGCAAATCGCAAGTAGAGATTCCCTTATCAACCCATGGTATACGAAGGGGAGGGCAAGTTGAGAACAGTGCTCTTGTTCTTGGTCATCATGTTAATGGTGTTGGTGATTCCTTGTGATCCAATGCCACTATCTCTTAATCCCTGCCATAACATACGTTGGCTTTGTTCAGAACAATGATCTTGATCGAACGATAACAAATCTGAAAAAAAAATAATAATGTAGCCCTACATGGTGAACATACCTGGAAAGGAAAATGATCTGGCCCACGAGCAGGTGCAGAATTGATTTGAACTGTTCCAGTTTCCATTGCATCACTGATCAACATTGCTTTGTTAATATCTCTTGTGAAGACACAACCCTGCAAATTATTGTATCAATTTTAGTTTAAGAGAGAGGGGGAGAACAGGAGGAGGAGGAAGGATGATAGAGAGGGGAAAGGGAGGAATATGTTTTGTAGCCTTCCTAGTTATCAGTTAAGAGTAATTTACTTTGAATACCAAGATAGACCAATTTGAACAAAAATAATGGACTTCCTAATATATTTTCATTTTCACAGAAGATGCATTGTTTTGGTATGAAGACGTTGAGGATAAGTTGTATACCTGCAGACCATAATTGCTAGCATTGCAATGCTCAATTCCTTCTTCAACAGATTTAATCCTGATTACTGGCAATACAGGCCCAAAAGGCTCCTCCCATGCAATCCTCATATCAGCTCGAACATTGTCTAACAACAATGGCCAGATGAGATTCCCCTCCCTCTTAAACTCCTGACACATCGTGACTCCTTTCTGCTTGGCATCCATGACCAATTCTTCAATGTAGTTCGATGATGTTTCGGACACAACTGGGGTGATATCACAGTCATCTTCAGGACGTCCAACTGTCAACTTGGCTACCATGGCATTCACTTTCTCAACAAGATCACTGGCCACAGACTCCATCACAAGGACAACTTTTACAGCAGTGCATCTCTGACCACTATGAATCCCCAAAGCAAAACAAACTATCAATTTCGTAAATTGGATGTGCAGAATGAGGGAAATAGTCACATAATAAGAAAGATACAATTTCACTAACCTGTAAGAGAAGCCTCCTTTGATAATGTTGGTTGCAACCAAATCTAAATCAGCATCTTCAAGAACAATACATACATCCTTTCCACCGAGTTCCATTTGAAGTGGAATCATGCCCGCTTTCTTTGAGATTTCAATACCAGTGTCACCACCAGTGAAGCTGTGCAAAACAAAGAGCTCGATGAGGCAAAACAAGGTCACTATTTACAAGTAATAACAGGAATATAAGCTTATAAGAAAATCTAATATATGATTGGTGATCTTGCCTTATACAGTTGACTGCAGGATGCATAGTGAGGAAATCACCAATCTCAGAGCCTTTTCCAGTAATACAACTAATAAGGCCTTTAGGAAATCCAGCCATGTGAAAGCAATGCACCATGTGCAGGGCAGCTACTGCACCCTGTAAAAAATATGAAAATTTATAGCAGTTGCCTAATCATAGTGAATCTACATCGTTAACCATATGCTGGAAGCCAGCCAAAAGAATCATCTTCCTTTTATCAGTTATCAATTCTACATCTCTGATTCATGTCCATAAAATTCGGAATGGTAGCATTGGCTCTATTTAGTATAAACATACACCTGAATATATGGATGACCTCATATCACTCTTATATATTACAAAATTAATGAGAAAGTCAGCTAAAACAGTATATACCTGAGTTGGAGGCTTAAGCACAAGGGCATTTCCAGCAATCAAAGCAGGAGCAATTTTAGAGACAGCCAAGTTAACAGGATAGTTGAAGGGTGGGATTGCAAGAACAACCCCAAGAGGAATCTGCGATTGAGTTCAAGAATAACAATCAATTCTCCATTTTATGAAAATAAACTCAACAAATGATGCTTGTTGATAGATGTACCTTTCTTTCCATGATTCATATAAAGAAAATACAGAATTCATTTTTTTCCTTTTTGTTTGGATACATTTGCAATATATTTTTACTTGAAAAATTGGGCTTTAAACACACATATATCAGGAGAAAGGAGATGAGTCACAAGAATCCAACTTTAAGGAGGCGGAATTTACAGAAGGGGTATTTTGTATTTGGTCCCTCTAGGAGATGGGTAATTAGCATTTGGTCCAATCTTTATCGTTTATTAGTAAATGGTCCCTTTTTCGCCACTTCACTGTCAGTCAATCCAGTTGACTAGAGTCAAGGCATCCATATTTTTTTAATGACCAAACTACCCTTCACGTGTCTAGCACGTGACAAAACTTAAAACTCAAAAAACACAATTTAGTTGTTTGTAAACATGCAAAATTAGTTTATGGTCCTCCTTTTTTATATTTCGTTTCAAATATAATCCCTGTAAAAAATAATAGAAATAACCATGGAAGTTATCTTACCTTAGTTGGAGTGAAGTAGAACATGTAACCACCACCCATGGAACCTCTAGAAGTTTATTCTCTTGTGTTTACAAGTGAAGATGACAATGAAGTGAAGAAAAATTCTAGACATTCCATGGGTCGTGGTTACATGTTCAAGTTCAATCCTGTAAGATAACTTCCATAGTTATTTTCATTACTATTTACAAGAACTATATTTAAAACGAAATATGAAAAAGGAGGACTATAAACTAATTTTGCATGTTTACAAACAACAAAATTGTGTTTTTATGAGTTTTAAGTTTTGCCACGTGCTAGTCACGTGAAAGGGTAGTTTGGTCATTATGAAAATATGGATGCCTTGACTCTGGTCAAATGGGTTGACTGACAGTCAAGTGACGGAAAAAGGACCATTTACTAATAAACGATAAAGATTGGACCAAATGCTAATTACCCATCTTCTAGAGGGACCAAATACAAAATAACCCTTTACAGAATGAGCAAAGTGCATAACTAATGTCAGATTGTTGAAAGAAATAAAGATTATAAATTTAGTTACTAATAAAACAAAGGATTACTCGACCAGCTAACTAAACTTGGTGGGTGCTAAGTTTGTATAGCTAGTTGTCAGTGCAGTAAAATGGCAGAACAAACATAGATTCTAAACGGGTAATTTCTGAATCTATCCTTCACATCTACGAGCTGCATTATTAAGAAAACAAGCTGCAGGAACGCTACTACGAGTATAATAATTTGATTCAGGTGCAATGTTGAAAAACACCAAAGTAAAAATGTGAATTGTGGACAACCTAATGTTTCATATGATCATCAACAAGAGGATCAATACGCCTAACATTAAATTTCACCTACATAAACAAGAGCATTAAAAAGAATTTACCTTGGATACCATGCAGAACTTGCTCCTTTCATTTCCAGGAAAACTATCAGATGTAAGAAATGACCCCTCTGCCAATACTCTCACTCCTTCTTCAGCACAGTAAGAAACAAGATCCCCAGATCTCACAACCTTTCATTAAATCACTACTGTAAGTAATTTCCAAAACCAAAAAACTATTGCCGAAAAGGGTTTTTTTATCGAAAAAAAATATAACATTACCATCACTCAAATTCGCAAAAAAATTACATACCCCCATAACCCCCATTGCTTAAATTGATAAAAAAATTACACCCCCACATCATATTACCTCAGTAACAGCATCTTTAGCTGGTTTTGCAACTTCTTTAACAAGGCATTCAGCAATGGGGTGTTTGTTTTCTTTCAAAATAACATCAACTTTGTGAAGAAGCTCAGCTCTTTTCCATAATGGAATTTTAGCCCAATTTTTCTGAGCAATCTTTGCACTCTCAAGAACTTTGTTTACTTCTTCTTGTGTACAAGCTGTTCCACAACCCAAATATCACTCATTGATATACATTAAAATAAAATAAAAATAAAATTTCTAAGAGATATGATGGATTGGATTGGATCATTTGTATACCTTGAACCTTGTATTGTGTTTTTCTTGTAGTGGGGTTAATGATTTCGACAGATTTTCCAGATAAAGATATCTTCCATTCTCCTTCTGAATAGTATTTATAAACTTCTCCATCGAAAATTTCAGCAAACACTCCACTTCCCGCCAACTTTGAAGATTTTTCACAGAAACAAAAGAAAACAACAAGAATGAAGAAGAGATATACAAAGAAGAAAGACACGAAGAGAAACTGAAACAATCTACATGAATTTGGCCCGGGTTGGAAATCAAACATGGGCCTTGGCCCATTTTAGTCCATTTTCTAACGAGTTTTAGGCCCATTTTCTACCTGGATTTTTTTTTTTTTTTTTTTTTTGTAGCGAAATCACTATTTTCCATGTTTGAATAAATAAATGAAAAATGCAGAAATTTTCTGGAAAAAAAAAAATATTGTGCTAAGTAATGGGCTATTATTATGGAATTACTGATCCTATTAAAACTGATTTACCTCTATTTTTTTTTTTCCATTATATAGTTATTTATGGAAATTCAATTTTCGCAAAGTTTTCTTCTGTTTTATGGCCTTCCACTATTTTTTACCACTACATACAATGCATGGTTGGTTATGAGAAGAAAGTTATCATTGAAATGGTCATAAAAATGTAGACTAAGATTGACAATAGAAATGCATCTAATTCTGACATAGATCCATGTTTTGTTGAATGTAAAAACAATATTTTCCATCAACAACTAATATGGATGGACTCATTACCTCTGATCTAGTTGCGCCTTTAACTGCTGGTTTGGCTACTTCTTTCACCAACTCTGCCACAGGTCCGTTGTTTGCTTCCACGACAAATGAATCAGTTTCATGATGAACAACTTCAGCAGCTGTTTTCCATAATGGACTTTTAACCAAACCTTTCTGAACAATCTTTGATGTCTCAGCAATCTCCTTGTTTGACGAAGCTGCATGCATCAATGCCCACTATAACTAAAAAGTTCTTAAAAACAAGCAGATTAGTAAAGTTATTGATCTGATCGAGTACTCTCCATGCAAAAACAACATCGGCAGCAACCATGTTTAACATGTTTATCAGCCGTGAGCCATAGTTAGTTTTCTGGACAAATATTTTCCACTGTACTCGTTTTAGCTTCTTTTAATCCTCAGTTATTTATTTTTAATATTTTGACTGGAGCTAGATTGGATTTAAGAAAATAAATGAAAAATTTATGGGATTAGTTGTTATTACCTTGGACCTTGTAATGGTTTTTTCTGGTGGTTGGGTTCATCATGATCTGAACAGATCTTTTCGAAGAACATTTCTTCCATTCTCCTTCTGCATTGTATTTGAATGCAGCTCCATTAATAACCTCTGCAAACGCCCCGGTCGCAGCCATCTTGATTGAGGCAGAGAAAGTGATAGAGACAGAAAGTGAGACAAAGAAAGAGAGAGAGAGAGATGTAATGGAATTATAAGGTCTGGTTTAGCTCATTTATATACACAAGTCCTGTGTGTAATTAGCATAGATTTAAACGATAAAGCTGAATCTGAAGATGTTATTTATGTAACTACTCTAATGGCCCATAGAATCTGTAACCACTACAAGCACCTTGGAAAAATCCAGGTGGAGTATTATTTAACTTCCCTGACACTTTGGAACTATTGGACTCAAGTGCTTGTTGAACGTTTAGAACAAAGACTAGCCCCAACTACAAATCACTGGAATTGAACATATATGTTGTGGAAATGCACATATAATAACCAGTCCAATGAGTTACTACAGAAAATCCAATATGAGTTCCAATCAGGGGTTGTTTCTGTTGGAGCTAAAAGAGCTCGACACCGACAACCCATTGTTGTCTCTATCAGAACAAAACCTGACAGGGACGACGTGTTTGTTTATATGAGACTGAGACGTCCTCACCAGAAACATCAAATTTTGGCAATGAGCTGAATGGACTCATTAAGTCACATTGACTCATTAAGTCTGGTGGTGCTTTGTTAAAGAAGTGTACTTGTAGCTCCACATCCTCATTTGCAACAAGCTAGGTTTTCAATCCTAACAATGAGTTGTTATCGAAAATTTGTGGCGAAGCTAGAATGATTTAGTTAAGGCTGATCACTGATGTCTAACTACAAAGAGCATTGAGCTAACTCAACTTAAAACTGATGGAACTAAAAGTTTCAGTGATGTTCTATCCTTGAAACCACTTCATATCTCTTCTATTGCTTTGTGTGTAAACTGTAAACATATTTAACATGCCACCGATAAACAAACCTGATACTCTACGCCATTTGTACTAACATGTAAGTAATCAGTTCCAACTTCCAAGTTGTTTTAATTTTCTTATTTTGCAGAAATACAGAATTATATTCATCAAATAATTGCCAGTATAATTCAAACCTCGAGGAAAAGGTCCTCGAGGCAACTGGCATAGAACAACGGCAGTTATAAACACACACGCCTCAAGGATATATGCACTGATAGAGTGATAGGTTTAGACATCTGCTTCTCAATGCAGTTTCAAGTATAGCAATGATTGGGATCTTTAACAAACAAAACATCGCCTGCAAATGGATTGTTTGATCATCTGATGTAAGGCACAAGATCATAAACAGGTACTTTAAGCACAAAAACCGTCTTCTCTTCCACATTCTTTTTTTTCTCCCCTTCTTTATTGATAAGTAGTGAGAACCAGCAAACAAAATTAGCCTAACAATATAAAATTATAACTATATAATCAAATCAGCCAAACAAAACCGTTCATGATTTTACATAATATGAGAAATTTCGACCTAGACTTGGTAAACTAATTAAATAAATTAAAAATTGCAAAGCCAAAAAACACTACACTTATATATTTCTAGCAAATAAAAGTAGGTTGATTATATTGCCTTGTGGTTGGCTTGGATATATGATATATGTATCCACTTATTAAAGTTACCGTTCTTTACGACACATTTATATAAAAGGGCTGAAAATGAGAAACACAGAAAGATGTTAGTGTTAAGAGTGCAAATGGGAGGTTGCAGCAACAGCGCATCGCTTGAAAATTCTAAAGCAACCACACTCGAAGAGGGAAACTTGAAGGGAGAGGCTTATATACAGTTGGATCCTTCAAGCAACCAGTGTATTGACACTTTGACAGTGAGGAAAGTTCAAACTGAGATCACTAAATTTCCTTGAAACATTGTTTGGACGCCGGCCATTTCTTTCAAGATTTTGTTTGTTTGGGGGTTGCTCCCAGAACATATTCTGACAACTGGAAATTTAATAAAAGGAGCATGGACCATTTATTACTGCGCTTCAATTTTGCTAATTGCTCATTGGGAAGCCTAGCTTCCTGGCAGATGTTTTGCAGATTACTGATATGTGGGTGCAAAACTGTTTGCGATACCATGGAGTAAGAACTATCTGAAACAGCAGGAATGGCCTGATCTTCAGTGGTACTCAATCTAACATCAAGTCCAGTATTCTACGCAATGCTACTCTCTGGCATTGGATTGGAGGACACACCTTAGGTCCTCTATTTTATTTGTTCTGGGATTCTTTTTGAATACCATTGTCGGGTCAATGTCAGATTCTCTCTCACCTAGCCTGCTGTAACCCCTTCTTTTTATTTAATAAATAGTGACATTATTAAGGATTGTAATCAACACATAAAGGAAAAGAAGCAGAATTGCCTCATGTATGCTGGTAAGCTTGGATCTGGTCTATGTATGTATAAAAGCAACACTGTTGTTCTCTTTATATAACATTGCAGGAAAAGAGAAACACGATAAGATGCTAGTGTTAAGACTACTCTGCGATTTGAGGGTTGCAGCAACGTTAACTATGCAACTCTTGAAAATTCTAAACTATCGGCTGCTTACCTGATACTTGAAGATGGAAACTGGCGAGACGCTCATTGACAGTGAGGCCATTTCCTTGAATCATTGTTTTGAATGCTCATAGGCCCTTCTGTATGATAAATATAGTTTTATATATTATTCAGGGATTCTTTTTATAAACTGTAGTCAGGTGGATGTGAGATTCTCATACTCGCTCATACTCTGTTAATCAACTTCTTACCCAATAGAAAGATGTGAAATTAACTCTTCCAATGGCACAGGTTCCTTCACGTCGCCTTCCTTAGGGTACAATGATATGTTAAACGCAAACTCTGGGTTTTCCTCCAACTCTCTCATGAAAGCTTCAAACTCTGCATTTTTCTTTTTCTCGTCAAGTCTTCCTGAAGAATTATCCACCTCCATGTTCAAGGATTTAAGCTTCCAGGAGCGAGACTTTCCTCCTGTCTTCTGGCGTTTCTCTTCATAGCACTTCTTTATCAATATTGCATCAGGGATGACAAGTCTTCGATACTTGTCCAGTCCCATGTCATCCATATTAGCTCCATGTAAGTCATAACCAAGAGCATAATCACCAGCCTTAAAAAGATGGCCAAGGTGTGTTCTTACGTTCAAGATTTTGTCATTGTTTTCAATATCCGATGCAGGTACCACTTCAACATTAGCTAAAGCATACTTTCTGCCTTCAGATGGGATGAACTCCATATTTCTTACTTTATATCTCACAAGCTGCCTGGATGAAAGCAGTGGCCCAAAAGGATCTCTCCAATACTGTGCCGCTTCCATGACTTTTTCCCTTAGAGTAACAGGGTCGAATAGAACAATATTGTTGCTCACCTTTGTGCACAACACAATCGGACCCAGATTCCCCAAACTAGTGGAAACCTTGGGAGGGAGGCAGACCAGATCTTCACGGCAAATTGGGCAGATCTCAACAGAATAGGTGTAGTTGTAGTTGTAGTTATAGTTGTAATTGTAATTGTTACTTTTACGACCATGGGATACTAGTTGTGTGTCATCACCGCGGGGTTTCTTTATTGGAACAAATTTGCCCACAAAATTCACAAAGGTCAAAGCATGGCTCCTATTAGCGAAAACGAAATCCATACCCTTGTTCATCTCTTTAATTTTTATGGCTCGAACAGCTGCATCATGCTTAAGAATAAGTTGTTCCAAGTAAAAGAATGATCTTCTGTGTGAAACATTCTGCCTAAGTTGAACTTTGAACATTCCTACCTCTTCAACCTTAGTTATTACGGATTTCAACCCTAGAACATATAAATGCAAATCTTTTAGAAATTGAAATACAGTATGCAATGGAATCATATATACTGTATATATATATATAGTACTGGATTTGATCGAAAAATGTTTAAATTTCAAACAAAAGAACTACCAAAAGAAAGTTGTGGGGTGAGATATTTTACCAGTTTTAACCCTTTTGGAGATTCCGAGCTCTGCTTCTTCTTCTTCATCTTGGCCTCCTCTACTTGAATGTAACCTACATGGATATCAAATGCAGTCTCCAATATGTAATATTTGCCACACACACACACAAAAAAAAAAAAAAATTGGAAAAAAAGAAAAAGAAAACTAGAACAAATCGATATTTGTACTAACCTTTTGGTATTCACCAAAATCCTTTCTATCACCACCATTTTGTTGCTTTTCTTCTTTCTCTTCTTCTTCTTCGTATGTACTGTTTTATTAGGTTTCATCTCTAATCTAATGTAACGGGTCAGGTAGTAAGGAACCCAACACAACCCAAAAGTCCAAAGTCCAAAACCATTTCTTTAATTTTGTTTTCATATCGGATCGGATCCTAATGAACCCAGATCCATATCCTAATGCACTGGCACGTCTTCTTTCCGGGAAGCAACAATAGTTGATCTGTCTGTGACCATAACTCCAACTCCAAATTACCAGCTGCCAGTACCACCTGCTGCATCCTCCCAACCTGCGGAGAACAAGGTTGCAGCCTTGCAGATGGTGCTGAATAGTGAATATGCTGTCCAGAAGGCAGAGGATGATGCAGTAAACAAAACAAGAAACCTTTGACCAAAATCTTCAATTCTTATTTACTGCAACTGCCAAGATTGTTTAGCTTGACAAAAAGATTAGGGGTATGTCTTCTTTCGGGTGATGGCTTGACAGCAGTTTACTCTTTTATTGAGTATGGCACATGCAGAATGTGTTGGCTATTGGTTGATATAAATGACTAGATTTTTCTTCCTCCATATGAAGTATTTAACATTAGCCATTGAAGATTTTATCAATTTCACAATTTAAGATTAATAGCAAACCTGAAAACGCATCCAATGGAAGATCTCAGCTGACTTGCTTCGGCCAAAATTTATTATGGGCAAAATTTACTATAAGCACGACAAGTCCTAAAACTGAAAGGTCACAGCTGCATATATATTGCTTGAGTAAAGAAGTAGGAGACAATAGGGAAAACTATTTTTCTTGGCCACCTACAGAAAAATGTCACATGGTACTGGTACACTATTTTAACTTCTCCCTCAACTAAGAGAGACAGTCACTTCATTAAATATGTGCTTTAAGTTCACCAAAAAATGACACTGGAGGCAATCACTTCCCCAAAAGCAACTTTATATTTAAAATTTCACAGCTCACAAAACATCCCCATTTACCAAGAGCATATGTACAGTTGCATACACATGATCATACATGCACAGTTGTTTCCAGTTTCCACATTCACTTGAACTTAAATCACCAATTCATCTATAATATTGACATCCATCTACTGTATATGAAACATTTACATTAAGAGTGAAAAAGTGCCATATTTTTTATTTAAATTTACAAACAA
This sequence comes from Aquilegia eximia, assembly GCA_023053565.1. Taxonomy (NCBI): domain Eukaryota; kingdom Viridiplantae; phylum Streptophyta; class Magnoliopsida; order Ranunculales; family Ranunculaceae; genus Aquilegia; species Aquilegia eximia. The sequence goes on from JALIGU010000007.1 coordinate 15,365,931, forward strand.
ACACTGCTCAAAGATTTTTCCTTACATGCCAGTTCAATCAGTCATTATTAGTTCGTAGCCAAGCAGATGACTTCATGCCATTTCTACACACATTGATAAATATCAAAGGAAGGTGTACACCAAAATTATAAGCACAATCACATGGAAGATGGATGAAACAACAGTAACAAAGCCACAATTACTAAATCATAAGAACCAAATATAAAGCTTCAAGCAACAAGACTTTGTCCAAATATAAATCCTATAATTAACTAACAAAAGGATAAGATGGAAAACTTTGCCGTTCACACCAAACAAAGGAATAATCTCATGGGCACCCTAATCAAAACATAGCTTCTCTAGTTCTCTTACAACTCTACCTCGCTCAATGGGATTTCACATGTTCCTGAACAATGTGCAGACCCTCAGATTCTTCCCCGTAATCCTGAAAACAAAGGAAATAAATTCATCAAGGATTTTTCAATGAGATCAGTAACTCGTGGGAATAGCTATTTTTTCAGCTAAAAGTGCATCAATAGTTGCATATATAGTTACATACCTTCACGACAACACATGAGCAACCTACAACCTTCCTTGCCTTCCCTTCAGAATCAATCTTGCATAACTGTATCAAATGTGGTAAAGAATAGTTTGAATGCCACTCGCAGATAAAAATTGTGTCAACAGTACCAACCATACCATGGCCGTGCTTAAAAGCACATATCCAATGTAAATTTTCAATGAATGTAATGATTAATGAAGTTTATACACATGATTTAACATCTACAATGATATCCAGATTCGAATAGTATACATGGTGTCCATTGTGCAAATGCAGAAATGATGAAAAATGTGTTTGTCTGTTGCAAGTGATGTCACATATATACCTCGCAAACTTAAAATACAGCCCAACATTTAATGAAATCATTTCACTGGAATCATTATACATTAAACTAGATCAAATATCTGGCTATATACTTTGATAATTTACATTAATGCTTTGAACCATTATGAAAAATAAGTATCATTTTGTTGTTCAATTCAAAAAAAAGTTGGCAACTGAATGAATGAAGCAGCTTAACAGCACGGAGAAAAGACTATGTGAAAGATAATAAACAGTATGAGGATAACAATACAAAACTATGTGAAAGAAAATAAACAGTATTCACAAAAAGAGAGCAATAGTTTGATACTTACTCCTGCCCATTCGCCGAGAGTTTTTGCACTTGGAACAGCTATCAAGCTTACATTGTTGTCAGCGCATAAGGCTTTGACCAGCTTAACGTAATCTGTCTGGTTGCAGTCCTCTGCCACCACACACAACTGTGCTGCATGCTTCTCAATCACCTTGGCACCTTCATGAATCCCTCGAACAAGACCATCGTGGGCTAAAGATTTCTTCAAAACAAGCTGAAGAGCTGTCATGATATCCATGGGCTCCCCAAGAGCTGGAGCAACTGTCTCAGCTGGAACTGCTTCTTCGCTGCAAGAGTAGCAAAGACAAATGAACAACATTGATATTGATTAAAACCATTGGTAAGGCACAATTTTAACAAAACAAATATTTGATACTTGCAATATATCACCATCATGTTAAACATGTCTTTCATCTGAACTTAATAATAATGATAGTAATACTATTGCAAAATGAAGAAGTACATTTTCAGAAAAATCTAGTATTATCTGTTGATGCATTTCAATTAAAGAACTCTCAAATCCTTGGACCACGACACAATAGGTAATCGCATAGATCACACCACATGACTATGCTAATATGCATAACTAAGTGTTTATGACTCAAATCACACCACATGACTATGCTAATATGCTATAAACCCTACTAACAACAACTATCAAATCTCATCATATTTGCTAAAAATTTCATTTTCCAACAAAAGGGGATGTTTTAAATTCCATAAACATCATTCAGATTTCAGAAAAAATAATTTGTATATAACAGAAAACACAGATACCCTTTGATGCAAACACACTTGTGATGTAATAATTAAACGAAATACTAACTAAACTTATTAAAATCAATAATAAAATTTTACTTACCCAGACATGATTTCAGTTGAAAGTGTCTTTACTCGATTCTACAAGACAGAAACAAAAACAAAAACAAGAAATCAGATATATGTATATATATAAGCATTCTTATTATTACAAAAGAATCAAATGAATCAAAGGGAAAGAAATAGACGAGAGAGAGAGAGAGAGAGAGAATAACCAGAGAGAGAGAGAGTGTTGAAGGTGTTGAAAGTGATTCTCTCTTTCTTCTTCTTCTTCTCTGAATAAATCAATCTCTTCAAGCGGCGCAGCTCTTCTATGTATTAGTTAGGGTTTCTGAGCTAGAGTGATGCAAAATGGGCCACCAAATATGGGCTTTGCTAGTGTGTACTTAAATGAAAGATATTTTAGGCCCTTAGTTCTAAGTGTTGTTAAATGAGTCTTTGTGTTTTAATGGACCACAGGCCCATGGTCTAAGAACTGGAATTAGTAGTGAAAAATTTTAGCATTTTCTTTCTTTCAACGTATATATTAATTAATTAATTAATTAGTAATATACTAATTTATCAAAATATATACGTTGAAAGAAAGAAAAATATATAATTTGAAGGTTTTAAATGATACACATATCATAGATAGCATGGTAGGCAGTCGTGAGGATAAACTTAATGTTAATAGATGTGCCATTGAGTTTATTAGATTTTTGAAGATGTATTAAACATTTACCTTGTTATACTATACTGTAAGTTTACGCAACCTAAAACACTTCAAAGAAAAATCATATCGTGTCATATTGTTTTTGTTTAATGAATATATTGGCATATAAACTTTTACTTAACAAGCGTTTATGTCCATTACGTGTACATGTGTATTTTGCTCCTATTAGGACGGGAGTAGAAACAAAAAATGCATGGTATGCATACGAGCAAGTATTTTTTACGCATCAAACAAAATTGCTTACTTAGTTGACAAATCATAGTATCTAAAGTCTTATTGAGCTAATCAATGATAGTATTCGTACTTCCATGGATGGAGAATATGAGGTCGGCTCCTCAACGAATATACATGTCGAATATATACAACTCAAAGCATTAATTTCGTGTTTTTGAATGTTCGCAAAACTTTTAAAGTATAAAGAACTTAAGCACAAAATATAAGTTATCAAATAAAAATATGGTTTATTGGGGTGTAACTCAAATCAATTATTTGAGATGACATTCTTTCAACAAGACGTAACAAAGTTCGCTTTCCATTTTAAACAAGACCAAGACATGATGATTTACCTCTCACTATCACCTTTCTCTGTCTTAAATGACTGGTTTTATCACCATTACTTCTCATTTCTCGCCAAGGTTGTTTTTTGTCGAAATTTCAATCCAACTAAATATAGAACACAATTTTATTATTATTATTATTTAAGGATATTAAGTAGCATATGTTAAACCATTTGATATAAATTTGGCAATTGTGTTTTCTACAAATGGACGATCAACTCACACTAGTCAATTGCATAAGGATAATACCATCATCCAATATGTTGCTCATCTCAAAGTTTGTCATTTTGTCAAATCATCGTATATAATCCGACCCAATGATCCACGTTTATATTTTATTGAAACTAGTGATCGTTTACACCTTGTTGTAAAGTTCTTTAAAACATGTAAACGTTATCTAAAGTATATATTATAGATGAAATTATACACCATATGTTTATTAGTAGCGCAGTTTGTTGATCATTATAAGATATGAAAAAAAAATATTTGCTTTGGTGAACAAAAACTAAAAATTAATGGAATCTAAGCTCAGGACAGTAAGGTGCTGTTTGTTTTTCATTAAGTTGGTCTGAATGACTGAACTTAACGATGGACCCAACGTATTCAGTCTTCAGACTGTTTGTTTTTTGCAAATGGTTCAGTGCTTAATCTATAGATTAAGTGATACGGTGATTAAGTGGTTCAGACGAAAAATCGGGCAGAAGGAGAGTCTGAATGACTTAATCGAGGGAAAAGACCAAATAACCTCCAAAACCTCTTATTTCTCCTCACTCGTCTGCTCCATTCTTTCTCCTCTATGGCGGCTGGTTCTCACTCTCTCTCCCGTTTCTACTCAGTCAGGTCTCTCTCTCTCTCTCTCTCTCTCTCTCTCTCTCTCTCTCTCACACACACACAGTTTGAATGATTGATTTGATGTTATATATTTTCCCTTTTGCAGGATTTGGGGCTAAAACCATTGCTTTCAAGAGATTAGTTGTTGAAGACAACCTATTTGGATTAAAGGTGAGAAATAGAAATTTCCTTTTTGTTTGGTAGTTCCTCTTTTCTCGATCTATCTGTCATCGAAATTCATAATTTCTTCTTTGGGTTTTCTGTACATTTTCATTCCAATAGGACAAAGTTGAATTTTTTGATCTGGATATTGTATTTGTAGTGTTTATGCCATTTATTTGTTGTATGTGGTGTTTATTTGCTTACACAATATTAGGCAAAATTTGGGACAAAGTGGTTTGTGGTAGTTGAACAAACCCAAAATTGATTTGTGGTGTTTATTTGCTACACATATATTCGTTCGGGGAATGTGATAAAAATGTGGAAATGCCATAAGTTAATACTTTACTACTTTAGGTGTGAACGACATTTCTGAAGGTTTCCTTCATGCTGGAAGAGGTATGAAAATCATAGATTTAGAACCCACACATACACGGGTCTAAATTAGATAACGCACACTTAAGTGAATTTTAATTAGCGAGTTGAAATCTACAGGAGTTTCTGTTGTAAAAAAAGTTAGAATGTGAATTTTAATTAGCGAGTTGAACACAATGTGTCGGCAGTCGACACTGGCCTGTCTGGCCACCATGTGTAATTGTGCACCAAAATAGTCACAACAAATATGGGTAACAACTCTCCAACTCATGTACACTAGACGTGTGGATGAGACGTAAATCCAGTTCACAGTACTCAACATCAGTTTTCTTTTGGTCAGTTGGTCTGGCCCCAATATTTCCCTCACCTACGTACCTATCAATTACAGATTCTGGTTAAATTATTTATCCCTTACATAAGAAGAGTTTTATACTGTATGGTGTTTGCTACTTTGCTTGCTTTGGTCTTTTATTGCCTGGTCCTTGTTATTGATAGAGTCACATTAGTGTTTGGCATTAACTTCAGGAGTTCAGGTATAGGTAAGGAGATTGGTGGTGCTTTGACATGGTGCTCGTTACGCAATACTTTGACACAATGAAGTAGATTGGTACTGCCTCTAAATATTTTGCTGTATTCACCAATCATGGACCTGGTGTTGTTCGTGATGTTGCCACCCAGATCATAGTGCTTCTCATTTTATCTAGGTTCTAGTTATTATATGTTTGATCTATACAAAGTTTGTGTTGATCTCTATATATACAAGTTCCTTTTAGTGCAGACATCATCATGTACATTTTTATTTCATAGATAAGTTATTGTATTCTCTCCCTAAAGAAGAATACTTCAACGACTAGCTATTAAATCTCGCGGTAAATCAAATTCAAGTATTTCATTATCACCAAAGATAGACAAGGCCTCTTCTTCTTCTTCTTTATCTAACATGCTTACATACAACATCTGAAACAACTTCACGCCAAGTTGATTAGAAATAGGGGCCCCAACACTGACATAAGCATTCGCTATTAGTTCTATTGCTTTCAATGTTATTTGTTTGATTTTATGCCTCATTTTATACTGAATTGCTAATTAGACTTTAGAGTGAAGAATATAAAGTTTACTTGTAATTGAACAATGGGTCTAGATACTCAAATGTCCTTCAAATTTTGAAGAGATTTTCCATCAATTCAATAAGCAATACCAATGTATGTCTACTCATGTGTGTGATTGATGAAAAATATTAGTGATATAACTATGTTTGCGGAAATAATGCCCTTTTAAATAGTTAATCTAGAGATAAAGGCTTATGCTAGCAACTTATACTGATAAGATGATTCATCATACTTGATACATCATCAGGGTGAAAGTGATTATCTCCAGGGCCAGCAGCTGGTATATTCTTCAGGTATGTCAGCTATGGTCAATAATATTTTGCCCGGATAGCTAGAACATATTTCAGAGTAAAAAAGCATTGAAACTTGTAGAAATTTTTTGTTTGAACTGGATAATATATTTGCGTGTCTTCACAAAACTCTAGGGTGGCAACCGACAAAGTGCATTGGTGTTGTGCACAATTATATAGAAGGCGCATTGAACTGCTTGTTCAATTCATGAAATTTTCCTCATACTTTCTTTGTTATCTGGTTTTGAATATGTTCCAACCATACTTACTCCTGTCATAAAATACTGCAGTAGACACACGCAATGGTTGTTCCCAGCTTTGTAGAGAAAAAAATCAACATACCACCTGTGTTGATTGGACATTCATTTGGTGGACTAATTGTTCAGTCTTACATCTCGGATATAAGGAACACAAGTTTTTTCAGGTGATTTTTGTTTTTGGTTATGGAAGATTCATGTTTGTTTTTATTATTACTAATTAGTTTAAAACAGAACTCTTATTGTTGCAGCTAGAACGTAATGAATGAGAGAAGAGAAACTGGACCGATCACACCCTGCCACATTTAGGAAGCATATAGAAGACTCAAACTCGAAGGAAAAATCCAAAGAAATCACTCCAAGGCTTTTCCAATGGATAGAGGATAGATCCAGTCAAGTGATGATGTAGTTTTGATTATTGAATTATGTGCGTTAAATTGTTTGACAGATTTGCCATATATTGTCATCTTATTTTGTGTGTCTCATCACAATAGCTCATGTAATTGTTTCAATATTCTCATTTGTATATTGTCTTTTTCTGCTACGTGTTGATGATTGATGAATATATTGAATTGAAAGTTTGTTGATGATTGATGAATTAAATTGAAAGAGTTGCCGTATATAGCGTATTTGACCCTCCTTGAATGAAATTGTTGTCATATATACTGCTGGGAGTTTGTAGGTTGTTGTTGATATGGATGTGACACAACCTGTTGTGGAGGCTGCCTTCCTTGCATCTGCTTCTATGTGTTGGAAAGAATATTTGACAGAACACCTTGTCCCACTGAGTTCTGTTATATACCAGAAATATTTTGCAGGTGGAACTCTAGCCAATAGCATTTGACATGTTGGATGGAGTAAGACCAGTTGCAGATGAAAATGCAGATTGCAAACCACTAGAGCTTTGAATTCCTCCTGATGTGGTGATATTTTGAATGTTCTAGACTTTTGGGAAAAAAGTTGCTGACGTGTTTGAGAGAGAAATTTTGCTTAACAAAATTTCATTTAAGTGTAATTTAAATTTTAAACAACTCTCTACAATAAAAAGGATAAAATAGACATTTAGTAGTCATTAAGCACTTCATGCAACAAACATTATTAGTGGTCCAGCACTTAATTAAGTGTTGTATTCAGCATTTGTATTAAGTTCAATTAAGTGTACAAGTGATTAAGCAGCGTATTCAGCCATTCAGAGCTTAACTTAAGAAAAAACAAACAGCACCTAAGACTCGACCCGAGCTGTTAGAGCCAAAAAGCAACAAAATAAACAGAAGGCCCAAACCACATTTCGGTCCAATTCGTTCGTGTATTCTTCTCCACTAGTTAAGCACATAACATAAACTTCAACCCAATTTTTGCGAACATGTACATGCAGTTTAGATAACCAACCGTGCTTCACTAGACCCTCCCAAGCAATTAAATGCTCAGAAACCGAGTAGCTCCTTTTCAATTCAAACCCTCTATTCCATATATCCAGCCAATTTCAAACCAAGAACTTCACTCTTTTAATAGTTCCATCAAGAGATAATTGTTCATTTGAGAAGATTATCGAATTCTTTGTACCCCAAATCGTCCACCAAACTGCAACACCAATTTCTCTCAATATTCGTGGACAATCAACACGGATTATTAGTATTTGAGAAATCAGATACACAAAAATTCATAAATATCCATGAAAAAAGTTCAAAATTTCACAAAAAACGACATTTTGAACAATGATACCAAATTTCATCACAAATTTCATCCCGTTTGGTTTCGACACATTCGAGTTTCTAACATCGGAAGCAATTGAACTCCTGCAAAAGAGTACAAAAAATATTAGATAACAATATTATGACTACCGGTTCAAATGAACATGTTTTCAGAATAATTGGTTTTGCTATTCAGAAAGGGCTTGTAACACACTTATCCTCTATTTTTGCGTTATTTTTTGAGCTTATCAATTAAAAAATTTATATTATTAAAAAAAAAAAAAATCCTTTATAATACATAAGCTATTTACTGTAAGTACACTTGAGATGAGGTATGGCTCGTGAATGCTTCAACATTTTATTTTTTTTTTTTTTTTTTAATAATCAGCACACTGATATATATAGATTTAAGCAATATGTTCCTCAGTTTCCTGAGTTAGTACAGTAGAAGATAAATTACAGAAAATAAGATCACTCCGTAGTTGGTTACATAACCACTCAGGTACAAGGAGAAAGGATTTGGTAACCAAGGAGCTTAGGTCCGCTCGAGATGCTAAGATGTGAGCTGCCCAGTTACCAGTCCTATTACAGTGTTTAAAACTAAAAACATCAAAGTTACATAATAAAGCTAAAGCATTATCCAAGATAGATGCAGCTGTCCATGAGAGGTTTGTGTGCTTCCCCTTAAGGTAATTTGCTGCTGCAGCATTGTCGGTCTCCAGTTCTATCCTTGTGAATTGCTGCTCGATGCACCAATGAATGGCTGCCAGAATTTCACAACATTCTGATGCCTCTGTTGTTCCTGCACATGTGTTCCCTGTTCCTGCCAATATAAACTGCCTTGTTGAGTTTCTAACAATGAAACCAATACCACAAACTTTATTTGCACTGGTGAAGGTGATGTCAACATTGATCTTGAGGAATGGTGCTTTAGGTGGGAGCCAAATTGAAAGTGAGTGAGACTGGTCATCCATTGCAACAGTATTGAGATCTTTCCTAATGTGATACTTTTGCACCATAGAGTCTGCGAGCTTGCCTACAACTGACGGTTGAGAGGGATGTTTCTGAAAGGTTGCACAACACCTTTGCTTCCAAATCTGCCACGTAATGTTCACACAGTAGGAAGTCCAAAGAGTGGTATCAATGAACCAGTTTGCAGGGGGTATGAACCATTGGCTTATCCATTGAGAGATAGTCATGTTTTTAAAGAAAATCAACCTTAAGTTTAAGAGGCAGGAGAACCAGACTTTTTGCGTGTAGTTGCAGTCTAGGAGCATGTGTCTTAAGGTTTCAGTTTCTAAGTTACACAAAGTGCACATCTTATAGGGAAGGTTGACATACCTCCCAATCTTATATCTAGTAGGAACACAGTCAGTTAGGCATTTCCAAGAGAACAAGATAGCTCTGGGGGGTGCCTTCGATTTTCAGATTTTTAAATGCAACTTTGCATTAACATTAGTGTGGGGAGTGGAAGTAAGAAAATTATACATGGATTTGACAGAGTGCCTACCATTCTTAGTATGCATCCACATTAGATGGTCCTGAGAAGTGTTGCCACCTATGACAATATTTTTGATGTGGTGAATGATGTCAGGTGTAAAGGTGGAGTTAAGCACGACAGTGTCCCAGAGACTGGTATTATGTAGCATGAGTTGGCTTACCATGACAAGAGAGGCAGAAGTGGGGGTAATATGGGTGAGATTCATAGAAGGTAAGGAGGGGAGCCAATTATCATTCCAAATATTGATATTGGTTCCTCTTCCTACCTACCAACAGATTCTAGGCACCATTTTGGATAAGGTTTTAGAGATAGAGTTCCATATCCAAGAAGTACTAGGTTTGGTAGAAAGATGGTTGATAGGAGTGTTCCTAATGTATTTGGAGTGAAGGATTTTGGAGCATAGATTGTCAGGTTTGGTAAGGATTCTCCAACCAATTCTGGAAATGAGGGTTGTGTTTTGGGAGTGCAAGTCCTTTATACCTATACCACCACTCCTTTTGGGGAGGCATATTTTTTCCCAACTCTTGAGATACATAGGCTTTTTGTTATTTTCTTTTTTGCCCCACCAAAAGTCTATTTGTAAGCTATTGAGCTTATTGGTGATGAGTTTAGGGAGCTTGAAGCAAGTCATTTGGTAAGAAGGCACGACAGAGGTAACAAAGTTTATAAGAACAGTTCTACCGGCTTGGGAGAGGTTTTTGCATTTCCATCCAGCAAGTCTTTTCTCAATTCTATGGACTAAGGGAAGAAACATGGATGTTTTCTTATGCCCTAGGAAGAGAGGAGTGCCCAAATATAGGTCCTCCTTATTGAGATGAGTCATTTGGAGGGTGTTGAGAATATTGTCCTTCAAATTTTGGGACATGTTATTGCTAAATAACACTCTCGATTTAGCATAGTTGATTTGTTGGCCAGATAGCAGGCAGAAGTGCTGGAGAGTCTATGATCTCTTGAGCTTCATTCAGATTTGCTCTACTGAAGATGAAGATGTCATCAGCAAAGAGGAGGTGGGAGATGGGAGGGCTGGACCTGGAAGCTTTTATTCCATGGATTTTGTTCTCATTTGTTTTTTTTTTGTTAGCATTCTAGAGAGGAGTTCCATATAAATAATAAAAAGGGAGGGAGAGATTGGATCTCCCTGCCTCAATCCACAGGTCGGTTTGAAGTAGCCTTTTGGAGATCCATATATGATGACAGAGGAGTGGAGGGAGGAGATACACTTTTTAATATGATTAGTGAAGCCATTGTGGATCCCCAAGGAAGAGAGGATGAGAATCAAGCATTCCCAATTAATTATGTCAAAAGCTTTTGACATATCAATCTTTATGGCCATAAGACCCCCTGACCTAGTTTTGTGCCTTAGAGTATGGATAATCTCATGGGTGATAATGACATTGTCAAATATTTGTCTGTCTGGTACAAAAGCACACTGGAGAGGAGAGATTATATGAAGGAGTAAACTTCTAAGCCTATCAGCCATAATCTTTGTGATGATCTTGTAAGTCACATTGCAAAGGCTAAGGGCATCTCTAATGGTTGGGCAAATTTGATGGTCCACGTATACACATTTGATGATAGTTTGATGAAAATTTTGCTTTGAAAATGTGCTCTATCTAATGGTTCATCAACTAAAGCGGCTAATGGATGACCGCTTCACTAAAGCGGGCCCCCAACACCCGCTTCACTTAGTTAAAGCGGCTAATGGATGACCGCTTCACTAAAGCGGGCCCCCAACACCCGCTTCACTTAGTTAAAGCGGCTAATGGATGACCGCTTCACTAAAGCGGGCTCCCAACACCCGCTTCACTTAGTTAATTGGGCTGTCCAAGTGCCACTTAGTTAAAGCGGGCTTTGAAGTGCCACTTTAAGCGGCACTCCATTAGCCGCTTTAAGTGAAGCGGTCTTCTCTTGCCCGCCTCACCCAGTATCAAACCTTAAGCTTTTCATCAAAATTTCATCAAATTCGATGAACTTTTGATGATTTTTGCTAAAATATCAAATTTGAAAAACTTTTGATGGTCCATTAGATGGAGTTTTTTTCACTTTTTCATCAAATTTGAATTTGATGATAGATTTGATGAACCATTAGAGATGCCCTAATAGACCTAAAATCAGAAGGGTGTGAAGGAGAGTCGCCTTTTGGGATTAGAGCGATGTTGGTATTATTAATATGCTCAATGGAAGAATGCTTCAACACGGAGGTATATTCAAATGATAGGTACTGTATAACTATCGTTATATTACCCAAAATCACCAACATTCACATACATTGAACATTTGGACCGACTTTAATCTATTGGCCCAGCCCAAATCCCTTCCCTCTCAATTATTATCCAATCAGCAACAAAAACTGTACCCAGCAGCTTCCTCCACTTATCAGAAACCGACTAAGGTGGACCCTACGCACTACTTAACATTTTTCCCTTTTTATTCTCTCTCTAACTAAAACAAAAATGTTTTTTTCTGAGATATTCATTTCATTTTATTTCTCTTCTTTCTGAACGCAAGTACGCAACAAAGCCATCGATGTTGACTAATTTAAAATAATTATTTATTTATTTTTCTGAAAAACAATAATAATAATAAAAACAAACCCTAGAAAAGCTCCATCGCTTCTCTCTCTTTTTCTTCTTCTTTTCTCTCTTTCTCGTGTCTTCGTTTTTCTCCTTTCAAATGAAGATCATCAAATCGGAAAAAAAAACTCCAAGATCTGTAACTTAAATCTTGAGATTTCTTTAATCTCAGGTCAGATCTGGTTTCTTCATCTCATTTTACCTAAGTTTCCATTTTTCTTCATTTCATTTCGTTCTGATTTGAGAATTTTCTTCATTTCTTAGGGTTTGATCTTGATTTAAGGTTCATTTCGTTAGGGCTTTTGCAGATCTGGTATAAAGATTTGATCTTTAAAGGTTTTCAGCTTTTCATTTCTTTATGTTTATCTTCAGATCTAGTTTTTGACGAGTTTAAAGATGTCGATTTTACCGAAAAGTGACTCGATTCATATCAGAGAGGTTTGGAATCACAATCTTGAAGATGAATTTAATTTGATTAGAGAGATTGTTGATGAATATCCTTATGTTGCTATGGATACTGAGTTTCCTGGTATTGTTCTTCGTCCTGTTGGTAATTTCAAAACAAGTTCTGATTATCATTACCAGACTTTGAAGGCAAACGTTGATATGTTGAAGCTGATTCAATTAGGTCTTACTTTTTCTGATGAACAAGGAAATCTTCCTACTTGTGGTACTGATAAGCATTGTGTATGGCAATTCAATTTCCGCGAGTTCAATGTTAACGATGATGTTTTCGCGAATGATTCAATTGAGCTTCTTCGTGCTAGTGGAATTGATTTTGAGAAGAACAATGAACAAGGGGTTGATGCTTATCGATTTGGGGAGCTTTTGATGTCATCTGGGATTGTGTTGAATGATAATGTGCATTGGGTGACTTTTCACAGTGGATATGATTTTGGATATTTGCTCAAGCTTTTGACTTGTCAGAATCTCCCAGATACTCAAACTGGTTTCTTTAGCATGATTAATATGTATTTCCCTACTGTGTATGATATCAAACATCTGATGAAGTTCTGCAACAGTCTTCATGGTGGTCTGAACAAGCTCGCGGAGCTGTTGGATGTTGAGAGGATTGGTATCTGCCATCAAGCTGGGTCAGATAGTTTGCTCACATCTTGTACATTCAGGAAGTTGAAAGAGTCTTTCTTTAGTGGCTCTACTGAGAAATATGCTGGTGTGTTGTATGGTCTTGGTGTTGAAAATGGACAGAATACTCATTGAAAAAATGAAATAAAATAAATAAAATTATGAAAAAAAAAAGCTTGTTTTAGTATTTTGCGGTGTGAATTTTTCTATTTTATGTACACCTTTGGCAAGTTAGATGTTTTTATTAATCTCCTATGTGCCGTTTATAATTTCAAGAACTTCACCCACAGATTGCCTTTTTATTTGATAGAATTGCTATGGAACTTCAGGTTTGGTCTAGAATGCTTTGGTAAATGTGTTCACCTCATTATCAGCGAAGTGGTTTTCTGTTTACCTATATGCTTCAAGTTTACTTATGGTTGCGTGGTTGATAGAGATTTATTGATTGAATTGAACATGTGTGGAATATTAGGTGGTTGAATGTATGTCATATTGTCATTGTACCAAAAATGTTCTAGCATATTTTGTAGGTGTCAAGGTGTGGTCTAATTCTTATTTCTCGATGTCATCATCTTCATCGTCGATATCAGTTTTGAGTTCTGAAATCATGTAGTGCAACATTGAGTTATCTACTTTAGTTTGCTAGTTCTGAAATCATGTAGTGCAACATTGAGTTATCTACTTTAGTTTGCTAGTTACTTTTATTGAACAAGCATTATGGCATAATTTTTATTTCCGTTTTGAAGCTGCCCGCAATTCGCCCCTACCAGGTATGTGGATATTTCACATTTTAACTGGAGATGCACGTTGTTTGTGTGTGTGGTAATTTCTATTGTTATGTAAAGACATATCTCTATTGATTTGTGAGTTTTGGTGGTTTTTATACCCAGCCTTGTAATATCTATCTCTTTCGTTGATGGTGTTAGTCGTAGGAATAGATGCAGTTGTTGGATTTGATGGAGGTGACTAGCCCTGTTTTCCTCTTGATCTTCCTCTATCAAATGTATTACACTAGTTTTAGTTGAGCCCTGTTTTCCTCAAATGTATTACACTAGTTTTAGTTGAGCCCTGTTTTCCTCAATTTATCACAGTATTAATTGAAGATCTATTGATTGTGCTGGTTTTTCAAATTGTTGTTGGGATGGTCACATAGTTGTGATACAAAACCTTTATGTCAACAGAAGTTAAGGATGCCTGTGATGGCTATATGCATGTAGAAATCACTTGCTCATGGTGATGTTTTGCTGAGGATAAGAGTTGAAGAGTTTCTTACACTGAATCACAAGTTTGAATGGTCGTTGTAGGATTGATGCAGTTTCAGCAATTGGGTGCATTAGATTATGCGACCGTTCGACAATCTTTTGACTACAACAACACTGCAAATCTTGGTTCTGTCAATCTTTCCACATAGTTTGGAGAATGACAAGCAGTGTTTTGACTACAAGGGGATGCACATTGTGCTGTTTCAAATATTCCACAAATGTTCACCCTGATGTTGTTCTCTTGTTGCCATTGTTTTACCTCAGTTCTTAGTTTTTAAAGGATGTGTGTCCTTAGGCTCTGACAGCCAGTCTAAGAAGGCTGTTATGATTGGTAATTGAAGGATGATGCAGGGTTTTAACATACATATTTTGATTTGTTTATAGGATGATGGTTACACTAAGGATCATTTTGGCAGCTCTATGCTGGAAATGTTGGGGGTCTGTTAAGTTAGAATTTTTTGTGACATATATATCCAAAGTTCCGAACTGCTTTTCTTGTAGGAAGCTAGGAGGACCCTGAGTCCTCAGAGTGCCTTGCTTTTAAGTAGCTGTTTTTCCTTTCTGTTCTCACTTGGGTTGAACTGTTGATATCCTTTTGCATATGGAAGTGGAAAGGTGTTAAGGTGCAAATTGCTCTTGGTAAAAAAATGCTAATGTTTTGGTGGTATTTCCACATTTTAAGGAGTATGGAGTAGGCTTGTCATCTGGTATTCTCTGTCTAATAAACAGTGTGGTTAAACATTTAACACCACAAACTTTGTGTTGGATACTTGGATGTAGCCAGGTTTTGCATGACATCTTATCACCAGAAGTTGCATGACAATTTTATCAGTCTTTTTCTACCGCTGGATTAGTGTGCAGTTGGTATTCATCAATTGGTTTATAAAGGTTGTTGCCCACAACTTAATATTTCTAACTTACAGATTCTAAACATGACCTGATAATTTTTTTTTAGGATTTTTTTTTTATTGTTAGATATTTGGTGTAAAACAAAATAACTTTTTTTTTTTTAATAATCAACTATATTGATAAAAAAAAATCAGATTACAGAGCAAAAAATCTGATCTAAAACAAAATAACTTGTTGCGTCCAAATAGATGTACGGAGTTGCTGAAGTATGTTTTACTAATGTTTCTTTGTTTGATTGATGTTGTTACTTACAACTTTACAAGCCAATGTTTCCAGTTGATATGTTTTACTAATGTTTCCGGTTAAATTTTATTAATAAAAAGTGTTTATCTTATTAACTAGAAATAAAATTATTATATAATTGAATGAGGGAGGGAGGAGCTACATATGAGCAGCAAAAGATATCACTGCATTCTGCATAGACACTCATGGCTTGGCTAATACCAGGGCTCATCTTCTTTAATAGTCAACAGTACAACACCTAAAGCTTGTGTCGACTGTGGAGTAAAGTATTTTCAGTTCATCTCCACATTTGGCTTATTACAGTGTACAATCTTTACCAATTAGGAAGCATCCAGTGAGAAGAACTCTCGTCGGCCTCCTCTCCGTTTGTGGGATTGTTTTCTTATATTGGTGGGTATAAACATGTATCAAGCAAATACCTCGAAATGGAGGTACTTGCTGTTGTGCGCAGCGGAAACTTATGCACCAATACCCAAGATTGAAATAGTGTATGAATTAAACAAAACAAAATAGAGAAGATGAAACTCCTACTACTATCAAACAAACCCACACAAACACACAAGATTTACGTGGTTCGGCTAATATTGCCTACGTCCACGGACAAACAAATAGAACTTTTACTATTGGAGAAGATAGTACAAAGCTCTCAAACAAATGGAGAAACCCTAGGTTTCCTCCCTTCTCAAATCCTCACCAAATCTCTCAAAGAGACAATCACAAATTGAGGATACAAACTCTCTTTCACACTTGGATGGAGACAATCTGAAGCCCTCACGAAGAAACCAAAGTGTTCTTCGTCACAAAAGTTCTCTCAAACTCTCTAATGGCTTCTCACAATCTCTCTCACACCCAGATTAGGTTTTCCAACCTTCTTACAATCAAACACGAATTGGGCTTAAACAGGCCCATATGCAGCAAACACAATGAGGACGTACGTACGCCCTAACTACGTACGTACGTTCCTGAAAGAAAAACTTTCCTCTGTCCTCTTTTTCCACAAAAAAAACCCAACACTTGCTACGAAGATGCACCTCTCCAGTCACTTGCTAACTGGGCAGTGCCAACTACCATATACACAAATACTGATATTATATACGAAACTAGGTGAATTAACAAGTCAGATGGTGGTGGGATATGACTTGGGAGCTCCTTACTATCCCCAATGTAGTACTTCATGTTGTTGTGTGGCACATAATAGAAGTACACTTACAATCCATCTCAATTTTCATTCAGTCCATTCCCATGGCAACATTTGACAAACACTTGCGCCACACAAATGCCAGTTGAACTAGCATTCAAATTCCAGGCTTTTGGGGTTTGGCATTTTCAATTAACTTGGTAATTTAAAGATAAACATAATCTATTTGGGCATTTCCATTTGTCGCAATATGCCGGGTTTTTAAACTTTTTTTTTTTTCATACTGGTTTCTTTGTGGCCGATATTTTTGTTACAGACCCTGCTTATTTGGGCTGCAAAAAAGGCAAATCTTTACCCGTCTATGGTTAGAGTGGTCCCTCCCAAGTTTACTCTTTGATTTGAATGGTCCCCACCTATCTTAGCTTAAACCCTATTGGTCCCCTACTTAAACCTTGCATAAACATGAGATAATCATAGGTGGTCCTCTACCAGGTTTATTAGAGAAAGTTGTAAAAATTTTGCACTTTTGAAATAACACCAAACTTTTGCATAAATTTTATTCATAAAACTAATTATCAAGAGTTTCAAACATATTAAATTAGGCTAAATTTCATACAAAGATGGGGCCATCTAAAACTTTTCATGTTAAACACATTTGGTTCATACCCGACCCAATATATGATCGGGTCAATTATGGATCCACTTTCTTCGCCCATTGTTTACGTGTCCTCTTTTTCATCTCTTCTTCCCTTCTAGGGTTTAAGGTTCAAGGTTTAAGCCTACTTCTCCTTCTCTCTCTCACTCTCTGTTATAGGGTTTTAGCATTTCTTCATCATTTTCATCATTCAATTCAAATTTAGGGTTTAAGCTTTTGATCTAATTAGTGCAATGATTTGAATTAAATTATGATTTTTTTCTCAAAAACTTGAATGTTCTGTACTAAAAATCCAATTTTGAATTTTAATTCTATTTCGATTGATAAAAAAACTTCTGAATTCAATCATTTGAAGCCAGAAAAACCTACAAATATGTGGAGAGGTATTGCTAAACAAGTAGTTTCTTCAAGAAAGTTAGTAAGGATTTCTCCGAAATGTTGTTTTCAACCCATTGTTAAACCATTTGAGCTTAAAAACCCTGAAAAGTTTGGTTTTTTAGATTTAGGAATAAGTTTTCGTCAATATGGGGAAGAAGTAGGGAAACCCATTTCAAGTTATTTTGGTAATTCAATTGCAAATTATCCAAAAGGATATGCTAGTGTTGCCGAAGCTGTTGTCGTATCGACTGATACTGAAGAAGATATGGTTGAGGAGATTAAAAAGTTGCATAATAAGGTGGGAAATCAAAGTCAAGAGAAGAAAAGTATTGAGTTTAGGAAAAATAGAGAGAAGAGAGTGTTTCAAGGTAAGTATAGAGAGCAAGTTAAGATTGAGACCGATGCGTGGAATCAAGCTGCTATTGAATATAAAGAGCTTCTTGCTGATATGTGTGAACACAAACTTGCTCCAAATTTGCCTTATATGAAGTCTTTGTTTCTTGGATGGTTTGAGCCTTTGCGTGATGCAATTGTTAAAGAGCAAGAGTTATGGAGACTAGGAAAGAGTAGGGCATCTTATGCCCCTTATTTTGATCATTTGCCGGCAGATATGATGTCACTTATTACAATGCATAAGTTAATGGGGTTATTGATGACTGGAGGTGAACATGGATGTGCTAGAGTCGTTCAAGCTTCTATTCAGATTGGCGAAGCCATTGAACAGGAGGTTGGTTAAGTTGAATTTGAGTTCAATTTTATCTTTGATATGACTATAGTGACATATTTCTTGGCTTACCATTATATGTATTGATAGGTTTTATTTCTCTATAAGTTTGGATTCATAAGTTTCTCTTGCTAGAAGGAAAATTCAATGAAATTTGCATTTTAAGGTTGTAAAATGTTTTGTTTACATGTCTGTGATGTTAACTGACCACAAATTAAATTCTGCTTCCATATAAAAAAGTTCACTGTGTTATGGTTGGTGAAAACATGACTCTCTTGCTTTGTTATGTATTGATACACATAGCGAGGACAATTAGGAGGCATCATTTCTCATCTTGAAAAATAGAATATTTTCTGAAAGACAACACTTTAAACTAAACAAGGCCCCTCACTGAATGATTTTGAAGAGAACACTGTCACATGTCTCCTAGCAAGAGGAACTTTTGTTGCAATTTGGAGTGTTGGACTAGGGTATTCTATCTTCCAAACTCCTGGTACTAGTACAACGTTGTGACTTTCTTGAAGACTCCGAGTTATGAATTATAAGCATCTTTGCAATTGACCAGGTTAGGATACACAGATTTTTGGAGAAGACAAAGAAAAATAAAGATAAGAAACCTGAAGGAGGTGAAGCAGAGACTCTAGCCAAAGAACAAGAAAGGTTAAGGAAGAGAGTTACTACTTTAATGAAAAAGCAGAAGCTGCAGGCAGTGAAGCAGATAGTGAAGCGTGAAAATGATTTAAAGCCTTGGGGACAGGAAAATCAGGCAAAGGTTTGTATTTTTCCTATAGAAAGGTTCCCTCCCGCGCTTCTTTTCTCTCTCTGTCTTCCATCTCTTAGATAGTTGTTGTAGGGATGAGAAGCCATTAAACTACTGTATTTTACAGGTTGGGAGCCGTTTGATTGAGTTATTGATGGAAACAGCTTATATACAACCTCCAGTTGATCAGTTAGCAGATGGGCCACCTGATATTCGACCTGCATTTAGACACTCTCTACAAACACTCTCAAAAGACAACCAGTATTCCCTATGTCTCAACTTTAAATTGCAAGCTGTTACTCATGCTTTGCTTGTTATGTTTATCAGTTGAAACCATCTGTTGTCTTTACAGGAAAAGCAGCAGAAGATATGGTGTCATCACATGTGATCCACTAGTTCGACAAGGGCTGGAAAAAACTGTAAGTGCAACATATATTGGCTTGTAGAGATTGATATTGCTTGATTGGCTTTCGAAGCCTTATCTACAATAGTTCTTCAGTTCCTTTTTTTATCTGCTCATAAATAATCTTGTGTTGGCACATCAATCTCAAAGCAATTATTTTGATCTAATAGGCGAGGCACATGGTGATCCCATATATGCCAATGTTGGTGCCTCCAATGAACTGGACCGGGTATGTTAATCTTAGTTCCATCTTGCCAGCTGCTTTTTACATGTTGTTATGTAAATTCATAGGATTATAATATGTAACTATACATACAGCGACACACCCACATCCACACACACACCCTTAATAATTGAACAATTTGGAGCATGTGCAATGTGCATGGGGATATATTTGTACTGTGTAGCGTGTACAATCTGAATACATGAAATCCATTTGTTGAATGAAATCTCATCAATGCTCAGTATACTATATGAGCTGGCAGGGGAAAGGGACCAATTGTGTGAGTGATTTCAATCATAAATCATTCTAACAACCCACGAAGACCATCTCCTCAGATGAATCAACTTTCTTACACGTGTGAACCATTTGTCAGTTCCCAAATTTTAAAACGGTTTTCTTCTCTGGGTAGTCAAATCATCTGAAAACCGCTCGTCTGTATTTCAGTCTTCAAGAAAGTGGCCCATAGGATCCAGTCCATTATCAGGAACTTTTTAAATGATGATATGTAGAAACACCATAGCTACACTGTCATCTGGGGTTTGATCTGTATTCGGAAAAAAGCTGTGGGGTGTCTCGGTTTTACAGCATTCATACTTTCATGCTACACTTCTGGTTAAGTGGACTTAGAGAGTGGACCTCTTCACACACAGTTGGGGGTGTGGAGTGGTGTCATTAACTTCATCCCTTCGATCAAGAGAAATGTAAGGTATAGGTTGACCAAGAGGGATATATTTATTATTTTTTTTTTGGGAGATTTCTGGAACCAAGAAATCCATTAAAGATGAGTATCTCACTTTGTTCAACATGTCGTCTCTTAAAGGGTGTATGATGAGCGAAAAGTGCCCAAGGCTTACCATTGCTATATCTTTTACTCTTGGCATTCCCTGGTCTTTTACCACGTGGGGCAGCAATGGGGATTAGTTTCTCTCTTGGCAAGGCTAGACATGTACTCCTGACAGGACAGGACCCTTATGTGATGGTATGGTAACTCAAGAAGAAAGAGATCTTCCCTACTAAACCTTTCTAATGCATGAACCATTTCTTTCTTCGTGGTCTGCTTCTTAGGTTTGGTTGCTCCTTTTCGGAATTTATAAGGAGCAGGATCTGGGGAACTAGTGTTCGAATCAAATTTTGGTTTTTATATGGTGTGTCACTCAAGGACATTCTTAACCAAAGATAACATATTATTTTTAAAGGCGTCACTTCTATTTTGTATCCTTAAATTCTATTGAATAGGAACAAGTCAACCATGCCGTCCTGGGGTGTCTCTTTTCTTTGAAAGTTTGGTCCTTCCATTAGGAGTTGAATGATTGTCGGTGAATTCGAGTCGTTTGGCATATGGACATTAGAGCCGGTAGAATTGGGGTTTGTTCCGTTCATTATCATGTTGAGTGTTTGGCACGACCGAAGGAACATAACAATATTGTAGCAGTCTTTCAGAAGGTCATTTTGCAAGTTGAGGGCCTTCTTTGCTATTGGTCTAAATTTTGGTGGGGCATTCTATCCTTTCGGGAAAGTGGTCTTCTTGTATTGTAAGCATGATTTGCAATTGAAATCCCAAAACAATGGGTCCTTTTATCGCTGCCAGGTCATATGTTGTATTACGATTGGAGCAAACATCAAGTTAATTGATGGTCCAGGTTGTTTATTTTTTCTTATTGTTATACATGGATAAAGTTGTAAGATTATCAGATTATTGGTGAGTATTTCATGGTGAGGAAACCATTTTCACAAAGATTCATAATAGGCATTATTACTTTGTAGGTGTGTGTGTGTGTGTGTGTTTGCGCACGCATATGCAAATAATATTATCTAAGATGGTTCCGCTTTTATATTTTTTTGATAATTATTTTAGGTATGACAAAGGTGGATATTTATTCTTACCATCTTACATCATGCGGACACATGGAGCAAAACAACAACGTGATGCAATTAAGTGGACTTCAAAGAAGCAACTTGAACCAATTTTTGAGGTTTGTAAATTATTATTGATCTCTCGTGTTTGAGTCTCTTTATGACGCCCTACTATGAGTAGAAGATTAAATTTGTGGTTAATATAATAATATCTTGCAAGGTAATATTAATATAAGAAATCGAATTTTGTTAGAAATAGCCAAGAAGTTAATAAAAATAGTTTGCATATCTCAGAAATAAAGTACCCAATATCATAGATGAAAAATTTGTTTTATTGTGATATTTCGATCCCCTGAAAAACGGATTCTACTCTCGAAATCTGCATCTCTGTGTCGGATTGGGGAGGTTTTCAATTGTCCTTTTAACTATATATAATATATATGTTCTAGTATATTCAGATTGAATTTTTTCTGTTATGGAAAGATAACAGCTAATATTACACATGACTACATGAGTAGTGTTTTACACTTTTACCCCAAGTATGACACTTAACACATTGAAACTTTTACTTTGGAAACAAGATCTGGCCATGTGTTATAGTATTAAGATCTAAGGGGCTTTGTGTAAACACTAACAAAAAAAACGAAGTCAAATGTAATATAGAGGAGATCAGGTCGTGCGTATATTTTCCTAAAAAATCATTGATATCTCAAAAAATCAGTAATATCCGGGAAAATTCGCCAATTCCGCTCAACTTTTCGCTATAGGTTAGTGATATGGGGAGTTACACTTTCCAACAAACACGGGTCTCCTTGATATTTATAATTCTGCCTAATATTAGCAATGAATTCTTGTTTCAATGAATTTTTGTTACATTCTAGATTGTTTTATTAGGAATTTTATATGTTTAATATGTTCTTTACTGTGATAACAATATATCTCAATTGGAAATTAAATTTACAGGCACTAAATACACTTGGCAGTACCAAATGGAGAATTAACAAGAGGGTGCTTGCTGTCATAGAAAGATTATGGGCTAGTGGAGGTCGCCTTGCTGACTTGGTTGATCGTAGTGATGTGAGTAAAACATTTACTGTAAAGTAATTTGTGTAGGGAAAAGCACTTCGTGCTTTTATCATTGTTTTCACTGAAATTTTATAATTTATTCTGTCTGGACTTTCAAAGAGTTTAAGAATTTCAACTGTTTTATGTTCTGTAGGTTCCTCTACCAGAGGAACCAGACACCGAAGATGAAGCAGAACTCAAGAGCTGGAAGTGGAAAGTTAAAAATGCAAAGAAGGAAAACAGTGAGAGGCACTCACAGCGCTGCGATATAGAATTAAAACTTGCTGTAAGGAATTTTTCTTGTGTATCTGATCTAATAGATCTCAATTCCTCATATTAGATGCTCCAACTGATTTTCCTTACTCTGGACCAGGTAGCTCGAAAAATGAAGGATGAGAGTGGTTTCTACTACCCACACAACCTTGATTTCAGAGGTCGTGCATATCCCATGCACCCTTACTTAAATCATCTTGGTTCAGATCTTTGCCGTGGTGCCCTCGAGTTTGCTGAAGGACGCCCTCTTGGACAGTCAGGATTACGGTGGTTGAAGATACATATAGCAAATTTGTATGCTGGTGGCGTAGACAAATTATCATATGATGGTCGACTATCATTCACTGAGAATCACTTGGACGATATTTTTGATTCGGCAGATAGACCACTAGAAGGTAGGCGCTGGTGGTTGAATGCAGAAGATCCGTTTCAAATCTTGGCAGCTTGCATGAATCTTTCTGAAGCACTTAGAAGTTCATCACCAGAATCTACCATCTCCCATATGCCTGTACACCAGGTATTTTTTTCACGTATTGCATGCAAAACCCACTTTTAATTAGATTTTCAAAAGTGTAACATTCCTTGAGTTTGTCTCATTCTTTATTGGCTTAATTAAAACTTCAGTAAACTCTCAGCAGAGCCGACTGGAGACCATATAAAACACTTATTAGCCTCGGCGACTACCTTTAGTTTTACATCCTATTAGGCCAGTCTGGTCCTGTGGATCCTATAGCACGTTACATCCCGTACACAGTGGAAATGTTTATATTTATTAGATCAACCATGAGTGTGACCTTCACTAGAAAAAAACCCCGTGGCTAGAGCTAGATATGTGGATAAGCAACAGACAATAATACATGGCAGAGTCAATTGACTACCTCGATTTGCTTGGCGATATCTGCTTCGTTATGTACTCATCTGAAATATCTGGAAGTACAATTCAGATCGTAGAACTGTCTTCCTTATTCTTTAAACTGAGGTATACATAATGGACATGATTGGCATTTCTTCATAGTAAGAACTAAGAAGCGCTAAAAGTAGTAATGGTACTTACCAAAAAATATAAACAAACAATACTAGTAGTAGTTATATTATAAAGCATACTGACTAAAACGTTTTCTCCATTTATGAGCAAACCGAGTGTAGGACTGTGGATTTATTTGGAAACCAGTAAAGCAAAAATTCATGTCTGAAGGATCTGATCTGCTAACAATTTTTAGTAGTAATCCAAGCTTTGATGGACAATTTTTGGATCGCTATATATCTTTTGCTTCGCAGCTAATAAATTCTGTGGAGCTTTGAGGTTTATCTATTATTCTTCATTTCTTCTTATTACTAACTCTGGATCTCATACCTAGAATTTCATGTAGATCTCATAGCTAGAATTTCATGTAGTGCCTCAGCAAACAATGTCTACAGATAACACCTTTCTCTTCTGATAATGCATTAACCTTTCTCAAAAGGTTTGTTAGGAAAATCCTTCTGAATTAATCTCCTAGATAAATGGTTGGTGTTTGTGGTGTATATGATGTCCTCTGATTATTTGCGACTTAATGTTATATCCTTACCTTTTATCTTGTTTTTAAAAGTATATGCAGTTATCTTTTAAACCTTTAGAATCCTGGAACATTTTGATAAGAGATAATTTTCTGTCTGACATTCAGGATGGTTCATGCAATGGATTACAACACTATGCCGCCCTTGGAAGAGATAAAGTAATGACCTACTACATTCCTTATAATCCGGGCTTCATTTCGTGGTTTTGCTTATGCTTCTATCTTTTGAACATATCTTTAGTTATACTGTACAATATTTTTGTTATTATGAAGAAATATATCTTGTTTTGTTTATAGTCTGAAATCGTTACAAATTAGGCTGTGCCTGAATGAGATGATTGAAGGATCGTCTCATTCTCTCTCATAAAGTCATAAGTCTTCTTACAAGTTATTTCTTTAAGGCTTCCTTCATCTGTCTCCATCATTTGTTAATTTTCAGACTTAGTGGTCTTTAAATTTGTCAGTTGGGGAGAATGACGCAGCGCAAATTAATATTACGTTATGTGCCCCCAGAGTCAATCTAAATTAAATCAGGAAGTGTTATGATTTGGATACTTTACTAAGTAACCCCATTGTTATAGACAAGTATGTAATCGGTTGAGTTATATAGCGAGGAATATGTTCATGTTTTACCCAATCTTATTGTACAATTCATCGATTTTCTTGGCTGTTGTTCAATTTAAGCTTATTTTTCCTTCAAAGCAGATTATGTATACTTGCATCTTAAAGACAGACTAAATTGTTATCATCTGGAAACTTTCCATTTTAGCATGTGGATATGGCAAGGTCATTAATGCCCTACCAGAGGCACATTTTATAGTAGTGGCGATCCTTTGTGGGAAGCTTAAGTCAGATCTATCTTTTATTTTGGATTGAAATTGATTAAGTTAAGCTACAAAAGTGTGACCAAGTTAGCTTTATACGCACATTGTTCTCTTACAGAGATTCTGATTATATTTGGGATAGTTTGTCTTTTTTAATATGACAGCCTCTGGTAGTCATTCTTTGGTGGCTTCTATTGCCTAAACATATATAATCTTACCTTATTAGGTTCATTTAAATGCATTGAACGAGCTAATGGTTTTGAATGATCATCTTCTGTACCAGTATGGATATCCCATGTCTCCCAGGGATCCATACTATCTTATGTAGTCACAATGCTATCTTATGTAATCATTCTTAGATTTTCATTTCCTTTTTTTTGGCTGTTGCAGTTGGGGGCAGCTGCGGTAAATCTTGTTGCTGGGGAAAAGCCTGCTGATGTTTACTCAGGAATAGCTGCTAGGTATAACCTCTTTGTATATTTGAAGCATGGACTTTAAAGGAAAAGTTTATCTTGTATTTAACAAGTATATGAAACATGGACTTTTCATTGTTGACCTGGTGATTAACTTTGAGAGGGGGGGGGGGGGATAAGAAGAAATTGGTCTGGAGTTCTTACCATAAACAACTATAAACAAATATGATTTCCCTAATATTAAGCCCTTCTGATTACTATTTGAAAATTTAAAGTGGTGGGGTTTGTTCAATTATAGTTGCTCTTTGTTTCGAACAAGGTAGTTATCAAATTTGGGTCCAGTTAGTTGGTTGCAAATTAGTCTTTAAATTTCTATATCTACAGGAATTATACTGTTAAAAATGACGTTTCTAATTTCCTATAGCTTTGTGAGGAGTCATGATAAATTACTAAAAAGTTTGGTCTGAACTCTGAATCCGACTGTTTTGTTTGGTTTTATCTTCAGTTTTACTTGGTTTTATCTTCAGTTTTACGTGTCAATGCTTAAAACTTGTCCTAGGATATCATGTATTTCAATTTTGTTTCAGCTTTTATATAGTGCTTCCACATACATGTTAAAATGCAAAAGTAAATTTTGTATTTTAATTCGGAGGTAAGAACTAAGAAGTATAGAATTATTACTGACACCCTTTTTGAAGGTTTGTTTCATCAAGTCATGAGTGGTTTGATTAAATGCCTTCTAACAAGTCTTGAGAGGAACTATTTGTCGAGCATCAAGTTTAACATCTCATTTTGAACGTGATGTTTATTTGCAGAGTTCTCGAGATCATGCAGGAAGATGCAAAGAAAGATCCTACAGATCCAGACGGAATTCGTGCAAGACTTCTTGTCAGCCATGTTAGTTGTACTTTATATCATTGAAAAAGGAGTGGCTATGTATAGTTTTTAAGAAAAAATTTAAATAAAAAAAGGATAAGAAAAGACTAACATAGTCTATTGGTTTCCTCAAAGAAGTGTAGCTAGCCAATGAAATTAGGTTCTTATGATATCATTGTTGGACTTTTTGATTTTTTGATTACATATCTATGAATGGTAAGTACCAACCTATTTTTGTGCAACTGGTAGCTCACCTTGATGTTTATCATGTACCTGTAGGTGGATAGGAAACTAGTTAAGCAGACAGTGATGACATCAGTGTATGGTGTCACATACATTGGTGCTCGCGACCAAATAAAGAAGCGTTTGAAAGAGCGTGGTGTTGTAGATGACTCAGAGATATTTGGTGCAGCATGTTATGCAGCAAAAGTAAGGACATGTGAACTAAATTAAAATTTGTTTTTTCTTCAAGAACCCCATTAACTTGGTGATGAGCATACTGGGATATTATTTTCATGGGTATGTTCATTAGTAATAGTGGAGAAAGGCGAATCAACCTTTCCCAGGTATTTCGATAAGGTTTATATAACACTATCTTTCAATGCTTGAGCAGGTTACGCTAACTGCTTTGGGGGAGATGTTCCAAGCTGCACGGGATATTATGAGCTGGCTTGGTGAATGTGCAAAGGTATAAGTTTCTTCTGTTCTCTAATATATATATATCGATGTGGATTAAAACCTATTATTTGATGAGATCTTAACGCTGGATAATTTTACCATCGGGTTAAAATATTGGGAAGATTATACGGATTTATGTGCGTTGTGAGTGATGACAGTATAATGCCTAGTATCTAATTACCTTTTGCTGTAGGAGTAATCCAGATATAATACTTACTTAATATATACAATGCATCTTCGTTTGGCACAGGATGAGTGGGCTAAAGGGTGGTAATCTGGGATTTCTTATTGTGGATACCATTTAATAAAAATTTGGACCGAATAATATGAAAGTTTGAATATTGGAGTAGTTTGTTCATGTCATATCAGATTATTCAGCAAAAGGGAAATCTTTCTGGGAATAATGAGATTTGTGTAAACCATTACTACTAAGGTATTTGTAGGGCTGCAATCTGAGCCGAGCGGCTCGGGCTCGACTCGGGCTCGGCTCGATAAAAGCTCGGCTCGGCTCGCTCATTTATCTAAACGAGCCGAGTTCGAGCCGGTTTTTGAGCTCGTCACAAGCCCGAGCCGAGCTCGAGCTCTAAACGAGCCGAGCCGAGCAGCTCGTTAACTATGGGTTTGGGCAGTTGGGCTTATATCTCGTTAACTATGGGCTTGGGCAGTTGGGCTTATATCTCTTCTCTCTTCTCTCTTCTCTCTTCAATTCTTCATCTTCTCTCCCCTAGCCTCTTCATTACCTCCAACAAGTCCTCTGCGCTGATTCTTCCATTTCCATCCAAGTCAAATGTTCTAAACGCGTTTCGGATATCCATTTGCTTTATACCACCACCTTTCTCATGCAAATCCATGAACTCTTTGAAATTTATAAACCCATCTCCATTTGTGTCAGCCACTTCAAATACTTGGTTCACTTCTCTGTCTAAATTCTGTTTCCCCAGTGCCCTCAACACGGTGAGATATTCCTCCTTAGATATCTTCCCATCTTTGTTTGCATCAAATTTGTCAAAAACCTTCTTCATTTCCTCAACATTTGGTTGATAAGAAACTGACAGGCCTGAGAGTTGCTTGTCACTGGATCCCCATCGAACTGGTTTTGATGGAAGTTTCTTTGAAAGATTGTATTGGAAATTCAGCAAACTCAATCTTGACATTTTCTAATGGATAAGAGATTAATTGTAATGGATGAAATCTCACAGCTAGCACATTACTCATATAATATATATAAACATAACAAACGAGCCGAACGAGCCAAACGAGCCAAACGAGCCAACCGAGCCAAACGAGCCGAGCTCGAGTTTTACTGTTGGCTCGCGAGCCGAGCTCGAGCTCATAGTTCAGCTCGATCTTAATTTTGAGCTCGGCTCGAGCTTGGCTCGGTTAGTAACGAGCCGAGTTCGAGCATACCTTAGCTCGGCTCGAGCGGCTCGAATTGCACCCCTAGGTATCTGAATATATTGTGCGGAGTGCAAACTGGAAATGATATTGTCGTTATACTAGGTTACTTTGGGTACCATTGGCAATGAATATATCCAAACCTTAATTTACTGGGTAAAAATTTGCATCTGATATGCTAACTCTGGAATATGTGGATAGTGATATAAGATCTTTCAAACAACTCCCTTATTTTAAAATGATAACAAACCAAATATCTGAATGCTTCAGTAATCGTAGTTTCTTAATTATATTATTACCCTATATTCCAGCCTGCTTTCTTTGCAGTTAAGTGGTTGCAGGTCCTTTTAGTGCCTGGCATTGTCTTTATAGTCTGGAAATTTTATGGTCATGTAAATCTTGTTAGCCAGCAATATCTTTATTCTTTAACTAGTTCTTCCATGCTCTTCTCACTAACGACTGCAGTAATTGAACAGATTATTGCTTCAGAAAATCACCCAGTGCGATGGACAGCTCCTCTTGGACTCCCTGTTGTTCAACCTTACCGCAAAGTTGGAAGGCATCTTGTAAGGCCCACAAAGTTTCCAGAAAAGAAATAACTACATATGTCTGTGTGATTTTCTTTTCTCAATGACGTAGTTATGATTTTTGTTTATGTTTCCTACTGCAGATAAAAACCTCTCTTCAGGTTTTGACCCTGCAACGTGAAACTGACAAGGTAGTGCCTATAACTTCATGTCTTTATATATAAAATCCTACATTGAAGTGGCTTATCAGTAATAAAATATAACACATCTCACTTATAAGCACCCAAATCACAAAACTCTGGTGTTTACTTCTAGGACAATTTTATATTTATAGTTGCTTTCCACTGTTTTATAGAACGGTAGGTGTAGAGGTCAATATGACAAAAAAAAATGACTAGGTCTTGTTATTTCATTTGTTGGTATTGCAATTGTATGTGCCATGATTTTGTATGTTGGACAAGGTGTTCTTCCATCTTTTGAAACCCATGTTATTTGCATGAACTATGTTTATCTTTGTGATTTGTCTGTTTTGTTTTGTGCAAGTGGGTCAGTGCATTATCAATTTCCAAAAGGTCAAAGGCGATTTGATACACTTGTGATTGTTTTATTGGCAGATGTTATTAAGCTTTTTGAGCCAGATTTCTCACCTCGCTGGTCTTCTTTAATTGTAGGTTATGGTTAAGCGGCAGCGAACAGCTTTTCCACCAAACTTTGTCCACTCACTTGATGGTTCCCATATGATGATGACTGCAATTGCTTGCAAAAAAGCAGGGTTAAACTTTGCAGGTTTGTAGTGTTTCCTAGCATCGATAAGATCATTGCTAATCAAATGTTTTTGATCATTTACCTTTTGACTGCAGGTGTTCATGATTCATATTGGACGCATGCATGTGATGTCGATGAAATGAACGGGATCCTCAGGGAAAAGTTTGTTGAGCTATATGAGGCACCTATATTGGAAAATGTAAGTGACCATCTCAACTTATTGTTGTGTATTGGCTCGCAATGCGTAGGATCATAGCTTATATTAAGTGAGGTCTATAGGATCATATCTTATGTTTGTTTCTAGAAATAATGTATGTAGGAATTCTACTCCCATAAGTACTTGGTATTCTAATTGGTATTGTTATCCAATTTGGATCCTTGTATGGATTAGGAACTCTTGGGTATTATATATACTCAACTAGTTGGCTATTGTAATGGGTGGTAAAGAAGAGAGAGTGAACCAAAGGTGAAAGCATTACTAGATAGGGAGAGACAAATTTATGAGGGATTTCATAATAGGGTTTCTCAGGTTCTAGTGTATGAGAGAGAAAGAGACAAGGAATTATAGATTTGTAATTAGGTTGTTTCTTTTCTCTAATTAGTAAAATCTTCTTGATCGGTTGCCGGATGGAGTAGGCGGGTTTGCCGAACCACGTTAATATTGGTGTTATTGTGTTTTTTCGATTACTTTCTCTGTTATTTGCTATTATCTAGATTATCGATATTACAATTTACAACCAATCCTTGGGTTAAAGCTTTCATTGCACAAACACTTAAAAGTACAAAAGGCTTATGATAAATTAAATCAAGTAATTAAACCATTATAAGAGATTCACAATTCTTACTTTCTATAATACGACCAGTCCCAGTGCATTTGAAAAGTTATATTAGGAAGATATTAGTTAAGCTTCAACTCTTATATATGTTATTTGTTACCCGAAGTTCCACGACATAAATTTATGATTTCGTCCGCAATATAAACCTGCCAAAATGCATTTATGTTCATTCGGTTTGTATATTTCCTATTTTCCAAAGGATTAGATGTAAACATTTATACTTTCCTATTTTCCAAAGGTCTTTCTTTATTCTTTTTCTCAAACTATAATATGAATACATTTAGTTTGCCCAATGAAAAAAATTTGATCGATTTTGAAATATTTAGTACCACTAATAAGGATTTGACTCTATAATCATTAGCCCCTTTATTTGTGACAGAAGGCTTCCTAATATCATATAGCAACTGTAATGTCATTATTTGTATAAACACGTTTTGATGAACGTACTTATTATTAAAATTGTGTTCTCATTTGTAATCCTTGCTCATACCTTGGATCGAATTCTGCTGTAATGTTGTTTTGTTTCCATGCAAGTAGTCACATTATCGTATCTATTGTGTGCAGTTGTTGGAGAGCTTTCAGCATTCCTTCCCTACTTTGACTTTTCCTCCCTTACCGGAGCGAGGAGATTTTGATCTAAGTGAAGTTCTGAAGTCTACCTATTTCTTCAACTGATCTGCAGCATAGATTATGGATATGTATGAAGCTAAGGATGGGTGGATGCCCGTGAGTATGTTCGGCAGTGAATCAGATCTGATTCCTTACGTCATTGCATTTTAATGACTGAATCCGATTCCTTGATGATCTGCACTTCTATCACCGCTGTGATTGTACTCGGTTTCTGCCATGCCTTCATTGTCCATATAGTGTAACGATTGGTGCAGTTGATCCTTGCTTTTTCAGGAACAAGGTCAGCAATTTGTTATATATTCTTTCATTTACAAGAGTGGCAAACATAAAAAGCAAGGGATCCCTACAAGAGTTGCCCCATTGGTAACTCGTTAGATACATATAGCCTTGCTATGGGGCTGTTTTCAAGCCAAGGAAGGAAGAAATATTAGGAATCGAAAGATGTTTTCAAGCCAAGGAAGGAAGAAATATTAGGAAGAATAATAAGAAGACACCATGTAAGGTACCGTGCCTATTTGGATCAGTTTAACAGGTTGGACAGCCCCTCCATAAAGAATAGAGGAAACGTCATGTAAATACAAGTTGGTGGTTCTGACCAAGAGATGCAACCTGACCGCTTACTCAACAAGTCTAAAGACGGGGCAGATTACTAATTTGCAAAGCAATTGTAATGTACAGGGTAACTATTTACAAGTGGGTTGTTTTTGCATGTATCCTATGTGGGCTAGTTTCTATGCATTATATGTTTCCAATCAGATCTTTGTAGATTTGAATTGGTCTTTGTTTGTCTGTTTTGATTTATTTATAATATTATTCTTTGTACTCAATATACAAATAACAATATCAATAATGGGAAGAATATGGCAAAATGATTCCATAACCTTCTTAAAGAGCAGCAGTACCTTTTCATTTTCTCCATTTGTGTGCTTTATGTTATCAAGGGTTTAGCCAGAACCAGCAGTATTGTATAATTGTATTGATGACAGCACTGGGGAATCACCATGTACAAGTTTTAAATTGGTCTGAACCTCCTGAGGATCTCTGTAGGATAATTGCAGAAAAGATAAACTCAATGGAAAACCTTGTAAGCTTTGGCAGTTTTTGGCGAGTTTGCAATTATTTTAGATTCTTACAAGTTATAAAGAGCCTTCACCTTTCAAATGCTCGTATTCGACTTCCATCTTCACCAACTAATATTACTGGTTTCTAATCATAGAATTGTGGGAAGTTGAATGGATGATTCTTTTAGTTATACTTATACGCCAATCGCTGCAAGTAGCTTTTGCTATACCATCTGATGACAGCACTTGGACTACCATAAGAGGCAGAGCTACCTTCTATATGTTTCTTCTTTCAGAAAGACATCTTACACTTCAATGGCTGTTTTTCCCCTAGTTCATGGGTATTATCGGAAACATAAAGATATATGAGATAACTAACAATGGTGGTGGTTGTAGTTCTGATGATCAAATTTTTTTCATTCAAACCTCTACAAGGACCTCCATTCATGTGTGGGGATGAATTTTATCTTGCGGAATTGAGTCAGTGGAGAGCTACACATGGCTGTAAGGTATGGAAAAGGTTATTTTAGGAAACTTGGCAACGGCGACTACAAGGACTTAAGGACATCAGACATGAATTCTTTTACACAAATTTTCGAGCAGCAGTATTTCTCTTCCTATTTCTGTTAAACCTGTGGTTGAGTTTCGTGTTAAAACCCAGAGACTGCACAGCTAGCTATATAGCATATTACTGGCATGAGATTTTGTCCAGAAAAGATCACCAATAGAAAATTGCCATAAACCATATTTTGTGGCATCAAAGTATTTCAACAAATGCAGCATTTGAACACTACAGTTATGAAATTATCAAGTCTGACCAAACAATGATCGCATCAATCTATGAGCTTAGGAATGTAAGCCTTTGAGTTCAATTCTAGAACTTATAACCAATGCTAATCAATGACAAGTAAAGGACGTCCCAACTCCCAAAGGATTTTACACAAGTTTTCCTCTTAAATTTGCTCTTCAAGTTAAACTGAAAGAGCACAAATGATACCTAGATAACAAAATTGAATTTGACTAAGGTCACCTCGATCATGCTGTATCAGGCATCATTTTTCTGAGGAATGCAATGGGTTGAGAATCTTCAGGTGCAATTTCCTCGAAAGAAACATAATTTTGTTCCTCGTCGTAAACATGGCATATTGTCAATATTGTCTTCATCAAACGCCAATTCCAACTGGCCTCATTCAAATACTGAAACCACCAAAACCAATGTCAGTAGAGTTATCAGATGCAAAAAGATACTTTCGAAGAGTTAGCGAGGCTTATAATTTTAACAAAGCTTATAGTTATACCTTGCCCCAGTTTTCTTGTAAAGATTGATGAGCTCCACGCAGGTTGTAGCTAGGTATTCTTGGAGAAATATGATGGGGGATATGCACATTAATATCATGGCAGAGAATCTCTATCCTGCGTGAGAAAAGAAACCACGAATAATCTCACTAATTGCTGATATACGTGAAAAATCAAACAGTAGCAAATAAATGAAATGCAACCTAGGCATCTAGCATTAAAGCCGAAGAAAACAGAATAGGTAACAGCACTGCTGAAATATTCCTAATGCACATCTTGATAGATATCATCTAGACAGATGTCACGCAAAGAAAAAAGTGAGATAAATATTTTTTATGCTAGGAATATACCAACGTGGATAGTCACAATGAACAGTCCCATTAAGCTGGGCCTGAGCTGCATTCCATTCTTTTGGAGCTTTGAATGGTATGTGAGGAGCCGTGTGATGAACCATTGTGAAAGTACTCATCTAGAATTTACACATAAACCAAAACTATTAGCTATAAAGGGGAGATGACGACCATGTCATCATGTTTTCTGCAGGCGTTGCCATGCATGTAGCACATACAGAGGGATGCAAACAGCATCTTGAGGAATTGTGGAAGAAAATGCCTCAGTCCAAGAACCAAACTGAATTGATGACTGTATCCAGTATTGGGTCTTGCTAAAACATTCTGCATGCGTTTATGAGAATACAAAAGAATGCAGAATATCAGATGGTTCCACCCCATGCCATATCTGCTACACTTTATGCAAATTTTTGACAGGCTATCTTCGTGACAAACAAATGACTGCATATATAATTCCTGAACTATACAAGTGATATCTGAAATCAATAAGGCAGATAAGTAGTACCCAAAAGTGATATCCCAACCATGGCATCAACCAGAACTTGATCCAACCCCAGATCCCTGTATAGTAGACAATCAATGGCCATCCAATTGCCATGAATGCAAATACACAAGCCAAGCTTATCTTCACCCTTTTAATTTCGCTTGGCCTGAACTTTTCCAAATTGAAGTGCCAGATCAACCTATAGGGATGGTGCATAAATAAATATAGATGTTGAATACAGAAAATTAAGGAAATTAAATCACTAGTAACTATGGAAATGAATTGCAATCAAATAAAATATCCGTTATAATTTGATGTTTTTGTAGCCCATGAATATCATAGTATCATACCAGTGACCTATAGACATGAAAGTTCGAAGTGGACCATATCCAAATATCATTGCCTTCCGCAAAGGTGTAGATGACTGAAACTCATTCTTGTAAGGAGGATGCCATGCTGTATCTCCAGTCAACCTGCATAAGAAATGACGATACATAAGTTTCCAAGAAATATGATTGTTGGAGATGCAAAACACTTGGTAAAATTCAAACGCGCAGCAAATTTGCCTGAGTAATTCCTTCAGGAGAGCTCACCCGTACATTAGCAAACTCTGCGGATTGCCAGTTTTTCCTGACAATAAATGACTTATGCCTTGCTTTCTCTCCTCCCATAAAACATGAAACTATAATAACGGAAAAGCAAAAAAAAAGTCTGAAATGTATTACAACAGGTCAAGCTTGGGCGTTTGGCTTTATTGAAATCAGAACGGAGATTACCACTTGCCATTTTTATGCCTTGCTTACTCTCCTCCCAGAATAAACCAAGAATTCTCAAATTGGAAAAGAAAAGAAGGACGAAATGTATCGGGACAAGAACTAGAAAGATTGAAAATATATTGACTTCTCAAATGTATATTGAACAAACATGCATGCCAACAAAATGACTGATAAATTCTGGACCTTAAATTTAAAATCACACGTAGTATGGGCAATTTTGTTTAACATAACAGGATCACAATCTCAATTTCATGAGCAGAAATAGTCATGGAAGGATCACAATCTCAACATCTAACATACAATTATTATTTATAGTTTCTGGGATAAGATGGAATTGATGAAACAAGTTATGATCTTTTTGATGCAAAAAATGCCAGAATTGCACTTTCAAGGAATTTTTAGGATGTGACAATGGGAGGTGAAAGGAACGTTGAAATAATTCTGTCAAGCCTACAATCAATAAAGTACACCACCAGTCATAACTGAAAGGTGAAAACACAAGCTCGGGAATTTACATTTCGTTGATTAAACCTTCGTTTTATTATTTGTTTTGTTTCTCTTTAGACTATTTCTTTATTCTATTGTGACAAAATTTACCCTGCTATTTTGTGTCCCTATTCTGAGTAATGGAAGCTAGTGTAAGCAAGCATATCTCAATGGAAAGACTAGAGCAGGTACAGAACAGAGGAACAAAATCACACTGCATCTGCAGACTTGGAGGAAGCATTCAGCTATGCTTCGATTCCAAGTAATAAATTAAGTGGAGTAAAATAGCATACATACATGTTTGTTTTTGCATGATGCCGATCATGCTTAATTCGCCAAGGCTCATAAGGATATATTAAAGGCATAAAGGCCAATGTTCCAACAATGTCTTCCACTAGTTTGTTCCTTGAAAACGATTTGTGCGCACAATCATGGCCTATCACAAAGAACTAAAGGAGAAAAACAAACACGGAATAAGTAGCTTGATAACAAAAATCAAAAGTGCAAACTGATATTATAATTGGAATTTGGAAGATAATTATTTAACTAACCCCTGTTATTGCAGTCCCGGTCCACGCCCAGGCAAGGGGAAGTAAATACCACGGAGCTTTTGCAATCATAAATAACCCCAAAGCATAAGATGTCATGGTTGTTGCAACTGACCTCCAAGCTTTCATATCATCAATTTCAAATACCTTACCAAAAACGTCATGTTAGATAATATACCAAATATTCTATCTTGACACTTAGACTGAAGCAATATCATCTGCACCCTGCAGACCAATCCATGAGCCACCGTCCAATAGTAAACTTTGAGCTCATACTGTTCTTCTAATCAAATCCAAAGATACTTGTATATAATTGATGAAGCCAGTCACAGATCAAATGGTTAATAGATCAGGTCTTTTTGCTTTACCAACTTCTTTAGCCAATAGATACATATCATTGTCATTGTAAAAGCATACCTTCTTGGGAAGGGTCTCGATGACATCCTTCATTGTAATATTATCTGGAAGGGGTTCTCCAATTTTGGTAAAGCCATACAAATCAGCGAGCTGCTTTCTATGATCCGCATTTTCTAATGCAGATGGAGAGACTGAAATCGCCACGGCTTGTATGATTTTATTTTCTTTCTTCTGAGAAAATTTATTATGTTTAATGCCCTTGTATGGAAGCCTTGCCAATTTTAAGCAACACATGCCTGTAGATAGATATAACAGTATCAGATTGCCTAACCTACAAACAAATGATATATTCGGCGATTTATGAGTGTAAATTCCTGTCAAAGAGACCAATTCTCTGAAAAAGAAATCCATGGTATAGTAGGTTTAAATTCCACTTTCTCAAGGGTCATGGTTGGCTTAAAAGAAAACTCAGGTAAACAACATAATGTGGCTTAAAAGGGTAAAAGAATGAAGTGACAGTGGGGTGCAGTCAACTCAACTGGTGGCCGCAGAACACTAAATTTGCCACAACATAAACTAATTGTGCATTTTCGAAACATAAATGGCCCAAAAGAAAAGAATTGCAGTCCCAAAACCAAAGCGATGCGGCAATGGATTAGAGCAAAGTTTCCAAATCTCATTATACACATTGATTGATTGATTGATTGATTGATATGACATTCTATGAAATACATTATACATATAAGAAGTTGAACAAGAAGTAAACTTACCTGCCGGAGAAGAAGTAAGCCGAGAAGAAGATGCAAAACTCCGACGAGTTTGATAAATGGGGCCATTCTGAAGAAGAAGAAGAAGAAGAGAAAAGTAATGTTAGAGAAAGAGTGTTGTAATGAATCAACCATTAATTTAAAACAAAGTAGTAATTGGATAAGAAGTAAGTAGAAGAAGAGTTTATATTACATTAAAAGAGAGAAAGAACCCTGAAGCTGCAAGTCCTGAAGCCATTATTAATGTTGTTTGATTGCTCTGTCACTCTGAAACAGAATGAAGTAATGAAAAACAAATCATCAAATGGTCCCTAAACTCCCATTCCCTTTCCTTTTCTTCTGCGAGAGAAAGAAGAAAGAAGAAAGAAGAAAGAAGAAAGAAGAAAGAAAAACTCAAACTCAACCAGAACCCCAGAGAAAACATACAACAACAGCTACCAAGATATAGGGGGGTTGGGTTTCACCAGTCAGTTCACAAGAGTCTACCACAACCACATGTGCAAGAGTTCCATTTTGGCTGACGTGGACCAAAGAAAGGAAAAATGTAGGATGATAGTGATGTAAAGTTAGTAAACCCATAAACTCCCTATAAAGTCAGCAAAACTGGGAGTCTGGTGTGAGATTCACATGATCATCATTGATGAATTTGGGTAGATCATTTCATCATTCTTTCACTTGTCTGTTAATGAAACTAATAAGATGATGTAGATAATTTTTTTTTCCCTCAATTGTTCAATTGTTGAAAAAAAATATTAGAGGTAAACTATTCGAGTGCTCCCCCCTGACAAAAATTACTTGCTACGCCATTGATCACAAATTGGCCTTTAAAACTAAGAGTATAATTCTATTAAGTTATAATCTTTTTATAGTAATAATTTTACTTGATCCCAAGAGCATGATTATAGAGAGGTTTTACTGTAGTTTCATTGTGCTTGACACTCCTTTCATCAAGTGTGAACTTGACGTAGCGGAAGCGATTAAAAATCAAACCTTGAGTAACCCAAGGGGAGGTTTGCCTTGAAACAAGGAGGAATTATTATAAAACTAAAGAAAACTAAATTGTAGAGATAAATCTTAATTCTATTGATTGAATAATTGAATTGGTTCTACAAAGCATGACTCTTTATATAGACTAAAGACTAGGACCAACTAGCACTAGGACTTCCTAAACAAAGAAATCAAAATACAAATCCTACTTTGAATTGTATTACTAATATCAACTTAGTAGTAAACCAACTATTCTAGAACTTCTAGACTCTAAATTAGAAATTACTAAATAAAATAATAAGATAAAAAGAAAATAAAAATAAATAAATTTCTGACGATGATGTCATCCTTGCTGGTGATGACGTCAGCACTGTTCTGCATCAGTCCCCTCTTCTTTAAAAGAACTCGTCCTCGAGTTAGAAGTATCATCAGCATGAAAGGGATAGATATCTTTGACATTGAAGGTCTTGGAAATATGCATGTCACTCGGAAGATCGACAATATAAGCATTGTCATTGATCTTGCGAAGAATCTTTAGGGGACCAATCTTCTTCATGTTCAACTTGTTGTAAGTACCTACTGGAAATCTCTCCTTACGCAAATGCACCATTACTAAGTCTCCAACTTCGAATGTTTGAGAACGACGATGTTTGTCAGCATCTTCCTTGTAATGAGTATTAGAATTCTCAATATTCTTCTTGACTGTGTCGTGAAGCTGAGTCATACTATCAACCATTGCATCTGCATCAAAATTCATACCTGAAACCTTAGGCAAAGAGACAAGGTCAAGGGTATGATTGGGAACTTTAGCATAGACAATTTGAAAAGGGGAATATCCTGTAGTACGACTCTTTGAGGTATTGTAAGCAAACTCAGCTTGAGGCAAAGCAAGATCCCATTGTTTTGGTTTGTCACCAGAGAGACAACGAATCAAATTTCCCAACGTTCGATTCACAACTTCAGTTTGACCATCAGTTTGTGGGTGAGAAGTACTACTAAATTTCAAGGAAGTGCCAAGTCTCATCCACAAAGTCTTCCAGAAGTAACTTAAAAATTTGGTGTCACGGTCTGAAGTAATAGATTTTGGAACTCCATGTAAACGAACAATTTCCTTGAAGAATAAAGTAGCAATATTGGAAGCATCCGATGTCTTCTTGCAAGGAATAAAATGAGCCATCTTGGAGAACCTATCTACAACAACCATAACCGAATCAACAGCTCTTTGAGTCCGAGGGAGACCCAAGATAAAATCCATAGAAACATCAACCCATGGTGCATCAGGAACCGGTAATGGTGTGTACAAGCCAGTATTTTGAGATTGACCTTTTGCGGTTTGACAAGTATAGCACCGCTGAATGAGATTACCAACATCTCTTTTTAGGGATGGCCAATAATACCTTTCTTCAATCAAAGCAATAGTCTTGTCACGACCCATGTGACCTGCGAGACCTCCAGCATGCATTTCACGAATGATATGTTCTCTAAGGGAGCCCTGAGGAATGCACAAGCGATTTCCCTTGAAAAGAAAACCATCCTGAATAAGGAAATCATCTGTACCAGATTGATTTTGAGAGCATTTAATCCACATATCTGAAAAATCAGGATCATCATCATATAAATCCTTCAAATAATCAAACCCAACAATATCGGTGTTGACTGTAACGAGCAAAGAAGCTCTTCGACTGAGGGCATCAACTACTTTGTTTTGTTGACCTGATTTGTGCTTAATCACAAAAGTGTATTTGTCAATTGTGTCTTTCCATCTGTCGTGCATTCGATTTGTCTTGGAACTGCTTTGAAGAAATTGCAAAGCTTGGTGGTCAGTGTAGAGAATAAATTCCCGATGGATCAGATAGTGATGCCAATGACGCAATGTTTGAACCAACGCAAAGAGTTCCAATTGATAAGTAGACCATTTCTTTCGAGCATCACTAAGTTTCTCACTAAAAAATGCAAGAGGCTTACCTTCTTGAGAAAGAACAGCGCCAATACCCATGATGGAAGCATCACAATCTACTTCAAAAATCCTGGAAAAATCAGGTAGAGCTAGAACCGGGGCTGTAGAAAGCTTGTCTTTAAGTAAGTTAAAACTTTTGTCGGCTTCTTCAGTCCATTCAAATTTAGTACCTCGCATACAATGTGTCAAAGGAGCTGCAATAGAGCTGAAGTTCTTGACAAAACGTCGGTAAAAAGTAGCCAAACCATGGAAAGAACGAACATCATGAATTGTACGAGGTGTAGGCCATTCTCGTATTGCTTTCACCTTGTCTTCATCAACATGTATACCTGAAGCACTTACAATGTAGCCAAGAAAAAGAATGCGGTCTGTCATGAAATCACACTTCTTGATGTTGATGAGAAGCGAATTATCATAGAGAACCTTGAAGACTTCCCAAAGATGACACATGTGTTGTTGCTCATTCTGACTATAAATTAATATGTCATCAAAATATACGACAACGAACTTTCCAATGAGAGGCTGCAACACTTTAGTCATCAAACGCATAAATGTACTTGGGGCATTTGACAAACCAAAAGGCATCACCATCCATTCATAAAGACCATCCTTTGTCTTGAAAGCAGTTTTCCATTCATCTCCTGGTCGTATGCGGATTTGATGATAACCACTCTTTAAATCAATCTTCGAGAACACTTTAGAACCAATAAGCATATCAAGCATATCATCCAAGCGAGGAATAGGAAACCTGTAGCGAATGGTAATTTGGTTGATTGCACGACTATCAACACACATACGCCAAGAACCATCTTTCTTTGGCACAAGCAAAGCAGGAACTGCACAAGGACTCATACTAGGGCGAATGAGGCATTTCTCGAGTAAATCATTAACTTGGCGTCGAAGCTCTTCATGTTCTTTAGGTGCCATACGATAGTGGGGAAGATTGGGAAGACTTGCACCAGGCATCAAATCAATATGATGTTGAATATCACGCAT
Organism: Aquilegia eximia; assembly: GCA_023053565.1. Classification (NCBI taxonomy): domain Eukaryota; kingdom Viridiplantae; phylum Streptophyta; class Magnoliopsida; order Ranunculales; family Ranunculaceae; genus Aquilegia; species Aquilegia eximia. The sequence continues at coordinate 15,407,518 of JALIGU010000007.1, forward strand.
TGGAGGCAATGATGAAGGTAGATCGGTGGGTATGATAGTTTTGAATTCATCCAATAAAGGTTGGACAACCATGGGAATTTTTGATTCTTCTCTCTTTTCTTCCTTAAGTACAAGAGCATAGATTGTGTCAGTCTTTTTGAAATCCTCTTCATGGTCCTTAGAAATCAAACAAGTTCGCTCTTCGACTTTAGAAACTTCATGAACAGGTCTTGGACGCATAGATCCCAAAGTATGTTTTTCACCATCTTTCTTAAAGGTAAATGTATTGGCATAATAATCATACATAGCACGACGATCCCATTGCCAAGGTCGACCAAGTAACAAATGGCTAGCATCCATATCAAGAACATCACAAAGAACCTCATCATGATACTTACCAAGAGAAAATGGAACACGACATTGAGTAGTCACCATGAGTGAGTGACCATCCTTAACCCAACCAACGGAATAAGGCTTAGGATGTGGAGTCACTGGTAGATCCAACCTAGTCACCATATAAGTAGAAACAAAATTATCATGGGAACCACCATCAATAATCAAATTAACAGCCTTATCCTTAACTTGACAACGAGTCTGAAAGATCCTTTTTCGTTCAGAATTCACCGGTTGAGAAGGAGCATAGAGAAGCCTTCGAATAACACCCAGGAATGGAGCATCCACTTCATATTGAATCTCATTACTAGGTTCACATTTATCATAGTAATCTTCATCATAGTCATCATCGCAATCGTTTTCATCATGATCAATAAAGTTAACTCTAGACTTGTCTCGTTTTGGACATTCATGTTGCTTATGTCCAGGTTGGCCGCAACGGTAACAATTGGGCATGGTAGGGTAAGCATATGGATTGGTTTTGCTTGGTTGGGTGGTTTGTGGAGCTTTGGTAGGTGGAGGTTGATCATTGTTGGAAGCAAGTGTGGCTTGATTGTTTGTAGGAGTGTTGGGTGAATAGTTAGTGTTTGGAGAATTTTGATTATTGTGGTGTGCAGTAGATGATGGTGAAGGGTTGTAGTTGTTGCGATGATTTGGATAAGAAGAGGATGATGGAGAAGAGTATGACTTACTAGAATTCGAGCGGAAACCATTATGTTGCTCAATGTTGAGTGCGATTTGAATTGCATCGGCCAAGGTAGGAATTGAGTGAAAAATCTTCTCCACGATATTCCTATTCAAACCATTACGAAAACGAGTAACTAATTGATCTTCACTTTCCACGATGTTATTTCGAGATACCAAGCGATGAAACTCAGCAGCATAGTCATCAACACTACGAGATCCTTGGCGACACGATAGCAGTTGGTTGTATAAAATTTGCTCATAATCCTTAGGCAAGAAACGCTCCATAATCAAAGTTTTCATACGTGCCCAAGAAACAATATCCCGCTTAGTATTCTTTCGACGATGAGCCTTGAGTTGTTCCCACCAAGCAGAAGCACCTTGTTTGAGTTTATATGCCACAAGCTTAACTTGTGCATGTTCAGGAGTATCCATGTACTCAAAGAAATTCTCAACTTCATGAATCCAATCAAGAGTCTCCTCAATATGCATATTACCAGTAAAAGTAGGGAGATCAATTTTCATACGAAACTGGTCAGATTGAGTACGAAAATTATTGTTGTGGTGTTGTTGAGGTTGAGGTTGAGGGCATGCTTGTTGATAGTAATTTTCAGCATCATCATCACTATCATGATCATCAAGATAAGAATTTGGTGCTCGAGGGGCGCGACGGTGATAAGTTTGTTGAAAACGATTAATAGGAAGATTGGGGGGTGGTTGAAAATTTTGTGTAGTGGGTGGGACATTGTTGGTTGAATGTAGGAGTTCGTAGCGAGATTGAGATGGAGAAGCAATAGTCGTATAAGTGGTGCGAACTTGTGGAGTATTGGAGAGTTGAGATGGTTGGGAGTTATTATAGGGTTGTTTGTATGGGTAGGGATGTGAAAATAGGTTTTGTGGTGTTTGGGGGCAACCATGAATAGGGAGAGATGTGAAGTCAATATTGGAACCTTGTGGTAAAGTTGTGGTGGTGGTGGAAAATTGGGGTGGTTGAGATATATTGGTCATAGTAGAGGGTGGGAGGGTGGGAGCATCAACAATAGATTGCTTACCTTCCAACTTATCAAATCGAAGAGTAAGATTATCGATTGAAGCGGTGAGACGATTAATAGCCGAATTGAATTCAACCTTCGTCACATAATCTCCAAGATTACCGACTTGGGAGCGGGGTGAAGAATCTCCGTCATTAACCATTGTAGGATCGAAACGAAGCTCTTGATACCAATTGACGTAGCGGAAGCGATTAAAAATCAAACCTTGAGTAACCCAAGGGGAGGTTTGCCTTGAAACAAGGAGGAATTATTATAAAACTAAAGAAAACTAAATTGTAGAGATAAATCTTAATTCTATTGATTGAATAATTGAATTGGTTCTACAAAGCATGACTCTTTATATAGACTAAAGACTAGGACCAACTAGCACTAGGACTTCCTAAACAAAGAAATCAAAATACAAATCCTACTTTGAATTGTATTACTAATATCAACTTAGTAGTAAACCAACTATTCTAGAACTTCTAGACTCTAAATTAGAAATTACTAAATAAAATAATAAGATAAAAAGAAAATAAAAATAAATAAATTTCTGACGATGATGTCATCCTTGCTGGTGATGACGTCAGCAATGACGTCAGCACTGTTCTGCATCAGAACTTTTCTCTAGAGCTTAAAAGTATATCCATCTTGAGGATGATACGATTCGCAAATAAGAGCATGCCGACTCAAATCACGAGAAGTTTGATTCCAAATTCAATTTCACATCTCAAAAGCAGGGTCACAATAGCAAAGAAACTCCTAATAACAATCAAGTCGTCGACTGATAATCCAAATTTTGAGAAGCTATTGGTTCATTGATCTGTTTCTTCTACCAGAAAGAATTTACAACATATTTCTGACAATGTATACTTCAATCGTTCAAGGGAACTTTAATTTTACACATTTTCTCCAACTTTGTTCGATTTTTACATATTCGTCACACAAATATATCTACTTCTTTCGAAGTTGTTATCTTCAACCATTTAATTCATTCAAGGAACAATTTAAGATTTTTGCAATAGTAATTTACTACGATTTCTCCTAGGATTCTACGGATTTGTTACCAATCAGGATCCAAACTAACATTTTTCAACTAGTTAATATTCAAAAGGTTAGATATTCTAAAGATTTACAATAAATCAGAATCTAAGCTATCATTTTTGAACAACTAATGTTGACAAAGTTAAGGATTCTAAGGATTTGCAACAAATCGGAATTCAAGCTCGCATTTTTCAAACAATTAGTTAGGGATCTTAGGGATTCATCAACTCAAGTACCACTTGGGGGCGTCAACCTTATGGTTGCATTAGATCAAAATTCACGCTACAAGACTCCATGTCATTGCTAAGGGTTCCACACGTGGTACTAGCATATGATAAGTCAACTCAAACTCAATGCTTTTGTTCACCCCTCAATCACACAAATTGGGGGCGTCACCATCTATCTTTAATTCATCACACGTTTAATGGTGTCGTCTTTATGATTGGAACGTCTCTACATCATAGGCTTGGGGGCGATTCCCTCTCTCACCAAATTTATCACTACATGGGGGCGTATGGATCAATATCAAGAATGATCTCTTATGATCACATCAATATCAATATCAAGAGTGATCTCTCATGATCACATCACTTTCAATATCAAGAGTGATCTTTTATGATCACATCAATTTCAATATCAAAAGCACGTGATCTTTTATGATCACATCACTATCAATATCAAGAGTGATCTACAATGGTCACATCCATATCAATATTCAATATCAATATCAATCTCAATACTGATCGACAACCGATCACATCAATCTCAATATCAATACTTGATCGACAAATGTTCATGACAATTTCAATTTCAATATGTGATGTACATATATCACCCGAGTTAAAGTCTACACACGTCTGCAAACAAATCGCCTACATGTTTATCATCTTATAGTCATACATATGGGAAAATTTTTTGCATCAACGTCTTGAATGCGGATTCCAAAGCTTTTGTTGCGGTTTCTTTGTCTCGGTTGTCGTGCCTATTATTGGGCATGAGACCTATTGGGTCGTCGCCCTCGTCAGATATGATAGTGCTCAGACCGACCCCTTGGTCGGTAGCTGAACCACTTGTCTCCTAGTTAGGCACGCCTCCCTCCAGGCTACCTGCGTGTTTTCACCCTTCTCAAGTTCGAAAGTTGTAAATACCTCAAATCCTGCGTGTAGATCCTCTGCTTCCTACTTGGTTGTGGAATTCTGGCAGTATTTGTGTTGTGTCTGTGTGTCCACCTCAGGTATGGGAAAAACAACAACACACTCGTAGATCACAAGGAGGTATGTACTGTTAGATTGTGAATTGGGGCCTAACAGATTGTCCAAAGATGCATGAACCACAGTTATTAGCTAAGGGCCTAACGGATTGTCCAAAGATGCTTAATCTCTAACTTTGGGTGTGCCACCGCGCACCCAAGCACTGCCATCACCGCATCAAAATGCTATATATTGTATGAAATGCTTTAGTTTTTTTATTTACATAAGTCTATGCATGTTTACTAATCTTAATCTGAGTGCCGATAAAAAGAAAAGGTCGGGTTTATTTCATGCTTATCTATCCTATAAAAATTAACATTCAAACTCATATTAGCATTGGAGTTGCTCTAAAAAGGTAACATGCCGTGTTGATATTTATTGTATAATAGAGAGTAATTATGGTTATTTACTTATACAGTTCCTCAGTACCATTACTGCAAGGAAACCTACAAAAGGACCGTTTTGATGTTTACAAATTAAGATAATATGGAAATCTACAATCTGGAAGCTCACAAACTGGAGGAGCCAAATTTTCGCATAGGAGACGACATTCTTTCACACTCCTTCGCAGCAGGTTGGTTTAGGCCAAATCGATTTTAAAGCAGACTGTCTCTGTCTGCCTGATTTTATTTACTCGAAAACATGTATACATTATTTTGTTTTCTCCCTGATTGCACTGGAGTCTACATTCAACATAATATTGCATGTTGTGTTGGTGTTGGTATTTAGAATGAGCAGATTGTTTGAACTCAAATAGTAGTATTTATTATTAATATTATTCTATTTACATTATCAGTATTTTTTGAGTTACACTTGTAGTTGTATTAGGAGAAGATTACTTATAACAAGCCATATCAAACATAGATAGATGTTTCTAATTAAGATATCTAGTTTATTTAGGAAACCTAAAAGAGCATATATAAAAGAAAAAACCTAAACCTCTTTTCTTCAGTCTTCCTAGTTCCTACCACCCCTTCTCTTCTTTCAGTACTCCTGTGAGATTTAGACAGGAAGAAGATGTCGATTCAGACGAAGATCCCAAATTGGTCTGAACTTCCTAAGGAACTCCTTACGATCATAGCAGAAAAGATAGAGTTTACAAAAGATTTTCTAAGCTTTGGTGAAGTTTGTCATTCATGGAGATGTATTACCCTTGACAAAGGTCACTTCTCTTCGTTACTAAAACCACTCTTTCCATGGTTGATGCTCCCTGCGGATACTGATGATGATGGTCAACAGTACCAACCTTTCTTTATTCGTCTTTCAGAGAACAAACCTCTCCGTCTACCCTTGCCTGAAGTAGTACATGGACATATTGATTGTTGGGGTTCTCCATATGGATGGCTGGTCATTCTTGGTTTTAATAAAGAAGTTTTCCTTCTAAATCCTCTGTCCCGCTCTCGGATCACACTTCATCTCTCTCAACTACTGGACATGGTAGCATATCCAAAGCAATTGTATTGACTCCTTGCGATGCAAATGGAGTCATAGAATTGATAGTTTTTTTAATTCTGGGCACTGGGGGAGTGGTTTTTGCGCGACCTGGTGACAACACTTGGACTACCATAGAATGTAGTTTACACTTGGTAGACATTCAACATTTCAATGGTTCTTTTTATGCAGTGGATAAATATGGTAGCATTATGATATTTGAAAACATCACTTACTGTCGTGATGATCCAACTACATTCTATTTTACATCTCATTCAGAATCTACAATGGATCGGTTTGACCTATTTTATCTTGTCGAATTTAATGGAGGGCTTCTCTGGGTCGGGAGGGAAAAGATTTCGTATTTTTTCGAAGTTTACAAGTTGGATTTGTGCATTCTGGAGTGGGAAAAACTGAACACTTTGGGGGACCATGTTCTATTCCTAGGAAAGAATACTTCCTTTTCCTAAAAGGCCTCCGACTACCCTGGTTGCTGCAAACCTGGTTGCATCTACTTCAAACAGAATACATTTAAGAAGGAGCATGTTTTAATCATATCTTCAATCTGGAAGCTCGCGTAATGGAGTCATATAAATTATTACAAATGGGTGATGACCTTCTTTCTCAGTCTTATTCCTACAAACCAGTTTGGCTTACACCAAATCCATTTTAAAGTGGATGTTTGATTTATTTACTTGAAATTTCAATTCACATTTTAAATAATCCCTAAGTAGGCCATAATGAATTGTTTATTAGCATTTCTCAGCACTCAGTATCATGTTTAGTTTCTAACCTGGATGTTTCGATACTCAACAAGTTGAACATTAGCAAGTGTTTTTAGTCTTTACACAGCTATTACCAAATTCATCAAGAAACTTTGGAGAGAGATTCCAGAGTTGGCTTTTGCCTTTTTGTTCTTCCTCAAGTATCTTAATGTCCCATGACATTTATGAATAAAGAATGACCTGAAAGAACTTAGAGAAGGAAAAAATGGTGTACACTATTTCTGTCATCATGCACACACACAAGATTATCGCCCACCTACACTAAAGATAAATAAAGCTGATGTCATATTTTTGAAGTTCAGATTAAATATCAGTTCAATATTGACAAGTTTCTGTAAGAAAATTCTTGCAACCTGCACCCTACAAGGGGATTGTTGAATAGAGAACATTTAAATGCTATGGGAAATTTGAATGTATGCGAATAAAATTGTTACTCTGTCTGTCATGATGAGAACATAATTTGTTCCAGAAAGAAGTTGCTTTCTAAAGCACAAAAATGTACATGCTTCCGTTCAGTTCAGTATTTAAGGAGTGTTGAAAATGTCATTCAATCCACCTAGCAATAATGCCAAGAATGGGCTAGCTAAGATCTTAAACCAGTAGTAAAGAGTTGGTTCAAGAAAAGTAAAACACCCCCACCTCATCTCTTGCGCTTATTCATCCTCAGCTTCTTGAGAATATAAGCAATGACCTCCTTAAGAGTGGCTTTCCTCTGTTCCTTTAAGTTCCATAGCTCCCGTACTATGTATCTTCCACTAGGGTTAGCTTCATTCATCTCCTTCAAAGCTGTAATTATAGCCTCACAAACTTCATCGCCGAGGTCTTGCCTTACTCTAATTAGCTTTTCGTCCTCCTTGTTTACTATTTCCTGCAGTCACATATTGTAAATTCTCCCAATCACTATTTGTTTGATCAAATTGGATATACATATAAGCAAATAGTTTCCTAAGTCCAGCAACAATCACATTCAGAATAACATTCAACAGGGTAAAGTATACATCTATATATTATCAAGGCTTGGGTTTACCATCTAAAAGTATAATCCAATGGCTGAATATGATAATTAAATCTCAAACAGCAACATGAGCCATATTTAACACCCCACAGCACAAATGCATATTTCACATTGTATTTGGCAATGGGTACAAACACAAAATGGTGTGAAGGTAAACAAAAGGACAGGTACACTGATGACATGAGGATAGAAATTCTTATACATAACATTTTTAGAACTTCACGATGCCATAATTTTTATCTGCAAACTAGCAATGGGTGATTTGGAAAACATTTAGTTACGAGACCTTTGAAACTAAACCAAAGATGGATCCAATAAAGTTTATAAAAATAAAAACAAGGCATGAAATCCCAACACACACTAGCAATGATACAGGAGACGCATGTTACAAATGCAGAATACGCAAATATGAAGTGCACAAGAATGCAGAATCATTCCATAAAAGAGGAGTCAAGAGAAGGGAATGGATATTTAACACATACTTTGGTCTTCCCTTCTTCTTCCACAACTTTAAAAGGAAACCATTCTGAGTTCTTGATATGCTCTTGCCACATGGAGCATAGCTCAGCAGCTTTTACGCCTGCTTCTCTAGCTGGAAACCTTTGCTTGCAAACTTTTTGAAAAGGTTTATCATCAAGCTCCCCCATTCTCTTAATAATAATTGCGGTTCGATCACTCAACATGTCACTTAAACCCTAAGGAGCAAACAGAAATCAGAGATGAGTTTACGTATATAAGAAATACTGGCAGAGTGGCAGTCAAGAAAAACCAGTCAAAGTGTCATACAAGCTAGCATGGGCTAGGATGTTGACATGTATTTGAAAATAAAGTTACAAGCTACGATGTTCAGAGGATTAGAATATGCTCACGCTTTTAGTGTACAAGACTGTGGTAACAAGTAAGAGTTGTATCTGGTTTAAAATAACGTCTAAAAGGATGCACCGCACACGTAAAGGATGACCTAAGACAACTAGCAGCATTTACAGGGTATTAAATAATCTCTTGTATCTGGTTTCCCAGAACATCTGTGAATCAAACACAATTATAAATGAACCTAATTATAATCAAGCACAACCTAATTTTGGATTAGGGTACAAACATCTGTATGAGAAAAGAAAAAACTTTCCATAACCTTGGAAGTTGAGACCACCACCACAAATGAACCTAAATATAAATTTTGAAGCTCTTAAGGTACGTATGATTATGCATGTCCTTTGTAAATATAATTACATTTCATATATTGCAATTATATTGTAAAGTTTTCAGTAATATGATTTGAAGTATAATAGACATATATCTAAGTGAATTATACCAGCAACAAAAAAAAAATCAAGGACATAATATGGAGCAAAAAATCACAATTTAGATAATTGTAAACAGGATGGTAGATGTATCCATTAAGTATCTCTGATCTGTACTGACATGGTATAATACGGATCCTAACATATTGCATCCTCAATGAAAAATTCCCCACGTATCACAACTTAAGACCCATGGTGGCAGACTGACAGCATTATAATTAATAATGGCAAGACGCAGGTTGATAGTGATGTAAATTCGGGAAACAAGAAAACATTTAACAGCATCATTGGCGATGTATCATTTAAGGTTTAACTAATGCTAAAAGAGGTTCATGCTGCTAACTTCCACAGTTAACATAATGTATAGAGTTAATGCTAATGTAGTAACAGAATATCTGCAGAATAAGTCATGTTAACCATATATAGGGGTTCAGTTTACTCACTTATTCTAACTCTAGGCTACAACTTGACCCCACAACACATACATAGTAAATCCAATCATCCCTTATAACCACAACGGGTTGTAGTTTATAAAGATTACCTGGCTTTTTAGCCAAGAAAATTCAGAGAGGGTCCAAAATATAGAGGAAAATCAATGCAACTCTCTCCTCTCTTTCACTTAACCCATGACTTTCTCTTTCCGCTCTTTCCTTTCTTCTCCATATCTAACTTCATCTCTCAAAGAAACCAAAAAATCTAAAGAGGCTCTCTCTTGCCATTGTCCATCAATTTGCAGATCTAGGTAACATGGTTGAACAAAGTTTTCGTCCTTCAGCTAACAGAGATTGGAGGAAGTGGAAGATAAACACTGTGTGTTAATATTAATAAGCTCAGTTTTTTGGTATTCAATAAAGCAAATAATCCAGCCCTTTATCTTTAACCAGTACCCCTCCATATCACCATGTGGAATTCTCTATTTCAAAAGTTCACTTTATGCATGACATTAAGTTCTTTAAACCCTTGAACTGGTCTTTGTAAACACGATCTACCTTAATTTTGTCTCAGAGCAGTTTGAAATATCCTCACATCACATTCCACCTCCATTATATTGATTCAGAACTACTTTTCTACATTTGGTTCAAGATATTGTTCATTTGTTTTAAGCAAGCTGGCATACTACATGTTTTCCAGAATGAAAAAATCTTTCAATTCACCCATTGATGAAGAAGAATAAAGAGGGAGGGAGGAGAGAGAGGGGGAGGGGGAGGGGGGGAGATCCCAAGATGGAGAAGATCTGGATTTCTAACCCCTAACATAAAACATGTCTCAAGTGAATCCTCCATGAGACCAACACCCTCTGTCATGTGTAATAAAAGCATGTAAAACCATACATTTCAGCTGTGATGGATGGGTTCGGGTACATGTGTGACATGGATACAGATTGTGACACATAACAAACTTTAGAAGGTAGGATTTGAGTCTCGGCAAAAAATATAATGAATTATTAACAATTATATTTACAAATTATTACGGTTATTAAACCTTTGTATCTTTTTCAAATCTTAAAGTTATAATATTAAATATGGATCAACAAGTTCATCTCTTTCCACTGTTCCAGGCATGTTATATAACTATAATAGCAGTTTCTTAGTAATATCATGCATCACATGAATACGAGTCATGTTCTGGTCGACCAGTTTGACAAGTAAAGGGTCTTTTTGGTCCACAAATTGATTGGAGACAAGTAGAGAACTAGCCTACTTAAGCGCACATGTCCTACTTACATTTATGCTCAACTTCTTCAGTACCTTTCCAAAAAAAAAAAACATAATCTTTAAGAGTAAATCTGTTTTTCTAGGTGCAAATTTAAATTTGTAGCGAAAAACTGTATCTACCAAAATCTTAATATCATAGGCAAATACAAATGCCCAATCATTTTTTTTTCCTCTACTTAAATCAGTAACAGTTCCCTAGATCTCTGGGTTTTCCCTCCATGGGTCAAAATCTCCTTTCTCCTTCCATTTTTCTGAAGAAAAACATATGTTATCTATCAAAATATTAACATTATAACTGGTAATACAACTGCACATTTTTTTTCTTTTCATTTTTTATATTTGTGTCCACTCAAATCGTTAACAGTTCACATAAAACCCTACATCTCTGGTTTCTCCCTCCACAAACGAATCCGTGTCTACACAAATCGACTGGGGAATATGCGCCAAAAAGGTGTACCCATGCAATACAACATTTCAACGACTATATAAATAATATATTTAAATCCATGAGTAAGAAAATGAAAGGAAAAAAAAAACGTACCCCAATCAATTCTTTCCGAGCTTCTTGCAGCTCATCATTGCTCTTGCGCTCTTTTACCAGAAGTGTTTGATTCAAAGTCTCCAAACTTTCCATTTCCTCTATTTTATCTTTTAACTCATCATCAATCTCTTTCATCTTCTCCTGTACGTTCTGATCATCTTCCCCTCCCATATGCTTCATGACTTGTAGATTCCCTTTCAGCTCCTCGATCTCTAACTCCAATTTTTGCTTTGCATCTAATTTCTTCTCTAGCTGTAGAATTTTGTTTAGAGCATCCTCCTTTTCCCTCTACACATATATAGACCGAGTCAAAAAGCACACAGAGTGATTGAAAATTAGATCATCAATATGATTTCTGATAAGAACTCAGGAACATATACATAAGTTCTTTGAGCCCTTCCATTTCATTGAATGCCCCTGAAGGGGAATAAATAGATGTAAAAATGTAAATATGTTTCAAGGAATTTGTTTGGTATATGTATTTAGATAGCGTAGAATACCTTATGGTCTTCAATAAGCCTTAAGACATTCTCATCGGCCTTCTCCTGCTCCATTGATGCCATGTCAAGCGAATTGTTTTGCATAACACTCTGAGAGAGAATCATAAAATATCAGTATATATGGCTTATAACAATTCCCTATTACATAGGGATATCGTGGATGTTTATGCCAGGTATCTATGCGTACATCTATATGTCAGATATCTATGCGCACATCTAGGGCAGCTGCTGACGTTGTAAACACAAAATTTCGCATGACAACTATAGCTAATATTTTTTGGTAAGTATCATAACTAATTTTCATGACAACTACAGTTACTTAAGTGGAAATAGCATATACACAAAATTCAAATAAGAGTTTTTAATGTAGCTTCAGGGGTCAATATTTACTCAAATTAAGGGTAGCAATATAGCCAATAAGACCAATCCATCAAGGCTTATAACAATTCATCCGATCTAAAGTGTCTTCCTGGCTGACACATAGTCCTATAGATGTGAAGCAAATCACATAATACGGTGCACATAATACAGCTTTGAAAGCCCAAATAGAGTGGCTTAGTAAACGAAAAGAGATATTGGGCAGTTGGAAATTGTAGCAGGATGTTCAACAACCATCAAGATCAACTAATTTGTCTATATCAATATTTTCAGGTCTGGATCACGTATATGTTACACAGGCCACAGATAGAAAATGTACATATGAAACGGAAACTACACTCCGATTCTCAACATCAAAGACTGAAAGTAAAGGATCAGAAAGACCGGTCAAAATTTGCCAAAAAGCTAAACTATCTTCAAGCAAAAGAAATTAGGACTTTTCTTTAATACTGAACAAAGGAATCCCGAGTTTGACAACTGAATTACCTTACTCATATCCTCATCAAGTCTTCTTCTTTGGCGTTCATTAAAAGCTTCTCGCTTGTTCAGTTCTTTCGACCAGTGATCAATATCTCTTCTCCGTGAATCCAAATCACGTTTCAGCTGCTCACTTTCATAAAGGATCCTGTGAGTACGTTCACGGGCACTACGTTGTACTTTCTTGATTTCTGGTAGACAGAGAAACAATAATCATGGTTACATTGGGAAAAAAGATCTTGTGTATAACAAAGGAAGAAAAAGTATAGTACAAAACCTTCATTGTAATTCTGCTGTAATCTCTCCTTCTCCTCCATTAATCTGTCCAAAGACATACTTGTTGTATTGTACTTACTTTGCATTTCATTCAAATGCTCATTCTTAGCATCAATCTTACTAGTTAGGTCGGCCACCTTTTTTTGCTTTTTCTCTGCTGCTTCTTTCACAATATCAGCAATGGTTTTTACCTCTCCGTTATCGCGTAGATGCTGCCCAATCTTTCCTTCCAAATGATAATCCGCAGAACGTGCAACCCATCCATAACAACGTGAACCAGGGTCACTTTTCCAATCATTCCAGTTCTTTTTACCACGGCGCTTACTTTCAAATTCTTTTTCAAACGCTATGGCATCCTTGAAACCAGCCCAGTCTCTATTAAAATCTATAATTGCATACCCCTTCTGGTCAGTCCTGCTCCACAAAGTTTGAACAGTTACAGGATTGAACTTCGAGAACTCCCTTTTCATCAAATCAGCATCTTCATCCCTAGGCTTGGTCAAAATATTTACGATGATGCCAGTCCAAGGCCAAACGAATAGATCTTCTTGCTCAGGCTTTGTTTCAGGTTCTAGTGCAACAATAGCTTTTGTAGGATCGGGTTCGTTGGTTTTTCTAAGAGAGACGTCTGATTCCTTTGCAAGGCATGTTTCCATATATTTAGCCAAGGCAAGGTGGTTAGCTTTCTGTTTTGCCCTTCTATTTGCTGAACCTTTACCCACTCCGGATGAATGTTGCAAGAGTCCCTTGTAGTCATGATGTTGTTTCTTCTTTCCCAGACAAAAGGGGCACCTATAAATGTCATTTGAGATTTTTACTTTATACTTTTCAGCTTTCAATTCGTCAAATGTTTTTTCTTTGTAGCTGCCAATATCAGAATCGCTTATTTCTGAATCATCTTCTGAACTGGACCCCATTGAACCTGCAAACAATTAAGAACAAGTGCAAGCAAAATAATGCAAGCAATTAATAACTCATTAGCAAATAAGAATTGCAACGTAAATCACCACTGAACAAAGATTTCCTTAAACTGTACACTCTTTACTAAATAATTCAAATGACTTGTTAAGTTACAAAGCTTCATATACCATTTGATTTTAAACCCTCAAAATTACAATTATATATGACTGTCCCTTATAGAATCTTCTAACATAAAATATTGTTTCATTCTGATTTCAAATTTGTTCCAAGTACTTGTAGTGGTCAGAATTGTTACAAATCTGTTTTCCTTTGAAGATAGATGAAACAGGGTGGAAAACATCTGAGCTAGTGCAAATTAATAAATGTAGTTAAAATCAACATTGAATAAATCTGAATGTATATACATATATAAGTTAAAAATGTCTAAAAATATGTAAAATAAAACAAAATACCCTATTTGTTTTCCCTAGTTTTCTAGTTCATTTACTTAACAAAACACTGCTTTCCATTTCATTCTTCTTCTATTAACAAAAAAAACCTCTAATAATTTCTATAAAACTCCCAAAAAGTGAAAAAAAAACTACCAACACACAACCATTCTTATTACTACATGCATTTCACAACATTTCAACTACTACTGTTTTCTTAAATCGTTTATAAATACAACAATCAACAAAAAGAAAAGAAAAGAAAAGAAAACTTTACTAAATATAGATAAAATGTGTGTAGAAATGTCACTGAAGAGAAATTCTTACCGAAGAAGAGAAATGCAAGTAAGTTGAGTTGAGTAGAGATTCTTCTTCTTCTTTTTCAGAGAGAGAGAGAAAAGAGAGAGATTTAGGGTTTAAGGAGCAATTTGAGAAACCCTAACGCATGATCAAGTTCACGACGATGACGTGATTCGTTTGTTTTCAGAAGAAAACTGGAAAGTGGAATTGTTTTTGTTTTGTTTGTTTGTTTTGGTGAAGAGTGGTATTTTAGAAAATCTGGATAACCGTTGATTTATTCAGTTTCATATCTGGATATATATCGAGAAATTCTCAACCGTTGAAATAATGTCAGAGCAACTTTTGAGTGAGAGATTACTTTTCTGATTTTCTCTAGAAAGATCTTTTAGAAATTTGGGATTTACCCCCCATTATCACCATTAGGGAGCATTGGTAAATTTGCAGTTTAACTGGGGTTAGTCCAAATTTCTTAATATTATTGCCATCTTCTTGTGTTAGGTAGCTCAAGTAACTTCTCTTTGCGCGCAACCTGGTCTGTCTTTGGTTCTGGTTGTAAGTAGCAGCAGACTAGCAGTAGGCACATTGGATGGGAATGGAGTCGCTATTTGCCTGCGGTGAGGAGACCTGTAGCTTCTCCTGGTTCTGTTGTTGGAGTTATGATGATGATGATGTACTGTATCATGGTCTTGGCTCACCCAATCATGCACATTACAAGATACCAAGCCATGGTTAGGTCTGCTTGTGGTGGTAACTGGTAATCGTATTGCTAGATTCCAAAGGTGGAGACTGAAACTGAAGCCAACAAATAGAAATTTGTCAGACTACAATTGGATAAATGTACATTGAAGCCAACAAATTAGCTGATGAACTAGCTTACAGATGAAGGGCTCAAAGCCTCAGAAGCATGTTCCCCTTACTTCTTTTTGGTGGTTCACACCGCCTTTTGTAGGGCATTTACTTTCTGCATACGTGAAGGGACTTACTAGAGCAATGTGCTTTTCAAATCAATAAAACTATGCTCATGAAAAATTCCATCTTAAGTTTTAGCAAACATATTATCCAATTTAGAAACAGCAACAAACTGTCGGCCAGTTCAGTCATTCATACATTTTAGTTCAGTTTTATCATACACAACCCTAGTCTAAAAATTATTGGTGTCAATACAACCCCAGTTTATGGTAAATTACCATTTACATTATATCTCCAACAATATTGCTTATCAATATCAACGATTTTGAAGCAAATTTGACTCAAGAAGCCTGAGTATCCATAAGCACCAGATGTTGAGAGGTTGAGTTCTGTTTGATTAATCAGCTGGAAATCCAGTATCCACTATCATCATGCTTGGGGATCTTCAAGAAGATTGTTTATTAAAATGTGTACATGCATCAACCCAATTTGGCTTCTCTTCGAAGTACCTAAATTCGATAGAATGGAAAACTCAGTCTACTATTAGAAAAGTATCAATCATGTCCAGGTGGCTTAACCAAATATACACCTTAAGTGAAAGCAAATAGAAAAAGCTTCACCTCTTCAGCAAACTTTATCAATATGGTCGTCCGCGGTCGTAGTTGACCCTCTACTGGCACAAAGTGTGCTGTTACTACAGCTGGAAAACCTGCACCATCCAAGACCCCCTACACAAAAACCAACTACCTTTATGAACTAATACTAACCAAAATACTTTCAGTTGAAGCACAACAAGGGTGTGATTTCACTAAGCTTTAGCATAAACTCACCCTTACAATACCAGCAGCAAATGCCCCACAGTTGAATGTTCCCATGTCTTTTGGAACGGATATAAACCTTCAAAGAAAGCAATTAAATAATAAATTAACCTCAAATATAACAGCTTTAATTTGATTTTAAGAGTTGAATGCTTAGAAGTGTGAGGATAAATCATTACCGATTCACAAGGAGCTCCTTCTCACTAATCATGTATTCATCTTCATGTTCAGTGCCTTTCTCAAGAGAGTCAGCAACCTATAATAATAAAAGGCAAAAGAGTATCAGATTTCAAACCAGGCAAAAGACTAGTTCAGCCAAATCAAATATTAAACCAAGGTATGGTGGTTATGCTTGATGAGTTTTAGATTTGAACTGAGCTGCGTATTGGCTACGATACCGTAGAATTGACATACTGAGCTACAAGTAACTATACTAGGCTTGTGAATTGTGATGAATACTAGGTTGTTTGAAAGTTGAAAAGAAGGCAGCGAAGATATTTTTTGTGCCAAAATCCGTTTCTTCCAAAATCATGAAGCATCCAAAATCACAGTTATCATTTAAAATGAATGTATAACTAAGAGTAAGCTTCTCTTTTGTGAAGACATTAGATCACTTAATTTTTTCTCCCTTTTTTTCACTTAAGACAGACAGTTTATGCTATGGTGAAAAAAGGTAAGAGTTTGTGACCAATGTGTCTCGCAGAGAAAATGCATTACCATATATCAGTGCAAAGTGAGTCACTTAAAAATGGTTCAGAAGAATAGACTTACTTTTCCAAATAAGACTTTCCACACTGTACTGTGCACGAAGGATAATATCCCCAATAGTCGTGTTTCTCTTCTGTTTCCCTGAAATATCAAGCTGAGACTATCAGATATGCCAAAATCAACTTCATCAAGTGAATGCCTTCCATAAGAAAACTTTCAGATTACATAAACTTCCAACACAATTGTAATGCAAATCACACAAACTATAACTAGGCAATAAAATTAGTAGAATTTGAGAATGATTGCTGGGCTGGGCAACCTCAAATGACGTGAGCCGCATGCAGGGAGACGTTATATCAAGGTTGCTCCACATTTTAGAATCAACACAAGCTAAGCACACAAAAAACATGACTAAAGACACAAATTAGCTAACTGAAAAGCAAAGAACGAAAGGAAAAGACATCTTTGTTTTTACCATTAAAGTATAATCTATATATAAATTATAAGTAGGAGAACTTGAGTGGATTAGCGCCACATTGCCTAAATACAGAAGAGCGAAAGCAAGGAAAAACAACAAATTACTGACAAAGTTGAGAAGCCCAAGAATCAGGTTTGAGCGGAATCAGAGACATACAGATAAAAGAAATGACACAATGCGGAGAGTCCTAAACTAATAAATAACTCCAAAGACAATAATAGAAAATATAACTTAATAATAAAATACAAAATACAATGTAATATGATAAGACCCTCATAGTTCCCTCTAGGCATATCACAAAACATATAGGATTTTTAGAGAGATAAAACAACAATAAATAGAATATAGCATGACAGTCAAGAGATGGGATATCCTCGTCAATGTACAAAGAGAAACTGAAGAAGGGGAATATAGTATTTCTTTAGGTACATCAGGGGAATAGCCATATCTCCTTTCACGGGTAATCAATACAAGATGTGGAAAGACAACATATCCTGTGACTGGTAAAAGGTTATTATCATTTATTAAAACAACATATATGACCATGCGCAAATATCTTCCAAATAAGGTCGCTTTCGTGCCAACTTCAAATTCAACCTAATTCAGATCTAAAATGTGAGCAACTTAAGAAGATCACCAAACTGTGTAAGAAATTCTATGAGGAGCGCGAATATAAATGGTGGATCGGAAGGGTTTTTTTCCTGTTTTGAAAAGCATTCACTTAATCAATTTAATGAGGGCAGTTCATTTTCTAAAGATTTTCTGTATGGAGCTAAGTGGCTAACATTCACACTCCATCTGTCAGACACGTCAATGCACTTCTACGGATTTTGTGTATCAGGTTTTTAGGGTCATTTTTCCAACACCTATGCTGAGTTTGATTCATTGAAGTGGGATCCAACATTATACTTGCAGAGTTGCGGACCGAATAATACTGTTCTGTATAGAAGACCAAATTATTTGAATTTCTACATCTACCTTGCTGAGCACGAAGCTTTTCATTGATTTTTAACATATAAGATATACCACTTGTTTAGAAAGTAGTTGTTGAATTCAGAGAGTTCTTCGAAAATTCAAAGTTCACATGAAAAATTAGTGATCAACTAAACATGACAACAAGAAATGAGTATGAGAACCTGATACACTACATTTACCTATTAGTCAATTTTGTTCTTAACAATGTAGAAGATATTTGGAAAACAAAGTGGTGTACCTTATCCCTATGACAAAGAAGTTCTAAAACTCTTGCTCCAACAGCATAACCTGCATCCTCGAGCCTACACAAGGGACAAGAAAACAAAATCAATGTTATTAACTACGGATAATAAACATCATTCTAGCAAAAAAAAAATGCAACAAATATCATAATCAAACACAGTCATTCATATGAAATGATTCAACCATCAGACTTATGGGAGTAACTTCTGAAATTCTAACATTTTACTTAAGTGCATAAAATGCAAAGAATCTGGCATCCCCACAAATTTTCCTTATGCAAATTAGCGATTGGAGGACTACCGGACTACTATGTTTCTGTTTCAGTCTAGTCTTAGCTAACATTACAGCTCAAATGTCAGATCCCAAATGGTTTCTTTAATACAATAACTTCACTTCTACCACAGCTCAAAACTTTTGAAGAATTCTAATTGAGATCTGCTTTTAATCAATTTGCAAAACAAATCAATAGATTCTAGTGTTAATTTAAACTAAGATTTTAAAATGTAAAGAAGATCAACTATATTACATTATTATTACCTTCTTTCCAACTCTGCAATATTGTCAACTTGAGTTTGATTATACTGCACAAGCTCTGAAAACAGCAATGCAAAAGCACTCAAACTGACCTGAAAATTAAACCAAATTCACTCTTACCCATCACGTAATTTTCCCCAAATTTACATAAAAATGAAGTCTTTATAGCTTTGAAGAAAGATTTTTCGATTGGATCAGAAAACGTTTGAAATTCAAAGAGAAAATGAGAGAGAGAGAGAGAGAGAGAGAGAGAGAGAGAGAGAGAGAGAGAGAGAGAGAGAGAGACCTCTTGCTTTCCTTTGCTGAGGGGTTTTTCTACAACGTTGGCGTATTGTTTAGCTTTCCCTGCTCCGATCATCTTGCTCTTCTTACTTCTTTGTTGCAGAGAGAGAAGAGAAACAGAGAGAGAGAAAGAGATTTGGGTTTTTATTGAATCTGGATTACATTATGGAGGCCCAATTATAAAAATCCAACTGCAATTTGGACCTGCCCATTTATAAAGCCCACATTCATTTTTCTGTGATTGTTAAAACATTCTGGTTGTCTTTCGAAACAAAAGCATTCTTTCTTCTTCTTCTTCTTCTACATTCTTCAAAGCATGTGCATGGTTGGAAGCATTGACCTTAAGGATACAACAAAGCAAAAAAAAAAGCCATGGTCAAGTGATCACTTTATGTGACCTTAAGCTTACAAACATGATATGATGAATTGAAAGTACTCAAGCTATAGCTCCACATTCATCTGAACACAAAAAATAGTGGAAAGATTCCAACATGCACACATGTACAAATGTTTGTAGTTGTTATTGCAAAGCATGATCAACAATTGGGACCCTGCAACATCAATATACTGTACAATCTATATGTAAATATTTTTCAGATGTACAACAACCCATTCACTTCTACTTTATAGACTATTTCTATATATGACCTGTTTACAAACCTAGCTATAGCTAGCTTAGTGTGCAAAATAGGTGAACCTTAGACTATAGTATTAAATATTGAAGGGGTTTGTATATATTTCCACTTCTGATCAAACACTTTCATGGAGTAGTGCTTGGTTTATTGACCAATTTTTAACTTGAAGAATGGAACAAAAACATCTTCTCTTATATGACTAATAATGTTATATATATGTTGGTGAAAATACATCAATATATTTAGGGTTAATGTCTTAATGATGATGAAAATTTTCTTAAAACAAATGTATATGAAAAACACATGGAATAACCTCATGTGAATAAAGCAATATATATTATACCTAGCTCTAACAATTTAGATATCAAATTTAAAGATATATAGGTTGTGATTAATTTTGAGCTAAACATGCATACTTACTTTTGCCAACCCAACTAAGAGAAAGTGGACTGGAAAGATAGGTGAAGAAAGTGTTACCAAGTTCACATGAGAGAAAGAGAATCATTCCCACCCTTACATCAAAAATTTATAAGGCTAAAGTATGAAAGTATACCATAATACTCCATTGTGCTTCTCTAACTAAGTACTTGCTTCTCAGCCTATACTTATTTTTTATGTGTGGATTCTTCTGTATTGTTTGTGCTAAATGATTCTTACTAGAAGTACAATTAGAGGTACAAAACCCTCATGTGGAATTACAGAGCAATATCAGCACTTGTAAAATTATACGTTGTCGATCGAATGCATGCCTGCAACTGCTATTAGTAACATCATATATCTTGGTTGTTGCGGATTAACATAGTAAAACATGTTATAAATACTAGGACAGAGGTGGAAGGAACTGACAGACATCTTACTGCATTGCTTATTTATGTGTTCATTGTTAAGCTAGTCATAATAACGACTTGAGTTCATCGGGTTCTAGATGCCAGGTAATGCAACAAACTCGACAATTTGACCATTACTGACCCTATCAATTTATATAGTGTTTTTGTGAAGTGTCCATTTCTGCACTAATTGTGAACCTCCCATTGACAAGAATAAGGAGTTTAACATAGCTTTATCTTTACAAAACATTTAAATGATAATAAACTATGAAAAAAGCAACTCAAACTAATTAAAGTGTTAAGGTCGATCGAATTAAGAACTTGAACAGAATAATTTTGTAGGACAAATTAATTAAGCTCCATTCCACCATTAAACACATTCAACAGAACTAAATAAATAAAAGCAAAACAATGAACACCCTAAATGATAACTTTTGGAAAAAAAGATTATTCATCTTATATTTCAGTTTAGAAGAAATTGTTCAAAGCCATGATTCAAAAACCCAAATGGAACAGTTTCTTCAGGAGAGTGTCCCACCATCCACTTTCTAAGTCCCAACAACACACCACCCCCCTCCCCATTTCAACTGTAACCACTAACTTTTCTTCTTGAAGAGATTCTAAAGTCAACACCTTACTAGTATATAAACCTTAACATTCTTCTTAACAAAAATACAAACAAGCTAACTGAAATAAGCTTAAGCTTTCTCTTGTCCTTTAACTTTAAGCAACTTGTTGCAGTTTGTTTGGAGAAATGGGTGACTTATCACATGAGGATGCTGGTTCAGTTCCTTCTACTCCTGCCACTCCAGGCACACCTGGGGCTCCTCTCTTTGGTGGCTTCAGGTCACACAGAAATGATAGAACTTCTAGAACATCTCTAAAGAGTTGGAAATGTTTTTGTTCTAACGAACCTTGGGCTATGGAACAAGGAAGCTTGGGAGCTGTCAGATGCTCATTGCCGCCTCCTCCCGTTTCATTTGCAAGAAAGGCAAGTGCCCTAAGACCTGAATCCCTATGTATTAAGACATGTTTGTCTGGCTAGAAACAACTAGTTCTTTAAGTATTCATCATTAATTGTATGCTATATGGTTTATATATTGTATCCACCTTTATACATGCATAGGAATAATCTGAAGTATTTATCGATGTACTTATGATTGCATATATGTGCTAAAACAAAGATGAACACTGTTGTGCTTTATTTATGATCTCTTGTGGTGTGACACTGTGACCAGGTGGGAGCAGAGTTCATAGGCACCCTCATTCTCATATTTGCAGGGGCAGGCACAGGTATTGTGAATCAGAAAACGCAGGGAACGGAGACACTTCTAGGCCTTGCTGCCTCCACCGGCCTTGCTGTGATGGTTATTATACTCTCAACAGGTCATATCTCAGGAGCCCATATCAACCCAGCTGTAACTATTGCCTTTGCATCCCTCAGACACTTTCCATGGAAACAGGTAATGCAATAAATCTTTGTGACGATCATATCGATCTTTTGTAATCCTTTTAGAAGTTTCATGTGTAACAGTACAGTCTACTTGGCAGGTACCAATGTACATTGGAGCACAAGTTATGGCCTCAATATGTGCAGCCTTTGCACTTAAGGGGATTTTCCATCCTTATATGAGTGGTGGGGTTACTGTTCCTTCTGTGGGATATGGCCAGGCCTTTGCTTTGGAGTTCATCACCAGCTTCATTCTCATGTTTGTTATAACAGCAGTGGCCACTGACACAAGAGCTGTAAGTGTTTTTAAATGGAAAAAGTATCAACATAATACAACAAAGTCTTATGAAGAATAGTTCGCGAGGTCATTGAACCAATCATTTAGATATATTAACCATTTGACTCACCACCATTCTCACCTGGATCTCAATACATTTTCTAACTTGGCTATCATAAACAATGTCCTCTTGTTCTTTCGAAACTCTAGATTCAGATGTCGAATATCAAATTATTGTTACCTACTTTTCGATATCTACCATAGAGCACAAACTACCAATGTTAACCATTTTGATCATGACATTTGCCTGAGATTAATGAGATGATTATGGTCATCAATAGGGTCAATTGTAATTAGTATAAGAGATCATTTAGTTGAAATAAAATTAATGGAATGGTATGGAACAAACCATCAACAACATTCCTGATTGAAGTGTACCAAGTATAGACTTCATAATAATTAACAAGCTTGTTATGTCTTGATCCATGCAGGTGGGAGAGTTAGCTGGAATAGCAATTGGAGCCACAGTTATGCTCAACATACTTATTGCAGGGTATGGTATACTATCACTTTCACATACCTGTATGGTCCACAACAAAACATCTGCACTGACTTCTCCTGGATTTTAATAACTACTTACCCATTCCAGTCTGAGACTAGGCAAACTTACAGGGCCCTCCAATTGATTTTCTGTTATAGGTCTGGATATAACTTATCAACTTAAACTAGTGGTGAACTCAGAGCCACTGATTTGGGGAAACATGGAGTTTATTCTCCATGACTGAAGATATATTGGTTCAACGGCTAGAGTTCACCAACCAAACTGATCGTCTTGACAAGACTGGGTATAACAGTAGTGAATAACAAGGGTACGACCAAGGTGGAGAAGTTGATTCTGTCTGGCAAGACAAACTTAGCCATTTGCAGTAACATAACACTGCCTCATCAATTTTCTCTACTCTTGTGGGAAAAAGTTTAGCTCCACTCATTCAAGACTGTAATATGAATACAAATGTAGGGGACAGTATAGTCATACAAACAAAACCATATATCAAAGAAATCCACACACAGGAAAATTGAATCCACACACAGAAGAATTGAGTAAAATGCACAAGTCACGTAGTACACTATATGGTTTATGGGCAAACAAAACCAGTTGACCAAGTGATGTAGGGTCCTATATGCCTTTTTATCATGCTACAAGCCTATAAGAATAGAAAATGCAGTAGCCCTGTGCTTCTCTTTAACCTTGTGTCAATCTTACACCCATCTCACAATTCAAACCACACTCTTGCATTATTCTCAATCAGTCATTCAAACGAAAGATTATCCAAGTTATCCATACACGGAACTAGAATCAAGTTCTACTCACTTTTAATTACAGCCCTAAATGTCAATAATCAAAGTGTGAGGGCGATTACACACCATTCATATTTTATGGATTCCCAGTGTACATCAGTATAATTTCCTCAAATTTACATGTTTGTGTTAAAATATAGGACAACTACTGGAGCTTCAATGAACCCAGCAAGAAGTTTGGGGCCAGCCATAGCTGCACACAACTACAAGGCTATCTGGGTGTACCTCATCGCACCAATTGTAGGGATGCTTTGTGGGGCTGGTGTATATACCATCGTGAAACTACCAGAAGAAACTGACGTTCAAGACAAGCCACCCGCCATAGAAAGCCTGAGAAGGTGATCAAAGTTGTGTGACAGTTCCTGTATACATTAAATAATTGAACATCTGTTAGAAACAAGTGCACTTCTAGCCATGAAACAAGTAGTAGTAAGTACTATAGCTAAAAGAGTTACTTGAGTCAGGTGCCAACTGCCAAGTGCCAACTTACAAGCGTAACAATATTAAGAAATGATGAAATTTCAATCAACTCCTGATTAGCCAAGATACATGCATTTTCTTTATTTTTTAAACACTAAACTGGTGGATCTGACGTGTGTTTCGCTCAGTTCTTTACTAAACACTGATCAGGACAAGAAAGCCTAGAGGCTTTATGAAAATTGTCCAAGATCATCAATCTGGATCATCAAAATTATTTGTTGACACATCACACATGTAAAAAGTCACAAACTGAATGATGCCAGGTTTAAATTGGAAGAGGCCACTATGGATCAAATATTCAAATAATCCAAGAAAAGAAGATATTGCTGTGAATGACTTATCATCAAACGTGGCTAAAATTTTACCAGAATCACATTTCTTTTCATCCATATATGACAAGCATAAGGATTAAACCAGCACATTTGTACAGTAGAATTCGATGAGTAAGTGGAGGGGCAAGTCTATAGCTTTCACTATTAAATCTATGTATGAACTAATAGAAGAAAAGAGACTTGACACCCTACAGATTAGATTAGAAAATCTCCCTGCGAAAAAGTTGTTGCATAATAGAGTTCCAGCGAAGATAAGCTTCTTTATTTGGACTCTTTTATGGGGCAGGACCCTCACTATTGATAACCTCAAGAAGATGGGTAACATTATGGTCAACAGATGTGTTCTCTGCAAATCTGACGAAGAGAGTATTCAACACCTTTTCACTGATTGTCCTTTCAGCAGACAGATCTGGGTATGGTTCCATAGCTCCATCGGCGTAGTGTGGGCTCCTAGAAGCTCCGTTCGAGACTTGCTGGTGCAATGGAAAGGTAGAAACCTTAGTACGATAGGGAGGCAGATATGGAAGATTCTTTTCCATGTCATATGCAGGGAGGTGTGGTTGGAGAGAAATCGCAGAATTTTTTAGGAAAAAGAAAACACCTGGGAACAAGCTCGGATTTCTATCATTTCCACTATCTGGAATTGGACTTTTGCACTCCAGCACTTCGGGGAATCACTCTGGATGATCTCATTTGTAATTGGGGGGATAATATGTGTAATAGAGCATAAGTCTATCTGATGTATCCACAGTTTGGGGGTTTAGTGTGATTCCCTCGATCACACCGTTATAAATAAAATCTATTGTTTTGCCGGTCAAAAAAAAAATAAAAAATTAAGACCTTTAAAGTTTAAACTCAAATTTTGGATATATATCCAATAGAGGCTTACAGCATGGTTCCACATTTAGTGGCTGAAAAAGATAAATAGGATTAGGAACAGGATGAATTCAGTAGAGAAGGATATAAGGTAAGAAGGTATTCAACAACATGAAAGTAGGAACCGGCTAAAACTTTCCACTAGCAAGCCTACTAGGCACAAGAAGTAGCTTGTAATCTATTCATCAGAAAAAGATAAACACCAATGTCTTAGATGTCAGTACATATGTCAAGTATAGAAGTCAAAAGCATGCCTCTGGGCTCAACCCAGTGACTACCCGAGTACCCGGCCTGTGCTTTTAACTGTGTGATGATATCTATGGCAAGGCAATCAGACTTATCCAAGGTATCCAGGGTCCTATTACGCTCACTCCCTGAAATGAACATAAACCTACTAAAGTCTTAATGTGGCCTTTAGATCTTTGTGGAAATGTGAGAAGACTTAAATGATCAAACAGAGACCATTCAAAGAGTATAACGTTTTGCCCAACCTTAGATAAGACGATAACAAAGGTCTGAAGATGACTTTCTTCATCAGAACCTATGGGAACCCAAAGTATGAATTGGAACCCTGGCAGATACCTCAATCATGTTGCTCAAACACACATCATATCATATAAGGTTTCGTGATGGTTAATTGTGTAGATTTTATGTTGAAATGGGAAGTTTTCAATTTTACTGTATGCGTAACTATTGTTCTTTTGGGCTATAGTGTGAGGATCTTCCTCGCACTAAATCACTAATATAAATAGACAAAAAAAAAAAGTGTACATGGTTTAATGATTAGATTGCATGCAAAGTATTAGTTAAACTGATATTCGAGAAATCTAAGAAGATCTTGTACATGAAGGAAAATGAAGACACCATGCAATAACGGGAAACCAAGTCCCGAACTCCTTCAATTTTTGCATACAAACAATGATCTTCAGCCCATTCATTGACTTCTAACTGACAAAAAGGACCATGAAAATTTCAAACAATCAACAACACGGCCCAAGAATACAAGAGTATAACACAACTTGAGAAGTGAGATATCACTACGACAGTACGACCTCCCTCAACCTAGCCCATCCAACATTCCCTGTTTGATGATTATGCTCAGGGACTCTGAGCAGTGTTGATTTTTGTCTCTATCGACTGGCACTCAAAAAAAAAAAGAACATATGGGGAACCATTGACTAAGAGACACGCTTTTCAAATTTCAATCCAGGTTTATCAAGAGAATCCGAATCCAAATCCAATCTGCCCAAAAAGCTTGTGAAAAACATTCTCATAATTTGATCACACGATACATTCCCCAAAATGTCACTATTGTTTCCTTTTACGACTCCATTGCTCTAAACAACAAATGCACAGCTATAATTCTTATTGATATTTGAATATAATTGGTATAAATAAGCATCAATTCAACACAGAATACACATAACTAGAGTCAAAACTTGAAACATTAATCGCAAAATTCTAAATTTTCTAATCAAAAGAATATTATAACTCACCAATTCAAATCTTTTGTATCAAATTGGTGAATTGAAATCATCTTCAAACCAATTCAATTCCCCTCATCTTTATTACTTGTTGGGATTTATTCTTGAAAAGTTGAAAAAAAATTGAAGCAAGTAAAGTTCCAAGTAAATCAGCAATAGCATCTTTAAAAGAAGCTCCAGCTGAGTTCCATAAACCAATTTCATCACCGATTTCTTTAATAACACCAGCAATTATAGAAACAAGAGAACCAAACCAAATACTCCATCTACGAAGAAATGTATAACGAGTTTGATTGTTTAAGAGTGTTGTGATGAATATAGAGATGAAGAAACAGAACAAAACGTGTTCTAGTTTATCTACGGCTAACCAATCGTCTCCATTCTCCATTTCACTGCTCTAAGGAGTGAGAAGAGAGCACCCCCCACCATCCACATTTGTTATTTTTGTTTATGGAAAAGTAATTTACCATTTGACCCCTATGAGTAGAAAATAATGGTGTGTTTGTCATGGAGTTTTTTGGGAATACAAAATATTTTTCATTTTTATTTGAAATATTTTGCTCACCACGCTCCCACCTTTCTAAAAAATGCAAACATGTGTCCCTAAAAAGTTCAAAAAATTATAGTCGGATAACTATCAATTATTTCAATTTCAAAAGTACCATTTATTTTCTTCCTTTCTCTTACTTCCCAACCATTAATCGGATATTCAGATTGTCTTTTTTAATCTACTAATCAATAAAAAAAAAAAAAAAAAATTTCACAAGAACAATAGTAGCAGTAATGAAGCAAAGCGAAAAAACCTTTGAATACATGGTAGTTTATTAGAACTTTCATAAACAATAATCAAAAATTAAATTTCTAAAAGTTTTATATAAAGATACTCTTTTCAAAATGAAATCATAAAAATGAATAAGAAGAAGAGTATGGTATCCGTCTCAGATTGTTTTGTTATATTTATTACGATTACAATGAAAAAGAAGAATTAAGAGAGAGTCTAAAACTCCATTATTTCTTTCACCATTAGTAGGGGCAAAAGAGAAATCCTCAAAAAATGGCAGTTATCATCATGATTTTATAAAAATATTTGGCCTACGTGTAAAGATTTAAGATTAATGGGGAGCGTGGTGAGCAAAAAATTTCTTCGTTGTATAATGTGAAGCATTCAAAACATTTAGTTTGAATGTTTCCTATTTTTTTCCCTTAAGTATAAAAAAAAATGGGAAAATTTAAAAAAAAAATGTTTTGAATAAGATTCAAATTCATCCGAAGAATCTAAAAGAACCTAAAGTTGTCTATATAAAAGCTCATTCGGAGTGATAATTTTATGAGAAAAAACTAAGAGCATCATGTTAATGTGACTTTAAATGTAAATTTTATTAGATACGTGAGTTTGAAACATATTACCCTTTGAACAAAATGAAACAAACTGTTTCTCTTCCATAGAAGAAAATTCTTGTCGTATTCTCTTCTCTATTAATAATATAAGTTCCTTAAGAAAACAAATCCGCCCAAACTTGATCAAGTAATCCACTTAGTTTCATGCATTTTTTTTCATACGTAACTGTAAATTATTAAAGTAACTAAATACCAAGAGAGATATGTATCATAGAAAATTCTACAAAACTAAATGAGCAATTAATTAAATACAATTCTTTAATATGAATTAAGTTTGTAGAATAACCATTACAATATGTTATATGTCTATATAGACTTGATGAAATTAAAGACATTCGAAATGCTTTTTCAGATTTATCAAGGTCAAGGATATTTGCTACTTTTACCAACAAATATCACCAACTAATGACTCATGTTCTTACGAAGTTTGTGAGAAATATTTGTTTTTATCGATGAAAACATAGAAGGAATGAGAAGACGAGGAGATTTCTTTTCTTGGATCAAAGAAGAATTAGTATTAATTTTTTGTTTTCAAAACAACCCTTCCACTACTTAGATTCACAATATTATTGTACATGTCTTATATGATAGCCATTAAATGTGAGATTAGGATTCAGAGTTGGAGTACGATTGGAGTCACTTTAAGGGAGTCACTATAGTCATCCCGTGTGTAAAAAATAAAAAAAAAAAAAAACTTCTATGTGATGTGTCAAATTGTAATTAATAAAATTAGAGGAAAAGTTATTGACAAAATTTTCATACGCAGTTTCTTAGGCGTATAAAACAAATTTAATTAATGTTATACATGTTTTAGTTTTTACGTATAAAATAAAGATCTTTGTTTTAAACAAATGAGAGAGAAAAAAGAAAAAGAACAAAATGCTTTTGCATATGTCATTTTTACATGTAAAACGGGTTTGGAAAGAAGAAAACCTAAGTCCGGTTTTGGTATAACATTGAAAACAAGTCCAATATTAGTATTTACCTTTCTTTTTTTGTTATGATCGTAATAATTTTTTGTTTTAAATTATTAATATTCATGACCCAAAAGCTTACAAGGATAAGGCCTGAGGCCTGAGGGCTTACAAATTTTCGTATGCAGTTTCTTAGGCGTATAAAACAAATTTAATTAATGTTATACATGTTTTAGTTTTTACGTATAAAATAAAGATCTTTGTTTTAAACAAATGAGAGAGAAAAAAGAAAAAGAACAAAATGCTTTTGCATATGTCATTTTTACATGTAAAACGGGTTTGGAAAGAAGAAAACCTAAGTCCGATTTTGGTATAATATTGAAAACAAGTCCAATATTAGTATTTACCTTTCTTTTTTTGTTATGATCGTAATAATTTTTTGTTTTAAATTATGGGAGAATTAGAGATACCCCCGGAAAAGTTTGCACTCTTTGAGATACCCCCCAAATTTGAAAATCGTTAGAGATACCCCCATATTTACATTTGAAGCCGGTCACCCAAGCCATTGACTAGAGATTGACCAGTTTTCATGTTGTTTAGACAAAAATACCCTTTCCATTTAAACCTACATCCTAGTCATCCATCCAACTTACTATTGATTTATGACACATCACACTAAATATTTACCATCCTAAACCCACCACCACCACCATCCACCCACCACTACTACTTCCATTAGCTAGCACCACCACCATTCACCATTCACCCACCACCATTATTTTCACTAGCTTAGTAACACCACCACCATTTTGTTCTTTAATTTATAATGTACATTGAAAATCTTTGTGGTGAAATTCGTTTTGAAGAAATTAATAAGTACATTGAGAAAGAGATGAAGCAATTGGTAGAGATGGATATGTGAAGATGGAGTTTGAATATGTTGAGATGGCATGATAGATATGGTAATGGGGTGTGATTGTGCAATGTTTATGGTGGTGGTGGGATTGTGGAGATGTTGGTGGTGAAATTTGTGGTAGTGGGGTTGTGGAGATGTTGGTGGTGAAATTGATGGTGGTGGGATTGTATACATAGTTGGTGGTAGAGTGGTGTTAGTAATGTGTGTTATGGGTTGTGGAGGTGTTAGAGCTAGAGGTAATTAGAGTTGGAGATAATGGTAGTGGGTGGTGGTAATTAGGTTGAAGGTGGTGGTTGCACAAAGGAGGAAGATGAAAGAAAATTTTAATGTTGACCTTTTAATTTGAATGGTTAAAAATAGATCTAGTAACATCTTAATTTGAATGGTGGAGATTAATTTAACTAATAGTGAGCGACATGTTACTAGGATTGGAAAAGGGTATTTTTGTCTAAAAATCATAAAAACTAGTTAAACACTAGTCAATAGTTTGGTTGACCGGCTTCAAACGAAAATCTAGGGGGTATCTCTAATGATTTTCAAATCTGGGGGTATCTCAAAGAGTGTAAACTATTCTTGGGGGTATCTCTAATTCTCCCTTAAATTATTAATATTCATGACCCAAAAGCTTACAAGGATAAGGCCTGAGGGCTTACAAAGACAAGGTCCGAAGGCTAGAAATACTATTGTTGCTACCACCTAAACGTCCACATCGCCACCAATACTACTACACAGAGACTTGCTTTCACTGAATAACACCACAACCTCACAACCTCTCACTCGTGAGAGGGAGTGTTTGAGAGGAGTACC
Source organism: Aquilegia eximia (assembly GCA_023053565.1). Lineage (NCBI taxonomy): Eukaryota > Viridiplantae > Streptophyta > Magnoliopsida > Ranunculales > Ranunculaceae > Aquilegia > Aquilegia eximia. The sequence goes on from JALIGU010000007.1 coordinate 15,438,669, forward strand.
AAACCAACTGAGCTATTGTTTGGTATCATAATATTTTTTTTTTAGACATACAAATCTCACTTTATCCATTGGATAAGAGCTTCCCAAATTCATAATAAACTACTTAATTTATGGTCACCTCCTTTACAACCTGTTATACGAACTTGTTTTATTTCCTGAAAATTTTGTCATTTCTCACTTTCCAGATGTTTTATATTTTATAGTACAATATACAATTTTAAACTTCATAAAAATCTTTTTAGTGAGTTACATGCAATACATTATACATTTAATGTTGCTCCACTAGTACTCTAGTAGCATTTCTTTTTTAGAAAACAAAAAAAAAAGGGAGATTTTTAGACATAGTCCCTGTTTGAAAGGAGATTTTAAAGATACCCCATTTCAAGACAGAAAAATTGTATAGCCATAAATTAGTTTTAAGATGGATGACTCAGATAACGCCACATATTAAAATAAAGGGTATCTCTAAAAATAAAGGGTATGTCTAAAAAAATAATAATAAGAAGGTGAAATGGCATATGCATACGGGGTGGCAAATGGGTCGTGTCGGGTCGTATTTGTGTCGGGTCTATATCGGGTCGCGGGTTATAATAGGTCTACACGAGAATGACACGGTTGTTAAACAGGTCAACTCAGGTCAACCCGAGCACGACCCTTTATCCAACGGGTTACACGATCTGGACACGGTTGACACGCACGCCTTTCTTCTTGTCTTCTCTTCCCTCTCAACCATTTAAGTTGAAGTGTTAAACTAAACCCAAAACAGAAATAGCTTTACTTAAATTGAAAATCGTCTTAATTAATCCTTCTATAACTTGGATTAATCTTAAATAAAAGCTTCAATTTTCTTCTTTCATCATCATCAATGGAGAATTCAAATTCAAATCAAGGTACTTGTTCAAAAACCAATGATCTTGCTGGTGCACTTTCACCTTACGAGAAAACAATTTCACAGAATCTTCGTATAAATCACAATCACTTCAATACACTTTTTTTTTTTTTTTTTTTTGTAAATTATCACTTCAATACACTTCTTTATCCTTGTGCTGCACTGCTGCTAAAGGTGATGGATGGGGATTTTGCTTTTAAGTTGGTGAAGAGTATGAGTATGGGGAAGGAGAAGAATGACCGAATGAGTATGGTAAAAGTTTAATTTTTAGATCCAATTTCTTATGGGAGAGATTTGTTTGTTCAAACACGATATGACACGACTGTGTTTACACGACACAACCCATTTGTTGAGTGGGTGAAAGCAGGTCGACCCATTAATAGCACGGACCAGATAACAGGTCAACCCGAATACATTAAATAACGGGTCGTGTTCGGGTCAGTTTTGCGGGTCGTGTCAAAAACTGCCACTTTCTCCGGGCATTGCATAGATACCCACTTTCTCGGGGATGTAACAATAACGGTCACACCACACCAAGGAAAGAAAGAAGAAGTGAAATTCACATAACAAACAAACAACAACTCATTAACAAACTGAACTTTCTCAGTTCCCACGCACCACTACCGACCCCGAGTCACGAAACTCGTTTTACTTCACCCGAGTTTTCTTCTTCTTCTTCTTCACAACAACAACAACAACCCTAAATTTGTATTCAGATCAAGTAAGTTGTATCTGTACCTTATAGATCTGCATTTGTTTTTTTCTTATATGGGAGAAAAGATTAGATTTTTAAAGTTTATGTTAATTTTATTGTATTGTTTCAATGTATCTGATGCGGATTCAAGACCAAATTGCACGAAAAGTAATACTAGTAATACTTTGGCTGGTTTTGAATCTGAATTTGTAATGATTCGACATCAATTAAGAGGAATTATTCAAGTTATTGATGATTGTTCATTTAGGGTTAGTGAATTTGATATGATTCAAGGATCTGATGTTCATTGGTGGGGTGCTTTAGGTGATAAATTTGAGAATTTGACTTTAGGGTTTGTGATTTCTGATCATAAGTTGAATAGAACTTATAAAAATGAAAGTTTTGTTGTTCATTTGAAGAATAATGCTACTTTTGATCAAATTAAAGTTGTTTCTGTTTGGGATAAACCTACTGCTTCTGATTTTGGTCATGTTGTACTTGCTGATGATTTTGTGAATAATAATAATGATAGTTTGAGTCCAGCTATTAGTCCTGATATAGCTCCTTCGCCATCATCTAGTTTGGTAAATGGTAAAGGAGGGAAGAGTTGGGTTTATGAACAACCGACAATGTTTGAGAATTGCAAGAAGCTTTCTGATAAATATAGGTTGAGGTGGACGTTGAGTTCAGAGGAGGATAACTTGATCGATATTGGTCTCGAGGCAGTTATTGGATCTCAGTATTATATGGCATTTGGTTGGGCTAATCCTGAGTCTATTAATGGATTAATGTCTGGTGCTGATGTTGCTGTCACGGGATTTACGGAAGAAGGCATGCCTTTTGCTGATGATTATTTTATATCTAGCTATACTGAATGTTTGACGGGCAAACACGGAACAGTGTATGGTGTGTGCCCTGATACTATGTATCAGGGATCTGATTCCGTTGGGGTAGTGAACAATACAAAGTTGGTATATGGGCACAGAAAGGATGGTGTGTCATTTATTCGTTATCAGCGGCCTCTAGACTCAGATGATAAGAAGTATGATTTAAAAGTGAATCATACTGCAAACATGACAGTGATATGGGCTTTAGGTTCAATAAGGCCTCCCGACACCCTTCGTCCGTTTTACCTTCCTCAAAACCATGGTGGGCCTGTGTTTGAAGTTTATGGGCACTTGGTCCTTAATGTCTCAGAGAATGTGAATGATTGCTTGGGGCCTTTGGATGCTGAAGACAAGGAAGATCAAGATCTTATTTCTGCAGATGGCAAGACTCCTCTGGTTGTTTCAACAGGTCCAGCATTGCACTATCCAAATCCCCCGAATCCTACAAAGGTGCTATACATTAACAAGAAAGAAGCTCCTTTGTTAAGAGTAGAGAGAGGTGTTCCAGTAACGTTTTCAGTACAAGCTGGGCATAATGTTGCCTTTTACATTACTTCTGATCCAATCGGGGGGAATGCAACATCCAGAAACATGTCAGAGACCATATATGCTGGAGGTCCAGAAGCTGAAGGTGTTCAAGCAAATCCAACGGAATTGGTCTGGTCCCCTGACCGGAATACCCCAGACCAAGTTTATTATCAATCCTTGTATGGTCAGAAAATGGGTTGGAAAGTTCAGGTGGTAGATGGGGGTCTGTCAGATATGTATAATAACAGTGTTTTCCTGGATGATCAGCAAGTTACATTTTTCTGGACGTTGTCAGATAGTTCAATATCTATAGCTGTTCGGGGGGAGAAAAAAAGTGGCTATCTGGCCATAGGTTTCGGTAGCGGAATGGTGAATAGTTATGCATATGTGGGTTGGATTGATGATAGTGGTAAAGGTCGAGTCAACACATACTGGATTGATGGTCAGGATGCCATGAATATTCATCCAACCAATGAGAACTTGACATACGTAAGGTGCAAGTCAGAAGGTGGTATCATCACTTTTGAGTTCACTCGCCCACTTGTACCTTCGTGTAGTGGAAGTGAGAGACCTGAATGTAACAACATTATTGATCCAACAACTCCTCTTAAAGTTATTTGGGCGATGGGTGCTCGTTGGTCAGATGAACATCTTGGTGAGAGAAACATGCATTCTGTCATGAGCAGTCGACCCATACGGGTGCTGCTCTTGCGTGGCTCAGCAGAGGCAGAACAGGATCTACGCCCGGTTTTAGCTGTTCATGGGTTTATGATGTTTGTTGCTTGGGGCATCCTTCTTCCCGGTGGAATATTGGCAGCAAGGTACTTAAAACATTTGAAGGGTGATGGTTGGTACCAGATTCATGTCTACCTGCAGTATTCAGGGTTGGCTATTGTCATGCTTGGTGTTCTTTTTGCTGTTGCTGAACTTCGTGGCTTCTTCTTTGACTCAGTACATGTTAAGTTTGGAGTTATGGCTATATTTTTGGTTTGTGTACAACCGGTGAATGCGTATTTACGGCCTAAAAAGCCTGCAAATGGAGAGGAGGTTTCTTCAAGAAGGATCCTTTGGGAATATCTCCATGTCATTGTAGGCAGATCTGCCATTGTTGTAGGGGTGGCAGCTCTTATCAGTGGGATGAAGCATTTGGGAGACAGATATGGGGGTGAGAATGCTAAAGGACTTAATTGGGCTTTAATATCATGGTTCATAGTAATTGCATTAGTGGTTCTCTATTTGGAGTACATTGAAGCAAGACGAAGGAGAAATGACAGAAGCTTTGGTAAAAGCAATTGGGTGCTAGGGAGCACTGAAGAAGATGACTCTGTTGATCTTCTTCACCCAAACAGAACATATACCGACGAAGAGAATCATCCATCAGAAAGAATGGAAGTTCAGCTAGAACCTCTTAGCAGATAGATTTAATTGTTCCTTTTGTTGATACAAAATTACATTGATATTCACCAATGAGAATATTCTTTTTGTTTTCTTTTGCTTCGCAGCTAATAAACTCTGACGAGCTTTCATCTATTATCCTTCCTGCTTATTACTAAATCTGGATCTCGTAGCTATAATTTCATGTAGTGACGCAGCAAACAATTTCAACACATAATGCACACATTCCTCTAATTCTGATATTCCCTTACCTAGTTGAAAAGATAACTACTCTTCTGATGATGTATTTACCGTTTACAAAAGAGCTGATAGGAATATCATTCTGAATCAATCTTCTAGGATGTAACTTCCTTTTATGATGTGGATACTTCTTTACTAAGTAATTGTTGTAGACAAGTATTTAAGCGATTGAGTTATAAGTGAGGAGTAAGTTCATGTTTTACCGAGTCAATATAAATGTAGGATCCCATCTATTTTCTTATTTGTTGTTAAATTTAAGTTGATTTTGCCGTCATTTCAGATTACTTTTACTTGCATAAAAAAGACAGACTGAATTGATATTTTTTGGACATTTTGCATTTGAGCATGTGGACATGGCCTAGGCGCCAGAGATTACTTGAGTGCTGGCTTAGGCGGCAGAGTTTTTGTAGTGATGATCCTTTGTGGGAAGCTTAAGTCAGATCTATCATTGATTTTGGAGTGCATTCAATTAGCTTAAGCTACAAAAGTTTGACCAAGGTAGCTTTATCACACACATTGATCTCTGTTGGGGATAATTCGCTAGTTTTTAATATGACAGCTTCTGGTACAGTCATTCTTAAAAATGATGCTTAGGTAGCTTCTATTGCCCAAGCGTATATAGTCTTACCTTCTAAAGGGCATCTAAATACATTGAACGAGGTAAAGGTTTTAAATGGTTATCTTCTGTACCAGTATGGGATATCCCATGTCTCCTAGGGATCCATACATTGTTAATTTTGTTATTGTCACAATGCCATCTTATGTAGTAGTCATGCTTAGATTTTCATTTAGTTTTTTCTTTTTTTTTGGCTGTTGCAGTTGGGGACAGCTGCGGTCAATCTGGTTGCTGGAGACAAGCTTGCTGATGTTTACTCAGGAATAGCTGCTAGGTATAACCTCTTCTAATATTTGAAGCATGGTCTTTAAAACAAAAGTTTACTCTGTATTTAACAAGTATATGATGAGCTTACAGTATAAAAATGGATAAAACTATTTCATTGTTGACCTGGTGATTAACTGGGGGGAAATAAGAAGAAATTGTTCTTGAAGTTTTTATTATAAGCAAAAACTTCCCTTCTGATTATACTACGTATTAGAAATTTTTAAAGTATTGTGTTTTGTTTAATTAGAGTTGCTCTTTGGTTTCCTTTTTGTGAAAGATATTTGAGCAAGGTAGTTATCAAATTTGGGTCCAATTAGTCTCTAAGTTTCCATATCGACAAGGAATTATACTGTTTAAAATGACATCCCTATAGCTTTGTAAGGAGCCATGATAAATTACTGAAAAGTTAGTCTGAACTCCAATTCGATTGTTTTGTTTGGTTTTATCTTCAGTTTACGTGTCAAACTGTCAATGCTTAAAACTCCTTTAGGATATCTTGAATTTCAAAATTTGTTTCAGCTTTTTAGAATTCCTTCCACATACATGTTAAAATGCAAGAGTGAATTTGTATTTTAATTGGGAGGTAAGAAAAGTATAGAATTATTTCTCACTTTTGTTATTAACTGTTGCACCCTTTTCGAAGGTTTGTGCTCATATAGTCATGGGTTGTTTCAATGTTTCATTAACTGCCTTCTAACAAAATCTTGAGTGGAGTTATTTGTCGAGCATCAAGATTAGCACCAATATTATTGCCCTAAGCGAAAATTTTCATAGAAAACCATCTCATTTTGGATGTGATGTTTATTTGCAGAGTTCTCGAGATCATGCAGCAAGATGCAAAGAAAGATCCAACAGATCCAGATGGAATCCGTGCAAGACTTCTTGTCCATCATGTTAGTTATATTTCATACTCTTGAAAAATAAGTGGCAATGTATAGTTTTGGAAAAAAAGTAAATACGAAAAGGATAAGAAAAGACTAACTTAGGCTATTGCCTATTGGTTTCCCCAGAGAACTGTTGCTAGCCAATGAAATTAGGTTCTTATCATATCAATATATCATTGTTGGATTTGATTTTTTTTTATTACGAATATATGAATGGTAAGTTCCAACCTTTTTTTATGCCACTGGTAGCTCACCTTGATGTTTACCATGTACCTGTAGGTGGATAGGAAACTAGTTAAGCTGACAGCGATGACATCAATGTAAGGTGTCACATACATTGGTGCTCGTTACCAAATAAAGAAACGTTTGGAAGAGCGTGGTGTTGTAGGTGACAAAGAGATATTTGGCACAGCTTGTTATGCAGCAAAATTAAGGACATGTGAACTAAATTAAAATTTTCTTTTCTTTAAGAACCTCCATTAACTTGGTGATGAGCATACTGGGATATTTTTTTTGAAGTTGATATCAATCTTTCCCAAGTTTTTCGATAAGGTTTGTTTAACATTATCTTTTAACGCTTGAGCAGGTTACGCTAACGGCTTTGGGGGATATGTTCCAAGCTGCATGGGGTTTTATGAGCTGGCTTGGCGAATGTGCAAAGGTATATGCTTCATTTGTTCTCTGAAATAGTGAAATGTAACGAGTATAAATATGTTCAATGTCGACTGGGTCATGCATGATGGATTATTTGATGGAGCATACTAAGAATGAGATCTTAACTCCGCTGCTGGATAAGCTTACTATCGGGTCACAAGTAACGCCAGTATAATGCCCAGTATATAATTACCTCTTGTTGTAAGGCTAATCCAGATATAACATTTCATACATACAATGCATCTTCTTTGGCGCAGGGTGAGTGGTCTAAGGGGTGGTAATTTGGGATTTCTTAATGTGGATGCCATTTAATAAAATTGTTGACTGAATAATATGAAAATATTGCAAAAAAGGAGTAGTTTGTTCATGTCAATATCAGATTATTCAGCAAAAGGGAAATACTTCTGTAAACCATCACTATTAAAGTATCTGAATAAATTGTGCAGACTGCAAACTGATGATATTGTCGTTATAGCACTTAGGGTATCATGTGGCATGATTCTATGTAAATCTTAATTTACTTGGTAAAAATTCGCATCTGATATGCCAACTCTAGATTATGAGGATAATGGTAAGGTCTTTCAAACAAATCCCGTCTTTTAAAATGATAAGAAACCAAAGATCTGAAAGCTTCAGTAATCGTAGTTTTTTTTTTTAATACTATTTCCCTAGTTTCCAGGCTGTTTTAGGTGCAATTAACATGAAGCTATGCACGATATCTCCATCTTATATTTTTCAAAAATAAAATCATGTAAGATCTGTAATATCATGTAGCTCCTGTCTCTGACATGCTCTTATTGGTCCTATATGTTCAAAACACTTTACCATGTCTCTATTGTAGGCTTTTATTCTTCTAAACTTCCTCATTAAAAATAGTCATTGAACTTTCAAGGTTATGCAGGTCTTTTTAGTGCCTAGCATTGTCTTTATAGTCAGGAAATTTTATGGTCGTGTTAGCCAGCAATATCTTTATTCTTTAACTAGTTCTTCCGTGTTATTCTTCTCAGTTCTCACTAATGACGGTAATAATTGAACAGGTTATTGCTTCTGAAAATCACCCAGTACGATGGACAATTGCTCTTGGATTCCCTGTTGTTCAACCTTACTGCAAAGTTGGAAGGCATCTTGTAAGTCCCGCAAAATTTTCAGAAAAGAAACAACTACAAATCTCTTGCGATTTTCTTTTTTCATATATCCTTAAACTGCCAATATCTTTTTCTTGATCTAGTTATGTTTTTTGTTCTATGTTTCCTACTGCAGATAAAAACCTCTCTTCAGGTTTTGACCCTGCAACGAGAAACTGACAAGGTAGTGCCTATAACTTCATGTCTTTATATATAAAAACCTACCTTGAAGTGGCTTATCGGTAATAAAATATAACAAATCTCGCTTATAAGCACCCAAATCATCATACTCTGCTGTTTACTTCTAGGACAATTTTTATTTTTATAGTTGCTTCCCATCATACAGTTGAAATTTATTGGTATTGTAATTATATGTGCCATGATTTTGTATGTAGGGCAGTTTGTTTTTCTTCCATCTTTTGAAACCGATGTTATTTGCATGAACTTTGTTTATCTTTGAGATTTGCTTGTAATGTTTTGTGCAAGTAGGCCTTGTGCATTTCCAAAAGGTCAAAAGGCTATATGATACACTTCTGATTGTTTTATTGGGATATGTTATTAAGCTTTTTGAGCGAGATTCTCACCTTGCTGGTCTTTGTTAACTGCAGGTTATGGTTAAGCGGCAGCAAACAACTTTTCCACCAAACTTTGTCCACTCACTTGTGGCTCCCATACGATGATGACTGCGATTGCTTGCAAAAAAGCAGGGTTAAACTTTGCAGGTTTGTGTGTTCTTAGCAATTATAAGATCATTGCTAGTCAAAATTTTGATTATTTATGTTAGAATGTTACTCCCATAAGTTTAACATAGGCCCTGCTTGGTTACTATGCAAAAATTTATGCTGGTTGTGGTCTTGTGGAATAACATAGTTACTCCCAGAAGTAACCAATCAATAGGCCCTGCTTGTGTATTTTAGGAAGAAAAAATAAAAATAGACGTTAAATTTGACAGAAGTAGACGGAGAGGGGGTAAAGTCCAAACTTGGACAAATGGGGGGGGGGGGGGGGGGTTTACTCAAAACGTGACCACAAAAGGGGGGGTTAAGTCTAAAAATCCCATTTAATTTTGTGGTTCTTTTTGTAGGAGATTTCATGTATATCCAAATGGAAATCCAAATAACTATATATATATATATTTCAATTTGGCATTAGAGGGTATACAAAATTACAATCCTCCTTATCCTCTTCAGTCTCCTCCTGTTGGTTTCAAGGTTGATGTAAAGTTTAATATATATTTGTTTAATCATATTAAAAACAACTTTTATAGAATTTCAGGTAAACATTTCTAGTTTTTATACTTGAGCAAAATTTAACATACACAATTATATATATAATTTTGTTGTTGTATCATCAATCTAGGAAATACAAGATCATCAGTACGTTTTGAAGCCCAAATGCGTAGTACATGGGCATCTCCTCCCTTGATGCTAGCAATTTTAACTAACCAGTCTAATGGATACCTTGTGGGTGATGAGTGCATGTTTGGAGTGGAAGTCCTCGTTTGTGATAATACATGTCAGCGTGATTGTATATCAATAATGAAGGGTGGAGTTGCTGGAAAATTTTGTTGGAAAATAAGACACGTCAAAGAAAAATTCTTGGGACTGCAGAAGAAAGCAGGTGGATCATCTCCGCTTTTCAAAGTTCGAAATTTCAAGTGGTAAAAAGTTAGATATTTATTTATTTTTCTTCGTTTTTAACTGTTATCGCTATTGAACATTGATTTATGACATCGTTGATTGGCTTCCATGTGTTTCTATCAGCAGGTTAAGGTATTATGCGCCAGAAAATAGTAGCGGGACCCTGGGAAATGGTCCGATGATGGTTCCTATTCCTGCTTAGAGCATTCCCAATGGAGGGTGGATAAATCCACCTCCACGTAGGTCCACCTAGGCAAAATCCACCTCAAAGAGAGAGGTGTATTTGCACTTGGGTGGTAGTTTCCCAACGCAGAGTGGACTCTTTCGTATAGAAAGTGGATTTTTTTAAAAATCCGGACGGCATGTCACATGCCGTCCGAGAGTCCAAAAATTTTAAAACACTACTTAAAACTTAAAAAAACAAACGGACGGCATGTAACATGCCGTCCGAGAGTCCAAAAATTTTAAAACAGTAAAACACTACTTAAAACTTAAAAAAACAAACGGACGGCATGTAACATGCCGTCCGGTTCTACCACCTGTGGGCAGCCCACCTCCGAAATCCACCTCCCCTTGGGAAGCTCTTTTTGTCTACAAGGTGGATTTATCCACCCCACCTCCAAAATCCACCCTCCATTGGGAATGCTCTTATAGTCACAAAATTATTACAGAGACTGAGAATAGGTTTTTTTTTCTTTATATATATACTTTCAACGCAGAAGTATGACAGATGAAATTGATCACGAATGGGCTAAGCAAGTATATATGAAGGTGCTCTTACCTGTGCGGGACCAATCCATTCGCAAAGAACACGTCCAGCACTCCAGCAGGAAGGTAAAGTTACCTTTTTCTTGTTTTGATCATTTCTTCTTTGGAAAATTGAATGTGGGAAAGTTGAGTACTGATGTTTTGTTTCTGTGAGCAGCTTGTCATTGTTTAATTTCGGAAATGTTCAGTTGGCCTAGATTCATGGAACTTGGTGTTCTAACTGATCCAAACAGGGGTATTGTGGTGAACGATACTTTGATCATCGAGGCAGAAGTTTCAGTGCTGACATCACTTAAAAGGTCTTTCATGAACGAGTGATCTGCTAGTTTGTTAGAAGTTTGAATGATTTGATTGTTTCTTCCGGGCATTTGTTTTTTGACTAGTTTTTTTCTGAATGGTGTATTAAAACCGATGACCATGTATTGTAGTCCAAAATAGCCTACAAATGGACAGGAGGATTCTTCGAGAAAGAATCTTTGTGAAGATCTTCATATTATATAGAAAGTCAGTCGTTGTAAAGATCTTAATTAGTAATTGCATTGGTGTTTTGTATTTGGTGTAGAATGAAGCAAAAGAAGAAATGACAGAAACTCTAGTAAAAGTGGTTGGGCATAACATCTTGAATTCTACTAACAATAAGCTTAGAGATAACATTACAACATGATATAGGCCTATAGTCTCCTACACAGTTAGGCATATCTTTTTTAGGGACTAAGCTAATCAATGTAGAGTTTGTACCTCGCAACATTTTACCAGAGTTGAAGAAATTGGAAATAACTCTCACTACATCTTAGCCAACAATGTCCCAGCATGCTTTGTAGAACTTGGCATTGAAGCCATCAGGGCCTGGTGCGTAGCTAATCAATGTAGGTATTTTCTGTCTGTCTGTCATTCTTGTTTCTGTACTAATGAAAGTATAAACCTAAATATAGTTTATTTTTCTTTCTGGTCTTCAATTTGTTAAATTGGATTTAGATCGAGAATCAAAGAACCAAGTAATTACGGACTAAAACCGAAACTTTTTGGTTTCTGATGAGTTCATGAGTGTGTGATACAAATCAAAATTTTTAAAGATTTATTTCGATTAAACTGTTTTTTCTTGGTGTTTTTTCCTACGATTAATTATTTTTAAAGTGTCTAAAAATTAATCATTTCAGCACAAATTCAGGACGTTAGGGTTTTTGTGGTTGGTGTAAATTATGAATTTGGGAAGAAGATGATTGAGATATAAGATTTTTTTTTTCTTCTCTATCTAGATCTGCTGAATGTCTTTAAAATTACTTGTGCAGATATGGATCCCGCATTGAAATCACTTGGTTATACTAGACTACCAGAAAATGGAACTACTACAGAGAATCCATTTATGGCTGAAGAACTTGCAACTGGACCTGAACCCCTTCTGAACATGACTTTGAAGATCGGCTCATTTTCTTTGCTACACACACAAGTACAACCTATGTTTATGTCTCCCCCATTTGAATCTGGGGGTTATGCTTGGTAATTTTCTGATGTTTGTTTTTTAATCTCAATCTCTACTGCTTTTCTCAATCACTGCCATATTGTTGCCAAGGAACCTGGAAAGAGACAATCGTTTTTACACTACACTACTCTGATCCATCTCCATCTTAATGATTATATGATTTCCTACCTACTTGTAAGAGGTTTTTACTATATCTGAATGGACCTCCGACAAACTGTCTATCTTTCGGATTGATAATAGTTGGCGATAGATTTGGTTCTGCTCTCCCTGTTGGTTGGAAGGTTGATGCAAAATTCAATATATATTTGTTTAATCATGTCAATGGAAGCTTCATTAAAATTTCAGGTAACCATTTTGTTCTCTCCACGTTTCAAAGTTGGAAAATACAAATGGTAAAAATTTAATTTTTTCATAACTTCTTAACATTTGTCACCATTCAGTTTTGATTTATGATATTGCTTTGTTTATTATCGATTGGTAATATTGTTTATTATTCAATAAAGCTGAAACTTATATATGTATAAAAAAAGATAATATTGTTTGTTCTGATAGCTCAATCATGTGTACCACGGTGACAAGGAGTAACCCAGCCCTGGGTGATGGTTTAGTGAAGACGAATCGGATGCCTTCTTGCGGAAATAATATCCCAGATATTACAATGACCGAGAATAGGTTTTTCTCCATATTTATAAGGTTTCAATGCAGTTGTTTAGAAGATGTGGAGAAATGGTCTGAGACAGTGAATACAATGGCGCGGATACGTGTAATAGATCAGTCCAAGACTGAAGAACACATCGTTCGGGAAGGTGACGTTATTCTTTTCTTTTTTGATTTCCTTGTTTGTAATGAACTTAACTGTTATTTTCTTTTTAATGTGGAAAATTTGAACTATTGTGTTCCCCCCCCCCCCCCCCCCCCCCCTCCCCTTGTCTGCAGGGTCTAGGTGGTTAGGTATTGAAGCGATGGGTTGGCCTAGATTCATGGCATTTGGTGATCTTACTGATCCAAACCGGGGTTACTTGGTGGATGATGCTGTATTCATTGAAGCAGAAATTACTGTGCAGGGTTCAGTTAGAGAGTCCTATGGTGACTGATCTGCTGGTTTGTTCTAGACATCAGTTTGTCTGTTTAGAATGGTGGGTTAGGGATGAATGATTTACTGGTTACTACCAGACATCGTATTCCATGTTATAATTATTTTATGTAGGTTTATGTTTCAGAATAGTGTTCCGACCTATATGTTTGTTAGACAGTAGGACATAAAACACTTGCATTTCTGTGGAGAATGGATGTCTGGTTGTGTTTTCAAACCTCATTTATTGTTCAAATTTGTTCGTTGGGATACCTTGAATCCGTGAAGTTCAATCGTGAAATTGGCTTATTCGATTATAGAATTATCAGAAGTATATCAGAGGTATCTTATCTAGTGGTGTAAATCCTTTTTCTATACTGGTGAATGTGTAGTCATCAAACATTGGGCACATGTCTGGTCTCTGTATGCTGCAATAAGGAAAATTGATCTTCAGTAAATATTAGTTCTTCTGTTTGACTTCAACATGTTAGAGTTGAAAGATCCATTAAGGGCTATGCAGTCATAAAATGATACTGGAGCGATTTATTTTTTTGTCGGCTGGAGTATTAGAACCTATGCTGTCAAGGGCGGAGCGAAGCGCCAGGCGCTCAGATTTCTGGGGACCGCCTCAACCGCTCCGGCGGCGCTCAGGCGGCGCTCCGATCAGACCACACAGTAGACAATTTACAGTTTAGTAACAGTATTTCTTTCCCTTAAAATTTTCTGAACAGTAAACACTGTAAACACTGTTTACTGAGTATGAACAGTAAACACAGTAAAGAAGAAGAATAATCAATCTGGATTTGATTTAGGAAGAATGAAGATTAGAAGAAACTTAAGAAATTAGAAGAAGATTAGAATTTAGAAGTTAGAACTTACACTAGCAGCAGCAGAGCCGGAGAAGAAGTAGCAGCACACTAGCAGCAGCAGAGCCGGAGAAGAAGTAGCAGCAGCTGCAGAAACCAGAGGTAGAGAGAGAACGTGAGAGAGAGACCAGAGGTAGAGAGAGAACGTAAGATTTAGGTTTTTTTTTTTTTTAGCTTAAGTTTTGGGCTTTCTTTTATTTGGGCCGCTTTGAGCGCTTTTGTATGGGCCGCTCTTAACAGAACGCTGGACCTGAGCGCCGCCCAGGCGGCCCAAGGCGTTTTAGGCGCTAATTTTGCTGAGCGGAGCGACCTTCTTTAGAAATAGCGCCTAGGCGGCGCTGAGCGGCGCTCAGGCGGCGCCCCTGACAGCATAGATTAGAACAGTGTTGAGAAAAACTTATGAATGAGATGCTATTATGGAAGAGAAAAATTTAAAAGTATTTTCATGTCATCACAAAAGAGAAATTTATTCTTAAATATACATTTGGGTTTAATTGATAACTTTGGGTTTTGGATGCTTCATGATTTTGGATGAAAGGGATGTTGACACAAAAAAAACAGGAAAAAAACTTCACTGCCTTCTTTCCAACTTTAAAACAAATTAGTGTTCATCTAATAGCCAACACACAGCTCTGGTGGTTATGGATACTCAGGCTCCTTGAGTTGAATTTGCTTCAAAATCGTTGATATTGATACACATTACACAACATGTTGGAGATTTAGACTAGGGTTGTGTATGGTAAGACTGAACTGAATTGTATGTTTGAACTTTGAAGATATGTTTGGTAAAACTTAAGATGGATTTTTCATGAGCATAGTTTTTGATTTGAAAGTAAATGCCCTACAAAAGGTGGTGCGAGCCACTAAAAATAAGTATACCCTGAGCTTTGAGCTTTTCATCTGTAAGCTAGTTCATCAGCTAATTTGTTGGCTTCACTGTACATTTATCCAATTGTAGTCTGATAAATTTGTTGTAACAGATGATTGATATCTCTGTTTGAACCTTTGATCAAAACAATCTTTGTTTAGAGATCTGTTTTCTGACTTATACAAATGTTTGGCAAAGTATATATACCCTGAACTTTGAAGTACATATACTGTGAATCAGTTTCAGTCTCCACCTTTGGAATCTAGCAATCCCATTACCACCACAAGCAGACCTACTTCATGTGCGATAAATTCTGCAACCATGGCTTGGTATCTGTAATGTGCATGATTGGGTGAGCCAAGACCATGATACAACACAATCTAATTAACTTCCTGATAACTCCAACAACAGAACCAGGAGAAGCTACAGGTCTCCTCACCGCAGGCAAATAGCGATTAGTGACCCCATTCCCATACAATGTACCTACCGCTGCTTACAACCAGAACCAAAGGCAGACTCAGCTGCAGCAAATCGCGCACAAAGAGAAGTTAAGTGAGTTGCCTAATAATTATTAATAAATTTGAACTAACCCCAAGTAAAACTGCAAATTTACAAATGCTCCCTAATGGTAATGGGGTAAGTCCCAAATTTCTAAAAGATCTTTTTAGAGAAAAGCAACCTCTCTCACTCAAAGGTTGCTCTGACATATTTCAACGGTTGAGATTTTCTCGATATATATATATCCAAATATGAAACTGAAATAAATCAATGGCCGTTTCTGACAGCATCATCATGTATTTTGCACCAGAATGTAGCAGCAAGAACCTGGAAAACGGCCCGGTGAAGTTGATTACGACTCCTGCTTCTAGTAACAAAAATATTACTGAGATTGAGAATAAGTTTTTTTCTTTATATCTAATGTTCAAATTCGGATATTTTGAAGAGGAAGGAGAATTTTCTAAGGAAGTAAATACGAAGGTGCTTTTACGTGTAAGGGACCAATCCTTTCGTGAAGAACACGTCCAGAAGGAAGGTGAAGTTACCTTCTTTTCTTTATGATTTCTTGTTTTGTAATGAAGTTTACTATTAATTTTTTCTTTCCGCGAAGGGTAATTTTATAAATAAAGAAAAAGTGCAAATGGTGGGTGCTAACACCAGTTACATCCTTGAAATCTGTGAGTATGGAGTTTCTAATGGGACTCCGGTTATGTTATCAGAATTCAGAACCATATCAAGCTCTCCTATCTTTGCTCATATAGACACCATTTGTGGCACAGAAGTCTGCTTCAAAGTTTGTTTCACGCTTTGTATAAGTGAGAGTTAGCCATTTGAACTTGGTTCTAAGGTGTTCACATATTTTCCTGACTTTACAGTGTGCTTGTCCGCTGTTGTTTTGCTTTTACTGCTGCTTCAGAGTCGGTCTCTGTAAGCCCTTTCCTTGATGAGCTTAGCTGAGTTCCTTACTGCTTCACCGCTACTACCTGCAATGACCACCGGACAATGACCGGTGGATAAAGCTCCAACGATCAAGTCAGTAAGCGGCTAGGTTTAGAAAATAGTTTTTAGCAAAGAATGAACAGTTACCTTTAGCGAACCCTAACGTGATCCTTTTATAGCAATATTCACCGCCTTCCTAGAACCGTAGGATCCCCCTTTGCGTCCTATGGTTCTCTTATCTCCTACGTGTTTCATTCTCCATCACATACTACAAAGTGAATGCTTGACAGCCAGATATCACGTGCTCTATCCGTGGTACTCTAGAATGTTTTGAACTCCGATTGGATACTTCCCGGTTTTCTCTCTTTATCTGGCTCCTGTGTCCTTAACGTTCCACCTAGCGTGGTTTGGTACTTACAGTCTCTATCCATAGCAGGCCCCCATCCTTTCTCAATCGCTTTATCCATTTCAACCACACTACACAGGTGCAGCATCCAGCTTCATAGTTTGTAGCTCTTTCAAGTCGACCAATGTACATCCTCAACATGCTACCTTGATGGTTCCGGACCCTGCCAGACCAGAGTTCCCACGTGTTGCACCAACAGTATTTGCTTTGATCATCCCAAGAAGGGGGTGGGAGCCAGTAACATTTATCTGGGTCTAGCTTGCGTGCAGTTGAAATTTAGCAATCACCAGTTAATCATAGTATGTTCCATAGTGTAAACAAATTCTTTCTGATGTGGGGAAAACTGAAATATGGTCTTTTGTTTCTGTCGGCAGGTTCCCAGTGGTTAAGTGATGCAATGTTAGGTTGGCCTAAATTCATGGAACTTGGTGTTCTAACTGATCCAAACAAGGGTTTCTTGGTGAACGATACTTTAATTATTGAGGCAGAAGTTAGTGTTCTGGCTTCACTTAAAAGGACCTTCATTGATGAGTGATCGATCTGCTGGTTTGTTACAGACATCATCAGTTTGTTTATTTAGAATGATGTGTTGAAGTATGAATGATTTGTTGGTTTCTTCCAGACATTGTTATATATTTAGTTTACTTTCTTGTATTTCAGAATGGTGTGCTCTAATGTATTCGTTGGTTAGACAATGGTGAACAAAACCTATAACACTTGAAGTACAATCATTTAACGGGTCTTTACGGCCTGAAAAGCCTGTAAAGGGAGAGAGTTTCTTAAGAAGGATCCTTTTGGGAATATCTCCATATGATGTATTGCCATTGTTGTATGGACAACAGCTCTTATCAGTGGGATGAAGCATTTAAGAAACAGATATGGAGGTGAGAATGTTGAACAAAGTAACTGGGCTTCAAAAGTATGGATCTTAGTAGTTGCAGAAGTGTTTCTATATTTGGTGTTCGATGAAGCAAAAGAAAGAGATATAACAGAAGTTCTGTTAAAAGCAATTGGATGCTGGAAAACACTGAAGAAGATTTGCAGATTGAGCCCCATGTTTTACCACCCATCGGCCCTGGATTAGTAGATGGCACAAGTAGTGTTATCAAATCATTTACGCTTTTGTTTGATAAAGTTGAGCAATGTCAAGTTGTTCCCAGGGGAAACAAATGCCATCAAGTAAGAACATATTCGTTTGGTTAAAAAAAAAAAAAAAAGCTGAATGTTAAGGCTGTAGAAATGCTTAAATCTTCTAGAAGACAAAGACCGCTTAGGTAAAACATTCTTTCCCGCCGGCTGAGGAATGTACTAGAGCCTTTGAGCTGTAACCAAAAATGGTTCATGGGTGAGTCTGCACAACGTAACTATAATTTGCAATCTGCATGGAAATATGGAATGTGGTTCAATTATGCTATGGTGAGTTTGCGACATTGTCCCATCTATCCATTTGTGTGCGTCGTCCTTGTGCAGGGTCCATGCTAATCTTCCAATTTTATCAAATGTCTGTTGGTGGACATTTTGTGATAGTGTCATTGTAATTGATGTAAAATAGTCATGATCTCCGCAACTCAGTAGAGTGATTTCTCGGTATGTAAAATAGTCATGATCTCGGCAACTCAGTGGAATGATTTCTCCAGTACATCTTGTATAATCAAGCACAATGGTTTAAACTTTAGATGCTTTCAGTGCATGCATCCTTTCAAGTTTCAACCAAATTGCCTTTGTTGGGCTCGTTATTATGATTCACCGATAAATGGAGGCCCACGTACAAAGTCCATAAATTATTCATCAAGAGGCCCTAAAGCCCAAATCCAAAACAATAATTACAGAAAAAAAAAAAAATTCTCTCTTTCTTCTTCTGCTTTCTTCTTTGTTGTTGTTGTTGTTATTCTTCTTCTTCTTATTATTTACACTCGAAAACCTCCAACAAAGAGAGCTTCTGTATCTTTGTTTCTCTCTCATCGTCATGGATGATGATGATGGATTCGGAGATCTTTATACAGATGTTCTTCGACCATATACAGATTCTCATCCATCAATTCTTTCTTTTTCTTCTTCTTCTTCAGCAAATTCATCAAAACCCGATCTAAATCTTCAAAAAGATGATGATGAAGATATTCTTTTAAGAGTTTCTGATCGTAATTCCACTATTATTCCTTCTACAATTTCTAATCAAACCCTAATACCTAAACTTGAAAAACCTCAATTTCATGGTGAAACTAGTTCTTTTAAACCCAATTCTATTGGTGATGATAGATTAGTTGAAGTAAAGAAAGAAAAAGTTGATGAGGTTGAAGGAGTTAGGGTTTTGGAGTTACAGAATGGGGAAGTTGTTGTTGGTGGTGATGTTAGGGTATTGGAAGAGTTTAAATCTAGTGAGAATTTTGGAATTGAGGATGTTAGAGTTGAAAATAGTGGTGTAAATGGAGGATTTAATGATAAAGGTGGAGTTTTGATGAAAAAAGAGGTTGAAGAGAATGTGGAGATTGATGTAGGTATGGATGATTTGGGTTCTGAACCAATAATTCCTGGACTTTCTGGTGCTTCTTTTATTCCTGGAGTTTTTGGTGCTGGAGACAATCAGGAAGATAGAAAAAGGGAGGATATTGGTGGCACTAGTGGAGGTGGCGGTGGCGGTCAGGACGACGAAGATCGTGGTGGTGATGATTGGGATAGTGATAGTGAAGATGATTTGCAGATTGTTCTTAATGATAAGTCTGGACCCCTTGGTATGGATAGAAATGAAGGAATGGGAAGTGACGATGAAGATGGAGAAGATTTGGTTATTGTAGCGGATGTTGACCAGCTTCACCAGCCTATGGAGGATCTGGAATGGGGTGACGATCCCACACAGGCCGCAGATGGAGAAAGGAAGGAACCAGGCGATACTTCAAAAGTCAATGGAGGGATGGTTAATACTGCGGGGGCAAGAATTGGTTACGGCAATCATGTGATGTATGCACCCCACCATTCTCAGTTCAAGGTCAGTTCTCAGTGTTGCCGCACAAGTTATGTATGTATTTACTGTATAGCCATCATTGTTTCCGGTTTTAATGAGAATTGGAGTCAAAATTGTAAAAATCAAGTACTGCATTGTAGTTTTCAGCTGATTAAATGTAATGTACATGTTATTTGCCATAGTGGAAGACATTCTTTGCATTGTTGGTATTTTTGGGAACTTTTTCTATTCTTATTTTTATTTATGTGTAGCTACGCTGTGGTTCAAATGTTTGACTGACTGAACGAGCCCTGCCTCCTGCTTCCATGCAGCAGCATATATAAAGGCATTTCATCAGTACAATATAAAATATACTCAGATACGTAGAAATGTCATTGCAGAGACCATAAGCATTTGTTTGCAGTTTTAAAGGGTCGGCTTTTGTTTTAGACAAAATACTAGGTTGTCTACATGAATCCCTTCTTCAAGGCAACTCTATCTAGACATAACTTTGGTTATTGTTTGTATTATTTCATGTTTAGTTAGTGGGAACAAATAGAAATATAAATAACACAAAAATATCATTACAATATACAGTATAACAGTAATAGGGGATCTCACAAGGACGAGGATAAAAGGGAAAGCCAAACCATTTCTTCCATTACAACTCACTAATGCAATTTATTTTGGAGGTAGTTCGGTATTGGGTTGTAAGGTTCAAAGGTGCAAATGTATTTAGTATCCATACGATGACTTTTGTGATCTACATGTTGGATTTGATTCTCCATTCTGTTAGACTATCATCCTGAAACCATAATTGTCATGGCTCCGCTGCACGGTGCAAGTCACTGGTTCACCTTTTGGAACTTCTGAAATACGGAATTAGTTATAGTATAAGGCTCAGACAGAGATGGGAACATTGTCATGCGTCATTGGGAATTGAATGTCAGCTGAAGTTCCCCTGGCTGGTTTGTTGTTGTGGTAGTTAGCATTGTCTAGGAGTTGCATTCACAGTTTAAATTTATGCCTTTTTTATTCCCAATGCACCTCCACATCTGCGTCTCCTAGTAGTGTCGTTGAATTTTCATTAACAAATTTACATTAAGAGGAGGGTGAATCAATTAACAATAGATGGTGCCCCAATGCGCGGCGTGCAAATTGTGTCCAAATAAATAGAATCTGCAAGTATCATGACACTTCGGCAACATGTATTAGTTGGGTCCATATACTGGCACCTGAAATGCTATGTCACCTTAACTGGCACCTGAAATGCTGCCCCATTCACCTCATCAGGTGGATTTGTCAACCTATTTGCTACTTCCTTATTTACCCTTTTATCCATTTACATTGTAATTTCCCTTGCATGGGAAAGGTGTTTTTGTAGCTAGAAGGTGAACTAATTTACTCACCTCTCCAAGTGACATGAAGCCTTCTGAGACATTGATACTTAATTAAAAAATTTAAAAGTTACATACATCACATCAACCTCTTTCCTGACACCATGAATGTGCTGGTGTTTGTCTGAAAGTGCTATCTGGTTTTGAGATATAGTGTGTTATATGGTTGAAATGTCTATACATCTTAGTTTGATAGGAAAATGTAGCTACATGCTAGTTAGTGTTCACTACACCTTCATAGTCGTCAAGACACATACCTCTTGAGGTTATTGCACTATATCTCACTCGTCATACATCCTTGTAGAACTTTTTTCACTATTTAAACAAGGTCCCTTCAAGGAAGGTGAATAGGTGACCTTGAGCCAAAAGCACAACACAGAAAGGAAGCATTATTAATGACTTTGCAATCCCTACAAACTTTTTTAGGTTTATTGGCGCTACCTAGTTTGACACATTTTTTTGCTTTTGATTAGTAGCTTTAACATTTCTTTATGCAATTCTATGTAAATTTTAAAGTTATTAGTAAATTAAAATTACTCATTTTTTTTTGACATGTGTAGTTTATCCGATAGCAAATACTTGTATAAGTTGTTAAGATTTTGTAAAGTGAGATATGAGTTTGTATATTGTATTTTTATGTCTAGTCTGTTGATCAATAATATTGCTTCATATCTTTTTTATTTTTTTTTCGAGAGAATATTGCTTCATATCTGTATATAGTTTATGAACCCACTTACGTTTGGCACTTATCCTTGTCTTGAGTTTAGTGATTAAGACTATTTTGAATTTTATTTTGGGCATAGTATGTAAGGCCTGGTGCAGCAGTGGTTCCCGGAGGAGCTGTCGGTCCTGCAGGTGTTCCAGGTCAAGTTCGTCCCCTTGTCAACGTGGGCCCTGTTGGTCGTGGTAGAGGCGATTGGAGACCTATGGGGATCAAGAGTGCTCCTGGAATGCAGAGACCTTTTCACTCAGGATTTGGGTTGCCTGCTTGGGGTAACAATTCAGCAGGGCGTGGTTTTGGTAGCGGGTTGGAATTCACACTTCCTTCTCACAAGTAAGATTTGCTTAATCTCATATATGATTACTGTTTGGCTTATGAAGGATGCTGGTAAATAGTACTTACATGAAGTGAACTGAACTGTGTAGTTTTATATTCTAATAGCTATATTGTTTTTCCGTTTTTTGATGAACATTTATATATATCACCATTGTTGTTTGCTTATTATTATTTATACTCAGAATAATTCTTTAGAAAAGTGACTGAAATGCACATAGGTTCTTACGATGTTATACTTTCTCTGTAGATGAGTTCATAAATGAGTTTTTGATCTCGTATGAGTTGCTTCCATTGTTTCTGTACCAGTTCGATTCAGATTATATCATTGCTTGGATTTGTGTGAGGCACCTATTAACATTAAGATCTGTACTAGAAAGCAATCATTGTACGGAGAAAATATAGAGGTATGCCTCACATTTTATCTGAAGTAGTGAGCACCTGGCTGTTGGGTCCTTTTTTTGTCGGAGGGATACACCAAGAGACATAGCATACATATGCATGACTTGTTTATGTTTTATTACAATGGACTTTGTGAAAGGAAATATTACATCTGAGAATTAGAAAATAGGTTTTTGTCTTTTGAATGAGAAACTAGCTGGACTAGGAGGGAAAATACTTTTAGTTTATCAGCTAGGCTGGTGGGTGATTAACATAATTCTGTCCGGATCCCAAATATATTTGCAAAACCAATTTTAGTGACACGTGAACACACCAACTATAGCAATTAATTAACACTTCTGTTCACCAAAAAAGTTAAGGTTCATCCTCCGAAATACTCTCAGTTATATGCTGGGTAGGGGTGGCAGTTTTGACACGGGATCCATAAACACGACCCAAACACGACCCGTTTTTTGCGTGTTTGGGTTGACACTTATCTGTTTCGTGTTGTTAACGTGTTGTTAACGTGTCTGACCCATTAAGTTTATTTGCTAAGTGGGTTGTGTATGTGTCCAACCCTCAAACCCAAAAATAACCCGTTTTGACACGATTGTCTTTGTATTCCATTCCACCACTGTTCTTCTTCAAACAATAAAGTTGTTCTTCTTCTTCAGATCTAATAACAACAACAACAAATCTGTTCTTCTTCTTCTTCTTTATTAGATCTAATAACAACAAAGCAAAGGAAGTAGTAGTAGTAGTGATTTCAGGATTAAAATTGGGTTGTGGGGTTCGTCGGAAATCGGGTTTTTGAAACTTGGGTGAAGAAGAAGCATCTGTAGCCATTAAAGAGAATGAGAATTTGTGCAAAATTGATGAAATTGAGATTGGAATTTAAGGAATTTAAAAAGGGAAAAAAATTAGGGTTTTTTGTAAATGGCTTTCGAATTGAGTTGATGTAGTTTGTCTCCATACACAATTATCAACACATCTGATAGAGATGGTGATAAAGAGAAAGATAAACAACAAATAATGAAAAAAATGGCAGAAATTTACTAAAATTGTTTGACCTTTTGTTCAAATTACGGTTTTTAACATGAAACCCTTCTTTTCTTAGGTTTTAATAAATTGAGTAATATGTTGTTTTTCTGTTAAACATGGTTTACTTTAGTATTATTATTAATTTGGTTTTTTTCAAAAGCGTGTTAACCGTGTCGAGTTAATAACCCTCTAAGCAAACAGTGTCAAACAGAGTCGTGTTTGAGTTGATCTGTTTACCAACCGGGTCATATACGGGTTGACCTGTTTTGACCCGAAACCCGGCATCGACCCGACACGCATACGACCCGACCCGACCCATCTGCCACCCCTAATGCTGGGTATCTACAGGTTAGAATGATGAATGCAGACTATGAAGACAAGCCTTTAGATATGTTGGGGCTTTAATATTTCTCTGTGATTTTACGAATTTTCTCAGTGAGCACATGATCTTTTTATTTCTTTTGCCTATAATAGCAGTTAAAATGTTTCTGTATGTGTTCTAGTGTTTGTTTCGGTCAGAGTTTTTAAATTTTCAAATTGATTGCATTGCTAAGTATAGGACACTCTACCTCTATTGTTTTCAGGACAGTATTCGACATCGACATCGACAGTTTTGAGGAAAAACCATGGAGAAATCCTGGTATTGATTTGTCAGATTTTTTCAATTTTGGGCTGGATGAGGAAAACTGGAAAGATTATTGTAAACAGCTGGTGGGTGAAATCGTGAAATCTTCCTTCACTTAGATCATTGGTTTCTCATTTCCGTGGCAACTAATTTTGGATTTGCAGGAGCAACTTCGTCTTGAAGCTACCATGCAAAGCAGAATCCGTGTTTATGAGAGTGGACGTTCTGAGCAGGTACTAGTTTTCTTTGTGCAGCTGGGAAGTAGGTGCCTTTCTGTTCGTGTCATAATTGCACATGCAAATAGGAGGGGCTGTAAGTAAATGGTCAAACACTCACATCTTCCATTTTTTCTTTCAGGACTATGATCCAGATCTGCCCCCTGAACTTGCAGCTGCAGCTGGCTTTCAAGATGCATCTGCAGAGAATGCACTTGCAAAGACGGATGGTGGGATAAGTGATTTGACTGGCCAAGGAAGAGGAGCTTCACGCACAATAGTATGTCGAAAGTAGCAATATGATTATTTGTACTATATAATTGTTGACATTTTATAGTTATGACTTTTCCTTCCCCTTTCTTACATTTTTATCCTTTGTTTTGTGTATGACTCTTTGATTATTAAGATTTATTAGTTCTCCCTATTATTTTTCATATTGTTATCCAATCTTTGTGGCTTTATTCACAACTATATGTTTCCAAACCAGCCAACAGGGAGGGCAATACAGGTTGAAGGCGGTTATGGGGAAAGACTCCCCTCCATAGATACTAGGCCACCACGACTCCGTGATTCAGATGCAATTATCGAGGTAGTTATAATTATTAGTATTTTTTTTTCCCTTGATATCAATAGTCATCCATGCCCGTTATTTATAGTACCAGCTTTTGTTTGATTTAATATACTTAACTTCATATGATTTGAAGTAATATACTGAAAGTTATTTGTGGCAACAGATTGTCTTGCAGGGATCTGGGGATGATGATCCAATGACAGGTAATGATGCTGATGTTGATGCCCCGACAGATGATCTTCCAGGAGGGGATGGTGAAGAGGATGTTGGCCAGTCTGAATACTTTGATCGCGTTTCCCAACCTTATAACCGTAGGAAGAGGGAGGTTGTGGGTAGAAGAGAGGACTATATGGATTCTGACAATAATTTACATGAAGCTGATGGGGTTTTGACATTTCCTCCAGAAGCATCACTTGAATATAATCCTGGTTCCAAAGGAAGAGCACCCATCTACCCTGGTGGGCCTTTTGCCACACCTCAAAGTGGGAGGTACAACATTTTTGCCAAGAATATGTTATGATTTTTACATTAAACTGTTGATGAAATCTGAGTTTAGTGTACCCAATATATTATCCCTTTCAATGATAATCACTTAGTTTAGGACCATTTTTGGGAGCTCTGTTGTTGACCGTTCTCTAAAGTTACAATTCTTAGGTTACTCCACAGTTGTACCTAAGGTTATTTAGTTGATGCAAGAGACTTTCCCACTGATAACCTTTTGCAATTTCATAGACCTGTTTCACAAATTATATTGCATAGATATTTGCAGTTCTAGAGTTTCTACTTTCTAGCTATTAGGATCTACATGTTCAATAATGTTCATCCATCATAACCTGGGAATGGCTCCTGTTAGGCTGCACTAGATTTGCCATGAATCTGGAGCTTTAGTTTGCACTCTGCACCCTTTTATTAAAAGATCAGGTATTTTATGTGAGCTGCAAAGTTTGGGAACATGTCGAGCCATGGGTCTAATCTCTGGTCCTGCCTTTTGCTTTGGTTTTTGTTCTTCGCCTGCAAAAGCCCATATTCCTCTATTTGTGAGTGTTCAAAATGGGCTGCTTCTGATTGAACTTAAATGCAGAGAACTTCAAGAAAAGAATGTAATAAATACATAAATTGATCGTAATGATAATTATACCTCATCATGTTTCATTTCGTGTGCATTCTCTCATTTGGCAGGCCATTTTACCGAATTCAGTCAGTCTCTGTAACAAAATTATACGAGATTGCATGACTAATTTCTCCCATTTTCAGGTGGCCACAAGGAACCTCAAGTGACAAGTATTCTCGTCAAACCTCTGAGCGTGGTAATGATGTGATCCCAGATGAAAGTGCCAATGGAAACAAAACTTATGATAGTACGAGGGGGAAATCAGGAAGAAAGATTAATGGAGAACAGAATCTGGAAGCAACATCCCCAATTTCTGCGGAGGTTGTGAGGGAAGCAAGTGTAGAACATGAAGGTGATCTTCACAATGAGCTTGCTGTGGGTGAAAGCAGTGTTGCTTTGGAAGGGGAGGAAACCGACAAGGATGTGATTATTCCTAGTGATGGTAATCGAGATGGAAGCCCCATTCCTTTAAAGAAAAGACAAAAATTAAATTCCCGAGTAGAGCAACCTACAGTTCAAGATGTAGGCAGTGTGGATAGCTTGAGGGCCACACGTAGTAGCGACAATAGCAAAGCAAGATCAGGGAGCAGTAGGGATTATCAGAAGCGACGTGATGGCGGGGAGGAGGAAGTTGTTCAAGAGGGGCGTTCTAGACGCATGGGAGACATGAACAGGCGTCGTGATGAGGACGATCCTAATATTCAGAGGAAAGATGATCAAGGCCGAGATGGGAGACTAGAGATGGACCGAAGTCATGTATATGCAAAGGGCCGGGATGATGCTCATGTTTCCTATCCTTACAGAGATTGGGAGCTCAGTCAAACTCATCTTTCACGTGTGAAGACTGGGGATATTGAGAGGCCAAGGGAGAGAGATAGTTCTGTTGGAGCTCGGCAAGGAAGAGATGATGATACACATGTAAGAAGGTTGAGAGATGAAGAGAAGAGAAAGAGAGATCGTGTTGATGAAATTGGCTACAGGCATAGGAGTAAAGTTCGTGAAAGTGAGAAGTTTGCTCAAGATGAACATCTACATTCAAGGAAGCGGCTGGATAATGGTGATTGGAGGGATTATCATGATAAAGACACGGGACCTAGACAGAGGGAAAAGGATGAGAATCTGATGATGCGTCATGACATATTTGATGATTCTCATACCAGAAGAAGGAAAGAGGAAGAACATCTGAGGAGGGAACAAGCTGACAAGGAAGTGTTGCATGGCTACCGAGCTAGGGAAGATATTAGCCGAACAAAAAGGGAGAGAGATGATGGTTTGGACCCGAGGAAAAGAGAGGATCACATAAGGGTGAGGGATAGGCCTGATGACAATCATTCCGTTAGACATAGAGAAGAAAGCTGGCGGCAAAGAGAGAGGGATGAACGGAGGCTCAAACAACCCATTGAAGACATGTTATCAAAGCGAGAAAGAGAAGGGAGAAATTCAATAAGAGGTGGAAGAGATCTAGAAGACAAATCTTGGGTTGGGAGTGCGAGGGAGAAGGATGAATTGAAGGGATTGGTTTCTGACAAGGACTATCCATATAAAGATAAAAGGCGGCTGGCTGAGCACTCTAAAAGAACTAATCGAGTAGACGTTGACACTTTCCCACAGCATAGGGGACGTGAAAATGTTTATGCTCGTGAAAATCAATTCATTAACGAGGATAGAAATCCAAGGCATGAAAGGTCTAGCGCTCATTCCGATCACCCTGTAAATGCTTCTGATATGATGCACAAGGAAAGACACAGAGACAGCAGGAGAAGCAAGGAATCTGATCGGACAGATCAGAATACACTGGGATCAAGCAAGCGGAAGCAGGAACACCACAATGCTCACCGTAATGAGAAGGTACGATCCATAGAACTGTTGGAGTAGTATTACCGCAAAAATTCCAACTTAAAATGAAAAAAATAAAGATTTCTTTGAAACAAAAGACGGTTGATATTCCAAATAAATTCTTGAAACAACGGTAACTTCCATGTTCTCTTCTCAGTATCTTTCCTTTACTATACCTAATTACAAATGTAAAACAGAAATGTCCATCAGTGTTTTGATCGCTGAATTTACTCATCAAACTGGGAGAGGTCAGGTTTTAGTATCTAGGTTAATCTAGCAACATTTTCTTGATAAGTTTCAACAAACGTATAACATGTAAATGGGTTTTTTTTTGAATTAGGGAAGAAATAAATCCTACGTAGAAATTATTTCATGTAACTTTTGAGCTTCGGGAAGAAATAAATCCTATGTAAAAGGATTTTGAGTCTCTAATAATATATGGTGTTACTTTTGAGATTAATATATGGTTATTCAGAGGGAAACAAACTTATGTAGTTAAGTGTGTATAGGACCTTACTGCTTTATGTGTACAGTTGCAATCTTTAATGTATTGATTATGGAGCAAGGTTTACCTTTAAATGGCAATGATCATCTGGCTGAGCCATGAATTGTTCGAGGGGGATGTAGCTTGTGACACCATACTTAGTATTTTATAACTCCGTGAAACAAATTTAGAGATGGTTACCGTTAGCCTTAATTGTTATAAATAAAATAAGTCAGGATACATGTCCCAGTGTCGAGCTGGTTTTAGGATGCTGTGTCGCACACTTAGCACTACGGAAACCGACACACACACCCATGTCAATGTAACTTAGATTAAAACCAAATCAAATAGAACAGAAATATGTTAAAGATTAACATACAATATAAATTATATATTGCAAAGGGCAAATAAGTAAAGTTTTAGGGGACAAGAGATTAGCATAATAAAATACTGCGATTATAAAATACACAGGGATATAAAACCAGGTAATATAAGTTTGCAAAAGTTGAGGGTTGGCACGTGCCACGCCTTGGATTCGCCATTGTCTAAATGATGAGCTCTAATTTCTTTTAACTTGAGTAAATGGATATCATACTTATCCTGCTGCAGTTCATCACTGGTTTTATTTCTAGGTTTTGTAGTCGTTATTGTCCCTACCATAGTAATGAAGGAACTTATGGAGATGTCATGTTTCTGTCCGGAATAGTCTCAGCCATGTCGCATAAAACTGCATTTGCATAATGAAGTATGTTAGTTTTGATCAATAGGCAACTTTTAATGAAGAATTAGAAAAAACAGAAATTGCGGTCCCTAATAACAGAAGATAAATAAATCACAAACCAGGAAGAATAAAAACAATCACTCTCACGATCCCAAACAACCCATGACAGAGTCTTATCTAAATGAGAAATCCTTAGTGACACCTGTTGTTCTTCACCTCCCTTGGACTCGAAAACGGAAGTCCTTTAGGACCTCCTCGAAAGATTCTTGTGTCTCCCCAACCAAATCCCCCAGATAATGGCAAAGGAAGTTGTGCAAGTGCTGCAACCCTTCAAAGAGTGTACTCTTGCTGAGCAAGAGGCTTCCAACTTCTTCACCCATTTTGGACATATCCACAACCCTCAAAATGAGTAGTTGAGACTTGAGAGCACACCATACTTTCTACCTGCCAAGTTGAAGGAAAAACTGAGGGAACTGAATTTACTGATATGACTCTATTTATGAGGTTATATATAGTCAGACTATGGTTAGAGCCTCCAGGTACGTCTGGCCCAATCATATGTCGCCATGTTTCCTACAAGACAACAAGGTGGTATTATAAATGTGATGTGGCATGTGATTGGGTCGAAAGAAAATTTAGCATAGGCATTGTGTAGCCAGCATTGATCCAGTGTTTATGTGGGATTTCATCATGTCCTGCCCTTAATTTTCATTATTCAGGTTTTTTTCTTTTTTTGTTCCTAGGCTAGACTGAGATACCAAGTTGCAGCTTTTTGTAGAATGTAGGAGTCCCTCTGCTGAGTGGAATTTGCTTATTATGAACCTTTGTTCAGGTTAGCAGTAAAGTTGCAAGTGAACAAGAGAGTGTAAACATACTGACCTCAGGGCAGACTGGCTCTCGTGATCCTAGCCAATCAAGGCTGTCATCTACATTTTCGAAAAAGAGTTCACATGAGCATGATGCTCAACAGCAACGCCACTCTTCCAGAAGACAGAGAGAAGATGCCCCTTCAGATGAAGAGCAACAGAATTTGAAGAGAGGGCGATCCAAACTGGAGCGCTGGACAAGCAACAAAGACAGGGATGACATCACTACATCTTTGAAGGTTAAGGAGAGTGGCAGGAACAGCAAAGTTCTATCTTCTGTTGTCAGTGAACAAGATGACCAAAATGTAGCAGTTGGGTCTGTTGAAGACGAATACCCTGTGGTGGAGGAAAGTCCTAGTGACTTGGAGATGAAAGATGCTGCCACAGAACTGCCACCTGGTGGGAGGCATGCGGAATCTGACAAAGTTGGAGATGATCGGCATCTCGATGCAGTGGAAAAGCTTAAGAAGCGAAGTGAGCGATTCAAGACAGTGATGCCAAGTGAGAAGGATACTACCACATATCGGAATGTGGAAAGTGAAGCTTTAGTTTCTACACAACATGAGATCACTGCAGAGGCAGAGGTCAAACCAGAGCGACCTGCTCGTCGAAGAAGGTGGGGTAGTAATACATAACTGATACCACTCAACTGATTGCAAAGTTCAGGGACATTCTACTGGGCAGTTCAGCTTTTGTGCATCAGAATTGGTTTCTGCGTGGCGTTCAAGCAGATCTATGCTCCAAAAGCATCTAGATCTAGATGGAGAAAGTGGTTGTTTGGCTTCCCCTTGGACATCATTGCTGGTTGCTTGTTTGCTTTTCAGTAACTGCTACTGTGATATAAATATTATCTTTGTTATGTATGTTAACTGAGAAACTGTAACAGTATATAAGCCATTGTTGGTGGCTGGTGAACAGATTTTTATTTTTTCTTGTATTCAAGCAGATGCTGTCTGAGATATCAGATCAAGTCGCAGCCAGGCATGGTCCAAAAGTTTTGCGGTGGGTGAATCCATGTAGATTTGATTCCACCAGCAGCTGTTGAAGGAATTTTGGCAGGCACATTTCTGTGAAGGAAGAGTTTGAGCACCTTGATCTGGTCTCTTACAAGCTTTGTCGCTGTTGAAGCTTCTGAGGATTTCTAGAGTGTTCTGGGAATCAAAATCCTAATTTTTGTATTGTAGATTAGTTGTTTTCATACTTTATATTTGTCGATGAAGTAAGAAGGTTGATAGGGTAACATCCCTTGTTTACACTACAAATAAGAGAGTAAAAGTAAAAGAGGAACAATTGAACCAGTCAATCAGTTGTGTGGACATTAATGTATTCTTCATGGAAAAAAATTTCCATTAATGTGATTTAATGTATACACTTTTTGCATGTAATTTGTTGCTGTGAATGCATCTTAGTTCTTATATCCTTCCTAGAGAGCACAAAATTGAGTCAGACTGCCCCATTAATCCATTATCATAAATGATCCATCTTTGCAGCCATGTCAGGGATGAAGTTTCTATAATGGGGATCCATCATTCCATCATGCGAAGAAATGCATGGTAGATTTTTTTCAATTGAGCTGAAAACAATATATAGCTCCTCTATTAATCAAACTTTGTTAATGTGGAGTATCACATTCTGTGATTCTCTAGTCATTGGTTAGGAAGCTATACATGCTTTCTGTTTTTCTTATTGATGACCCTGCTTTCAATGATGATCAACGAATTTTATTTTCTTCATGTAATGGTCGGCTTATCGGACAAATGCACTTCCTTCCCCAAAGCATGTAATGGTCCCATTCCCAAAGACTAGCTGTTAACCCTTGTGTCGCTGCCCTCTCTGCATTTTTGTTTGTCATTTGCACTAGCAGTACACGAGAGCGCAGAATTAGAACTTAGAAGTCTTTGATTGGTAGCAATAAGCCAATAAGCTTCTAAGCAATCAGCAGGTACGCTACCTTGCATGTATAATTAATCCTTGAATATAACTTCACAAATTAATATTTGGCTAAGTCTTGGTAATGAAGTTAAAAACTATAGACTCAAATGCATGCATTCTAAACTTTTGATCGATCGAGTTCTTGAATGATCAATCGTAATTCCTCAGCAACATGTTTGTTATCCACAGAAAGTGTTTTCATATTTTATTTAACATTATATTTACGTTCATTCCATAAATGAACTTCCATGGATTATGCACCAAGTGTTCTTTTCATATTGTTAATAATTGATTAACTTTTTAAGTAATGGAAATTACTTTTCTTTTCATAATGTATGAAAATTCATGAACAATTGCCAAATGCATGAAATGTGAATTTTTTTAGCCTTCTAGTATGCGGGTTTACCAAAAAAAAAAACTACATTTAATCATATCAATGTAGTTAGAAATATTTTAAACTTTGGCGCCAACCACGCGCACCCTAGATTTATCAGTCTATAAGAATTATATTACATACATATATGTAGAGTTGGAACTTGGAAGGGTCACCTGTACTGTTTACTTGATCCACACTCCACAAGAGAAAGCAAAGGGTGGGTTTTATGATTAATGCACGCTTAAGTTACTACTACTCTATAAAACATTTAAAATTGCTGCTTAATTTGCTTAGAAATTAGAATATCAACAATTCATAGTCAATGAAATGCTATAAATATTAGCCTTAACCGTTTCTACTTCTCATATATCCAGCTATTCAAGGGTTATAACTCTCAAGTCTCCTTCAACTCTAGTATTGTACAAGATTTCATCTCTCTGCTTGATTGATATATCTAGGAATATGTCGAAGACCAAAGTTTATATTGTTCTATCAATTCTTTTCATCATTGTTGATTCATCAGTAGGTAGTACAGTCTTTAATGTGGTTAATCTAGGCGCTAAACCGGATGGTAAAAGCGACTCTACACAATCGTTCGTTAAGGCATGGGGTGCGGCTTGTGGTTCAGTTGCTTCTGCTACTATCTATGTGCCATCGGGGAGGTATTTGATCAAGAATGTTGAGTTCAAAGGGCCATGCAAAAACACAGATATTACATTTCGAATTGATGGAAGTCTTGTTGCTCCGTCTGATTACAATGTGATTGGCGATTTAGAAAATTGGATTTCCTTCCAATGGGTCACTGGGGTTTCTATATATGGTGGCACCCTTGATGGAAGAGGGATTGCTTTGTGGGCATGTAAGCTTGCCAACAAGAAATGCCCTTCAGGAGCAACGGTAGGTCACTTCAATCCTAAAAGCCATAGTTATAGTTTTGCGAATGATTTTATTTATTTCATGAAGTAACAGTGAGATTTTTTATTGCAGTCACTTTCGTTCACAAACTCAAAAGACATTGTGATCAATGCATTGAAGTCCCTCAACAGCCAAATGTTTCACATTGTGATAAATGGATGCGAAAATGTCAATATGCAAAAGTTAATGATCACAGCATCGGGCAACAGCCCTAACACAGACGGGATACATGTGCAATTGTCTACAGGTGTCACGATCATGAATTCTGGCATCAAGACTGGTGACGATTGCATCTCCATTGGCCCCGGCACTAGGAACCTATGGATTGAGCACGTCGCTTGTGGACCTGGACATGGTATCAGGTAACACACCTCACTACACATGGTCATCTCTGGAGTTTAGAGTAGCTTCTTGGGTCTTCATGACTACAGTTTCACTAATTTGAATTCATTTGCAGCATTGGAAGTCTAGCAAAAGATCTTGATGAACAAGGTGTCCAGAATGTAACAGTTAAAACAATTGTTTTTACTGGTACTCAAAATGGGATGAGAATAAAGGCTTGGGGAAGACCAAGCAATGGTTTTGTCAAAGGGGTCCTGTTTCAACACGCTATCATGAAAAATGTCCAAAATCCTCTGGTAATTGACCAAAATTACTGCCCTCGTAACGAAGGTTGTCCTGAACAGGTAAAATTTCCTAGGATAACTATGTAACTGATCGTCAAAACTAATTTATTTCAATGTTATTGATTATTGATTCAAGTTTCATTTATAGGTATCGGGCATAAAGATCAGTGAAGTTGCCTACGAGGATATTCAAGGGACTTCAGCAACTCAAGTTGCAGTGAAGTTTGATTGTAGCACGAAAAATCCATGCAAACAGATCAAATTGGAGAATGTAAAGCTTACTTATCAGAATCAACCAGCAGTTTCATCATGTACAAATGCAGATGGATCTGTTCATGGAGTGGTAGAGCCAGCAGGCTGTTTTTAAAGTAGAGTACTTAAAAATGTAAATAGCACTGGAGTGAAAGATACTTTTTGCAAATCTTCACCAAGTATAACAGCATAGGATTAAAAATTGTATATACATATAATCTTCTGAGTACTACCTAATTTCTTCAGCACGCAAAGGACAAGATTTTATGTTTAGTAATTGTAGCCATATGAAATTATAAGAAACAAAGAACAGGTTGCCAGAGTAACATAGCATGTCAATCAAAGTATCAAACGCAACAGGTTGATAGAATTTTTTAAAGGTAACATTAAGTAGATAAAAAGATGATTCAGATCAGGCTATCAGAGTAAAACAATTAGAAAATATGACATTGAAATCTAATACTTGTATTCATTGTTGGCATCCTTCTATCACCAGTTTCAATCGTCTTCTACTCGGAGGTACACAAACTTGACTTGATCAATTTAATTCATTAAATTGATGAGTTCATTGATGTGATCTTCGCGGTTGCCAGAGTCACCACCATCCTTAAATGGTGTTTTCCTTCCCTGCAAGGCTCCTTCTGGCCTGTTCAGCTTGAATGGCCACAGAAAGTGGGTAACATCCTTAAAATGTGGACCCCCAGTAGCAATTTCATGTACAATATCTTCAATACATAGGATGCCATGCTTTCCTAGTGCCTGTATCACAAGAATAATTATAAGCATTAAACACGAATTAGGACATAATTTTCTTACTAAAGTATTTGCGAGGTAGGAAGTAGGACATGAAAGAAAACATTGGGACACATAAATAGACTTTCGTAGTAAAATGTAACAGATTTTAGTACCTCCTCAACGATGTTATTGTCTGTGAGAGGAACACTCTGCTTATTAATATTTCCATATCCTTTCTTGAAAACTAACTCCTTCACACTCTTCAGATTAGGATATCTGACATACAAACAGAATACAGTGAGGGAACAATAATTATATACAGAAAGGGAGAACACGGCCAGTTAGTTTGTTTACCCATATGTTACATAAGGTTCCACCATCTGCAGCATTTCCATTAAGCCATCATTTGCTTTCACAAAGACACCACAGAACATTTTCCCCAACCTTAGCCGGTGCAAAATCTTCCTAGCCTTTGGATGCATAGCACTATTCGTGCTGCATATATACATAATACATGGAAAGGTCAAAACAAAAAGCACACAAAGTGATACAAACGGTATGCTTGTGAATTGCGACCTACCTACGAATACGAATGATGAAAAGAAGCTTAGACTCTGGGATGACAGACAATCCTTTTCGCAGTTTCCGCCTCTGCTTCATATGCACGAAATCTAGCTCCTGGTTGCAATAAAAAAATAGTTAGCTCCATCCTACAACTAGTATGTGTACACCTAAGCAAAGTAGACAAGACACCCGATGCAATTTAAATGTAAAATGGTATGATTAATTTGGACACCCTAACTCATATGGCAATCCAACATTGCGTTTGATTGTCATTCTAGTCTATATAGCTCTTCTAGTCACAACTCACTTAATCTTCCATAAGTATTCTAATTAATCATGTTTATAACTCTCCAGTCCACAATTAGAACAACGGGTAATCGAATTTAAATCCCATTTCAAATAAGTATGAAATAATCAAAATTAAATATCTAATTTGAACAAATAACATCACATAACAATCAAATTAAAGTTAAAAATGAATTAAAAAATTACATCTTGTGAGTAGAAATTGGGGGATGCGTTGAATACTTACTTTGGTTCGGAATTCTTGAATGAATTGTTCAGCTCTTTTGAAAACAAGTTTCCTATCTTGTTTAGATTTAAGCTTCCTTTGTTCAAATCTCTCTCTTCTTTTGATAGCCCATTCTTCATTGGTTTTCCTTTTCTTTAATACTATTTCTGGAACATATGCTAATGGCTTTGCTTCTTCATTCTCCATCATCATTGCTGCTGCTCTTCTTCTTCTTCTTCTTCTTCTTGTTGCAGAAACGTATAAGAAAGAGAATAGAACTATAAAACCCTAGAACTTGGGTTTTACGAAAGAGAGAAGATGAATGTCTGCGATTAGGGTTTTTATTTGGAAGATTTTGGATTTGCATTGATTCTTTGGGCCTTACTTGGGTTGGGCTATTAACAATCCAAACAATATTTGGGCTTGGGCCACCAGTATATATTCCACCAGTATTTTTCTTTGTTTTCCGGCTGCCGGCTGGTATGTAACTCCGGCAAGCTAGGAGCACATCATCAACGCAACAAACATAGGATCATCGTCATAGGCTCTGACAAATATTATCAAAAAAAAAAATACATGGATATAAAAAATAAATAAATATATACGTATTTAAAAAAATTGGGTTTGCTATTCAGAAAAATGCATTTTTTTTATTTTTTATTTTTAAATATAAATTTAAATTTTATTGATAAGCTCAATGAATTCACAAAAGTAGAGGACAAACGTGCTACAAACTGCGCGACAAGTCTTTTCTGGATAGCAAACCCGATTATCCTAAATACATATTCGTTCGAACCCGCAGTTATCACGTTGCTATCCATTACCTTCTGCACTCTCCTGAGGAGCTCAACTGCTTCTGAGCCTAGCAATCCAAATGTGTCAAATGCAAAGGGGATGAAACTATGTTGGTTAGTCATACAAGCTCTGTCATGTTTCTCCACTTTTGCTGCTGCTGCATTGCTAGCTGCTAGCCTTACCTCAAAAATCCCAACACCTAGCCCAACCATCGGAGACGTCCCTGTAACATCAACACACGCATGTTTACTTTCA
The DNA here is from genome assembly GCA_023053565.1 of Aquilegia eximia. NCBI lineage: Eukaryota > Viridiplantae > Streptophyta > Magnoliopsida > Ranunculales > Ranunculaceae > Aquilegia > Aquilegia eximia. Next base: position 15,475,585 of record JALIGU010000007.1, read on the forward strand.
GACCAGTTGTAGACCAGGATATCAGCAGGGCGTAATGTCGATCTTCTTTTCTTAGGATCAGTAAGAAAGTTAACAGGAGCCTCCTTCTTAACTTGTACTCCAGCCCGCCAGAACACATCACACAAGATATCTCTGACGTGGTCATGCCTGTACTTGAAGCCGGGGTAATGCTTACAATGGGCTGCATGGTCCCCGAAAGCATCAAGTCTGCTCTTCTTGCACACTGACAAAGTTCACCATCTGAATATAGAGGGATCATCAATCGATAACGAAGGATATCACGATATTCTACAAGTGTCATGCGTTGTCCAAGCCCTTCCATCGAGATAGCAAGAAGAAAATCTTTGGCATATTCTGACTGCACACATTCAATCACGACTTTTTGTCTAGCTGACAACTCAAATTCCCTCTCAAGATTAGCCGTTGACTTATTACAGGGTTTATTACAGGGTTGAGGAGACCCTACCCCTTTTAAATTACGTGTGAAAACTTATATCAACAATCAGTCATTGACGTGTTTCGAACCCACAACCTCTCCACTTTGTGAGAGGGTGCTACCATTGAGCTACAGGCCCATTCACAGAAAATATAATTTAGACAAGGCACTCCATTGATATTCTTTTTTAAGATGTTGTATATGATTATGATTGTTGACTCGACTACAATGGACAATGAATTCATAGTGCATTAAAAAAAAAAAATGTCAAATGGCTTAAATCACACCACACACACAAACAAGTCGAACTGTGTTTTTTTTTATATAACCAACAAGTCGGAACTGTGTGTTAGCTGGCATTTTTATCATTTTTAGATAGTAGTCATCACTCATCACTATCAGTTGCCGACTTGCAATAAAGTGAATAAACTAGGCCGAAAGGATCAAAGGAATATAAGAAGGAAAACCAATCAATCAGTTCATCAAATAACATATCTATATTATAATCTACAAAGGATAGATAAAATAGACAAGTTGGGGTTATAAGTAGCGGTCCAGATTCTCTCGAGTTCGAAGTTGTAGATTAGATCTACGGCTATGATTCATTTTCAGGTAAAATGATCAAAAAATACAACGTACTTTCACTTTTTTTTCACTTTATACAATGTACAAAAAATCACGTCAAAACATCAATGTACTTTGAAAATTTTTCCACGTTATACAATCTATCTAAAACATGCTAACGGAGCAGACGTGGCTAATATTTATCTACGTGTATTTTTTTTTTAAAAATAAAGTTAAACAACATTTCCAACACATCAAAATGAGGCACATGTTTCTCATGTGATTGACTCCTTCTCTATTTGACTCCTTCTCTATTTGAACAAGTTTGAACTGTAGCATCTTTTATACAGTTTGCTAATCACATATCAATTCATGTTAAGATGGGTTAGAAAGCATTGAAATAAGATGGGTTAGAAAGCATTGAAATAAGATGGGTTAGAAAGCATTGAAACTAGACAATCTACAGTATTTTGCGTTTCGAATAATGGGTGACCGCTTTTTCTATATAAACTTCAAATGCACTATAATTTGTTGAATCTGAAAGAATATCTCCCCAGTAATTACACATAAGAAGAGACTTCTCCAAAAGCAAACAGAAAATTTCATACCTATTGGCTATTAGAATTTAGAAACAAAGCCAACCAAAAAACTACATTTAGAATCATAAATCTAACATCTTACTATGTTTTGCTTTACATTAAGATAAGAGATCAGTAATACTTTCTTTAATCATCAGCTGGAGCAGCAGCCTGCCAACTTGCTATCAAGTCTATACAATTAAAGAGTTACACTAAGATGAAATCATAAGTTTTGCTTATGGAAATCAAATGGGTTGAACCAATTTACCCAAATCGAGTCATTATCAAGACAGAAGATACCAATCGATTTCAGTTACTTTCATCATCTTGCTAATAGAACATTAATTAAAGCCAGAAGAACAAAAGAAATCACACAAATTTCCACAGAAAATAGACACAATTAAAGCCAAGCTTCTTTTCATTCAAAATTCACTTCTAAATCTTGCAACAAGATACAAATCAAACTAAACAACTACAATTAGAAAGATGAAACAAACCCTAAATGACTAAATCTAACATCATTTTCGTGTTTCTATGTTTTTTTCTCTACATCTAAACATCAATTTCCAGCTTTCTTCAACCTAATCTTCATCAGCAGGAACAGCAGCTTTAGAACCAGCTTTCTTAGGCAACAAAAGACTATGAATATTAGGCATAAAATTTGAATTAGGTATTTACAGATTTGTTGAATTGAATTGTTCAAATAGAGAAGGAGTCAATCACATGAAAAACATGTGCCTCATTTTGATGTGTTGGAAATGTTGTTTAACTTTATTTTAAAAGAAAAAATACACGTAGATAAATATTAGCCACGTCTGCAGTCCGTTAGCATGTTTTAGACAGATTGTATAACGTGGTAAAAATTTCAAAGTACATTGATGTTTTGACGTGATTTTTTGTACATTGTATAAAGTGAAAAAAAAGTGAAAGTACATTGTATTTTTTGATCATTTTACCTTCATTTTAACAACTAATAGATGGCTAAACCTTTGGTTAAACCTTGGTTAAACCTTAATAGAACAAAGGATTTAAGTAAGTGGTCCACATGTTTTAATACGGGCTTGAATGTAGACGGATCAGCTGTTGGTTTGGGTTGAAGCCCATTAATTTTTTTTTCTCTCTTTTATTTTCTCCTTCCTCTCTTCGAAACCTTAAATCTTCAATTCAATCTCAATCTTCTCTCTGCTTCTCTCCATCTCAATCTTCTCTCTGCTTCTCTCAATCTTCATCTTCTCCTCAGAATACAGAGCAATCGATCACAGTAAGTCCTCCTTGCATTTTTACTTTTTTTTAGTATATTTTCATCTTCTCTCATATAATACAAATCAGTTCTTTATAATCCCATTTAATAGTGATTATTAAGCACTAATTCATCATTCTCTTCTCTTCTTTCCAAGTTTCGAATTTTTATCAAATTTCGAATTGTTCTTTAAATTTCTCATCACAGTTCAATTTTTTTTCTTCTACCCCTTAAGGTTTTGTATGTTCGTCAGCAAATTATAATTGAGAATCCTAACAAATTATAAGTGTTTGTGAAAGTCCGTTTTGATTGGGTATAATTGTTCACAAACTACTTCGTTTATTTAATTTTAAATGATATCTAGATTTAATACTCACCAAGGAACATGATCTGTTCTTAGCTTTATTTTCTGTTAAACTGTTTTAGTTTTTGCTATAATTGTTGGTTGAGGTTAAGTTCAATTGTTGGTTTCCAATGATCGCAGATTGACAGTTTGAAAAGGTATTTGGTGTGTGTGAGCGACCACAGATACCAGGTAAATTTTAGGATATGCAAGTTATGTATTTATTTTTCAGCTTAAATATATATCCTCTGTGTAAATTACTTTATCTCCTAAATTGGACGTGTCACTGGTTTTTAAGTACAATTGTCTGAGGCTTTTAAGCATTGGTCCACAGACTATATTTAAAAACAAGCAATCAGTTTAATATGTCTGTCAACAAATTAGTGTTATAATATGGTCCTGAATATGATACCAGTTGAATAGTTGTGTTAACATAGGTTGTATCATGTCAATATGACCCATGAATAATAATAACTTCCATTATCGGTGGTTTATAATTTTAAGAAAGTTATAATCCCATTCAATGTTTTTCACTGTTGCATTCCCGAACTCTCCCTTTTCTGTTTTTCGGGATTTTTAATTCGATAATAATTACTTTTCTGCTTCTTTGATTTGTTTTGATATATTCGGTGATGGAAGTTTCGATATGTGATGCTAGCTTGGATATTTCATCATCATCTTTATCAAAACCTATACAATTACTAACATAGTAACATCCAAACACCCCTTTAGTATGTGTACAAGACACTCACTTAATTCCAAATACATAAGATTTGGTAGGTACAAGTAAGAAAGTTTTAATTAGTTGTCAGGCTGAATTAATAAGCTGGTAGGCATTGTTATAGCAGTCAGGCAAGTCATGGTCTTTTGTTGGACCAATTTCTGTTTACCCTATGCTTTCTATCTTGCCCATGAACTGGTAAGATAAGAACAACTGTTTACCCTATGTTTTAAGTAAGATGAACGTTGGAAGTCAGGCAATTATAACTTTAAATTATTAATGAATAATTACAGTCCTCACAAGGATCAACTCTCTCCATGTAAAGATGAACGTATGAAATCCATATTGAAGCTCTTTTGCTATCTATATTTTTTTTTTCTGATCGATTATGATTCGATTTTCTAACACCAGGATTTGTTATGGATCTTATATTAGTAGGCATATTCTCTTTGTCGTACCAATACAAAAAAATTCTCTACAAATAATCATATTCTAATTACACCATGCATCTATTTAATGATCTACAACACCAGATTAGATTCCAACTTTAGATTTCCTCAAACAGTTATATGTACAACTATTGCTAGAGATGGTAAACAAAAATATATATTGATGGTTGTATTTATATAGATTTCTATAACTGAATTTGTGAATATTATGTGTTCATCAAATCTGCTCTTTTCTTACAGGTCCATACTTAACTTCTGACCATATAAGAATTTACCTCGATTTCTTTTCTTCTCCCCCTCATCTCTGTTGATCAACAATTGTAGGAAAGTCTGCCCAGAGTCCATAAGCCTAGCCAAGCCAATGGCAAACCAGAGTTTCATACCATATGGTATATCAATGCCATAGGTTAATATTCAATAACTGGATATTCATAGTATCTTATATTTCGTTTTCGATTTTTAAATTTATTTCTATTTACAATAGATTTAGATAATACTTCCGCGTGCATCTTGCATTGTATTTTTACCAATAGCAAGTAAATGTAAAAGTATATTTGTCATTACCTTTTAAGACTCAACCATTATGTTAATCTCTATTTTTTATTAAATTGTTTGATTTGCTACTAAAATTGTTTGAGTAATTTGACTTAAATTGTGTTATGTTAATGAACGCAGATTGCGTCTTCGAAGGGTATTTTTAATACCTTCAAATATTATGGTACTTCAAGTCCAACATGAAAACTTGGATGGATTGCAAAGAATTGGAGTAAGTCAGGATTGCTTAATTACGACTTTGCAACATGAACTCCACTTTTATTTTTTGTTTCCCTCCTATTTTAACACTTTTCACACGTTCAAATCTTATATTTTACAGGCAACAAACACTTCCAATAGAATTGCTCGAGACATTGATATTTCGTTGATAACAAATGTTCTAAATGATATGCCAGTAAGTAAACGGAAACAAGCTCAACAAAAAAGACGAGAGAGAGAAATGAATGAAAAGAATCAAATGGAACATATATGCAATGCAAATGAAGGGATATCCAAGCGTTCTGAAAGTCAGCGGAAACGAAGAGAAAGAGAAAGAGAAAAGGAAATATCTGCCCTAAACAAGTAAGCTCGATTCATGTTATATTTTTCAAATTTTTAATTTCAATTCATATGTCTCAAAAAAAAAAAAAAAACTATTTGTTATTGACGACAGTTCATCAGTTACAAAGAAGCAGCGACAAAGAAAAGGTGATGAACTCAGTGAATCAACATCAAATAAGTAAGTTCAATTAATATACACACCATGAATCAACATTAAATAAGTTCAATAACTTACTAATTTTGATTTCTTTCCCCTTAACAGTTTAACAATCACAAGGAATAATAGTCAAACAAACGATGATTGCTCAAATAAAAATAGCACACAAAGGCGATGCCCTATCAAGTAAGTATTAATACTGTTACTTTATAAATATTTTAAATATAATTTAATCAACTAAATTTATTACTTTAAAAATGCAGGGAACCAGCTGCAAAGAAACAAAGACAAATAAGGGATGACTGCGCAGAGAAAACGAATGAAGAAGTAACAACCTCTAATGAACCTGTGTTAAGCAAGTAAGTACATTCAAAGAATTTCATCTATGGGAAAAAATAACAAATTCTAATATATATTTTTTGACCAGTGTTCCAAGGCAAAACAAAAGAAGTTTAGCTCAAAGTGCTCGAAGAAAGAGTGAACGTTCTAAGCAATGTGAGTTTTCGTATACAATGGATGGAATAATGAATGAAAATTCACAACCATTACAAGCTGGAGAATATCAAAGAGGCAAAGGAAAACAACCTATTATTGAAAATGATGATGTGGATGAACTTATAGTTGAAGATGATGAAGAGGATGAAGATGATGAGATTACATATTATTTGTATGGTTCTTCATCAACTGGAGATTCGACCCGTGAAAACCAAGTTATGAAACGATACCCTATCAAGTAAGTTAATCCTACATATTAATCGCAAAACACATATTCAAATTAATTATATATTCAGGAATACGTTAGTCTTAATTTTTATGCAACTACAGTTATTTTATGGTCTCACCATTGGGTTAAAACCTACTACAGTCGTAATCAATTTAATCAATAAGGTTTTTTTTCCTGAAATTAGATTTACTGACTCCACAATCAGATCGCTTTCTTGCCTTAATTTGGTGACCTCTCCCTCTTAAAGTAGTAAAGCACAAGTCTAAAATAAGACCAATTAAGGCCAGAATTGACAGACACACTACTGCATAGTAGTTTAATAGCAAGTTCCCCTGATTTGTAAGTCCATGAGCCAATCTTTTTCCTGTACAAGTGGAAAGTTCCATCAAGTCTAATGTTGACAGAAACATTAATTGTGAAGTATGATGTTCTGAAATCAGCTAATAGCTGCTAGGTTCATTAGTCGAGTCCAATCTTTATTTCTTACACAAGTTTATTTATTAAACATTAATGCTGCTGCTGCTGCTAGGTTCATTAATCGAGTCCAATCTTTAATCTTTAAACATTAATGTTGCTGTTGCTGCTGCTAGGTTCATTAATCAAATTGGTATGGTAGAAATGGTCTACACAATCTCATTTACATTTCATGATCTGTTTCCCAGGATCCTATTTTTATTTATTAAACTCTTACCCATGGAGCAACAACAAACTAGACATCCTCTCGGCCAAAGTTAGATTTACTGGCTCCATAATAAGATTGTTTTCTTCCATGAGCCAATCTTTTCCCTCTACAAGCAGAAAGTTCCACCGAGTCTAATGTTGTCAGAAACATTAATTGTCAAGTCTAATTTTTTTATTAGACAAGTTTATTTCTTAAACATTAATGCTGCTGCTGTTCATTAATCGAGTCCAATTTTTAATCTTTAAACATTAATGCTGCAGCTGCTGCTGCTGATAGGTTCATTAATCAAGTTTATTTAAATATTTCTTAAACATTAATCGAGTCCAATCTTTTATTAATAATTAATCTAATGCTGCTGCTGCTACAGCAGGAAAAAAAAACTAATGTTTATTTTCTTAGACAAGTTTATTTCTTAGATAAGAAGGTTCTTCTTCTTCATCTTCTTGACCAGAAAAATTATTTCTTAGACAAGTTTATTTTCTTTTAATTTTTAAATTTGAAAATTATGTTTAAGAACTAATGTTTTTCTCCATTTGTTGATTTTTTTCAGAGAAAGGACAAACATGGAAGAAAATGATTCTACTATTGTTGTTCATCCTGTAAGTGATTCTCATTACGATACTATATTAGAAGATGAAATTCACATACCAATCGATCCAGTAGAAAATGTTCCAAAAGAAAGACACTATCTTGGGAAAATGGATGTCATATGTCCATCATGTTCTGCTTATCATTGGTTAGATGAACGATTGACTAAATCCACTAAAAAGAAGTCATTCTTTGGTATGTGTTGCCTGCAAGGAAAGATAAAGTTGCCACTACTTACACCATTGCCTTCTGCTATTAAATTGTTATACGAAGGGAGAAATTCACTGGCAAGGTCTTTCAGGAAAGATATTAGATCCTATAATGCTGCTAATGCCTTCTCCAGTTTGAGTGTTTCGATGGACAAACGTATTCTAAAAGGTCGAGGACCAACTTCTTTCACAATTCATGGTCAGTTGTCCCATCAAATTGGATCGTTGTTACCGGAATCAGACAAATATCCAAGTTATTCACAGCTATATATTTATGATCCCCATATTGCATTGGATTGCCGACAGAAAAGGAACCTTCACTTAAATCCAGCTATTCTGAAAATAATTCAAGAAACTCTATTGGAATCAAATGAGTTGTGCAAAATATACAAAGGTGCGTATGATGTTCTGAAATCAGCTAATAGCAATGGCGGTGAAAGTATACCTATAAGGTTAGCTTATACGCCTACTACTGATCCTAGACGCTATAATCTCCCAACGTCTGAAGATATTGCTGTTATTATTCCTGGGGATGGGACTGAACCGACTTCGAAGCGAGACATAATACTGCACCTGAAGAATAACAATCTCGAAAGAATAAGTGAGTGCCACCCACTGTATTTGCCGTCACACTATGTCTTACTATTTCCAACTGGAGATCTTGGTTGGTCTACAGATATGAAACATTGGGATGTCAAGAACGAACGGTATTTTACAGTTACAGGTAAAGAAAAAAAGAATAGATTGACTCAGCTTCAGTATTTCTGTTATCGCTTATTTGAGAGAACGACTGAATATTCTGCTTTATTTCGAGCTAGCCTTTTGTTCCAACAATTTATTGTAGATGCATGGGCGTCCTATGAACAAAATCGATTATATTGGATTAGGACACACCAAGCCGATCTGCGCTGCGATGTATATAGTGGATTGACAGATATTGTTACCAATGGTCACAATCCTAATGACATTGGGAAAAAATTCATTCTACCGTCCACTCATTTAGGCAGTCCAAGGCATATGTATGAAATCTACCAGGATTCTATGGCGATTACCAGATACTACAAACATCCAGATATATTCATGACGGTGACTGCTAATCCAAAATGGCCAGAAATTCAGAATGAGCTTAAGCCAGGTCAAGCTGCATTAGATCGTCCTGATTTAGTTGCACGTGTGTTCAAGCTTAAAAGAAAAACAATTATGCATGAAATAGAAAATAGAGGATTATTTGGAAGAGTTGTTGCAAAGGTGAATACAATAGAATTTCAAAAACGCGGCCTTCCACATATGCATGCATTACTTTTTCTTCACCTTGAAGACAAAATCAGGACGACAGATCAAGTGGACAGAATTGTTTGTGCTGAGTTCCCTGATCCTATAAAACATCCAGCTTTGTTTGAAACTATCAAGAAATGCATGGTTCATGGTCCCTGTGGTACTCACAACATGGAATCAGTGTGTATGGACTATGGAGAACAAGGTTTGCAGGTCTAGATATCCAAGAGAAAATGTAAATGATACCAGAATAGATGTGGATGGCTACCCAATTTATAGGCGAAGAAAAACTGGTAAAAGTTATCATGTTAGAGGACACCTGGTTGATAACAAAGATGTAGTCCCATACAATCCTCATTTATCAGAAATCTTTGATTGCCACATTAATGTGGAAATTTGTGCATCAGTAAGGGCAGTCAAATATATTAACAAGTACATTTACAAAGGCCATGATAGAACCACAATGGTGGTTGGGGCGAAGATGATGAAATTCAACAGTATCTTGATGCTCGATATGTAGGTCCTACTGAAGCTGCGTGGAGATTATATGGATTCCGAATACATGAAGAACTACCATGTGTCACTAGACTTGCGCTTCATCTGAAAGGTATGCATGTGTGTGTCTTCAATCCTAACGACACGTCAGAACAAGTAAAAGAAAAGGCTGAAAATCAGAAATCATCTTTGACTGTATATTTCGATTGGTATAGAAAAAATCCTACTACTAAAGCTTATACTTACCAAGAATTTCCTGAACATTTTAGATGGTGCAAGGATAACAAGAAATGGACACCAAGAGTTACTTCAGCCTTTTCTATTGGTCGGATGTATTTTGCCAATCCAAATTCTGGTGAAAGATTTTACCTTAGGTTACTATTAACCGTTGTGAAAGGACCATCGTCATTTGAATCCTTATATAGTGTGGATGGCATCGAACATAAGACATACAGAGAAGCATGCATTGCTCGAGGTCTTCTAGAAGATGACAATGAATGGGACAAATGCCTAGAAGAAGCTGTAATAATGAAAACTGGTCATCAGGTACTCACAATTTATGTTTACATTTTGTTTTATATGTCTAAATATTAAAACTGTTTTATCTAAGTATGAAAACTGTTTATCAAAGAATCAATGGAGAAGGATTTTATTATTATCAAGTCCTTCACCTGCTGCACTGTAGCCTTCACTTTTATTGAATATTATACTTGCTGATGTATTCTCCTGCTGTTTTACTTTGCAGAAAATAATTATTAAATTCCATATATTTTGTTTATTGAAAATCCACCACTAATTCATAGTTTTTATATGGTAAACAGGTACGGAGATTATTCTGTTTGATCCTAACTGAATGTAATCCTTCTCGACCGGAAATTCTATGGGAGAAAAATGCTTTAAAAATATGTGACGACTTGCCGTACCAACTGAAAACAAAAGTTGGCATTCAAGATCCCAGTGATAGTGATGTTTGTGACTATGGGTTGTTCTTAATGAACGACTACTTGCTAGAGAGTGGTAAGACATTATCAGATTTCCCAAACATGCCTTTACCGTGTAAAGCATGGAATGAAGTAGTTACCAACCGTCTTATTACAGAGCATCAAATTTTCGTGTATCAGGGATTATATGAAAAGGCTGAAGAAAAAGTTGCAAGATTCAATACTGAACAACTAAATGCCTATACTGAGATTACAAATTCTGTTCGTAATGATAGTGGACAAGTATTTTTCCTAAGTGGTCCGGCTGGAACAGGAAAAACATTCGTCTATAATACTGTAGCAGATACAATGGGAAGTGAAGGTCATATTGTCATAATGGTTGCTTCATCGGGAATTGCATCTTTATTATTGACAGGAGGAAGAACAACTCATTCTACATTCAAAATTCCATTTGAAGTTCTAGACGACTCTGTTTGTTCAGTCACAAAGCAAACAATCCATGCAGAATTATTCAAGAGAGCGAAACTGATTATATGGGATGAAGTACCAATGCAACATAGGTTCTGCGTGGAAGCTGTTGATCGTACACTAAGGGATATTCGTGAAATTAATGAACCGTTTGGAGGAGTTACAGTTGTTCTGGGCGGTGACTTCAAACAGACTCTCCCTGACTAAAGGAACTAGACAAGAAATTGTTCGTGCATGTCTAACAAAATCACATTTGTGGAGTGGTGTTAGACTCTTAACTTTGGTTAAAAATATGCGACTGAACAGTAATGATACTGAAAATGTCAAGTTCGCAGATTATTTGATTGAGGTAATTTTTAAATTTCAACAATATTTGTTATTTTCATATCTAGGTAATTTTTAAATTTCAACGATAGTTCTTATGTTTATATCTACGTTTAAACCTTTGCTTATTAAACCCTTAATATTATAATTTACAGATAGGAACAAATCCTAAAGAAGATGTGGAATTGCCTTCGGAGATCAAAAGGTGTAAGAGTACCATGGATCTTTTGTTTAAAGTTTACCCCAATCTGAATGTGGAAGAGGTAGCTACCGAGACCTACTTGCAAGAACGATCTATTCTCTCTGCTCGCAATGATGATGTAGCTACTCTTAATGAATTAGCAATAAATCATTTTCCCGGTGAATTACATGAGTACCTAGCTGCTGATAAAGCCATTGAAGATGATCAACCAATCGAGAATAGGGGAAACAGTATATCAAACGAGAATATGCAAGCACTGAATCCACCGAGTCTTCCACCATTCAAACTCCAACTTAAAGTTGGTTGTCCAATAATGTTGCTACGGAACCTTCAACCGAGAGATGGTTTATGTAATGGAACGCGTCTAATGGTTATCCAGTTTGCTACAAGAGTTATAGAAGCAAAGATACTTAATGGTAGCCATGCTGGAAATTATGTATTCATACCACGTATAACTCTTCAACCATCTGTTTCAGAAACGCCTTTCCAAATGGCACGACGACAATTCCCAGTTCGATTGGCATTTGCAATGACTATTAATAAGTCACAAGGACAATCAGTTAAGTATGTGGGTATAGACTTGCGAAACCATGTCTTCAGTCATGGCCAATTATATGTGGCATTATCAAGGTGTACTTCTTCCAATCGAATATCTGTTCTCCTAGGGAATGAAGATGATGACAAAACAACCAATGTTGTTTATCCTGAAGTTCTTCTCTAATTGATTACAGGTATGACCAGATGACTCATTCGTAAAGTACTATTTTCCTCAATTTTATTACGTATTCTATCTCTCATTTCTATTTAAATCTTTATCCAGTTTCTGGTTTGATAACTTTAGAATTTATATTTTTACAATGGCATTAAATGCTTGGTAACTGTGAGACCATTTTGCAAACGTTTCGAAAGATTTGGGACCAAATTGACCAATTTAAACTTTGGGGACTCAACTGAAAATTTGGACAAAGTTAGGGGACCAAAATAACTAATTTATCGTTTTCAGTTAGATTCTCATTGTATCATCATGATTGTCCACTCTGGTATGATTAATTGTTGTGACACACTATTGGACTCCCAGACAAATATTGAATTTTAAATTCAAAATCTATACTTTGGAGGTGCCCCAACATTAAACAATCTGTAACGTGTTATGTGCTTGGGTTTGAATTTTATTTAGCACATACCCAAACCTCAGTTTAAACTCCTTCAATTATGTTGTTGACTGAATTATTTGTATTTTGCCTTTTATTTTTTCAGTTGCAAATTATTCTAACTTTCCAGATTGTGGCAAAGATCATCAAACAGTAGACTACAGAAGAGACTCAACATCAAGAATGATTTCAGTCCAGAGCAAGAAAAGGTTAGGAATGACAACCAGTGGGCCTTTGAATGAAGGACCGAGATAGAGTGTAATTTGAGTGGACGGGATCATCATTTTATTTCCATTGAAAATAGTTACTTTTGTCTAGAGTTTTGGGCTATTTGATATATACTGGTTAGGGAAGAACTTTTAATACTCTGCCATTTGGTAAATATCTAATACTAATTTTATTTAGTTTATATTAATTGATATTGATGTGATATGATTCTGATATCAACTACCTAATGATAACTGCTCCTATTTTGTTCATACTTTTGTAATGTCTGTTGGTGTTAGTGCAGTTAATAACTCCACAAGGGATGTTTATTATATGTTTGTTCTATATGTCCCTGAGGAAGTATTTGTTTTGGTTTTGAATATATATGTTTAGTTTTAGTCATTCCGAATTTGGATGTTGGTCTTCAGTTTTGTTCTCTGGCTTCGTTCTGGGATGCATATTATTGTATTCATCAATCAACCTCTTATTATAGAACCTGCTACTATATGATCATTGAGATGTAATTTCAAAAACCTGAAAATATACAAATGATGTTTTTTTTTTAATAAAAAACAAAGTTAGAGGACAAACGAGCTACAAACTACGCTGTAAACCTCTATTATTATTATTATTATTATTATTATTATTATGCAATGTTATGTAAACTGTCAATACAAACTACAAACACGTTGCTCCGAGTTTGCGACTTGATATAGAATATTTTAAGTATAATGATATATCCAAGATTTAATTAATTTTTAATGCTTTCTTTCTTATTCTTCTAAAAGTAGTAGAATTCACAGTACAATTATTACCAAGAGTGCAGACTACGAGATTGCAACCCAACTCTAAATCATATATCAACTAATCAAAAAAAAAAAAAATAGTTAAATTTTAATCGAACAAACAAAATATTTTAATCTAAATTAAAATTTACTATGCAGTATAAAATTAATTGACAATCATGGCAGCGCCACGGGTTTTACTAGATAAGGAAGGAATATTATGTTGTGGGACAGAATGAAATGATATGTGGACCAGCAGTTATTAATTTGGAAAGCAGTTCAGTTGTGGACTTGTGGACCAGCATTAACAATCAAAGATGTGCTTATTTTGTAGTTTTCTACAGCAGATCAGACGAGAATGAGATCAATCAAATGGCAGATTCAGATTTTTCTCAGATTTGAGTGTGTGTGAGAGAGAGAGAGAGAGAAAGAAGGAGGAGGAGGAGAAAGAGAGATGGAGAAACCAGTAGCATCATGTTGGTGGACTTTGGTAATACAGTTATCTCTATGTTTTGCTCTCTTCATTGCTTTCTACATTGGTGGTGAGTCTGAGAGATCCAATTTAAATAACAAAAACACCATGAGAACAATTGGTAGTCCTCTTGATCTTTATTTTTTAAGTGTTAGAGGTGGTTTTAGACCTCTTAAACTACAAACCCATCTTCTCAAACAGGTTTGTTTTTAATTTAATTGCTTGCTTGATTGAAACTCTTTTTCTTCAATATTCCATTTTTTTGGCCAATTTTAGTTGTTCTGTTTCTTACCTATATGTATTGTCCATTATTAGTAAATTAATCCCTTCTACTAATTCATGCACTTTTTCTTGTTAGTTCTGTAGATGGGCATATCCTTTTTTGTCTGCTTTTCAAGTATATTCAGTATCATTTGACATTCATTTTTTAATAGGTTATTGCTTGATTGTTTTTTTTTTGGGGGATTTAGAGATACCCCAAAAATAATAAGAACTCTTTGAGATACCCCAGATTTAGAAACTCTTAGAGATACCCCATTTTTCCATTTGAAGCCGGTCAACCAAGCCGTTGACCATGGTCTGACCAGTCTTCATAATTTTTAGACAATTTTACCCTCCCACCATTTAAACCCACATCCTAGTCATTTTGCCCAGTCATCAATAATGCCATGTCAGCAAACAAAACTTTCACTAGAGATACCCCCAAAATACAAGTTTCATTTGAGATACCCCCAAATTGCAGAGAAAGGTAATTTGGGGAAGATGATGAAAAATGATGAACCAAATCTCAAAAAATACTAAAATACACAGTACAAAACCACTAAATACTATAATTTACCTTCATATCAACGTTTCAACTAGGTAGATCTAGTAAAACTACTAAAAATTGAAGTATTTATTGGTTCTTCTAGATCGAGTAATGGAGTGTCATTCTTTCACCAGATCTAGTAATGGAGTAATAAATGAGAGATGATAATGGCTAGATCTGTTAATGAAGAAGGAAGAAAAATGAAGGTGAAAGAAGAATGGTTTGATGAAGAAGAAGCAAGATAAATAGGTAGATAGGATGGAGAAGAAGGAAGAAAGAAAAGAAATGATGGTGAAGAAGAAAAAGTGAGATGGAGTTTGACGATGGTGAAGAAGAAAAGAGGAGGAAGAAGAAGGAGGAGGAAGAAGAAGGTGGAGTTTGATGATGTAACGGTAGATAGGATTAGATATAGATCTAGATCTACTTTGAACGGTTAGGATAAGAAGTGGTAGTTGTAAGTGGGTTTGTTGACATGACATTATTGATGACTGGGCAAAATGACTAGGATGTGGGTTTAAATGGTGGGAGGGTAAAATTGTCTAAAAATTATGAAGACTGATCAGACCATGGTCAACGGCTTCAAATGGAAAAATGGGGGGTATCTCTAAGAGTTTCTAAATCTGGGAGTATCTCAAAGAGTTCCTATTATTTCGGGGGTATCTCTAAATCCCCCTTTTTTTTTCTTCAAAATGAAACTATTGGTAGCACTAGATTTTTTTTTTAATAATCATGGTAGCACTAGATTAGCCAAGCTATTTTAATTTATTCTATGCTGGATTAGCACTGTTGATGACCCTAATATACTATAAATATATGCACTTGTATTATACTTTTATTTTCAAGGTCTTTGAATGTGGTTTCTGTAACACCCCAAAATTCGACCTATATCCCAATAAGACTTGAATCGAATCTCGAGGCATTATTATCAACACCATGGGCAATTCGTCCATTTCTACTCTATTAATCATAACAAAATCCGTGAAAGTCTGGTGTTGAATCAGTTATTTTATTAACTCGCACTTATTATAAATCCGTAAAAACACACTTCGTATATTTATATAGAAAACTATACTTATACATCCCAAGATTCTGATAATACATATATAAGACTGTTTTCGAGTGTGATATCTACGTATATACATATAACAGACCTGTCAAAAAGTTACAACCCTGGACTACACTCAATCTCACATCAGGCAAATGTAGTGATCATCCCTGTCATCGTCTGCTGCAACAGCAGGCTCCTCAACAACAGGCTCAGCTGAAAAGGGTAATGGTAGGGTGAGCATAATCCACTTGCTCAGTAGAAACCCACATTCCCAAAATATTATCCAACCATAACGATAAATCATGCTAATATTTAAATATGCAAGTTTAAATAAGAACCGTAAAGATAATAAATATAATGTAAAATATTTTCTACTATAAATAATTAGTATTCAAACATTCATACAATATGGCGGGTAGCTGCATCCTATTAGAGTGGTGAGAATACGACTGGAACTCAGCCCCAGCCCCAGGCAAATCATCTTGGTTCAGTACTTTCCAGTGTGAACCTGCACCGTTACTTTCCTGATTATCCGGTCGGGTAGTGATTACCGTTTTTGTGTCCGAAGACACTAACCCTCTTTTAGGGCTCAGGTGGGCCCTCTGACCACGCCTCCTGATACGAGGAGTCCCTAACTTACGGTGGTCAACCGTTCGACGACTGCAGACTGCACAGGATCCTGACACACGTCCAGGAGTGGACTAACTCTCACCCCTCGCGTCTAAACCTCCTCGAGGTAACATGTATCCCCACGACACACTAAGCACTAACAACGTACCACTAAAAACATGGTAATCCAGGAAGGTCGAAGAGGAATTCCCGGAAACATCCAACAGTGTTCGTCTCTAGAAAGTGCCCATTCACCGTCTAAAGGTGAACAAAGCATATGTAATCCTAGAAAGAACTGTCGTCTCCGGAATATAACAACAATTCCTTCTTGTAGGAATTCACAAGTCCCTTGCCAGACCGCCTCGTGATACAATATATATAATATATAGGGTGTCTTTTAATAATAATTAATTTAATTTGGCATGTGTGACGAGTCCCTGAATTTATCAACCATTAAACCAGTTCCCTATTCATGGCTACCAGACACGGGCACTAGCCGGAGGGATCATAATCCGATCTGTAATAATATGTTCGTGTAAGCACCCAGATCATTCCCAATTCAGGAACCTCACACCATACCAACATACAACTGGGATCTCACATCCCACATAAAAAATCCATCTCATTTTTCCCATCCTGGAAAAGAGATGCAATAAAAACTTCGATAGCTTTTTCGTTTATAAAACCATTTCAATATACATATGTTGTTTTAATAACTCTAGTATAAAACATGATATCTGTAACTAATCACTTTAATAAAAACTACAAGCGTAAAACCGCGAGTACTATATATATTCCAACCAAAATCGTGTATGCATTTTCTTTTCATCACTATATCGATAATATTGTAACATTTAAAACATGAACCATGAGAAGATAATATAGAGGAAATGTAAGTCCCTACCTCGGCACGCTCCTCAATCACCCTTAGAAACCCAAGTAAAACACTAGATCGAAATCCTAGAAACGCAAGTGAAAACACAATTATAATCTATATAGGTGGAACTATTATAATTTTCTATTCGTGCGTGTCTCGTGTTTCTAATAGGTTTCACAATAAAGCGACAAGTGCTTACTCTATTACTCATTGGTCATGTTGATATCCTGATTACACTCAATTTCTTATATGCGCAGCTCATAAACTTTTAAAAGGACTTTAATTCTATCCGACAAAAATAGACTATTAATTTCACAATCCATCTGAACTTAACAAGGGATTGAACACTCCATTAGACTTTCCTAACAAAAATATAATTAGGCCACAGTGTTTCAGTTTCTAAAGTCCTCTTATAACCTAGAAGGGGTTTCCTTCTATACTCAGCCATATATTTCAGGGCGACAACACGACCAATTAGGATACCTACTTAGCTAACATATACAATGCACCAAACAGTTTCCTGCCATAACTTCTAGCTACTAACAGTTGGGTAGTTCATAGATCACTTGAAAACCATAAGAACAACTTTAAGAAACCAAAGACAAATTATAGCTAGTAGCCTATATTGGTTGCTGCTATCTTTCTCTTCAATTGTTAAACCTAAAACCACCCCAACTAAATCAAGTTATTCATAGGACTTGTTAATATATACCACCTAATTATCAGAATACATACTTCGACTATAAAAATTTCTGTGTTAACCTAAGTGTATGGGAGTTGGTGACAACTAATTAAAATCGTAGAAATAAGACATACCTTCAACTGAATCTCGTAACTGGTCTACACTTGTTTATTTCCATGCAAACTCAACCTGATGTTTGATTTCTTTAAGCTTGACTACTTAGTTTCAAAATGAATCTATGGTGGAGACGTCTGGTTTTATCTCATATTTCTAACACTAAACTGGTTCCCAAGTGATTTCACACATACAGTGTTACAAAAGAGATTAAGTACAGCTGGGCATTTATTTAGCAGGAGGTGTCAATCTAATTTCTATGCTTAGCCATGCAAGTAACCCACACGATCTTGCGTTCTCGGGAGCGCTCTAGTTAAGTTAATCCTATTTGTAAAACCCTCTTTGACAACACATGTGGGTCCATTTCAAACGTTTTTCGCGCACTCGATCCTAGGTGTAATGAGTTCATGTTAGAAATATAATGTGGTTTTTTTTTATATATTAAACATCGGATATCTTGCGACAAGTTTGCCAAATTTTTCAAAAATGTGTTATGAAGTTTTTATCGTCTATTTATTTATTTATTTTTTCTGTATCTTTTCTATATATAAAAATATCAACTAACTAAGGCCATTCGATTAAGATATACTATGATGCGATCATAGCCATAGAAACATAGGTGAGATTACTAAAATACCCCTAGAGAGTGTACGGGTCCTTACAGTTTCGGAATCTGCTTCTTAATTATCTGGAATTTGTGAGTTTGGCTTGGCTTTTTCTTATCATGTTTGCTTGTTTTCTGTGGATATGTATAACCTGTTTTGCTATAAGTTGATGTGTATAAATATTTGGTGTATGTGTCCTCGAGAGGATCTGTTTATGCTTGGTATAATTCCTAGTTTCCTACTATGAAATCATGGAATGTTGGAAACAATTCTGTTATCATTTTTCAGCCGCCAACAAGCAGCAAATTTAATTAGAATGTCATGTCCAACATTCCAAAATTTCATGCTGGGGCTTTTTACGAAACGCCAAATTCTCTAAAACAGTTTGGCATTACACTCACTCGCAATTACCTTTGCAATCTCTTGCTTTAAAAGAATGAAGGCCTACAAGTTAATTACCTTAATCCACGAATTTTAGATTTGAGTTGTTTTTTTTTTTTTTAAGTTTATTTCATACTTTCTGTACTTTCTCTCGGTTTTGAAAAGGTTAACATTCTTGATGAAGATGGAGAAAGTGGCGAAAGCATATGATGTCGAGTTTGTGGTTGATATCAGCGAACTTGGAGAGAATGATCCTCTTATGCAGAATGTAAGAATTTCTTCTCATACGGCATATTAAACTGCACTATGTGGTCAAAGTGCACCCAGGTGGTGCCTTGGCTCACCCCTTGTCCCTGGGCAAAATGTGTTTATCCACCAAACCCTGGCACATCTAGCACCTGTGACTGCATAATGTATGAGTTACCTTTACATGTTATGAGTTGCAATTAATCGAGTCATATTGAGTTACTGATGTGTTCCTGCTGCAGGGTGCTATGCATTTCCCTTCCCTGAATGTTCCATGGTATACTATCTTCATCACAGATAATTTATAAACATGTTTGTCTTCTAAGCTCTGTACTTTCAATTCAAATCATTATTTTTATAGCGTGCCAATTGTATAACAAACAGTTTAGGAAGTAAACTATGATACTAAATTATAATTTTGTAGGTACACTACTAATGCTTTACAAGTACAAGGAAAGCGATACATAATAAACACTATTCTGTTACAGCATGGGAAAACCTTAGATCTCATTGTTGTTGACACAGCATCTTTAGGGGTATGTCTTATTTTTATTGATATCAGTATTTCAAAAAAATCTTTAGTATTTTTTGCGTGTTTATGTTCGATCTTCATTCTGCCATTTGACATCAATGGACGATGGGACAAACAAGAATCAGATTGGCAATTATTGAAAGTAGTCGAGGTTGTTATGAAAACAAATATTAAACAAGAAAATTTTAACCACCGACTTCCTTTTCACAAATGAGACCGGTAAAACAAAAAGATAGAAGGATACTGACAACCAATGTTATGTACTATTTAGTAAGAAAATTGAGGAATTTGTCATGCAAGAACTCTAAGAAAATTGAAGCTTACGAAAAGATTGGATATGTGGTTTATTATTCTTTTTACTAAAGAAAATTCAATCATACTGATAAGATGATAATGAAAAGATAGATTGAGGTTGTGAGAACACAATGTCCAGAAGGCAGACTTCAGACACCTGTAGGAACTTCACCTTTTATATGCACTTCTGTACTTGACTCTTTGAGAAGCCTTAAATGAATTTATGATGATAGTATAAGAAAAGAGAAACCCAATTGATATGATTTGGTTTGGCTGTCGGCTGTGTAACCCTTAACAGTCCCAGTCAAAATGTAGGCATAGGATGAGATTTATAAACGAGCAAGTGGAAGACTGGAAGGCCAAAAAGAAATGTATTGAAGGGGTTCAAGTATTAAGTTGCTAATAGATAATAGCTTTGGCTTAATATGGGTGGAGGACAAGGTTCTTTCAGCCATCAGCAAACATTGAAACCGTGAGATTCTCATTCTTGTTAAATTGGTTAAGTTATATTCCAAAGAAAAGTGATGATCGTCGTTCTCAAATAAAAAATAATAAGGAGGCAAATATGCCATTAACACTGAATGACACCCGTTTTCTTAATTAATATATGAGTTTGATTTGAATACTGCAGGGATACCTGCCTAAGGGGAAATCAAGAAACAATGAAAGTGATCATCTTCATTGGCTGACCAGGACACTAGAAAAGACTGATAGTGACTGGTAAAATTGACAGAATTGTCTTTATTTGTGTATTTGATTTTCCACTGTGAGTATGCCTCTGTATATTTACTGTAAATGCTAGTTAACGCTATTTCTTTTGTTCAAGCCAGGCGGATAGTCGTTGGATATGACCCAATTTTAATTTGCAACAAGAATGGAGACAAAAAGGGTATAAAAATTGAATATGAGTCACTATACCGTGTCTTTACAAAATTTGGAGTGGTAAGAGACTAATACGTTTACTAGGAGTAGTTGTTGACATATTCCAGAGGCCCTTTAAAGTAATAGTGACGAATGACTCCATTTTTTCTGCACTGTTCAGAATGCCTACCTGAGTAAACAGCCTTGTACAAACCTTTACCTCCGGGAAGGGAGCATAGCTCACATTGGGAATCTGGGTCCTGCAGATGAACCTTACTATTCAAGTGAAAGCTCCATAATCACCAGGTGAGTAACCCCATGTCATAACAAAGAATTATTTTCTCGCAAAAAGAATCATTGAAGGAACTTTGACTTGGGTTGAATTTCCCCAGAGATATGCACAACGGGTTCTTTCTGCACAAAGTTGGCCTTTTAGAGATTGTGAGTATTTTTCTGCAAAAGTTTGCCTTGTAGATTTACTGGTATCTGTGATTATCATAATTGAAAATTGAGCTACCGTACGTAGTTCTAAGCTGACCGATTTAAGCAAATGGCAGGTGTCCTACTTTATTAATCCAGCAAGTGAAGTAGTGTTCAGGACTACGCTTCATCAGCAGGGTAAAGACTTCATGTAGTTCCGGTTCTGTCCATTGAAGCAAATTATACTCCACCAATTCTTTGTTAAAATGTCCTTCATTCGGCATCCTGCTTCATTCATTTGGTTGTTATTTTTTTTAGAAATTATGGATGTACATACATTTGTGATATCAGCAATAAATCTTTTTCTATATATTTAAATGTTAAGAATTTAAGTGCTAAATCATTCCACTTTTTCCCTTGCTGATGTGAATGTTATGAGCAATTTTCCTGACACGCGCAGGACTATATTGTCTGTAAATTATGAAATGCATTCTATTGGATGAAAACAATATAATCAATTTAGCACATAGGAAAGGGACCATCCACCTGTAATTCTGACAAAGTAGTGCTCAAAGCATTACAGCCAGGTCTCTTGGATGTGTAAAAATTCCAGACTACAACATGTAAACATCAACATAGACTACCCTCCCATTAAAACTTTCTACCAAGCTTCCTCAAACTTCTCACAGAAATAGAATGGCCAGATATTGTCACAACTTGTGTATCACTGATTCACTGTTAGTATTTTTTATTGTGAACCCGCTTGCATTATTAACCAAGAAATGCCAAAGGGCACAGAAGATGAGAAGAATAGTAACAATGCACACCTAAAAGTAGAGGTCCTTTTCCTCTATAGCAACATTCCGAGTCAGTACTGTAACTAGTTCAAAGGCTAGGGTAGTAGGGTGGTTAGCACTTAGCTCTCTTTGTTTCTAATAAATGTAAAAGAAATTGTCTAATAATTCTACCAACGCAACCCTTCATGGCTTTCTTTCTTCTTAGATCTTCTTTGTTATTTTGTTAACTGGTTTACTATTATTTATTTTTATTTTTTTACGGAGTAACAATCACAAATTGAGCATTATGGAATCAACCGAACACTGATTAGTGATTACAATTCTCTTCAAAAACACAGTGATATGTCTTATTGATACCACAAAATATCATCAAGTGGGCATTTGGTCTAGTGGTATGATTCTCGCTTTGGGTGCGAGAGGTCCGGAGTTCGATTCTCCGAATGCCCCGTTTTTATTTTTTATTTTTAAGTTTTAGCTCCCTAAAACCTAATTGGTTCTCTGGAGATGTAAACATTAATGAAAGAATCAAGTTGTGTTGAAAGTTGGTGAAGAAGAACATGCATCACTTGTTCTTATGAAGTTATGATATGATATGATATGATATGATATGAAGTTATGACATTTCCTTATGAAGTTATGATATGATATAGTGCGATTATAACAACGAGACTGATGTTAAATAACAACTAATCAGCAGTAAAACTGGAGAACTAGCCACTCAAATCACTCTGCTATAGTACAAACACAAATGAGATAAACAGTGAAGTTTAGAAGAGTATATGTAACCGCCAATTCAATCAAATGAAAGGACTAGGGCAACATGAGAATACTACATCATCCTGCATGAATCAATGATAAAACCCCAAAGAAAGAAAACTCGCGACCATCATTAACGATAGACACAGGCCTAAGTTGGCAGC
This sequence comes from Aquilegia eximia, assembly GCA_023053565.1. Taxonomy (NCBI): domain Eukaryota; kingdom Viridiplantae; phylum Streptophyta; class Magnoliopsida; order Ranunculales; family Ranunculaceae; genus Aquilegia; species Aquilegia eximia. Next base: position 15,498,885 of record JALIGU010000007.1, read on the forward strand.
ATTTGCTGGCTGACTACTTGGGGCAGGTGCTCCAGCAGGCACAACTGGTGACTTTACAGCAGCCTCTATTACTGGGGGTAGTGGTGGATCAATGACATCTTTTGGTTCAAGTGCTGGTGCAGGGGCTAGAGCAGCAAATTCTGCATTTGGTGAGAAAGCTTTGACCACGTCACCAGGATTAGCTTGTTGAATACTGAAGCCATAAGTGGGAGGTGCATCAGGATTGAAGCATGGGCTTCCTGTGATTGCCAAAAGCAAAAAGGGCATAGTCAGGAAAAATATACAATTGTGACATTCAATGTATCCATACCCACCACATATAGTTTCCACATAATGTAGAAGGGATATCGTGACATGGTGGCGAAATGCATTTTAAGTTATCCCAGAGACCCAGAGTAATAATACTCATTGATCAATTTCATCTTGATCCAAGATCTATCCAAGTCTTGGACATTTTTTTTAGGACTGTTTGCCAGTATAAGATATGTGATAAAATGTTGTGAACTTACTCTTGTATGCACTTGCAGTGGCGGGGTAGTCAGTCACTACACCATCAACTTCCATACTGTAGATATAGGTAGCTAACTCGATGGTCGGATCTGTGTCGAAGTCAAGTGGAATCACTGAAAATTCATTTCTTAACACTCCAACGTACGTGGAAATGTTGGCGGCCTTCATTTTCTTTGTAATATCAGTAGCACCGACTGAGAAGCCATTTTCATCTTTGATGATGGACTGTCTGCGGAGCATTACTCCATCAGCAACCTTCTTGATTTCATCCAGCGACTCCACGGGTACAGAACCGATGACCTCTTTAATATTGAGGATTTTTTTATAACTAGTGACATTCTTGAAATAGGAAAGCACTGAACTGTCGTCTGACTGAATGAACACTTGCTGAGTGACTTGCTTATCAAATGTTGCATTGACTAATGCTTTAGCAACAACATCGGTGATGCTAAATCCCTTCTTGGAGGCAAGGTAAGGGGCATTCTGAGAAGGAGAATACGATGAATGTTAAAAATTTATTATAGATATGCATTAATCTGTAGATAATTCAGCCTGGGAATCTCCTACGCATTAGCAAACTCACCTCTACGTTGATCAGGATTCCAGAGACTGCCTTGGCCTTTGCCAAGTCGAGGAATTCAGAGAGTGTGATGAATTTACCCTTATTCCTGTTTGCTGGGTTTCTTGGCAAGTTGGTTTCTTCAGGAGTTGGCAATTCCGCTGGAAATACAAAAGCAGAAAAAAGTCATATGATTAATGTGATACGCAAAATCTGATTGTTTAACAGATAGGAAGTCCGATGACAATTAATTTATTTTTTTCTTTGATGCTATTACTATATAACAACCTTCTATTATTTAGCTTTCATTAAATTAAAATTCTCATGTTTGTAGAGACTGTTGTTAGCTTTTCTAAATAGAATATATATTCAATGTTCATTTAGCTACTGAAAAACAAAGAAATCATACGCTTTAAGCCTTGAATCTCGCTTGCTGTCAGATCAAACGAAAATATCCCATCCTTTGGTTGAATTTCGGGTAATGATTTAGCTCGGGACAGGTAAAGTGTTCCTGCAGTAGTTTCACCACTGAGATCTACAGAAGGCAAACAGTAGGCAACTCCATCACTTGACATCTGAACTGAGCAATCTATTACATCGGCACCATCATCCACTGCTTGCTGATAAGCAAGATCACTGGAACCTGGATAAAGTCCACTCGCTCCATTGTGGGATATGATCAAAGCCCCTGCAGTAACATGTAAGCATAAGAGGGTGCTCTCTAATCCATCCACATGATTTTTATAAACAGCTGAAGGTTAACCAAGTCACCTTTGGCAGGCTTATTATTTCTGTTGTGTGCGAAGCAAGCTGCAGGGCAGGGAGAGTTAAAAGAGGGTAAAAAAAATATCAGAACTCAATTTGGTGTGTCGAAAATGATTAATCTGAAATGTTCAGAGAGAGAGAGAGAGAGAGAGAGAAAGAGAGAGACTCACCAACAGCCTCTGATGCCGTTGTAGGGTAATCTGAGAGAACCCCATCAACAGCGAAATCAGGGTTATCAATGAACTGCAAGTACTCTGCTACAGGGTTATAACTGTAGTTAAAACTTGCAAGCCTATTATCATTGAAAAATCCCAAAGCATATACTTCCAACCCTAGTTTATGTGCATCAGTTACAAGACTAGTATGAGGCATTAAATAGCGATTGGCATCTACAGGCCAGATATATTCCTTGGGCACAATAATCCCAGAAGCAAATGTCTTGATTGATGCCAAATCCTTCAGTATTAAACCGTATTCTTTCTTAGTCGATGGTTCAACCGCAGAGGCATCGAGAAACTTGAAGATGAGCTTTGTGTTTTTGTTTATTTTACCGCCAATGCTTTTCAAGAAACCAATTTCAGGTGACGAGATGAAGTTGTAACGCATTTGCTTTATTGTGTCCAGAACGTACAGTTCCGGATCCAGATTGTGTAGCTTGTAGAACGTGTCATGCTACGCGCAAGATATAAAGAAACAATAAATTTTGAGAATTATGTCTAATGAAAACTGGTAATCATTTAAAAGGTAGCTAGAAATAGAATCATAGAATTGCCCCATAATAACACATACTTACCTCAACATTTAACCAAATTTTAGGGGGTTTTGTTCCTGCTAAGTCGTCAACCGTTTGAGGTGGAAGGATAAAATCAAAGGCTGGGGTACGAGTGTAATCATTTTGCTTCACTGCAGGAGTAGTGTAGAGGAGAAGAAAGAAATGCCATAAATAATAGAATCAGCTAGAGTGCAAAAACTCATTTTGTGTTGACAAGAAGCAAAACTTGAGAAACTGCAAGTCTGCAAAGGACTTACATGTTGTCTTGCTGTGGAACAGGCCCTCTGCGGTGTAGTCTATAATAAACCACCCCTCAACTTTTTTTCCGTTCACATCGTATATTTTCTTGTCTTTAGGGAAAATGGTTTCTATATTTGTGCTGTTTTGGAGCGTTACATCATGTAAACAAAAACCAACACCATCTTTTGACAATTGTAGATCACAGTAATAAACTGTGTCAGGCAAAGTTGTCTCCTTAAGAAAATCATATGCGAAACCGCTTGAATCAGGGAAAAGGCCTGAATATCCACCACGCGCTACTACTTCAGGTTTATCACCTGAACCAAAATATATACAAGAAAAAAAAAGGTCTAATCAATCTTCAAAATAAATTAGAATTAAAAGCACAGTTTGAGTTCTTGGCTTGTTTTTCAGGAAATGTGATATCAATGCAAGACTAATTTCTTAGGCCAATGGTTTTAGGAAGTGCTAGAAAAGATCTCAAGTGTGATGAAAGTGTGAGAAGAAAACTATTACCAGATAATGTAAGCCACTTCGTCGCAGGCTGCAAAGGCTGATCCGGAGGCTTATTTCCTGGGTGCTTTTTTGCGAGAGCCGAATGAATCAACAATAATACAAAAAATATATATCTACCCATTATCTCTAAATTCTGAAAAGAAAAAAACACAAAGAAAAACCAATCTTAGACAAATATATAGGATAAATTAATAATGGAGAACAGATCAATTTTTCTCTGTTATCACCCCCAAGATCGAGAGTGGTGGATTCGATAACAGAATATATAAAAATTAATAAATCTTCACATAACCAGATCATTTAACAAAAATAAAGATCAAATGAGAAGAAATCTATTGAAGAAAAATAAACTTACATATAATCAAAAAATCCCCTATGGTGGTATTGAAGGGAGAAAGCTTATTGCACTCCCTATCAAGTTCTCACACAAAATGAAAGAGAAACTCTCAAGGGAATGGAATGGAATGGAAATGTGGAAAACAAGAAAAGAGGTTTAATTAACTTCCTTAATTAATTTCTGGTCATAATTAATTTAATTCTCATGCCTCCGTTTTTATTGCTACGTTTGTTTTTAAATCAACAACAACTAATTAACATGGTTGTATCCAAATGTAACCAGCTCAAAGTCTTAAACGGTTTAACCGTTTTTCGAATGTCCCTACAAGGTACTCCTGGTAGTAACATATCCTATATAACCCTTGTTTAATCTGTAACAATTAATGTGAGTGCTTCAACAGAAATACTTATGATTTACATGATAATCTTATTAGCCTTTTAAAGAACAATAGTGAACATCAATGCCACGGTCAATTGGACGATTCAGATTGATAGAGTACTACTTCGATAGGTATGTTATTTATCAAACCAACTGCAAAGAGTATAGTATCTGTAATCTGTTACAGAACCTATCTATGTACCGGGAAAGGGAACAAAGATCTGCATGTTAATAATCTTTTGGAGTTAAAAATTGACTTGGTCTCTATTATATGGCATTGCTTATTTGCATTTTAAGATTCTAGTGTTTCTTTAATTAATGTCTTTAAGATATCTTAATAATGGTTAAACTCGATCAGGTGCTGCCAAGGCTCATGCGGCATATGGCTTGAGCAATGTCTTAGTGTGTTTTGACCCGCCTCGCTTCTTGTTATTGTGCATTTTTTTACAATACAGCGTGCGCAGTGTACTAGTATATATATGTCAGTCGATTTCATATCACTATGCCAAGCTCGATTCTCTTTAACGCAGGGCATTTGATTTAAAAATATATAGGTTCCTCTGAACCTGCTTCAAATATGATATTAATGTAGTCTTAGGATTTGGACCAAAATGAGGCACCCAAGTAGTACCCAACCAACATTTGCAAGGCTTTAGGTGACTGCATGCCGACTAGACCTGCCGGATTTTGAGACGATGTTCTGTGTAGTTGACACAATCCAAAATCTCCCAGTAGTGCAGGATGAGCGATTTTAATTGCGCACGGTATGGTTGTCTCAAGAGTCAAGACTCAGAGACTGGCAACAATACACTTTTATTATTGGAAAGAAAAATGACATAAGTTAGTAAGTTACACAACATCAAGTAAAGATTATTTACAAATTAAACAATACGCAAAAGCGCGCAGATGTGCATATCTTGTAATTATATTATTTGCAAATTAAATAGCATAATTACTTTCCTAGTAAAGATTTGATCCACCAGTTGCCTTTGTTATCCTCGTCTTCCACAGTACTAAATGGTGGAGGATCAGCTTGAGGTGTTTTGTGTAGCTTCTTAATATCATAGCCTTCTTCAGTGGCCTTCTCAAGTAGCTGATTGTAAACATCTTCATCTATCTTGGTTTGCCTGCACAAGATCTGTAGTAGTACACATATACCGGCCAAATTAGATATGGAATTCAAAATTAAAAATAAATGAACATATATATAGAAATATATATATGATTCATACATACCCAAAGAAACTTTCGACGAGGTTCTCCAACCAAAACATGTTGATAATCATTATCAATATACAAAACCCAGTAATAATCCCCAAGAACAGGAATATTAGGGAAGAAAGGAGGAACATAGAACTTGACTTTAAACTTAGCTTCATCATTTGAAGGATCTGCCATATAAGCTGATCCTTCTATAGATACCCTTTTACCTTTACTCCAAGTCTCATTAACAACATTAACAGTACCATTATCATTTAACTTATAAGTAGCTCTTGTGTTTGTACCATCTTTTGGTTGAAAAAAAGATGGAACTGATGTAATTTCATACCACCTGCCCATGTACTTTTCCAAATCTAGATTTCTTACAACTTTCATTGCTTCTTTCTTTGCCATTTTTTTTTAGTATGAATGTACGAAAACAAATTTAGGATTTGTTTTGGGCTTGTTTATGTTTGCCTGTTTTGGTACTTATTATAAAGGAAAGAAAGGGAAAGATAAACACTCTATTGCAAACGTGTGGGTTTGTTAGTAATGTTGGCCAATGGGCATCCATGAACCATAGATGAAAATTTTGAATAAACTTGAATATCCGATCCTTGAAAAACCGGTATATTCCGTGAATATCCGGACCCTAGTGTCGAAATTGGGAGGTTTGGCAAAATAATTCTCGCGAAATATAGCTCGAATATTCAAGAAAAATTTAAATTTTTTTATTAAATAAATGTGGAAATTATATTTAAAAATAAATGTGTTAATTTCAGATACGAAAATTCCGTACTTTTCGAATATTTCACGAATATTCATAAAAATCCAGTTGGTATGGGGAGGTTTATGTTTCGTTTATTATTCGTATGTAAGTTGATATTAGGTGCGTAAGTTATTTGGCCCAAATAATCCAGTGGGGGTTTGGATATATGGTAGTGTAATGGACCTAGTTAACGCGAGCCGAGGCCTTCTATGATATTATATCTAAATCCTCACAGGGTAGATAGATCACCACATAGCAGGTCTTTTAGTCTTTCAAAGACCGCCTTAAATTTTGTTAAAAAACTATGTGATGTTAAGCGACTAGCGACTGAGAGATTCAGATTGACAGATTTTTTTTTCATTGCTTTAGTAAATGATTGAATTGAATGTTATTGATCGAACCATTAATTTGTACATGGTCTATTGATCTGCAGTTTGTTCCAAAAATGTGTATATACCGCATACTGGGAAAGCGCACAAAGATTACTAACGACCTTTTCTAAGATGTGCAAGAAGACTCTTTGTTCTGAAATCTGAATCTTTAAAGCCAAAACAAAACAGAAGAACTAGAAAAATAATAAAGAGAAGATGGAACAGTGAGCTAATGTCATTTTTTTCTTTTAATGACCTGTTTGCCCTTAAAGATACAGTATACAACAATCAGTCCATCTGGGTAGAATTGGTAATTTTCACTTCTTCCCCAGCTTATATGGCGCACAATACCGAGAAAGCTTCCAAATCACATTAACTCTGACACGTATATAGCATTCAAGCATTCAACAGTCACTATAAAACAAATTTTTAAGTTGTTGTAAAAAGAATTAGTAGGGGTTATTATATTCACATGCACCATCTCCCAACTTTGTTATGCTACTACCAAATTTCCACAAAATTCTATTATTACTAAATGGAATATTTTATTATACCTCAACTATATACCGTTTTTTTTTTCCTTCAATTTTTGTAATAAACCAAATATATATATATACATATATATAATATGTATTCTTACTTAATATTGAATCATAATAACTAATATTAAATCATAATAATTAATTAAATAATTTTTATTAATCAAACTTAATATAAATATAATATAATAAAATAACTTAAACATCTAAACATATTTAATTTATTCTATGTAATGCATCCAAACGAATGTGCATTCCACTCGTTTGGATAATAGCAGAGGACAACATAGCAATCTATGCTATCGGGAAAAGAGTCCTCTACGGCTCTACTAGCAAGGTGAAGAAGAAAAAGATTGTCTAGGACCCTAGTGCTCACGGTTCGGTTCAAGTTTGCCACCAAATTGGAACTGAACTGTACAGAGTCAGTGTATATTAGTTCGGTTCGGTTTGAAGAACTGAAAATTTATAGTTAAAATTGGACTGGACTGGACCGATTCAATTTGGTTTGGTTCAGTTACCGATTTGGGCTTTAATCTGAGCCTATATTTTGGGCCTTAATAACATTTAAAACAAACTGATCCAAAATAATTCAACAAGGGTTCAATACAGATCCATCTCAAAGAAACATATCCAATTCAAACAAATCCAACAATTTAACAAAAAAAAAAAAAAAAAAAAAAGATTCTAATACAACTTAAAAGTTAAAATCAAACAAACAAAACAAAGTCTGACCCAAACTCCAAAATACTTCTTCTTCCAAAATCCAAACTATTGCAACTGGGCAACATAGAAATACAATGAATGTTAGCAAATTTAAAATTAAATTAATCCAATTCAAAATACAAAAATAATAAGACAAATTTCGATATATTAAAATTAACAACAAATTTTAATAACTCTATTGATCTTCTTCCTAAGTACTTCAAACATAGTATCACTTCTTTTGGTTAAAATTTCATTTTGATTCTACTTGTGATGAAACAATTACCTAATGCAGATTCGAAGATGAAGTGTTGTTCTGGTGGTGGTGGTGGTGGTGGTGGACTCGAGACCGTGTTATTTAGTGGTGCAGACTGCAGAGAACTTGAGAGAGAAAGAGTACGATTAAGTCTTAGTGTTTTTTTTTATCAAGTAAGCCTGGTTGCATAATAGCATTAATACAATACGCAAAAGCGCGCAATTATTTACAAATTAAATAACATAACTACTTTCCTAGTAAAGATTTGATCCACCAGAAGCCTTTGTTATCCTCGTCTTCCAGAGTACTAAATGGTGGGGGATCAGCTTGAGGTGTTTTGTGTAGCTTCTTAACATCATAGCCTTCTTCAGTGGCCTTCTCAAGTAGCTGATTGTAAACATCTTCATCTATCTTGGTTTGCCTGCACAAGATCTGTAGTAGTACACACATATACCAAATTAGATATGAAATTAAAAATTAAAAATAAATGAACATATATAAATATATGATTCATATATACATACCCAAAGAAACTTTCGACGAGGTTCTCCAACCAAAACATGTTGATAATCATTATCAATATACAAAACCCAGTAATCCCCAAGAACAGGAATAATAGGCAAGAAAGGAGGAACATAGAACTTGACTTTAAACTTAGCTTCATCATTTGAAGGATCTGCCTTATAAGCTGATCCTTCTATAGATACCCTTTTACCTTTACTCCAAGTCTCATTAACAACATTAACAGTACCATTATCATTTAACTTATAAGTAGCTCTTGTGTTTGTACCATCTTTTGGTTGAAAAAAAGATGGAATTGATGCAATTTCATACCACCTGCCCATGTACTTTTCCAAATCTAGATTTCTCACAACTTTCATTGATTCTTTCTTTGCCATTTTTTTTTACTATGAATGTACGAAAACAAGTTTAGGATTTGTGTTGGGCTTGTTTATGTTTCCCTGTTTGGTACTTATATAGGAAAGAAAGGGAAAGATAAGGTGGTGGGGCTTTGTTAGTAATGTTGGCGAATGGGCATCCATGAACTAGATTTTTGTGGCTGAGAGTGAAAACTTAACACTCTTTTGCAATCGAGAAAGTTCTTTTAAACAGAAACTTGCACTCAAAGTTTCTAGTCTAGACTCTAGAGATTCTTTTTTGCAAGAAGAAAAAAATGTTTCCCGTCGACACTCGACTACTTGAGTAGTGAACGCTGAATGACAAGCAGATATTATTAGCATTGTTAAAGTGTGTCGGGGGTTTGGACATATGGTAGTGTATGGACCTAGTTAATTACCGCGCGCCGAGGCCTTTTATGATATCATATCTAAGTCCTCACAGGGTAGATCACCCCATACCAAGTCTTTTAGTCATTCAAAGACCTCCTTAAATTTTGTTCAAAACTGTAAATACATTACATAAAAAAGATAAATTCGGATATGGAGATTACAAAATATAAGTAAGTAAACACATGATTTTACGTGGTTCGGCAATGGACCAAATTCACACGAGCGGAGGCCTTTTTTCTGATACAATACCTTAGTCCCTACAGCAGCACCTAGTCACCAAATGAAAGTCAGAACCACCATATTGACTGGATTATATCGATTGGTATGTTATTTATCCAACCAACTGCAAAGAGTATAGTATCTGTAATCTGTTACAGAACCTATCTATAAACGGGGAAAGGGCACAAAGATCTGCATGTTAACAATCTTATTGAGTTAGAAATTGACTTTGTCTTCGTATACATGGCATTGCTTTTTAAGATTCATAAGTGTTTCTTTCATTGATGTTAATAATGGTTAAACTCCGGTGCTGCCAAGGCTCATGGCTACAGCAATGTCCTAGTATGATTTGACTCGCCCTTGCTTGTTGTTATTCTTCATTATTTACACCACAAAGTACGCGGTGTACTAGTATGTCAGACGATTTCATATCACTATGCATGCCTATACAGCTATACTCACCTGAGTTTGGTTGATTCCCTTCAACGCTGATGTCAAACTACATAGGTTAATTCCTCTGGCCTTTAATTATGATATTAATGTTGGATTAGGATTGGGACCAAAATGAGGCACCCAATCAACATTTGCAAAGGTTTAGGCGTCTGCCGGGATTAGCTAAGCTGCCTGCCTGATTATAAAACTGTTCTGTGTCTAAACATCTCCTAGACTCCTAGTAGCGCGCGCAGGATGAGCGAATTTAATTGCGGGTGCATACATGGTATGGTAGGTCAAGACTCAGATACTGGGAGACTGGCACATGCTTAGCTTGTTTTCAATCCTTCGTACCTTTTGTTTTACAAAAATACGCTTTTATTATTGGAAAGAAAGATGACAGAATCACACAACATCAAACAATCAATTTTGGTGAAGATGTCGTACATAATGAGAACATACATCCTACAAAAAAATCATGTCAATCCAACATATACAAATACCCTAAATAGGATTGAGTCCAATTGAGTCAAAAATTTCTCGAGTCCCTGAAACCCCTCTCTATACAAAACCCAGTAATCCCCAAGAACATGAATAATAGGCAAGAAAGGGGAGGAACATAGAATTGACTTTAAACTTAGCTTCATCATGTGAAAGATCTGCCTTATAAGCTTATCCTTCTATAGATACCCCTTTACCTTTACTCCAAGTCTCATTAACAACATTAATTAACAGTACCATTGTCATTTAACTTAGGGCGAATTGGTGATTGCCCACCGATTTTAATTGTTAATTAGAGATTGCCCACTGGTTTCAACAATATTCGAGATTGCCCATTGCTTTTAACTTTCCGATGGTCAAGCCACCATTGACCTAGTCAAGCTTTGTTCTTTTACTGAATTGCCCTTTTTTTATTCTAACTAGTTGACAAGTAAATACAACGTTGGTGAGTTAATGACACGTATACAAGTGAATGATGTAAGATGAGGTATGATGACATTGAGGACAATCACATGTGTTCAATTGTCTCTCTGACATGTTAATCGAACGTGACTCATTGACGGTATTATAGAAATATTTAATAAAAGAATAAAGCTTGACTGGGTCAATGGTGTTTTGACCACCGGAAAGTTAAAAGTAGTATATTTTTGAAACTAGTGGGTAATCTCTAAATGGAAATTAAAACCGGTGGGCAATCTCTAATTCACCCTTTAATAACTTATAAGTAGCTCTTGTGTGTACATACCATCTTTGGGTTGAAAAAAAGATGGAACTGAAGCAATTTCATACCACCTTCCCATGTACTTCTCCAAATCTAGATTTCTCACAACTTTCCTTCTTTATTTGCCATTCTCTTCTCTTGAGTAAGAAAACAACAAGTTTACAAGTTTAGGATTTGTGTTTAAGTGAGTTGGGCTTGTGTATGTTGTGTGATTCTGTTAGTAACAAAACTGCCATTACTAAGCACCTTCCCACAAAAATCTGCCATTCTCTTCTCTTCAGAAAGTTCTTCTTAATGGAAACTTGCACTCAAAGTTTCTGATCAAGATTTTTAGCAAGAACAACAGAACAAAAGAGTTCCTGTCGACATTGAATGACATTATTGTTGGGCCAAAATAATCCAATGGGTGTATGGAGTATGGACCAAATTAAAGTATAGCCCTTAAACTTAAAGCTCAAAATCACAAAACAGCGCCAATCAATTGAAACACAATTGAACAATAGAGCAACACAATGGGTGGTGGTGTTGATTGGTCGAAAATTTCCAGAAGACATTCTGGTTTCAGATCTTAATAAACTCTCTTGTGTAATTCATGCCTTTGGTTTGGCTCAAGTTTGCAAGTCATGGGCATCTATTGCTCTTTCTCCTTACAATCTTCCACTTCCCAGACCTCCATTCCTCATGCTATTCCCCTCCGTGGATTCACTGGGCTCAACGACAGAGTGATTCAAACACTAGTTGATGTATAGTTCCACTTATGCTCCTTTAGCAGGGATTCTGATAACTTTGATGAGTAATCTTTCGACAAGTTATCAAACAGGAGTCCGCCCCAGCCCCCATGCCATGTTAAAGACAGATTAGGTATTGAATCACTGTGGTTGGCTTTGATTGCACTGGCTCGACACATACACCAGACTTGGCAGGGAGGACACAATGATCTGCCAATCTGGTAGCAACAGTTGGGATTGTCCATGGCCATATAAAATGTAGAGAGCCTATATAAAATGTATGTATGGTCAATAAATGCTTAGAGAACATTTTGTTCCTAAACAGAGTTTCTTTTATCTATCATTCATTCATACATAAATGCTAAGCTGACTGCCACATGGAATCATGTATAACACTATCGGTTCGACCACCAGTGCTACAGTCAGAACCTAGACTTACCCCACATTAAAGTCAAAGAAGGGAATGAAAATTACAGATAAAAACCTAGACTTACCCCCACATTAAAGTCAAAGAAGGGAAAGGAAATTACTGATAAACCATTTTCCTGCAGCAAATCAACAGGCAAGCAAGAAAAAATAAATTCACTCCCCACCAATGCATACAAACTTCTCATGACACACCCCTGAGTATGGAAACAACATCACAATTCACAATAGAATGCTTCTGATTATTCTATCCTAGATATCTCAACAAAACATTTTGGATAATAGCAGCGGACAACCAGTGGCGGATCTAAGGGGGTCATGGGGTATCACTTGACACCCTTGAAGTTTTGCAATTTTTTTACTATATATGTTCAATTTTTTAAATATATTTATTACCAAAGATACTATATTGTATCTTCTAATAAAGTAATATCTGTTAAATTGTTTTTCATTCCCATAATTTAAGGATTTTATAAAGATTTAGAAGATCTTACATAAATAAAATATTAAAATATATTTACATTTATGTACATAATAGAAAATTACAATTTTTTATGTGTATTTTTCGCCAACCTTCTAAAAAAATTAATTTTGAGTTATATCAAAAAAAAAAAAAAAAAAAAAAAAAAAAAAAAATTCAATCAACAATCTCTTTTTTCTTGTTCATCCAATCACATCTATTTGAATTTTGGTCTTTAACATGATGTTTTAAGCGCAGATGTGCAAGTTTTGTATGGTGGCATGCTCTCATATAATTGGGTCGAGTTGGTTGGGGTCTCATAATCTGACGGTATCATCTCATGGCATGTTGTTCAAAATTGTTTTGTGGTTTCTTTATCAAGAAAAAAAAGTAAGTAATTACTTCAAAAATTTGTCTATTTCATTTCAGATGTCATTTATATCGGGCTGTCTAGGCTGCCATCCTTAGGATGACATCCATCTTGACAGCCCATCATGTCCATTGCTTTCTTTGAGATCTAATGGTCATTAAGTATTCTATCCTTTTAACCCAAAATACATAGGCAATTATGTCATTTACCTCATTTTTTTTTCTCATTTCTCACGGTTAGAAGTTAGAACTATCATATCATAGCGCTCTCTTTGGAAGCCTCCCAATCGATTAGAACTCAGATCTCAAGTCCCAATTGAAGCTCAATTTTTTTTTATTTTTTTCCTTTTCTATATAATGAAAGGAAAACTAACTAAAAATCCTTTCTTCTTGGCATTCATACCATCCTTAATCTCGAAGACGGTGGAGTTTAGTAAAATAATTTAGAATTGTAAAGGTTGCACACTTAAACAAATTAATATATAATCGTTTTGTCATGAACACAAGAAAGTAACTTTGAAAGTGTAATAGATGGCAGTGGAATATTAGTTTATGTAACTTTGAAGAGCAAATCTGGAATTTGATTCTATTTTTTTGTTGGTTCATGACCATAGTTTAATCAGGTTATAGATGCTTAAGTATCCATTCCTCTACAGTAGATTGAAATCTCATGGAGTATTCTCAAATAAACACACTGTCCGTTAAGAACCCATTAAGAAGATGTATAATTTTCTTATATTTTTCTAATTCACTCAAGATAAAAGCAATTAGAATTGGAAATTTAGAGTCCCAAGACCCAAAGATATGGGTCATAACTCATCAAAGATGTTCAACATCAAGTGTTTCAGACATTTTTGGAGTTTGGGAGAAAAATATTTCCTACAGTTTTGTTCGATGAGAAGTGGGGAAGAAAGATATTATTCTAATTACATATTTACCCTTTAATGTCTTCACCATAACTTACCAATATATTATAGCCATTAGATATTATATAATCCGAGGAACCAGATGGGCTGTCAAGATGGATGTCATCCTAAGAATGGCAGCCTAGACAGCCCGCATTTATATATATATATATATATATATATAAATGACATCTGAAATGAAATAGACAAATTTTTGAAGTAATTACTTACTTTTTTTTCTTGTTTATATCAACTCTTGATTATATTTATTTATTTTTAATTAAAGTCTATTTTACATGAAATGATAGTTTTCTAGAGGTGTTTAATTTCTAACATTTTTTTTTTGTCTAGATGTATAACATTCGTGACCCCCCCCAGCAGAAGATCCTAAATCCGCCACTGCGGACAACACAGCAATGAAATGCATGTAAACCCACTGTCTAACATCAAACTATATTAAAAACATACGATTCTGAAATGTATTGTACAAGACGTTTGGAACAAACAAGCAAATCATTGAAGGTACAACACAATTCTTAAAACACAAACTATGTAACAAATCAACAGATCGGTCATTTCAAGTGAAGCCAGCAGTGTAACTTCTTAATCCTTACAGCAGCACCTGCTCAAAATTACCAGCTCGTCTTAGCCATTCAAAGAAGGCGATGTGTATGAAATCGATTAAACTAAGGAAATAGAATAACAAAAAAACAAAATTTAAATCGCACATCATGAAGCAGTAGTTTATATAAGTTACATAAAAAAAAATTGTATAATCATAAAAGCCATACTAAAATGTATAATTGATTTTGATATGTAGGTATGGAATGCAAGTGTTATTTCACTCACTGTCTAACATCAGCCTATATTAAAGCATATCTTCAGAAATTATATATATCAATAAGATGTCCGAAAACCAGCAGATCACTCATAAATGTAGGTCCTTCAAAATGAAGCCGGCACAGTAACTTCTTACTCCTTACAGCAGCACCTAGCCACCTGCCCAAATCTGAGATAAAATGTTTATTTTGGTCATTGTTTTGCACGTTTTTGCAGTTTGGTCACAACATTTTTTTTTTCTGTCAGTTTGGTTATGAAAGTTACATTCCATTATTAGTTCAGCCAATTTGGTCAATAGTTGCTCTTAAAGGCGACTTAACTTGTGACTGAACTGATAACGGAATGTAAGTTTTATAACCAAACTGACAGAAAATAACTTGTATGACCAAACTACAAAAATGTGTAAAGTACAATGACCGAAAGAAATATTTTCTCTCCCCCAAATCTGTCTATGACATTCATATATTGGGTTTATAATATGGTGGAAGCAAACAACTATCCTTATTAAATGTTACAACAGTTTATAGTGTTACTATAATGCTAGCCTTAAAAAAATTTACATCACCATGAAACTATTCAGTTTTGGAGATTTAATTTATACATTGTTTTCTGTATGAAATTGATAAAATTAAGTGATTAGAAAGCAAAAAACAAATATTTAAATCGTACATCATCAAACATTAGTTTATATAACTTGATGCAAATTTGAATATAGTTTCTTTATAATTAGCATAAAATAAGAAGATTAAGCAAAGCCAGAGCACACATTTAAAGTTACAACAGAGGAGAACAAAAAATTGCAAAAAGATCTATAAAAAAAAAAGAAAAATCCTTAGAAAGCGATTTCCACAAGCTTTGCAAGGCACTTTATACTTGCGGTGTATATTATCGTAGAGCTCGGAGAGCCCCAGATTCTTTACCAAATGTTTGACCATTGCAATGAACACATGAAATTGTCTTATAAAGAGCAATGTCAATGGACAATTTTAATAAAGGTTTTAACAAGTTTTTGCGAAACATCCCACCAATGGGCACTTTTAAGCAGGTTTTAATATTGTCAGTTTTAAGTGTCACTTAAACCTGACAACACTGACATGGTGTAATTTATCCCCCAAAAACTGTGGCGGGTGGGGCTATTTGTAAAAAGTTGTTGCAGATGAGCTTACTTGCTATATCTACTACAAACTGTGGCAGTTAAGCTTATCTGCAAAAAACTGTGGTTATTAAGCTTATCCGCCAAGGAGGATTCCATTGTTGATTATTCTAATGACTATAAACTTTCTGTAGAAATCTGGTAGAGATATCCATGCCTACAAACAAATGATGCCAGGATCAAGGAAGACAGGGGACCAAAGGTATTTTATTTTGTTACAATTGTGCTAAAACATGGCTTTGATAAGATCACAAACTGTGATAGATTGGAAAATGATTTTAAAAAACAAAAAGTTAGAAGTTTCAAACTTATAAAAAT
The DNA here is from genome assembly GCA_023053565.1 of Aquilegia eximia. Classification (NCBI taxonomy): domain Eukaryota; kingdom Viridiplantae; phylum Streptophyta; class Magnoliopsida; order Ranunculales; family Ranunculaceae; genus Aquilegia; species Aquilegia eximia. The sequence continues at coordinate 15,515,160 of JALIGU010000007.1, forward strand.
TATATTGGAGGATTCCATTGTTGATTATTCTGATGACTATTAAATTTCTGTAGATATCTCGTAGAGGTATCCATGCTTATAAAAAAATGATGCGAGGATAAAGGAAGACAGGGGGACCAAAGGTACTTTATTTTGTTACAATTGTGTTAAAACATTGCTTTGATAAGATCACAAACTGTGCTAGATTCAGCAGTGAAAGAATTATACTACCCCTAGGGCTTAGTTTCTGCAATTCTGCTCTCTTGCAATCACATGCATCTTCATTTTAACTGTGCTACAATGTGTCTTAACTTGCTTAATCTCTAAAAGGGATTTAATGGCATCCAATGTTGTATTGGCTGAAAGAAATTTTGTATTTGTTAAATAGTGATAAAATCTGTCGCACTTTGATCTACAAAGAAAGATTTTAGGTATTTTCGTTAACAGATATTAACTTATTTCTTATTAATGTAATGTAGGGACGATGCCGACACATTTTGGTAGTAGATGGCTCCATCAAGAAAGAAGAGAGGTACAAACCTCACCGAATCGCAACAAGAGGATTTCTTATAGAATTAGACCCATATGGAAATCAGAAAAAAGTGGATGAATTCTCGATGTTATATATACTCGGCAACAAAGATAATGACATTCAAACGGTGGAGCTGGGAGCCGTCAAGTTAGGTCTAAACATGGTCAAGCAGCATCCTTCCGTCACATATCTAACTGTGCACTCAGACAATAAGCAAATAGTTTCCTACCTAAGGAAAGGTAAAAGAGACTACAACGAGAACAAGATTTTACCAGCTATAAATTTAAGAAAGTATCAAGAGAGGAACTGTAGCAGTTAAGCTTATCCGCTAGAAACTCTGGCAGATAAGTATCTAACAGGTTGAGTTTTTGTAGAACTGTGTTGGATTTTCTAAAGCCCATCTATACATTTTAGCATTAAAACCTTTTGCCAATGCCGATGTATCACCTGATTTTTTCTGATAAAAGTTTAGGTGACACTTTTAACATTGGCATTGCTCTAAGTTTCAACTTTTGCTAAAAAAAAAAAATTGAAAAAAAAATAAAAATTACTCCAATGATAGCGTACGTAATCAAACATATCTCATAATCTTCTTATTACTAGGGAACTTATGTGATTGTGCTCCAGGTGTTCAACTTGGTCACATTCTCTCTGAAAATTGTTTTCACAATAAGAGCATTCAATCTTAAAAAGATTTGTGGTTATCCTGGTAATGTTTCCAAAAATATTTTGGGTTGAAGCTAATTCTCGTCTTCCTCTAAACAATGAACACATTTTAAGATTTTACACATCTGCTCTCAAAGTAGGGCAGGAAATCAGGTCGTATTTATCTAAATATTCGACCGACAGAAAACCGAATACAACGAATATGGTTTAAGAATTTTATCCGGATTTAAATTCGGATACGGTTATAATATTTGTGACCGGCTCGGTTACGGATCGGATACGGATAAAATCCGGATGTATCCATATTTATATTTTTATACAAATAATTTACCATTTTTATAGGGCTAATATGGTCATCAAATTATATATAAAAATAAAAACCTAACAATTCAAATTTTTATTTGTAAACCTCATTATATTATTAGTAATACAATGTACTTATTATTTTTAAATGGATCTGATGGAGTTAATTAGAAACTTTTTATTATAATTTCTCAAATTTAGTTTTTAGTTACAAAAAATTAAACCGGATATTCGATCCGAACTAAAACAGATTATTGAATCTGGATCCGAATAATCGAATACGAATACGGTACGAAGAATTCAGTTCGACTCGAATACAGATACAGAAACAGATATACTGACAAAAAATTCGGATACGAATATAAATGACTACATATCCGCTCTGTATCCGATCCGTTTCCTGTCCTATCTCAAAGTACAAAGTGTAAAAATAACAATCAAGAAAACTCTAGAATACAAAATAGAAAGATGGAACAAGAAGATGATAAAAAAAAAAAGCATAAAAATTCAAGAAAAACATTTTAAAAATTCACAAACAACCTTTCTTATTACTTGATGCCATAAACACATGACTATGATAGATATATACAACGACATTTAATAAGAGAAAGAGGGATTACTGTGCAAAGATTTTAAGAGTTTCAAACGAATCCACCTTCCTTGTTAACTTTTTTTTTTTTTCCTTTCTTGTTACTTTACTTCTCCGCACAGTGATCACAAAGAGTTGCAAAAGCCTATGTAGTTGTTTGTGAAGCTGATTTTGGTGAAAATTAAAAAAAGAAATTAGGATAAGATGAAGAAGGATATGCAAACCTTGAAGAGTTTCAAAAAGAACCTATTCACAATAATCACACTTTAAAAAAAAAAAAAAAAGAGTTGCAGAGATGATTTTCAAAAAACAACTTCAAATTGATAGTCTACAATTATTTTTATATAAAAATTAGTAAGTAACAAATCATTTTCGTGTAAATATATAGTGCAGAAATCTGTTACCTAATATTTACAATTATTTTGTTAAACTAATTGAATATATAAATCTCTAAACATTTTATAACTATAGCATTTGCAATTTCAAATATTAATTGGGGAAATAAAGTTTAAATTTTTAAAATTTGTTAATACCTTGATTAGGAGTGCAAACCCAAAGAAAACAAAAAAAAAGACAAAGGGACAATGTCACTGTGACAAAAAAAATTTGTTTTTATTTTAATCTTTGATATTTTATAATGTTTAAAATTTGTTAATACCAAGATATTTATTTATTCAATTCATTCGTACCACTTATCTCTCCCGATATTCTACTATTATTTACCAGGATTTCCTAAAAACAAAAAATAAAGTAACTGGGTATGAACGTATGATAATAGATAATTGGGTATCCACTATAAGCCTTTCCTCGAACCTCGCCGTTAACTTTAAGGCTATGTCATCCTAAGGTGTTGCTAAATGGAAGGATCTTATCCACGTTCATGAACATCTTTTTGTTTTCGAAGTAACTCCTAGAAGTTTGTTTGTTTTTTGTTTTGTTTTTTTCTTTTTTTTTTGAAGTTGAGTCCAAATAAGAGTATGTTAAGCTACGTAGAAAAACAAAAATTTAGAAAGTTGAGGGTTTGCAGTTGCGCACCCTCAAACCCCCTAGCCCCACCACTGATTACAATAGCAAAAACAAAGTGTTTAAAAGAGGAGAGGGAAACTTGTTGATGGGTGATGTACGTGACCATAGGAATGAAACCCGTACATCTGGCTTAACATACTGTAACAACTTTGGTGGATCAGGTTTAGATACGGGTTGACGCGAATCCAACTTATTTGACCAAACTATCTATTTTGATAATGAACTTTGAACTTATTTTTAAAACTGACAACGTACTTTGAAACTAACAACAAACTTCAAGTCAACTTCCAAAATTGATATTATAATTAGAAAAATTTAAATGAAGTGTGTGTTTTAAGATTTGCATTAAAAAACATGATTTACATTAAAAACATGATTTACATCACTAATCCAGATTATCAACATTGAAAAACCATAATTTCATAAAAACCCCAAATTTAAGAACCCTATGTTTTGAAAACTTCCAAATAAAAACCTCACATCCACAAATTCTACCAATATTATATGTTTAGATTTAAAACCCTAGTTTAACGGCATAAAAATTTGACTAAATAATTAAACCATAATTTAAGATACTTACCCCGTATCTTCAAAACAATCAAGCTTGCTTTCCCACCTAGGTTGAAACTTTAGTCTTGGCATAAGTTAAATCAGTCTGTGTTGAGCGACTTTCCTAGATCACTGACAGTTGGTAAGGCAGACACTCTCACAGTGTGCACCCTACCACCAGAACTTGCAATTGGGGGTCTTGGCATGCAGAAGGCTCAGGCCATGAGAGATGCTTCTTGGCACCCCAATATGTCCTGGGTCTAACTTCTCCACTGTGACTGCGAATTTCTTCCAGAAGTTCAGCCCCTACTTAGGTATCTTGGTGTTGGCTAGGTATTTTGAAATAAGGACACACGACGCAGTGTTTCTAAAATGGACATTTTTGAAAACGGACTTTTTTTATTTATAAATAGAGCATTTTATTAGTATAAAAGGTTTACGCAGCATGCATTTTATTTATGCATCGTCAGGTAGAAGTCAAGGGACAGACCCATTGAGAAAAATTACAGACACACAGTCACAGACCACACTAGAACATTCATACAGTATAAATCGACTCTTAAACCATTGAAATCAGCTAGGAGTTCATTAGCAGCTTTAGCCACTCAAAGTCTCAAACATTATGTTTTCGAAGCTGTATGTGATCTGTGTGTCATATCTCATATCCAGTATGCCTTTCACAGTTTCAAATCTGTGCAGCCATACACAAGCATACGTAGCCAAAATAGTCGCGCAGCAATTGACAAACAGTTAAGTCCTGGACCAATACCTGGATTCGTCTCAACCCTTGGTACAGTAATCCATTTTAATTCCACCCGATCTAGTGTAGGTTTTCATCGTTGACATCGTCACCAAAAATTGTAATAGATATTTAAATGTAAGTTTGACTGTCAAGTTAATTCAGTAAAATGGTTACGACCTGCAATTTTAAGGAAGTTGTTTTTAATGTGATCTAAATTATAATCTACAAAGGGTGCATAATTTGACTAGGACTAATATTTAGTATGACTAGGATTAAATAGTATGACTAGGATTAATATTAATTTGACTAGAATAATATTTATTATAAAGGGTGCATAATTTGACTAGGACTAATATTTAGTATGACTAGGATTAAATAGTGTGACTAGGATTAATATTAATTTGACTAGAACTAATATTTAGTATGATTAGAATTAAATAGTGTTACTAGGATTAATATTTAGTATAATTAGGATTAAATAGTGTGACTAGGATTAATAAACAAATGACTAAGACGACTCGGACTAAAAAAACTCTCTCTCTTAAAACCTACATCGATCTTCAATTCTTCATCCATCTTCCTAAGGGCCTTCCTAATCTTCTCATCATCATCCTAAAAAAACTCTGTCTCTTAAAACCTAGAATTCATCACAAACGGCGAGTCCATCATGATCTACAGATCGTATCTCTCTCTCTCCAAATTCTTCACCAATCGATTGATCACAAAAAAAACTCTTAATATCAACCAATTCAACTGTAAGTACAATCCGAATTTTTCTTATGAATTTTATACATCAACCAATCAAGTTGTTTTTTTATTTGGATTTTGAATTTTGTTTTACTTTTTATTACGAAAATCTAACCCCATCTCTGAAAATCTTGCAAATATATATCTTTTTTACTTGCAAATATATATCTTAGAAATTATCTAAATTGGTTAAAGGTATCAAGAATGATGATCCAAATATATCTTATGAGACTGCACAATCAAAAGTACATTTGAAAGCCCCAGAGAACCTGGTGTAGCTTTCTTATATATCAAAAAATATTCAAATATATCAACTTTAAAAGTTCCAACTGAGGATTTAGTTAAATAGCTATTTTGTTTTCCTGTTGTCCCTCCAGTAGTGAAACCTATTTTATTCTTGCCATTATCCCAAACCAGCCTATAGTTCGACGAAGAGCCTTTCATCCAATAATTCTGAGATTTCCTAAATGAAACTGAATCTAATAAATTTAATCATTCACTGCTATATTTTTTTTATCTCATCCTCTGCTCACTTTCATTTTGTTAGATTTTTTATTCTATCATATTATTTTTTTCAACCTGTTAAAGTTTTATGAATATTTTTATCATCCAGTTTTCTATCTTTTAGATTCTATTCATATTTTAGGAGGTGGTCACACATTTATTCTTTGCCTGTTATATTCTAATATGACAATTTCCCACTGCAGGGTTTAATTCATATTCTATCATCATGTTCAAGTGTACCAGTTCACATGTTAGAACGAGTTTGCAACCATTTGTGCCTCTCCTGCTATAACCAGCAGAGCAGGTATGGGGCCTTATTGATTATCTGTCAAATGAAGTGCATGAGTCTGTAATAGAATTTATAATGTTAGTTCTTAATGAAGATGTCAAGTTGTAATTGTTATTTTAAGCCTATTTGTGTGTATATTTATACTATAAAAGTACAACACGTATAAAATCCAAATTCCAAAGTAATCATTTTTAATGCTATTACACGAAACAAATACTTTACAAAAAGGTTTTATTTAAATGATCAAACAAATACTCTAATTACTCTATATCAATGAAATTATTGTCACTGCAAAGTATCTACTGAATCTAATCCAAGTGGCTAAATTTCTTAATTAAAGTAGTTTACAATAAACGTACTCTATTTCTCTGATGACTCTCTGGCCTTTTTGTTTTATCTACTGCTTCAATGTTATTTTCTAAAATGCAAATATTTATAGTTAATAGAACAACTACTTCAACTTCACTTCTTCAATTTTAAACAATCATTTCTAAGTCGACATAGCCTTGGACCGTCTATTTAGCATTTAACAATCATTCCTACATTTTTGAAAGTTAAGTAACTTAGTTAAGAAGGAAATTTCTATAGTTGTATAACTATTGATGGCCTTTTTAATTGTGCAGAGGCACGAAAGCCATATCTAAGATCAACCCAACCCATAATTTTGATCCAAATTTAAGATGTCGTAGGTTTCGTTCAGATATCTCTTCAATTCATCACTGAAATGCAAAGGTTTAGCATATTAGGATATTTGAACGAAAAAATTAATCTGTTGTAAAATTATTTTGTGAGTTTGTTGGCCTAATCAAATTTCCATTGCTTGGTTTCATAAATATGACTTTGTGCCACAGCCCGCAACAATACAATGCAATACCCTCACAATTGGTTAGGCCAACAATGTAGTGATTTTTATTTGGTTGAATTAATCTACAGGTTCAAATTGGATCAGCAATTTGCTTTATGATAAATACATTAACATGTTATAACTTCTATAGTAAATGTGTATAATCAACTTATATGAGTCGCAGTCAATAGCATAGTAGCATACCAGTTGCAGTAGTCAGTGTTAGCTACCCATCCAGGTGGGAATATGGTTTTATTGATTTAAACAAGAACCTTATTGTCATCTGGATGGCAGCGATGATTAGTAGCAGAGTGAGTATAGGGACTAATAAGACAAAAAAGGTATGAATGAGAATAGAATGAAAGCCACCAGTGCAGATTGGTTTCTGTAGAGTAGAGGTTTCAACATATGGATATGTAAGCTTATATCAAATAAATTTGAATTTTTCTTATTGTAAGCAACATTAATGTATCGTGATTGTGTGTATTCCATAAAATTTCAGCTGCCATCTCCTGCCTTATTTAGCCAGCTCTTAGAGCAATCCCAATGGGAGGGCATTTGGGAAGGACGGTAATGCGAAATGCCGAATTCAAACAAAAAAAACCACTTCCAATAGAATGGTGTGTTAACAGAGTACGACAGTGAATAAAAGAAAGGGTTTACGATCATTTTAGACAAATTTGAGTTTTGCATATGTTTGGCTGGAAATTTGTTGTACAGGAAGAAATTTGTTTACCAAATTAATTATGGGTTAGTATTATGTTTTCAATAGAATTCTTAAATTGTGAGAGGAATGGTTTTTTCCAATAGAATTTTGTAACAGTGAATGATGTTTCTTGCAATTATATACCAAAGGATGGGTTATAATATAGAGTATTCTCTTAAGTTTTTATTGTCATGGTATAATATTGCTTATATTAAGTTCAATTATGCCTATTATAAAAGCTTAATTATTTTGTTGTTGGCAATAAAATTTGTAGACATATTGACAATAGTTGTTGTTAGAAATATGAGACACAAAAGCTAGGACTCACAAATAGTTGGAATCCCATTTATCCCGCTAATTCAGATACCTCTACAATTCGATTAAGGCAAGTATTGTTCAGTAACTTCTTTTCTACAAGTTTGTGTGTATAATAATTTACAAGTATTAAAGTTGATTGCTTAGTCGTAATAAAAACATAAATACTGAATGTTTTACTGTAAGGTCACAGACTCCAGGAAAAACGAATTGCATTAGTTGCCTCAAATAATCTCATCTTTCCTAATCTCGGATTTAAAAAAAAAAAAAAAAAAATTCGTGGCAAATAGGACTATGCATTGTTTTTTTCTTTTTCTTTTTACTCTACAAAAATTTACAATCACAAAAAACCTTAAGGTTTAAAATCAGCTTATCTTGGTTTGTTTGAGGTGATAGAATTAATAGCCATAGGCCCTGATGTCATAAGCTTAGTCCGTACAATTAATTTATAGTAAAGGGGGGTTTCACCTACCTTTTTAGTTATTGAGCTATTTAATGTAAGCCATCGTATACCAAAGGATGGGTTATAATATAGAGTATTCTCTTAAGTTTTTATTGTCATGGCATAATATTGCTTATATTAAGTTCACTTATACCTACTATAAAAACTTAATTGTTTTGTTGTTAGCAATAAGATTTGTAGACATATTAACAATAGTTGTTGTTACCATTGTCAGTTATATGAACGCATCACGTTGCCTATGTTCTTATTGTAGGGTTCAAACAATCATTTAAATCAAGCTAATAGGAGAAGATTTCCATAAGAACTGTTCAATATAAAGAAGAAGGCAAGCACTAATGTAATCCAGATGTTTAAAAGCGAGGGTGGAAAAGAGTTGAGTTTTGGTATTCAAGTAGATTTTTTGCTATTGTAGTTTCTTTCCTCCCAATGTGTGATGATGACATAACATGCTCTAGCTCTACTTTTTACCTGTGTAAAGTTTTTGCAGACTTGACAATGTATATAAACTTATCATTTTTTTAGTGGATGATCAAATAGTTCTTTTGGCCTGCTAATATATATATAACACTTACATTAGATATTTTGTTTTGCAGAAGCATTTACTTGGATAAGAATGTATGTTGTGTTAGATGTTGAATTAGACAATTCCTATTTCATTCCTTCATTGCAACGTAACTGAAAAAGGTGTAGAGCCACTTTTCGCAGCCATTATTTGCTTCTTACCATAAAATGGTTTTATTGGCGATAACCAGTAATTTTAGCTGAGATTATGACCATTGGCTAATTGAATTTCGATTGGGCCCATAGTAATTTCTGCATAATGAATGGAATTTACAAACTAATATTATACAATCATGTGGGCATGTGGAAATCTATAAAAGCAAAATAAACAAGTTTGAGTATGTACGATCCAGGATGAGTTCATTGTATTATGTGTTTTGTAAGTTCACCATTGAGAAAGAGTAATTATATGTTTCTTTAATGTATAAATTAAGATCGAAGTCATTGAATTATTTGCTTGACTTTTCATACTTTTGCTATCACATAACATCGAAGATAGAAAAGTTTAACCTATATATTGACTTACAAAAGTATAGCATCCAGTATTGAGATATTCAGTACTTTTATATATTCAGTATTCAGATATTCAGTAATTTTGTATATGGTAACCCGAGAACTACTAATATATGTTAGGACTTCTGGTAGCTAAGTTTCAATACTACAAGCTAATGGTTTTCCTCACTTCTGACATTGTGAATACTGTATGTTGATGCGTAAAAATGCTGATGCATAAAAATGCTGCTCATTTGAAGCTTTATGTTAGCTTCTTGAAGCAAATGCATTCCCATGTCTAAATCACTGCCAAATCCTTCAGATCACTAACAAAAGCTAGGACAAACCCTCTTAACCAAAGACAGAATTTACATATAAAGACCCAACTACCCAGCAACCATTCCTGTATCTTCAGAGCTCTGTTTGTCTTTATTACCATGCTTCCATCCTTAATATAGACCATGCGTTGAGCAGCTCCCTAAACTGGATATTCCTCATAAAAGTCATTTGTTCTGAGCTAAGTCATTAAATTCTAGAAATATAAGCCTCAATTGATCAATACCAAGGAGTCCTCAATAACATTAGCTGGGAGTTTGAAAAATAGTAGTGTCTATTGATGTTGAATGATAACACATGCTGAATGTGCCCATTTGTGAAAGGATGTAGCAACAAACCTTGATTTCACAATGTTCTTATACTTGAACATGAAAATTTGAGTACAAAATGGTAAGAATAAGCCCTCTACAATGCTTCAGGTTACTGGTGTAGGTATCCTTTTTCTACTCTAGCTATATTAAAAAAGAGTTGGACATACACTATTTTAACATCATAGCTTACAACCATTTGTTAGATAAAGTTGATAATCAGAGCTATTGCAGATAAGACTTTGTATCCTAGATTGGATGGGATGGAGGAAGTTCATATTTAGATAAGACTTCAACAACATATAATTAATTGATACTCAACAAAATACAAATTGGTTTTGTGTGACTCAATTCATCGCAACTTTCTTAACGACAAATTGAGGATGATGTGCAATTAAACTCGGTAATCATTCTCAATAATTGTTGTATTTCAAGTTAGCCATGCTATGAAACCATTTTAAAGGCTCTAAATGCTGAAGAAGAAAATTAATGTGACTATTATGGGCTTACTTTAACTATTAGCTATATATGACTAACAATTATCAATCACATAAGTCCAATGAAAAACAAACATGTGGTCCATAAAACAGTCAAATAAAATGCATGAATACAAATTGTGGTGTAAAAAAGATTTTAGAAGAAGAAGAATGCAAGGAAATAGCAAACAAAATAATCTATCTATACACAAATGAAAAAGAAAGGTATTTAACTCAAAAGAAAAGGATGAAAAAGAATTTGGTAGAAAGTGGAATAGTGTTTCATTTTTTAAAAAAATTAGTTATATGAACAATGCAATCAAAGCCAAAATTTATTTTATTTAGAGTATTATTTATTTTATTATTTCAAATGTTATTTAATTTTGATACCTTAATTACCATTGCGTATGTTAGACCATTACCGCTGAGACTGCCTTTTCCATAAGGTAGACCCAATCTATTCAAAATTTGTTAATGAATACATTGAACAAATTAATGCAGTTCATGTTAAAGGAGATCAATATCTTTGCCTTAAAACATTGCTATAAAAGATATATGGGTTTCCAGAAAAATTCTACACAAATTGGAAATCAATTTTCTTATCACCTACACTTATATTTATTTTATTATAATCATTGATTCTTAATTTAAAAATCTCTATCTATATTCATTATCCAAACTTAAATGTTTATTTGTAGTATACAATTAATTGTATTATCGTGGCAGCGCCACGGGTATTACTAGTTAAACATATATATTTATACGGGCTAATAAAGGGACTAAACTTTGTATATATATATATATATATATATATATGGCCCTGCTTGTTTGGGCTGCAAAAAAGGCAAATCTTTACCCATCTATAGTTAGAGTGGTCCCTCCCAAGTTTACTCTTTGATTTGAATGGACCCCCACCTATTTTAGCTTAAACCCTATTGGTCCCCCACTTAAACCTTGCATAAACATGAGATAATCATAAATGGTCTCCTACTAAGTTTATTAGAAAAAGGTGTAAAATTTTTGCACTTTTGAAATAGCACCAAACTTTTGCATAAATTTTGTTCATAAAACTAATTATCAAGAGTTTCAAGCATATTAAATTAGGCTAAATTTCATGCAAATTTTTGCGGGGTAACCAAGCAGGGCCTATATATACTAAACTTTGCGTCAACCTTGGAATAATCAACAGGGAGAGGAAGTTGATCCCTTGTACTCTCTAATGCCAAAGCGAAAGATACTTGATCATTTCGAGGGCCATTTGGATATACATGAAATCTCCTACAAAATACCATCCACCAAAACCATAATACAGGTTCACTACATGTCTACATGTAAAAAAAACCGGTAAAAAAATTACCAACAGTACTGCCCAGAGTTAAACTCCATTGATGATAAGTGTTGTTGTTTAGAAGTTGTGTAGAGTGAAGTTGAGAGTTGGTGCATGTGTAGCTAGCTCTTCAGCAGTTCAGCATAAACTGTAGGTATTGTGAACCCTTGAGATGTTTATACTGTAGAGATATTGGGTTTTTTACGGGCTGGATCAAAGAAAAAGCCCAATATACTGAGATATTTTGCTTCGTGATTCTTTTTTTTTTGTTTTTCTACCTGAAAGTCCCCGAACAAAAAGAGAGAGAGAGAGAGAGAGAGAGAGAGAGAGAGAGAATGTGGAGTGGTAATCGAAGATCAGGAACATGTTTAAGGTGTTGTTTGGTGGTATTTGTAGTTGGTTTTGCTTTATACATAACTGAACCTGCTTTGTTTTCAAGGTTTAAAAAGGGTTTTATGTTGAACAACAACAACAACATTGCTCATTCTTGTCCTCCTTGCACTTGTGATTGTCCTCCTTCTTTGTCTCTCATGAAGATAGCTCCAGGTACATTTTTTTCCCCTTTTCAATTAGATTCTTTTTCCATCTTGGGGTTTTCTTTATTTATCATTTTGTTTGATTGTAGCTTGGAATTTTGAATTTTGAGTGTAATTTAAGAATGCACATTTTGAATATTGGAGTCATTTTGCTTTGTTTGAATGTTTATATATTTTGTGTGTTTTGGGAATTTGAAGTTCTTTTTGTTTGATTATATTAAAAGTCAACTGAAATCAAATGATGGTGCATTTGGGAAAGTTTGGATTTTTATTGATTTGTTTTACTCTGCTGGTTTAGAATTTATCTTTTTATCTAGTTTATTGTTGTAGTGAAACCAAAGGATAAGCATTTGACATTTCTTTTATGCTTGTTGGTTTTGCTATATATGGAGTTTAAGCCCTAGGTCCATTTGACATTTGTCCTCCATTTGAAGAAATTGCGATATAACTAGACAAATCTCTTTTGTTGCAAGTCCAAATTCCAAACACAATTGGGAGTTTTCTGTGTTCATATAGTCTGCACTGGTATATTAATCATTTAATCCGTAGGTCTATATATGTTGCACCCCTAAGATTATTGCAACTAAAGTCTATCTCATATTCTCATGATCTAACTTGTGACAGTTTAGAATAAGTGTTCCCTTCTACACCAGGTAATTTCGCCAACTGAATTCCACTTTTTAGTGTGGCAATCATCATGAGATAGGAAGCATGTATTGGGAGGTCCATGAGGGAACCTGTATACGAGGATCCCTCGTGAAAGTTTTTGAGAATCATTCAAAGTTACCTTGTAAATTTTTTTTAGGTGATAATGAAAAAGGTTACTACGTTAGGATTCTTTAGCCTTTTGTGAGTTTGTTGAGGTTTTAGCCAAGTGTAATCCATAGTTGGGGAGATTTGAGACAGTTCAAAATTCAAATGTTAATAATGATTTCAAACAGCTTCCTTTTCTGTGAATTTCCCCTTTTTCCCCATAATAGCTTGTGCATAAAACAGTTGCTGGCGTGTTTAGACAATTTCATAAGTCAATTACTGCAATCTTCTTAAAAATCTTAGTTCAAAGTTTAAACAATAACTTTTTGTTTCCTTGTGCAGGGCTGGTTAATCTTACCATCACAGGTTAGAGATCACCGCAGAATATCACCTTTTTAATTAAGTATTTATATTGTTATCGTTATCGAAATGTTATTTGGTATAACCTACCAATTAAGTTTGTTGGTTCTTTTATTCTTTCATTCTTTGTGAAACTGCAATAAATTAATTTAGTTCTCCTAAGTAGATGATACTTTTTGTGAAAGTGTTCTTGAATGATCTATAAACTGTCAAATTATATATACTGTTGAATCATATTCAATATCATTTGTTTGAGAAAAATGTGTAAAAGATAATATATTTTTTTGTATAAATCATTATTGCTATTATTATATATGGTCTTTATATGCCCTTAGCTAATTAGCTTTCATCAAATATGCGTACTCTGCCATGACACCAGATTGTCACCGACAAAAGAACAAGACATGTCACAGTTTTTTCAACCTTTTACCTTGTATGATTAATATCTTTGCACCATTGAAGGAAATTGTTGGTGAAGAACTTAATATGTAACACTTGTAATCGTTTTCTCAGGAATGGAAATAATTATCTTTGCACACTAGAGAACTTCGTGATACAGAAACTTATGACAACATTTTTTCCACAATACCACAACATTTATTTTGACAATACATAGTACTTATCTAATCAGTTTTGAAAGACCTTAAAGTGGTTAGTCCATATCACTTATCATGTGTGATCAACTGATTATGGGAGGATGCCCAAATACTGAAGTTACAACTAGATATATATTTTAAGTGAAAATATTTGGAAAGTTCCTACTCAATGAATAAGTGTACTGTGTCCTACGTAACTAAAATGACATATCTGCTCTTGTAAATTTCTCCATGCTAAGTATGAAGAACTCTGTACTTGTTGAGGTTTTAATCTTCCCATTGTCCGTTTTCCTTTTGTTTTAATAAAGTTAACTGGTTAGTTTTATGTAGTTTTGGTTACTGTGATTAATTATTATCTTGGTCATCATTTTTCTGATATTTGGGTTGATGGAAATTTGTTGGCCAATAATACAGAATGTGGGAAGGATGATCCTGAACTTAACAAAGAGATGGAGAAACAGTTTGTAGATCGTTTGACGGATGAATTGAAGCTGCACAAGGCTGTTGCTGAAGAACATGCCCACCACATGAATATGACATACCTAGCAGCAAGAAAGTTGGCTTCCCAATATCAAAGAGAGGCTGAAAAGTGCAACACTGCCACAGAGACATGTGAAGAGGCTAGAGAGCAAATTGAAGCATTGTTGACCAAGGAGAGGAAAAAGACATCAGCGTGGGAGCGTCGAGCTCGCAAGTTGGGCTGGGAATCATCTTAGACAACGTAGATACTTTCTTTTATTGCTTTAGGGTCTCCAAGTTTAATTCCTCGTCTATATGTTTAAGCTAGCAAGTAGCAAGAGATGTGGTTAGGATGTAGCCATTGTATAGCCCTCTTAAGCATGTTCAGAATGACTTGCCATGGATCTCAATAAATAGTTCGTCGTCCTAGAGCAGAGTTTTAGTCTTGTTAGAGAAGTAGTCATTTGAAATATTCTAGCTTTTACCCTCAGAAATATTTGTGGGACGTTGGATGGACTGTTGAATTTAGAATATTGCAATCTCAGATTAAAAATCACTGGAGTAGATTTTTTAACTACATTTGTTGAAAAATATATTTAAAGGACCATTACTTGTTTGAAGTGATTTTCATTGTTAATTCACTGGAAGGTTCAAAAAAATCATAGTTTTCACTTACATGTATACTGTATAATGCCTAGATTTTATGGTGAACATTTAAGAATCGGACAGCTTTTCCAAGGATCACTAATAAAGATAGTGACTGCAGTTTGTCGCAACAGAGGAATACATCATGAACTCATTAAGGGATGTGCAGCCATTGCTGAATTTATTTTATTTTTTTGGTAAAATTATTGCATTATATTATTTATATATTTAAATTGCGAGTTACATACAAGCCTTGTACATCTACATGCAGCCATTGCTAAACTATGTACACACTTCGCAACCACATGACCATGTACATATGGAGAGTGGAAAGTGGAAGCCAAATGGTAACTGGTGGCTGTTTGGTGTCAAGACCTGTTCTGTTATCTGCTGATGCTTTTAGGGTTTGTTCCCTTGGTGTTTTAATTAAGAATGTGTGGAGATTATAGTTTGGGCTCATCGACTTTGGAATAAGTGGACCTTGACCCTTTTTCCAATCCACCAAACTATAAATCATGAGATAGAGTGGTGGTGTTTGTCTGTGTAAATCTTTCTCGTAGTTAGGTTTTCCATGATATGGCATCATCATCATCACCTATAGATGATCCTGCTCCATATGAAGCTCGAACACTATATAGAGATAAACCAACTCTAAACTTAACTTACAAGATTGAGTCTTTTTCTTTACTCTACACAAATAATTCACAAGAGGTGATCTCATCTTTGACATTTATAGCTGGGAATTACTCTTGGTAATTTCGTTTCCTTTATTTTTTTTATTTTTTTTTAATCTTGTTAATTTAAGATTTTTGTTAATCTCTCTTCTCATGTTGCACCCTGAAAATTATAGGAAATTTTTGGTATTTCCAAAAGGACCTCCACAAAATCATATGACTTTTGGTTTGATGTTAGATGGAACAATAGATGGTATTACTCTCCCTGTTGGTTCTAAGGTTGATGCAAAGTTCAATATATATTTGTATAATCACATCAATCGCAATTTCATCAAAGTGGCAGGTAATCATATTTTTTATTACAGAATTAAACTCAAGTAAAATTTATATTGGA
This sequence comes from Aquilegia eximia, assembly GCA_023053565.1. Classification (NCBI taxonomy): domain Eukaryota; kingdom Viridiplantae; phylum Streptophyta; class Magnoliopsida; order Ranunculales; family Ranunculaceae; genus Aquilegia; species Aquilegia eximia. The sequence continues at coordinate 15,531,331 of JALIGU010000007.1, forward strand.
ATTTTTCTTTACAGTTTTGTTGTTGCATCAATCTAGAAAATCAAGGATCAGCAATACGTTTCGAGGGGCAACAGCTAAGAACACGAGCCTATCCTTCCTTGTCGCTGGACTATCTATCAAACCCTTCTAATGGATACATATTGTGTGATGAGTGCATGTTTGGAGTAGAAGTCCTTGTTTGTGATGATACAATTCGGCATGATTGTCTGTCAACAATAAAGGGTGGAATTAGTGGAAAATTTAGTTGGAAAATGAGATACTTCAAGAAAAAATTCTTAAAATTGCAGACAGAACGAGTTGGAAAGACTCCATCTTTCAAAGTTGGAAACTACGAATGGTAAAAACTTAATAACTTACTTTTTAAGTTTTTAGCAGTTTACATTTTTCATTATCAATTTTTATGTAATGGCTGATTGGCTTTTTATATTTCTCTTGACAGCGTGATAATGTATTTTGCGCCGGAATATGGTAGTGGGACAGTGGAAAATCGTCCGGTGGGATTAATTACATGTCCTGGTTCTAGTCACAAAAATATTACGGACACCAAGGATAGGTTTTTTTCTTTGTATATATTTTTCAGTCCCAAGTGTTTGGAGGAGGGTGATGAATGTTATAAGCACATAAATGTGAAGGTGCTCCTACGTATAAAGGACCAATCCACTCGTGAAGAACACGTCGAAGAGGAAGGTGAAGTAACCTTTTTCTTTTGATCATTTTCTCTCTGTGTTAATCTTAAAGAAAATTGGGAATATTTAACTACGGTGTTTGTTTCTGCCTACAGCTACTGGGTGGATAAGTCAGGAAATGTTTGGTTGGCCTAAATTCATGGAGCTTGGTGCTCTAACTGATCCAAACAAGGGCTACTTGGTGGATGACGAAATAATTATTGAGGCAGAAGTTACTGTGCTGGCTTCACTTAAAAGGACCTATATTGAACAATGATCTGCTGGTTTGTTACAGACAACAGTTTGCTTAATTTCTTTAGAATGGTGGGTATGAATTTCAACCAATATTCGAACATTACAGAATGTAAGAAAATTATTCTGAACTTAACAGGGATTCAAGGAGATGGAGAAACAGTTTGTACTTTGTAGATCGTTTGACAGATGAATCTGACATACATAAACAACACGAATGTTGGCTTCCCAATATCAAAGAGAGGCTGAGAAGTACACTACAAGTCTGCCACAAGATGTGAAGAGGCTAGAGAGCAAATCGAAGCATTGTTGGTCAAGGAGAGGAAAAAGATGTTAGTGTGGGAGTGTTGAGCTCCCAAGTTGGGCTGGGAAGCATCATTCTACGTAGATACTTTCTTTTATTGTTTTAGGGTCTTCAAGTTTTTTTTTCTCATCTATATGTATAACCTAGCAAATAGCAAGAGTTGTGGTCAGGACTTCCGATGTAGCTATCTCTTAAGCATGTTCAGTGACTTGCCTTGGACCTCAATAGCTTGTCAATATTTAGCCGTGTCAGAGAAGTTTCTGGCATTTGAAATATGCTTGCTTAAGTCATAATCAGTTTTATATGATAGTATATGACAGACACAATTCAAATTATGGTGACTGCAGTTTGTCACTCGGAGGAACACATCATGAAGGGTGTCCACTTATCCCACATACCTATTTTGCGAACCACTCCATTCATGCTTGTCACTATATGCTGTGAACAACATTTTTCCACCATTGACAATCTATGCTTTATCTTCCCAAGTCCTCACATTGCCAGTAATATTCTGAGTAATGCCAAGGTAAAAGCCACCTGCACAAATCTAGTTGAGGCCATGTAGTCATGTACAACATTGACTCTGCTTTGAGATGCACATCAAAATTGTTAACATGCATTGTTGTGCATACGCCCTGCCAAAATTAATGTACATAGGTGGGCTTCCACCTAAATAGGCCAACTTGTCTACCTGAGAAAAAACTCTGCACTTCATGTCAGGTTTTGGAACTCTTATTTGTTATCTGTGTATGCACTCTATTTGTCTGGTTGCAGCCATATAAACAATACTCACTTTAAGCAAACCATCAAAGGTTCAAATGAGATTCACATTATCTACTTACAATGAAACCATTACTGTTCAGTGCGCACATTGTGCAACAAGATAGAACCTGACAGATGAGCAGTCGGGTGTCTAAGAAAATTGTTACAATAAAGTAGTAAACAATCTCTGACTCCACCTAAAAGAGTGTCAAAGCATCAGAATCCATGTCCCCAACATGGTTCTTATTCACATTTGCTATCAAACTCTAGCTAGAACGGTCAAAATCCTTGAAAACAAAATACTTACCTTAATTCATCTTATTCACAACCTCATGCCTAAAAAAAAAAAAAACAACCAACCACGAATGATGAATGTCTATTGGTGTTGTCTCAAGAGAATGCAAAGATAGGTTCTCGTCCGAACAGAATGCAAAGAAAGACATCAAGGAGAAAACAAAGGCATGATACATAAAAAAAGAAAGGAGCAAGCCAATTTTATAGAAATAAATAAGCAACTTGCACAAATAAACAATAGATAAATGCAACTGAAATTACAAGATAATACACACTCATGGCGTGTCATTTAATGTTGCTACACTTTTAACTATTTAACTATGCAATTCTAAAAAATTGCTAATCATTAACGAGTCCGACTTTGTTCCACACACCAAGATTCGTGAGGAACCTGACCTTTTATCTCATTGGTCCAAAATTGTATAGTGCCACGTCACCTCTTAATTAAAAGAAAAATAAATAAAAAGAACCCAAAAATCTAATTAAGAAAAAATGGGTGAAGTAAAAACTTCACTCTCTTCCACACCTGTTCATCTTCTCTCGTCTCTTCTTCTCTATGTCTTCTTTTGTCTGTTGTCTTGAATCGAAACTAAACTACTAAAACTCTCTTTCTCTATATATCAATAAACTAAAGGGTTATGAGGGTTTATGTTTTGAGTTTTAATTGATTCAAGTTGAAAACTTTCAATGTAGATAGAGATTTATTGTTTTGGGTTATGCCTTTGTATTAAAAAAAATTATTTCAGACCAACTCTCTCAATTCGTCACACATTTGTAGCAAGTCAAAATTGATCTTTCAAATCAATTATAATCAGTTAAGCATCCGAAAATAACAGAGATTAATTTCGTCGCAGATAAATTTCTCATTCAAGCAGATAGAGAGAAGAAAAAGATGAATGAAGGTCATGTGATAAAAGAGACGAGAGAAGATGGAAAGATGTGGAAGATAATGTTGTGCGCAGCGGAGATTAATGCACAAATATGATGATTGAACTAATATATGAAAGTAAAACGAAAACGACAAACTAAACAAGCAACCACACACAAGACACAAGATATACGTGGTTCGACAATATGCCTACGTCCACGGGGAGAAAGGATGATGCTTTTCTTATCTTAGACAATTGTACAAGCCCTCATGAAGAAACCGAAGTCTTCTTCCTCACAAAAGTTCTCTCAAACTCTCTAATGGCTTCTCACAATCTCTCTCTTAGAAAAGTTAAGGTTTTGTATCACTTCTATTTGGCTTTATAGTATAGCCTTACAATAGACCACGAGTTGGGCTCAAAACAGGCCCAATTGCACAAAACAAGAGGAGGACGTACGTACGTTGAAATCACGTACGTACGGTACAACACGGAATCGTTATCTGGCATACGGGACGTTCGAACGCCCTAACTACGTACGTACGTCCCTGTACAAATTATACAACGTTCGTACGTCAAAATCACGTACGTACGTTTCTTCCCGAAACAGTTATCTGTCACATTGAACGTACGAACGCCCTAACTGCGTACGTACGTTCCTGAGTGAAAAAACTTCCCTCCGTCTTCTGATTTGCACATTTGCACATAAAACCCAACAATTCTCCACCTCGGCGAAGATTCAATAAATCTAAGCCGACACCAAGAATCACAAGTCACAAACTCCCACACATGTCCCGAAGGACCATCTCGGCTGCACCACCTCATGGTTGCCTACGTACCCTCCTTCTAAGGGATCAAGCCATCGTAGTTCACTCCATGATATACTATCAACACAAAGGAAGGATATGGACTAAATCTAAGCAATGATAGAACTTAGTCCCTGGAACCACTTTAGTCAACATGTCAGCCGAATTATTGCTAGTATGAATCTTCTTCAATAAGATCTCACCCTCTTCAATAATATCTCTGACAAAGTGATGTCGCACATCAATGTGCTTTGTACGAGCATGATAAACTGAGTTCTTTGCCAGATTTATGGTACTTTGATTGTCACAATGAACCATAAGCTTCTCCTGCACAATACCCAAGTTCTTCAACATACCTCGTAACCAAATGGCTTCCTTAAAGGCTTCAGTCACAGTCATATATTCTGCTTCTGTCGAAGACAAAGCAACAAGAGATTGTAATGTAGACCGCCAACTAATAGGACCACCTGCCAATGTAAAAACATATCCAGTAGTAGACCGACGTCTCTCTATCTGACCATCATAATCAGCATCCACATAACCAACACAAAACTGATTCAAATCCCTTCCCTTCTGGAATAGTAGACCAACCTCCACACTACCTTGAATGTAGCGCAAGATCCATTTCACAGTTTCCCAATGTTTCTCACCAGGATTATGCATGTACCTACTTACAGTACCAACTGCATGTCCAATGTCGGGCCTTGTACATACCATCGCATACATCAAGCTACCAACCGCACTTGCGTATGGATAACGTGTCATGTAAGCACGTTCCCTATCAGAATTAGGAGACATGGAAGCATTCAAATTAAAATCTTTTGAGAGAGGTATACTCACAGCTACACCAATCTCATATTGGCTAAATCTCTGTAGCACCTTCTGTAGATAGGCCTTTTGAGATAACCACAACCTTCCATTGTCTCGATCCCTCTGAATTTCCATGCCAAGTATCTTTCTCGCATCACCAAGATCTTTCATCTCAAACTCCATAGACATAGTCTTTTTCAACTTGTCTATCTCCACATTGCTTTTAGAGGCTATGAGCATGTCATCAACATATAAAAGCAAATAGATAAAAGAACCATTACATACCTTGCGAAAATAGACACAAGGATCATATGGACTTCTTGTGTACCCTTGCCCTAGCATAAACCGAGTAAACCGCTTGTACCATTGCCTTGGAGACTGCTTCAACCCATACAGCGATTTCTTCAATTTACACACCAGCTTGTCATTACCCGCATCTTTATACCCACTCTGCTGAGTCATATAGATTTCCTCATCTAGCTCACCATGTAGAAAAGCAGTTTTCACATCAAGTTGAGCTAACTCCAAATCAAATTGTGCTACTAAGGCCAATAGGATGCGAATAGAGGAATGTTTCACAACTGGAGAAAAGATTTTATTATAATCAATTCCCTCCTTCTGAGCATAGCCTTTTGCCACCAATCTTGCTTTGAAGCGTACATTTTCACCAGGAGACCCATCTTTCTTAGTGTAAACCCATTTGCACCCGATTGCTTTCTTTCCCTTAGGCAACTCCATGAGTTCCCAAGTTTCATTCTTATGAAGAGATTTCATCTCCTCATCCATGGCCGTCTTCCACCTTTCATAATCACTACTCTGCAGTGCTTCACGAAAAGTTTCTGGAATACCCTCATCAACAACCGAAAGTGCATAAGCTACCATATCATCAGTAAGCCGTTTAGGAACACCGACATTTCTCTTGGATAATCTAGATGCAATTGGACCCTCATCATCAGAGTCCACATGTACTGTATCATCAACCGTCTCATCATCAACCTCATTTTCTGTCATGTCATCAGAATCTGTAGCACTAGGAACCTCAATACTTGGAACCTTTACAGTAGACGTTTCCAAAGATACATAACCACCTGGAACACGTGGAGATATTTCAGTCTCCACCCACTGCGAAACCTCTTTGGCCTTGCTCTCCACCTGCTGAGAGCTCTTAGACTTCAACATAGAAGCCTCATCGAATGTCACATCTCTGCTTAGAATAATTTTCTTCAATTCTGGATCCCATAGCTTATAACATTTTACTCCACTCTGTAGACCCATAAACAAAGACTTCTTTGCACGAGGATCCAACTTACTCTCTCGGACATGATAGTAAGCTAGACACCCAAACACATGAAGAAAACAATAATCTGAAGCAGGCTTACCAGACCAAACCTCCATAGGAGTTTTGCCATCAATCGCAGTCGAAGGCAACCTGTTAATAAGGTGACCGACATACATAATAGCCTCAGCCCAAAACACTTTGCCTAACCCAGCATAAGACAACATACACCGAACTCTCTCCAGTAAAGTTCGATTCATCCGTTCTGCCACCCCATTTTGCTGCGGTGTCTCTCTTACAGTGAAATGGCGTTCAATACCCTCATCCTGACATACTTGCAAGAATGGATCATTCTTGTACTCTCCTCCATTATCTGAGCGAAGTACCTTGATCTTTCTGCCAATTCGGGTCTCAACTAACTTTTTCCATTTCATGAAAATTTCTAGGACTTCATCCTTGCTCTTCATGGTGTACACCCACACACGCCTAGAAAAATCATCAACAAAAGACACAAAATAATGCTTACCTCCCCAAGATGCGTTCTTGGTAGGTCCCCAGACATCCGTGTGAACATAATCAAGAGCTCCACTAGTATTATGGATAGTCGTGCCAAACTTTACTCTTGTCTGCTTGCCCAGAATACAATGCTCACAGAATTCTGTTTTACAGGCGATAACACCCTTTAACAACCCTTGCCTTATCAATCTTTGCAAGGATTTTTCACCAGTATGCGCCAACCGCATATGCCACAGCCGCGTAGTCTCTCTAGCAATCTTTGATGTAGCCTCAGACATGGCAACATCACCTGTAACTGTACTACCTTGAAGGAAGTACAAGTTCTTTTGTCGAATACCCTTGAGTACAACTATTGCACCAGCCACAACCTTTAGAACACCATGTTCAAGTACCACCTTGTAACCATTGGCTTCTAAAGCACCAACTGAGATAAGATTTTTCTTCATGTCAGGAACATACCTAACATTTTTCAGCCTCCTTATAATTCCATCAAACATCTTCAAACGAATGGTACCTATACCCATTATGTGACAGGGTTGATCATTCCCCATCACCACTACACCACTCTCCTGCTTCTTAAAATCAGAAAACCATTCCCTTATAGGACATATATGATAAGAAGCAGCACAATCTAAGATCCACTCATTACCACTAGTGTAACAAGCCATTGATAAAATGGATAAAGAATAATCATAATCTACATCCTCATCTTTAGTATCACATGCAACGTTTACCTCAGAGTCTTTCTTCTTGTCATTTGCCTTGGCTTTAGGACAATCTTTCTTCCAATGCCCTTTCTCATGACAAAAGGAGCATTCATCCTTTGCTAGAGATCGACCTCTCGACTTTGACCGAGATTTCCCTCTACTACCTTGGCCTTTCCTGTTACTAGACCTTCCTCTTGTAACCAAGACCTCAGGTGTAGAGCCCTTGGACTCTTCTTTGTCCTTCTTCATACACGCATGATTTAACAATGCTGCAGAAATCTCACTATACACCAACTTGTCTTTTCCATATGTAAGTGTGATAGCCAAGTGTTCATATTCGTCCGGTAACGAATTGAGAAGACACACTGCCTTGCTTTCATCACTTACATCTGCTCCAAGATTCACCAAGTCGGCAATGAGCTTGGTAAAATCATTAAGATGCTCCGCCATGGAAATGCCTCTTCTCATATCTATTCGATAAAACTTTGAAGTAGATAGTTTTTATTGTGGATAGTCTTTGTCATGTACTTCTCCTCCAATTTTCGCCACATCTCCTTTGCAGACGCATCATTCATCACAAGATATTTAATGTCTTGTGCCAAACACGATCTTATGATTCCACAAGCTCGTTTGTTCATCTTTTTCCAATCCTTCTCTTCCACATCTTCTGGCTTATCCTCCAGAACATCTTCTAGGTCTTGTTGACATAGAGCATCCATTACCTCACACCTCCACATGCCAAAGTTATTGGTGCCGGTAAACTTCTCTACATCAATCTTTGCTTGATGGTAAACCACTGTCTTGGTTTCCCCCTTCGAATCCTTCGAACTCGATTCTTTTGTCATCTTACCACCAACTTTCATGTACTAAACAATCACCAACCGAATCTGAAATTCACACCGGAATTTCAACAAACACCTTCTAGACGCTCAAGTTCTAACCGAAGCTCTGATGCCACTTGTTGTGCGCAGCGGAGATTAATGCACAAATATGATGATTGAACTAATATATGAAAGTAAAACGAAAACGACAAACTAAACAAGCAACCACACACAAGACACAAGATATACGTGGTTCGGCAATATGCCTACGTCCACGGGGAGAAAGGATGATGCTTTTCTTATCTTAGACAATTGTACAAGCCATCATGAAGAAACCGAAGTCTTCTTCCTCACAAAAGTTCTCTCAAACTCTCTAATGGCTTCTCACAATCTCTCTCTTAGAAAAGTTAAGGTTTTGTATCACTTATATTTGGCTTTATAGTATAGCCTTACAATAGACCACGAGTTGGGCTCAAAACAGGCCCAATTGCACAAAACAAGAGGAGGACGTACGTACGTCGAAATCACGTACGTACGGTACAACATGGAATCGTTATCTGGCATACGGGACGTTCGAACGCCCTAACTACGTACGTACGTCCCTGTACAAATAATACAACGTTCGTACGTCGAAATCACATACGTACGTTTCTTCCCGAAACAGTTATCTGTCACATTGAACGTACGAACGCCCTAACTGCGTACGTACGTTCCTGAGTGAAAAAACTTCCCTCCGTCTTCTGATTTGCACATAAAACCCAACAGATAATATATTCTTATTTTATTAAAAAAATCTTTTTTTAATTTATTTATTTTTTAATATGAGGTGACATGGCACCGTATAACTTCGGTCCAATGAGATAGAAGGTTAGGTTCCACAGGAATCTTAGTGTGTGGAACAAAGTCAGACTCATCATTAACCGTTGCAATTCTAAAAAGTTGATAACTATTTAACTATGCAATTCTAAAAAATTGCTAATCATTGACACTTGCAGTTCTAAAAATTTGCTACTTGGATTGGGTAACTAATTTAAGTCCACTAAGGTTAACTACACTCATACATAGGTTATATTTAATTATTGACATATGGTGTTTTGTAATTGGATGTCTATAAATTAGTTGGGTAATTAGTTCAAATCCACTAGGGTTAATTACACCCATACATAGATTATAGTTTTTATTAAAACATATAAATTTTCTTTGCAATTCTAAAAAATTGTTAACTTTATGTACAATTCTAAAAATTTGTTAGTACCTTATTTATATATGCAATTCTAATAATTGCTAACTTTTAATTATACAATTCTAAAAAATTATAATAGCAATTCTACTAAATTGCAATACCACTTGTTACACTACTACTAATTTGGCGGTTTCCAATTCTAATAGCAATTTTAAATTTTAAATACTAGTAATAAAAATGATTGTGAATTAACTTTTCATAAAAAAACAAAACTAATCATTAATGTGATAGTTTGATAATGTCCATTTGCAATTTGGGATGGTTAATTTAATCACTGACCAGCTTGTAATTTTTTAAGACTCATTGTATTAGAATGTGGTGCACATCACAACATTTTGTTGGACCACATGACCATGTACAACTGAAAGGTGGAAACCAAATTGTGTTTTGGGCTCATCGACTTTGGAAACTGGACCTTGGTCCCTTTTTCTCAGCTCACTGCCGGCCCTCAAAGAGTATAAACGATGGCGGCTTCTCACTTTCGCAGTCTGCAAGATAGAGTGGTGGTTTCGTTTGCGTGTTAATCTTTACCGGCGTTTAGATCTTCAACATTCTGATTAGGTATTTTTTTTCTTCTGCTATTTAATTATAATAACCCTAACTGGTATGGGTTTTGTTGATTTAGATTTTGGTTTCAAGGATTATCCACACAACAACGAAATTTTTGTTTCGAAACATTATACATTATATGATTATGAGGGACATAAGAAAACACTAAGCTCTATTTACTCGTTATTGCTGACTGTTTTTACAATTACAAATACAGATATGGCATCATCAACTATAGATGATCCTGCTCCATATGAAGCTCGAACACAAGCTGGTGATCAACCAAATCTTAACTTAACTTACAAGATTGAATCCCTTTCATTATTATACACAAATAATTCACCAGAGGTGATCTCATCTTTGACATTTGCAGCTGGGAATTACGCTTGGTAACTTCTTTTCCTTTTCTCTCTTAGTTTAACATTTTTGTTAATCTCCTTCTTTATATTATATGCTGCATTGTGGGAATTATCTGATCTGAATGATTACAATCTGGTATTTGTAGGAAATTTTTGGTATTTCCAAAAGGACCTCCACAAGATCATATGACTTTTGGTTTGGTATTAGATGGTACCAGAGATCACAGCATTCTCCCTGTTGGCTCTAAGGTGGATGCAAAGTTTAATGTTTATTTGTATAATCACATCAAAGGCAATTTCATCAAAGTGGCAGGTAATCATGTATTTTACAGATTTAAACTTGGCTAAGACTTATATTATTGGGATTTTACTTTAAAATTTTGCCCATGTATCTATATTCAATCTAGAAAATCAAGGTTCATCAATTCGTTTTGAGGGGCAGAAACTAAAGACGCGGGCCTCTCCTTCTTTGTCTCTGGGATATCTTTCGAACCCGTCCCATGGATATCTTCTATGTGATGAATGCATATTTGGGGTAGAAGTCCTTGTTTGTGACGATACATATCAGCGTGATTGTTTGTCAACAATAAAGGGTGCAGTTCCTGTAACATTTACTTGGAAAATGAATCACTTCAAAGCAAAATTCTTAAAATTGCAGAAGGAGCGAGTTGGAAAGACTCCAACTTTCAAAGTTGGAGATTATGATGGGTAAAAACTTTAATAATTTATGAGTTTTTAACAGTTGTCACTTTTTATTATTGATTCATTATATCGTTTATTGGCTTCAATGTTTTTCGTGACAGCGTGATAATGTATTTTGCTCCGGAATATCGTAGTGGGACCTTGGAAGATTGTCCGGTGAGATTGATTACAAATCCTGGTTCTAGTCCCAAAAGTATTTCGGAGACAGAGGATAGGTTCTTTTCTTTGTATATATTTTTCAGTCCCAAATGTTTGGAAGAGAGTGATCAATGCTCGAAGCACATAAATGTGAAGGTGGTCTTGCGTATAAAAGACCAATCCACTCGTGAAGAACACATCCAGAGGGAAGGTGATTGTTTCCCTTTTTTTCTTTAAGTTTTGAAATAATTATTTTTGATGTGGGAATATTTTACTTTCGTGTTTGTTTTTGCCTGCAGCTACTCGGTGGATAGGTAAAGAAATGTTAGGATGGCCGAAGTTCATAGAGCTTAGTCTTCTGACTGACCCAAACAAGGGTTATTTGGTCGATGACAAAATAATCATTGAAGCTGAAGTTGTGGTCCTGGCATCAATTAAAAGGTCCTATAGGAACTGATTTGCTGGTTTGTTGTAGACCTCAGTTTGTTTCTTTAAATTGGTCTTGAAATATGAAGGATTTGTTGGTTACTTAACACTTAACAGACATTGTTTTACAACTGTATGTATCTATTTCAGAATGGTGTGTTTAATGTACTCGTTAGTTAGACAATGGGAGATAAAATTTATCAAACTTGCAATTTATTGGTGGAGAATGGATGTGTTGCTGTATTATCAAATCTTGGTTACTATTCGATATTTTTTGTTGATATAGCTGCATTTTTATAAGTTTTGTGAAACTGACCCATTTATGTGTAGAATGATCAGAAATACCTAATCAGTGTGGTTGCTTTTTCCTTACCCTTGGATTTGTAATCGTCAAACATTGGGCATGTGGATTTTGTATGCATTAGTGGAATGGATTTATATTTCTTGCCTGCCCGCTGCTCTGCTTTTATACATGCTGTAGAAATTTTTTTGTCATTAAGTACTAAGTATCCATTCTCTTCTGACTTCAATTTGGAGTAAGTTCGGTTTTGAGAGGGTATAGACAAGATTATCATGTGGTCTTTATATCATGTGATTGGTGTTGTTGATTACTATTAGAGTTTTCTTTGCTCCCAACTGGGATATTTTGAAATCGGAGTTTTCTTTGTTTATGCCATCAGGTTAGTTTAGTGAACTGTAGGGAAAGTCAGTCGCACACTCAAGACAGGTTTATGATATAAACTTTAAACTTTATATCATGCGATGTTTAGCTAAGTTTAAGGTTTTTGTTGTAAACAGGAGTATGAGAACGTGTAGTGTAGACTGTAGACAACTTAGGAATAAGATGCTAGGCTTATTGTAGAATACTGGTTTAAAATAATTTAGAAAAATTTGTAGTGGTTATTATAGTAACTCCTATCTGACTCCAATCTCTTCATATCCAACAAGGTGTCTTCACCAAAAAAAACAAACAGGGAGTCACTATAATCATGAAATACTTTTTCATTCTAGATCCTAGAGTTCTGGAAGGCTTCAATTTGAATCTCATCCAACTTATTGAGTTTGAGTTCCCTGAGTAAATTTGCTTTGTGAATATCAAAATCAAAGGCTTTACGTTCCAACTCTACAAGGGACAGACTTGCATGTAAATTCTTGTAATTCTTGTTGTTTGTCTTTCTTTGTACTAGACAAGGTGAACTCAATCCACCTGTTCTTTGCACGTTTGTAACTTGGTGGCTTTGGCAGCTCACAGTGATGGTTTATATATCATCATTCTCCTAATCTCCTGTACTGTATTTTGTACTTCACTCTTTATGTTCTCACTAAAGTTGTGAATGGTGTTCTCATTTAAGAGTTGTGAGTGGTATGCAGTGTAACACACTCACTGCTAAGAAGCTGATTAGCACTATTCCACAATTTTGGTGACCTGATCAGAAAACAAAGTAACAGACTTGCAGGAATTCGAGGGCTGAATTATAAACCAGCTGGTTTAGGTCCATGGTTCTGAATTAGTTAACCATATGCAACCTGTGGACTTCATTTCAAGGATCAGACTCTCTCGGGGGTGCTGTACTTAAAAAAAATCATGACAGTGAGCTGCGCTTGGATGATGATGACAGCAGAAAGTTTATAGGAAAGGATAAAAGTATCGGTTAATTGGTAAAAAGAAATATAAGCTATTTTTAAGTTATGCTAATTTTAAAGTCATACAACATTCGAAATACATTCAGACTCAATTCATTATTCGATGAGGATCTGATGCCATCAACTACAAAATACTCATCCAGTATTCGATGAGGAGTTGTTGGATCAAGAGTGTACGTTGTTACATCCAGGCCTCTCGCTTGTCTGCTTCCACTACATGAAGGTAGTAGCGGGCTAGTGAAGTTAAAACTGATGATACCGCCTTCTGGCTTCCACCTTAAGTACATGCAAGTTCTCATTGATTGGATGAATATTCATAGCATCCTGATCATCTATCCAGTATGTGTTCAGTCAACCTTTAACACTATCATCAATTCAACCCGAACCCACGATAATTATTCACCATTCTGCTACCAAAACCTGTGCCATCTATCACTTCAGTTTTCCAACCCATTTGCTGTCCATACAAGGACTGACAATACACCAGGTCTAGAGTATTCCAGTCAGGTCCAGGCCAATTCCATTGGATTTTGTTGAACTCCTTCAGCAGTTCAGCTCCTGGCCCTCCAGGATATCGCTCCTAGGCCATTGACAGGAATTCCTCTAAAGTGTTGACTGCGAAGGGCTGTATAAAGCATGACACCTCTAGGACCAATAAACTGTTTCAAAGTTCAAACACTTGCTCGTAGACAAACTTAATCTGCTTTTCTGGTAGTTGTACTGTTGTAGTTTGTAGAGGATTCATTAAGTGGGAAAACACAATGTGGGCCCATACCATTTGCATAGAACTTATCTCCTCACCAGTCTCTCTTAAACTCTTATCCAAGCAGATCTGCCCATAAACAGATCGCAAATCTCTATTAATGGATTCTTAGTTTCTTAATTCTATTGCATGTTTTCCTCCTTTTTCTTTCTTTTTTATCGCAAATATGACCCTCAAAAAGTCTAGTTTGATTAGGACACTATTCCATTTCCACTTATGTTTGCATATATTATACTTTCTCCGTCCCAAATTATAAAGACATTATAGAAAATCCAACTTACTAAGGGAACATAAAAAAGAATAATGCTTATAAATTTAGGACGGAGGGAGTATATTATTTTGATGTTATTTGATGATTTTTTTTTTCCTACAGTACATACATATGTAACGCATCACTTTTCGATAAAACTGATTTTGGTAAACAAAAAAAATGCATTTTGGTAAAAAATAAAATAAAAAATAGCATACAGGATGGAGTGATTTTCCATCCGGCTACCATGGTCAGTTGCTAGAATGTGATCAGACAACAGCTGATGATTAGAAAAGAGCCTCAAAATGGCTATTTCATATTTTCATCCTCTTTCAGAGCATTTTGGCAAGAGTTTTAGCCTTCATCCATTAAGACTCCACAGGTCCACATTAGAGTCTTTTAGCACCTTTCAAAAGTTGACAAAACAAAGTTGCACCTTTGTCCCTAACGCAAAATTGCATCAAAATGCATAAAGAGGTCCACACGCAGAACTTTTCTAAGTACAAGGATTTTTATATATTTTTTTTTTTGTGTTTATATCCCGAACTCTTCTGCTTACAAAATAGTTCGTAGAAGTGTTTGTGTATAAACAGAAGAAAAAAAAAAATTCTTTGTATGCAGAACACTTCTGAGTGTAACCCTTAATTATAGAAATTCCACACCTTCCAAAATTCCAAATTTAGAAGCTTTTGTGCAATCTTCAATAATTTTTTGCATTAGGAACAAAATATATAGAATTTATGCATGTCACTTTAGAGATGCTCAAGTACTACACATCTTAGATCTTGTAGGTAAACAAATTGCAAACAGGGCAGAACAAGAAAACGAAAAAAGTGACCAATCATTGGTGAAAATTGTGCACTAATAACATGGAGTTCTATTCTCAACGATAGATAATGTTAAAATGGCTTATGTACTCTACTTCCTGCTTTAATATGAAAATGTTTTTACTTTAAGAGCAATAAGTGGAATCCATCCAAATCTAACATTGATGTCAATTCTTAGTGCAACCTTCCATCAGTATCTATCATCTAATTAAAAACAAACTTTCCCATCGTGGAGAACAAAAAAAAAATCCTCAACCATCATCTCACCTTTTAATGGAAATGCATCTAAGATGAAGAGAGTCTGTTGTTAGCTTAAACCCATAGTGGTAATACTAAGAGTAACTATAAGGGTCTATAGAAATCATCAAGTGATACTAAGAGAAACAACGTAGATCTTAGAAATCATGAAGCTCAGAGAAGTCTGTAGGAATCATACCAAAACGCGTCTGTATCTGTGAGGCCACGTATCTGGAATACGTTGAATACGGTAACCATCCACCCTCGCCCCGTCAACGTGAGCAATAATCTTGTCCAAGTTGCCTCTTGAAGTGTAACGCAACTGCTGATCCTCAAGTGCTACTAATACACGATTGACAAGGTTCTCTCGTGTGACTGGTGCTGGACCAAGCTCCTGAAGGGCCCGGCTGATCCATCTAAGGGCACGGTGGAAGGGTGCCGGTCCGTTTTCCGTAATGTTTAGCCGTTGAGTCAAACCTGAAAACAAACATTGATTGTGATTTAGATACATTTTTTTTAGAATATCAACAAAATCGTCATGATCAAATTAATGTTTATTGTAAGTCTAAATTTACTATCAATAAAACAATTCAAGCAAAACGACTGCGGCCTAGTCCCATTTTCTGCCCCAAAGTGTAAGTTGCTCAACAAACTGTATTCCTGTCAGAAGCTCGGTCGTTCCATGTACAATGAATGTGCTTCACAGGCTGTTGACGTTGATTCAACTCAAGCAAGCCTTCATATTCCAAATATTTCCCACTGCCAATTATGAACGCAATTGCCTCGTTTAACGGTCCTTCCAAATGAGCACCAGCTCATGTGCTTAACTTTGGAGCACGTGAATCAAACACAGGGTATGATTCAATTTGGAGGTTTGGCTTTCCTTCCATTAGTACTTTCTACAGTCCTTGTCAAAACAAGTTCTTATCAATCGACAAGATATTCCTCATTCCTGCTGTCACAGCATTGATTGACTGCCAATATCACTTCTCGGCTAAATAAACAATGTTACAATTACTTACAGAATTAGTCGATGCCAAGATGATATTCAGAGATTTTAATATTATATCGTATCTTGAAATGCACAAGTGTCCATCTCAGACTCTCCTCCACTGCTTCCAGTTCTGATTAGGGGGTGGCGGTTTCTGACAAAAGAACCGGTAAGAAGTTTACAGTTATCGACACTTCCTTTGGTAAGCATATCATTTTCCTTCTTATCATATGAATCCAATGACATTTCTTCATAAAAAATTTACCCCAACAGTACAATACAGTAGCAATGGCTGTATGCTTATCAATAACCTGTTTCCTTTCAGTCAGTTCAACATCCATTTGCTACCAAAACTGAACTACAACCCCACAACCCTTCTTTGAACATCACGAACAAGCGGCCTATATCTAATAAATGATGAATACCAACTGAAAGCTAAAATGCCTCTAAGAAAAAAGTTAAAAAACGAAATAGGCCTTTAAGAAGAACTCCCAATAATCCCACCTTCATAAAACTAAGTATCCTTCCAAATCAATTGACCCCTTAAACATAGGGTCATGGGTTATGATTAGTTGAATGTTAAATTGAACAGCAGGAACATGGAATCATTTGTCATTATTAATGGTGAGATAATGTCTCAACCAAATCACAATTTGGATTTTATTGATAATACTGTGTAGTATCAATGTGCATGTTTAGTGTGAACTGTGAAGTATCAATATGCATGATTTCATTGGAAAAGAAAGTTACCTGGTGTGGGCACAATAGCATGAGGAGGAGGTTGCGGAGGAAGAGCAGGTGGATGAATCTGAGCTACAACATTGCCAAGCTGTGGATCATGGTAATTAACATAAGGGGGATGTTGAGGTTGTGGTGGTAGTGGTGGTTGTGGTGGTGGATATTGTGGTTGAACTTGTGGTGGATGTTGAAGCTGGATTTCAATAAATGCCGGAAATCGGTGAATACCTAAGACAAAATCTGCCATGATTTGCACTGGGGAAGAGTGTTTCAGCCCAAAAAAACAAAAAAAAAAGGTTAAAGTGGAAGAGAGTGCTGAAATGGGTATTCCACTTTTACAATGAATGAAATGTGGACAAGCATCAGAACTTTAAGGCTGTGTTTGATAACGAATTCCCGGTTCGAAAGTTTTTTTGGCAAATCCGGCAAAGAAGCGGCAAATGTCAGGTTTGCCGGGTCTTGGCAAACGATTTATCCGCAACATTATTTTGCCATCGTTTGATAACAATTTTGCAAAAAGCAGATAAATCACAATTTGCCGGTTAGAATGCATTTGAAAACACATTTGGCAAACCATGTAACTATATTTGCCGGTTAGATTGGTTTTGATAAAACTTTCGATTGTGGCAAAACCTAGTGGCAAAGTTGAAGGCCCATTGGGCTGGTCGAAAAGAACAAGTCCAAACTTGATTGGGCTGTGCAAAAGTGATCACATATCACCCAAAAGTATGGTAGAGTCACCCTAGTAAATCAATAACATTTCGCAATAAAAAAAAACAAACAAAAAAAATTACTCAACAATAACACTCATAATATAATTAACGAAATTATATACATTCATAAAACATAGTTATATGTTTATATAAACATAATAATAAAATAATTGTTAAAAATGTCATCAACACGGCCCCCATAGTCAGACAAAGCAAAACAAAGAAAAACAAACAATCAAGCAACCTCGTGAACACCCCACTAGACGACATATGGCGAAGCTAGAGTACCCGAACCTTCTCCTTCTTGTTCTTCCTCTTCTGGTTCGGTCTGGTCTCTAGCTGGACCTGATTGGGGTCTCCCAAACCCAGCAGGCCAGGTCCGTGTCGCCGGTGCCGGTATACGGCCGAAGAAAAGCCTTGGTCGTCGCCCATCGGTATGATAAATCTGGCATCTGATCCTCCCCAGGCCGTGGGTGTGACACAACTCCCAACACTCAAACAAAATGGTGTCGCCTTCGTGGAGTCCCACTGAGTCGACGAAACACTTCCACCCATTGTAGCGAAAGTACAATGAACCGTGTTGGTCATTGGCAATGTCAATGGCAAAAGATTGTTCACCAGGCAAGATGAGTACAACCCAGTTGCAGTTGTCGAATAAGTATTTGTTCGCAGCTGGGATTTTCTGCCATATACCAACAATATATATCAACATTACTAGGCATGGTTATATAAAATTTCTGCCATGAATCCAAACAGTTCTGTCCAACAATTCCATATATCAACAGTATATATAAAATTTCTGCCCTATATCAACAATATATATCAACATTACTAGCCACATATCAAACAGTTCTGTCGAACAATTATTCCATATATCAACAGTACATATCAAACAGTTTTCTGCACATGTAGCAGCCCATATATATGTGCACATTTCTTGCGAGGGGCAGAATCACTGCAGTTGCTTGAGCTCTCATTAGCCGCTTTAAGTGAAGCGGTCTTCTCTTGCCCGCCTCACCCAGTATCAAACCTTAAGCTTTTCATCAAAATTTCATCAAATTTGATGAACTTTTGATGATTTTTGCTAAAATATCAAATTTGAAAAACTTTTGATGGTCCATTAGATGGAGTTTTTTTCACTTTTTCATCAAATTTGAATTTGATGATAGATTTGAAGAACCATTAGAGATGCCCTTATAAGAGGTAGACATTTTCAAAATACCTATCCTATCCATGATCTTTATAACTTTTTCCTACCCCTAGTCCTTAAATATAAAATACATTAAATTCTTTTTTAATTTCTCTCTCTTTCACATATTTTCTAATCTCTCTTATGGAATTTTCTTTTTCTTAAGCTAAAAAATTAATTTTTTTTATCCATTTATGGAATTAAAAAAATATTTTTTTAGAAGAGGATATAATTGTAAAGTTTACCTCTTATAAGAGGTTTTAAAAACAAACACCTTACATCTTATAAGCTCTTACAAGAGGCAAAAACAAACGATTTTCATGTACCTCTTATAAGAGGCAACCTCTTACAAGAGGGACCCCAAAAAAATAAACAGCCCCTAAGTGAATGTGCACGCTCTTGCGTGCTATTAAAGATAGAGTAATGTAAATATGGGCCTGGGCCTGGGGTTTTTAAAAGGGTAAATAAACTAAAAAAAAAAAATTCAGGCGAAATACTATCTGTATATCTGTATCTATATTTGAATCTAAACTACTGTATCTGTATCTGTATCTAAACTATTTAATAGATTAAATATAAATATATTTTTATATAAAAATACGTGTCGATTTAATATACTGCCAGCGAGGGCCTCATAAACAATCTCGATTTGGGGGCGCCTTCTATAAAGTAGTTTAGATATACCCAAAGCCCAGAAGAAAATAATTGTTACGAGGAAGTATACATATGTTTGGAGTGGAAATCCTTGTTTGTGATGATACTACGTACATTTCAGTACTATCGATAAAATGGAGTGGAAGTTTTTCCGCTCTTGTACTTTTGCACCAATGAAGGAGAATAGAATCTGGTTCCCCAAGAGAGCATGCTATTGCTAGGGAATAGGGATGTCGTCGCCAAGAGAGGACATCAACATCAATCTGGGTCCAAGAGAACAAGAAATGATTCAAAATCATTTCGGACTGCTTAGGTTGCAAAGCAATAGAGCCAATGCTGGACTGTTGGTGGTCCAATATGCAATAGAGACATACGAAGAGGATATGGATATGGAGTTGCAGGAATGCATGATATACCAGAGCAAGTCCTTACCCAAAGCCTTTTTAACCAATTTTATCTGATAAATCTGTTTAGACAACAACATTTTCCCAGTTTTGGATTGAGTTTTAGTCCTAATGCTTCAACTATGTTGCGATATGGGACTTTGTACTATGGTGTGAGAGCTGGGATGTCAAGGTTGGCAAATGGTTCTGGTTCTGCAGGAAGAGTCAGGCTTCCCTATGCTTCCCAAGGCATGACAACATTTGGTGAATTTGCTTATGAGGCGAACCCATGGCTTCAATGTACAGATCGTCATCGTAGGTAATTTGATTAATGTAGTTCAACATTCGACATCATTTATTGTGCTTTGTAATTACACATTATTGCAGATGAAAGTATTGAGGGTGTTCGAAATCATGGCCATTTTCCTGCTCAAAATCTATATAACAATGTTGCCACTAATGTAAATTCAGAAGAAAGTGGTATTAATCCTTGGAACATTAGTACCCTGCTCCAAGAAGGGTCAGAAGAAGTTAATTATCACCCTGAAAACATGGATGAAGTACAGTCGATCTGCACTTGTAGATGATGGTACTGAAAGAAATGAAATTATACTTAAATAAAAAAATTAAATAAACATAGATAAATCAAATAATTCTAGGATCGAATATGCATAAGGTATTAGTCACAAAATAAAATAGAGATTTTTGGACATACCCCCATTTAAAGTCAAAATTTGAGATACCCCCATTTGAAAAAAAAAATGAGATACCCCCCAATTCAAGATGTGGTGTAATCTTAGCCGTCCATCATAAAACTCACCTACGAGTGTAAAGCTCTTCTATCTTGAATTGGGGGGTATCTCAAAAAAAAATTCAAATGGGGGGTATTTCAAATTTTGACTTTCAAATGGTGGGTATGTCTAATCTCAATAAAATAAGGGTCAAATAACTGAAAATAACAACAATGTTTGCAACGATTTTCACTTTTAACAATGTATTGCAGATCTTGACAACCAAGTTAATTTTCGTTACACCCGATAACAACCATGTTTTGCTCTGGTAGCTGAAGACGATGACCTGTCCATGTGGCAATTGTAGAATTGACCTATCAATAAGAAAAACACATAATCAATAGTATGATTTAGGTCATAAAATTGTATAATGATTTATTATTGTACTTGAGAGAATCAATTTCGTTAAGATAATATTATAATTAAAAATGCCCAAATTTACATAAAGGATTTACATACTTTACTCATAATAACTAATTTGATAATAAAATGGTATGATTTGGGGCTTAACAATATATAATGTTTTATTATTTTCCTTGATATAATGTATTTTATTTGATTACGTGTATTTTTTTTTTAATTTGTTATTGACATATCAGCTTATACAATTACCACGTGGACCGGTCACCGACTTCTGGTACCGGAAGAAAACATAGTTGTTATCGAGTGTAATGAAAGTTCACTTGGTTGTTATGATTTGCAATATATTGTTAAAAGTGAAAATTATTGCAAACATTGTTGTCATTTTTAGTTATTTGACCATAAAATAAGTACCCTAAATACCCTAAATAGGATCGAGTCAAAATTGAGTCAAACATTTCCTGAGTCTCTGGAACCCCTCCCATATATTTTGACTCGATCCTATTTAGGGTACTTGTACATGTTCGATTGACATGATTTTTTGTAGATATGATCTCCTTACTATAAAGATCTACTACATAAAAAATCAGCTCATTTGAATATATTTAGACCCATCAAATGTAATATTAAATTCAACGGTAAAAATGAACGTTCCAAAATACATTAACTTGTAATATGATTTTTTTAGGGTTAGAAAATTCAGATCATGATAAATTTTGGTGAAGATGTCGTACATAATGAGACCATTCATTCTACAAAAAATCATGTCAATCCAATAGGTAGAAGTACCTTAAATAGGATTGAGTCAAAATTGAGTCAAACATTTCTTGAGTCCCTGGAACCCCTCCCTAAAATAATATAAATAAACTAACATATACATACCTTTATATATTGTTAAAGTTATCGCCCAAATGGTTATCGGTCCAAGTGGGAGAATGTTAAAATTGTGGTCCAATAACCATTTGTTTAAGTCTAAATTAAATTGATATAATTTTTTGGTTTTCCACATTACAACGTAAGTTGTAATTATTTAAGTAGTATTATTAATAGTGTTCTTTATTATGAAGAACTCAAAGGTCTTGATGGAAGACTATATAAGTACTATACTCCATAGCTCCCCCTCAATGCTCAATCTCTACAATATAGGGACCATCACCTATATGCATATTCGATCTTTGACTTATTTGATTTATCTAAATTTATTTAGTTATTTCATTTTGTATAATTTCATACCATAATATTTGTTTATTTAATTTAGATTATAGTTTTGGATATTTTATTACAATGATCACATATTGTAAATATAACATAAGGTTTGATTATATTTTCATAACAAATCATATTAGTAGATATATAGAGACTATCATTAGTACTCTTACATCTAAGTTTACCATATTTTTAAAGTATATTGGGTGTATTGTTAGTCGCCAAAGTAGCCTATACATTTAATATAAATTTGAGTTAATTTGGTAAGTTATTTGATATCAATTGTTTAACACCTCATTTCATATATATGATTGTCTTTGACCCAAAGGTTATTTGTACAATTATTTGGAGGTGGAATAAAGTGATAAATATTAATCTTGATTAGTTTGAAACCATTAGCCCAAAGGCATGGAATTGAACTAGTTGAGAGAGTTGAATTGTCATTCTTATTCATATTTAAGATTTATTTGTAGAGTGAATCAATAGCAAGCTAATTCCCGGACCCAAATGTAGGTTTTGGTGTTGCACTCGATAACTCATTAAGGTAATTTATTTTATTTAGATATTAATTTGATTCAAAAGATGATCAATTTTCTTCGATCATGATATAAGTTATTACTATGGAACCTATCTCAAGACATTAGGTTCTCAATATCATTTCAAAGAATTTTATTATCTACTTCTAGCACAAGAGTATAAGAGTATAAGATTCAATCTATAAGTTCCTTGTTGTGAAGAAGATGCAAAATCAAGAAATTTTTGACAAATTTAAGGGTCTGTTTGATTCGAGCGCTAAATTAGTTACCGGTGAAAATGGAGGACACCCGATGGAATTGAAATTTATATACTGGAGAAGAAAACACTGAAGTAAGAGAGAGTTTTGACGGAGAATTACTATCTGTTCTTAATTTTTATGCAATTACAGCTATACCCCTTTAAGAAATTTATTGGAAAGTATCTCACCCAAATCAAACAGACCCTAAACCATTTTTTGAATTACTAGTTAACATTTTTTGTAAGAAATAGTTCATTTTTTATATGGATTTTATAATTACGAAAATTTTGTAGTGATCACAATAATTTTGATTTTGCTATTTATACCTTTGATATGTATGTGTACAAATTGTGTAAAGGTACATTTTGTCGATGACAAGACAAAATTTCAGTAGGTGCATTTTAGTTGGAGTAAATTCGAGTCTTAGTTGGATTGAATTTACTTGATATTGTAGTACATGAAAGGAATTGTGTCAAATGGAACATGTGACCGCCATGACTCATATCATGAATTTGATTCAATTAAGAATTTAATAATCTATTATCTATACTCTCTATTAAAGTTGGACTTACCCCTAAGAAAAAGTTTTCTTTCCAAATTAGAGAAAATTTGGTGATCCAATTGAAAAGAATTTAACAAAAATTAAAATTGAAAGGGTTATTATTGTAAATTTAAATCTAATATGGCTTAAATAGCTTAGATGACTACATTTAATAGCACTATGGCCATATCTGTCTTTTTACACAAATATACTAATGGTTACCCAATGAATTTAATGAAAATATGGTTATATATATATATACTTTTTTTTTTTTGGTTGGCAAGCGAGGTTGTGGGGACCCCTACCCCATTTAAATTACGTGTGGAAACTTATATCAACAATCCGCTGTTGACGTGTTTCGAACCCACGACCTCTCCACTTTGTGAGAGGAGTGCTACCATTGAGCCACAGGCTCATTCGCAATAAAAAAATAAAATAGAATTTAAAAATACAAAAATTATAATTTCGTACTTTACCATCTTCCTTCCACTCACTTTCCTCATACATCAAATTTAATGTATCATCTCTTGCTAATCCAAAATAGTGGTTGGAAAAAAGCACACATAACCTTCATTACAATAGAGTAATAGACTATGTGAATATATGCCCTAAACAGTAAAATATTGTGCCTTTTCATTTTCTTTGAGTACAGGTGAGAAATAAAATTATATTGGCTTTATAACCATATAACATAGTTATGTTGCCTAATTATACCATGATTTTTGGGATTACTTTAATCTTATTTATCAATTATACTCAAACATGAGTATTTGAAAACTGGCCTTCGGCAACAGTTAGCCCAAGATATAAATTCAATAGTGTTTTCCGAAATAATGTATATTCTAGACATAACAAAAGCGCAACCCAATAACTTGACAATGATGTGGGGTTTGTTTTTTTTATTCAATGCAAATTTTATTTAATAAAAAATCCAAGAATTATAAAAAGTTAGAGGACAAGTGCGCTACATACTGCGTTGCAAGCCCTTTTATTATTATTATTTTGCAAAGAGCATTATTTAGGGGTTACAAAACGGTATGGGGTACACCTAAATATAAATTTTGACGTTTTTTTCCTAATTTTGTCATGAAAGTAGGGACTGGGAGAAACAGAAGATATAATTATATTTAGGTCCCACCATTTTTTTTACTAAAACTAAAAACCGAAGTCCATCAAAAAATTTTGATTAGCCAGCAGGTGGGCTTTGATTGTAGCTTACTACATGCCTCTTTATACTAAGTATAGATTTGTTTAAATGAAATATTTATTATAGCAAATATATACTTAGTATAAATTTGTCGATTTGCATGTGGCTCAAAGGTAACCCCCCACAAAGTCGAGATATGATGTTGTGGGTTCGAAATACGTCAGCAACTGATTGTTTGATTAAAAGTTTTTTCTTAACCTCGCTTACCAATAATAATAATAAAAACTATGTTACTTACTATATATATAATAAGCTTCAATAAGCATTGTATAGTTTGCAATCCAACATTTTATCATATGCTTCAACTTCATCTTTTCAGTAAATATTTTGGGTGCATTAGTTGTGAAAAGTTACTATATTTCTTTCTTGCTAAATTTATTTTATATTCAAAACTTAAGCCTAAATACCAAACAAAAATGAATCAAATCATATGATTAATCTAATTCATGGTTTGAATATTCATAAGATTAATCATACCATGGTTTATTGTCACATTAAAATAAAAATATAATAAAAAATTCAATAATTGCTAGACATAATATATAGCTCAAAATCTCAGTCAAACATTCAAAAAAAAAAAAAATAACGATAAACCATTTCAAAAATTGTAATCAACCATATTTACGAAAAAATAAAATTGGTGGTATAATAAAATCATAAAAATGACAATTAAGCCAATGACATACAATAAGTCTTTAACAAAATATTTCCAATAGACTAAACCTAATGACCTAAGAGCATTCCCAATGGTAGGTTTTAGCACACTTTTAGTAAACTTTTAGTGAAAACACTTGCCAATGGTAGCTTTTAACACACTTTTCAAGCAAAACACTTTTAACTTTTTGACAAATTTGCCAAAGAGTTAAAAGTGCCACATAGGAATCCATCCGCCACAATTAGTGCGGTATGGATCCATCCGCCACAATTAGTGTGGTATGGACTCATCTAAAGAAAGATCCATCCGCCACAATTAGTGTAGTATGGATCCATCCACCACAATGAGTGGGGTATGGATCTATACCCCACATAGATTGTGGTTTTAATGATCCACCATTGGAAACACTAAAACCTTTTTTTTGCTAAAACCATTGGAAACAACAAAATTCCTTAAAACCATCCTATGTGGATCCATACCCCACATAGATTGTGGTTTTAATAATCCACCATTGGAAACACTAAGAGCATTCCCAATGGTTGCTTTTAGCACATTTTTAGTGAACTTTTAGTAAAAACACTTGCCAATGGTAGCTTTTAACACATTTTTCAAGCAAAACACTTTTAACTCCTTGGCAAATTTGCCAAGGAGTTAAAAGTGCCACGTCGGAATTCGGACCGCACAATGAGTGCGGTATGGCCATCCGCCAGATATATTGCGGTATGGTGATCCGCCAATGTGTATGCGGTATGGCCATCCGCCAGATATATTGCGGTATGGTGATCCGCCAATGTGTATGCGGTATGAATTGATCCGCCACAAATAGTGCGGTATCAATCTAATTGGGTATACAGTATCAATCGATGGGTCAGAGAAGAACCCATCTCTTTCACCCATATCCCATCTCTTTCACCCATTTTTAAAACCCTCAAATCTACAAACAAATTTTGGATAAACAGAGATGAAAACTCTCAAATCTACATCAAATAGAACCTAATTCATCTAAATCTCCTAAAAATATTTCGATTAAACTCAAAATGAAGAGGTATTTTGGTAAGAAACGTGATAAAGGGAAGAAAGGTAGTAGTTCAAATCAAGTTAATATTGGAGATGAAGATGATGATATTGTTTTACAAGAAATCCCACAATTGGATTTTTCTCAACAAGGTGATCCTAGTACTTATCCACCATTGTGTAAGGATGCCCACCTCCATATCTCGGCTTTAGTTCAACAAAAACAAGTAAGTTTATATCAAGGTTTTAATTTTTCTGTTTATCGTCTGTGATTTTAGGCTTGTTGCTCTACAAATTGTTTTAACTGCACATTTTAATGGTGAACTTTTAGTCAAAACAATTTCATTGAATCCCAAAGAAGTGTTTTGTCATAAAATTTACTTCCTAAGTTCTACAATCAATATTGTACTGATTTGTTCAGAAGTTAACATCAGATTAATCACCCAGTGTATTTCGTTTTTGGCAGTAAAGCAGTGTTCATTTTAAAACAAAACAACCTCTACAATGGCCTGGTTTCCTGTCCCATATGTTCAACCAATCACAAAACCACCTGATAACACCACCATTATGTCCACAAGTTGTGGTGGTAGAAGTAGTTATGGCAGGGAGTTTGCGATTGTGCTTTTATGTTCAATTAGAACCTACAAACTCAACAACCATAACTACCACCACCAAAATAAACCCTAATCCACAATAGCTCTTTCGAACAGGTTCACAATGTCCACAATCAGCTAGACAGTAATTACTTTCAACACAGAGTGGTAGTAGTAGTAGACTGGTAGTACTCAATTGCTCATCATTTCCAACACAAAGTGTTACAACATCCTCTAACTAGCTAGATTTAACAGTAGTCCTAAGACAACCTTAAAAACCACTTAAAACTCTAGTGACTAACTAATATTCTTAAGGAAGTGTGTCTGCATGTTATATTAGTTAAATACCATGATAATATTTCATATTAATTTTGATTAGGTAGTGACGCAATACAAAATATATTGTTGCATTCAAGCGGTACAGAAGTTATGGAAAGTGTATGTAGATAGGGGACCTCCATTTGAGGGTATTAGAATGGCTATTCTATGTACACCTTTTAGATACCTCTTAGATATAAAGTGGTCGAATTCAGATAGAGGGATTATATATTCACTAATAGAGAGGTGGTGGGACACCACTCATACGTTTCACTTTCCTTGGGGTGAGGTAGGGATCACCCCATTGGATTTTACTATGCTTACTGGTCTCTCGGTTGGAGTTGGAGAGACACCACCTTATGGGGAAGAGACTATTGAGAAGGCGAATGAGTATATGTGCACGGAGTTTGCTGCTGAAGATCATCCTTCTAAGGAGTTGAGAGTTGGATCTAACGATTGGGTGAGTGGAGCTGTGAGTACAACATGGTTTACTAGGAGATTTACTGACTACATCTCTGCACAACCACGATATTGGGCACCTGCACCCGAGCACCAGTTGGACTACGTTCGAGGTTTCCTATTTTACCTTGTTGGTCAGGTGTTTTTTCGGACTGCTGATAGTAGTCTCCATTTGGGGAACATTGTTGGTGTACTAGACTATAAAGAGGTCCATCGATATGATTGGGGAGGGGCTGCTTTGGCACACTTGTACATTGGACTTGACAATGCTTCGCGTGAGGTCACAAAGTTTGGTGGGGTACAGGGGTTTGTTGTTATCTTACAGGTAGAGTTTAATTTATTTCATTAAAATTTATTATATTCTAGTTTATTCTTGTTTAAGTGTTTTTTTGTTTTTTTTTTTAATTTCGATAGTATTGGTTCTACGAGTACTTGCGTACAATGACTCCATCACTTGCTCATCTTGATCCTCGGACCATACGAGTTATTCCCCGAATTGGTGTTTGGGCGTTAGGGAAGACTGCTAAGGGGCTTCGTCGCAACTTACACATAACTCGTCAGCAGATAGAGGTTAGGGGAGATGAGGCTATACACTGGAGACCTTGGGCCGAGGACGATGCACTTACAGTAGACTTAGATAGTCAGGAGATGAGAAGTGAAGAAAACATTGAATTGAAATACTTGTATGGGCTAGCAAAAAAGTCACATGATCTTACGCGGAGAAGGGTAGTGCTTAGATCATCACAAGTTCAGGTTTGGTACTTGGGAGATCGTTGTTGGCGTCAGTGGAACGACACTATAGCTATTCCATATCCACCACCTATTGACATGCTAGCTAAGAGGCTTCGTCGTGCACAACTACGGTGGTTTGATCATCATGGTTGGCCTTTGGCATCACATTTTGTGCACACTGATGGAGACTACAAACTTTACTGGGAGAGGGTCTCCATTGGATATTTATGTGGTGGTGATACAGGCATTTTTAGATCGGCGAACTTTGATGGAATCACCAGTAGGGCAATACGAGCAGACTTGAGGTTGCCACAACCGGATGGCTACTTGTCACAACCTGGACCTGTTGATGCTGCGGTTCCACATGTGCGGCTAGGAGATGACCATGAGCAATGGACAATGTCAGTTGTAGGATCACATGGATATGAGGTGACAGTTCCCATCCATCCAGTGCCGGCCTCTCTTTCTGCGCAGATTGAAGCACATGTTCAGAGCTTAGAGATTGTAACGTTCATTCAACTTATATTTAATTTAATACCATATATATATAATTTAAAGATTCATTTAATGATTAACTTAATAATTTTTACAATTAAGGATGACTTACGTGCACGCTTAGCTGAGAACATGCGACTAGTTCATGGCATGAGGCGTGCAGTGTACGACTTCTCTCGTTCTGTCTACCAAGAGAATTCCGCCTCCGCTTCACATATGCCAGTAAGTTGTATGTTAACTTTAAATAGTTTTGTTTTAGAATGTATTTATTAATATATATAATTGCATGCTTGTATTGAGTTTTATCCTATGCAGGCCGTATCAACTCAAGAATGGATGCATACAGATGACCAACCTAGACTGAGTGTACGACGTCGGAGAGAGCCTATCAACATCAACTTGGACCAAATATATACAGCCGATGACGACAATGATGAGTATGCATATTACAATGGAGATGACGGGGATGAGGATAATGAGTGACATTCTTTTAACGGCAATGGATCAAATTCTTTTGACTTCCCAGGTACTTTTAGTACACATATAATTATTGCTTGAATCTTGTTCCTTTGATTATTTAGCATTATTGAGGATATTGTGCAGTTTTGATTTTGGTATTTGGAATGAGCTGAGTCATTTGTCCTTTGTCTTTGAATGTGATCTGGGTGTGCGAGTAGTAGGGTGTGATGGCATGAATACTAGAACATCTCTTTTTGTAGTATTGACCTGTACTATGCTTCCATGTAGTTCTTCTTTGTAGTTTACTTGTTTTTGGTTGTTTGGGATGTCTTATCTCTGTATATTGCACTTATATACTTTGAGGGAGATCTCTTTGCATTGCTCAAATGGTTAGTCCACTACTTTAAAGGGTTTCATGATAGCATCTCTAGAGTACAGTTATCAATTCCCATTAAAGATATAGAAAAGTTGTAATCAAGTAGTTAAGATGCAGACTTTAGATCAGACAAGTATACTTAATTAGGCTTAAATATTATTCTTCATAAGGACCTTTTGTTAGGCCTAGGAAAAGCATTATTAGTAGTGGACTGTAAGTGTTTGTTATATGGTTTCAGAGACACTGATAAACATTCAGATTCAGGTGTTTCATAATATTGATGAGTCAATACTAATATACTATTATAACTTATAAGGCTTGGGTCCAGAACATGTTTCTCAGTTTATGAGAATGTGAGTGATCCACAATTCCACATAAGGTCTATGGTATGATATCTTTGTTGTTAATGATGGAGTATAATCTACTGGTATGAAGTGCGAAATGGGACGATATAATGCTAATAAAACATAATATAAGGGACATCATGAAAAATAATGATGTGCTACATTACAGAAGACAAAATAATGAAGTTTTATTCTTCTTTTTCAGTTTACATGTTGAAAGTTCTCGTCATTGACCAAAATTTGCAGAGTATGGCATGAAATACTGAAAGCAGGATATACTTGGTCCAGTTCCCAGTAAGCAATGCAGTTACTAACTGCACTAAGGATGCTTTGCAGACGCTAAAAAAGAGCCTTGAACTTAGAAACAATGCAGGATTTACTTGGTCTAGTAGCCAATAAGCAATGCAGAGTTACTAACTGCACTAATGCTGCTTTGCAGACGCTGCATCTTGAGAGCCTTGAACTTGAAACAATGTCATCATAGTCTGGGAGCTTTGGGTGGATGTGCTGCATGGAGGGGGGAAAACTACTGTTTGAGTTCATACAGAAATCTGACAACTTACGTCCATCGGAGGATGTGCTCTGATGAGAATGTGAAGGTACGACTGCCTGGGAGTTCAGGAAAGATAATTGGACATCTTTTGGTGTCCATTCGACCAATGCTGTAGAAAGAGATCCACAAGAAGACCAAAAGCTAACTGGGCTATCTGATACATCCACTTCATCTACCTCTTTGTGGAGTATATCATTCATAGGCACAGCATTTCTGTAGTTTTCTTCATGTGGAGACCAGAGGCAATGACTATGACCATGTTGATAATTACACAAGGGCAGCTCTTTTAGTGTTGTGATCTGACAGTTCTTCAGCAAAAATGTAATGTTTGCATTTATCATATAATATTTGAGATATCATATTTTTTGGTGATGCAATAATTTTGGATTTTTAGACTTTTGAAATTTAATACAAGATGTAATATTTTTTAACATATAATGTTTTGGACTTATCACATAAAAGAATTTGGATAACATGCAAAGATAGATTAATACAAAGAGAAATTACAAAGATAGATTTAAATTAAACAAATAGAAAAATTACATCAAATTAAGAAAAAAAAATTTGAAAAGGGAAACTAAGAAATTTTAAGTTCAAATACTTTCACTAAAAATCAAGTTTTCCAGCTCCATACATTTGCCATATGTGTTCTTTAAGATCATTCTTCAATTGCACATGTGTCTCCCTACTTTCAAGAAAACGTCTTCGTTGGACCATCCCAGCGATATACATCATACGATTTGGTGGAACAACTATTGGATCTGGAACTCGACAATATGAGTCATCATTGGACCAATCTTCAATATCTATATCTTGTTCATCATCAACAATCATATTATGCAATATGATGCACGTCTTCATTATCATACCCAGAGTTTGTTGTTTAAAAAAACGAGCTGAAGATCTTATAATGGCCCACCTAGCTTGTAAGACACCAAACGCGCGTTCTACATCTTTTCTTGCTGCTTCTTGGGCTTTCTTGAAAACTATATCCTTTTGAGCTTTTTGGGTATCTGATATGGATCCAATAAGTGTAGCCCACTCGGGGTATATACCATCTACTAGATAATACCCATTATCATATTGGTGGCCATTTACAGTAAAATGGCATGGAATGCCTCTACCATGGATATAATCCTCAAATAGAGTGGAATTATGCAAAACATTGATGTCATTATGAGATCCAGGCATTCCAAAGAAAGCATGCCATATCCGTAAGTTGCGGTCAGCTACCGCTTCTAGAATAAGTGTTGGCTCTTTATGATGGCCAGTGTGTTGGCCAGCAAGTGCTACTGGACAATTTTTCCAAGTCCAGTGCATACAATCTAAACTACCTAACATACCTGGAAAACCTCTTTCAGCATTGAGTTGCATTAGTTGTTGAATATCCCGAGCATCTGGAACTTTCAAGTAGTCGGACTCAAACAAATCTATAACTCCTTGACAGAAATGATGCAAACTCTCAATAGATGTTGAACCAGGAACTTGTAGATACTCATCATTAGAGTCTGCAGAGCAACCATAAGCTAGCATTCGAATCGCAGCCATACACCTCTGCAATGGTGATATACCGGGTCTACCAGTGCAGTCATACTTAAGAGTGAAGAATGGATCGTATGATATAAGAGAATTCATGATCCTATTAAATAACCATGGAAACATACGGTACCTCCGCCGAAAATATTCTGGTGGATATTTGGCTCCAGCTGCAAAATAATCATTGTATAGTTGATCATGTCTTGTCTCTCGATCTCGTTTGATGTAATTTCTTCCTACCACTGAGCCACCTTGCATTTTAGATGATTCTATTAATTCTTTCCCCAAAATTGGGACCATTGGCAACAAAATATTTTCGATGTTGGAGTAATACATCTCATTATCATTTTCATCATCATCAGAAGAAGAACTAGAAGAGCTTGATGTATATGTAATGGCTGATTTCATGATGTATAACAATAGAAATAAAATATATGCAAAATAATAGAGAGATGGAATGAAATTGAATAGGAAGAAGGAATGTGGTTTTGTGTGTATTTATAAATTTGAAAAAACTAGCCGTTGGAATTAGTAGTCGTTAAACTAGCCGTTGCAGTCCGATCCGCCACAAAGAGTGCGGTATGGATCCATCCGCCACAAATAGTGCGGTATGGATCCATCCGCCACAATGATTGCGGTATGGATCCATCCGCCACATTTATTGCGGTATGGATCCATCCGCCACAATGATTGCGGTATGGATCCATCCGCCACAAATATTGCGGTATGGATCCATCCGCCACAAAGATTGCGGTTTCGATAACTCTACCATTGGAAACACTAAAACCTTTTCGATGGTTTTAGCGTTGAAAACACCAAAAATCCTTAAAACCATCCTATGTGGCACCCCTAAAAGTGTTTTACCATTGGGAATGCTCTAAAACCTTTTTTTTGCTAAAACCATTGGAAACACCAAAATTCCTTATCCTACGTGGCACCACTACAAGTGTTTTACCATTGAGAATGCTCTAAATTACATTATTTAATAACATTCGTGCATCACACGAGCCTTATAACTAGTACTCTATTAAAGCAGAAAATACCCCTAAGAAAATATCTCTTCAATTAGACTATCAATTTCAATCCAATTGATAGCCTAATTGAAGAGAATTTTGATTAAGTTTGGGCATATTTGTAATTACGCAAAAGTGGACCACTTATTATGGATCTAATCAAGCCCGGTTGGACCCAATCACGGGTATAATTAAACACAGTTCAATACAACATAAAGTGGACCCAATCCCAAACCTAATCAAGTTCAGCCCGTGCATTACACGGGCCTAAGCACTAGTTTCAGATTATATCGCTATCACAATTTTGATGTGATTCAAAACTTTTATTGTTTTTTTATCAAATTTGGTTAACACCCATTTTGGGCCAAGTGGAAGATTGTTAAAGTTATGGCCCAAATGGTTATCGGTCCAAGTGGGAGAATGTTAGAATTGTGGCCCAATAACCATTTGTTTAAGTCTAAATTAAATTGATATAATCTTTTAGCTTTCCACATTACAATGCAAGTTGTAATAATTTAAGTAGTATTATTAGTAGTGTTCTTTAATATGAAGAACTCAAAGGTCTTGATGGAAGACTATATAAGTACTATTCTCAATAGCTCCCCCTCAATGCTCAATCTCTACAGTTATAGGGACCATCACCTAGGTAGATTTAGAGCAATCCCAATGGGAGGGCATTTGAGAAGGGCGGTAGTATGAAATGCCCTCTTAGCTAAAATTTGTTCTCCAATGGAAGGGTGGGTCAAACATTCAACGGTGGATAGAAGTTCGAATGGCATTTGAGAGGGGAGTAGAGTGCCATCCAAAATGTCATGTTAATTGCATAAGACGGAACATCGTGTTTCGGTTCAACACTTTTTTGGAACACACAGTTCCGTCTTATACACTTTATATCTTATATGGAACTCGAAGTTCCGTCTTATAGACCAATATTTCAGGAACTCAAAGTTCCGTCTTATAGAACAACTAAAGGAACTTGAAGTACCGTCTTATATACTAACTTTTAAGGAACTCGAAGTTCCGTCTTATACAAAATTAGAACGGAATACAGAGTTCCGTCTTATGCACTTAAGAAATATGGTAACCGGAACTCAAAGTTCCGTTTTATAAGCCATTTTATTTTCATAAACTGACATTTCCAAATTTTCCCATTGGCACCACTTCGCAGGGGGTTTTGACTACCATGGACAAAGAGTGGTTTTGAAGGTGATTTTGCTTAGGTGGCACCTATGTGGAGGGCACCAAACTGCCCTCCCATTGGGATTGCTCTTAAGGAGATATTGAGAGAAGTCAAGGTATGGTTTTGTTGATGAAGAAGTTATAAGGTATGTATCTTTATATTGATTTATTTTGTGACCAAAGCCTCATGCATATTCGATCTTGGACACATTTTGTTTATTTAAGTTTATTAATTTTATTTCATTTTTTTCACGTACGACATGGCGTTTGTTTTGTTCGGATGAAAGACATGAACTGATAGTTAATCCTTCCCACATGAGACATTGTGGACATTATTTTCACTTCCGATGTTTAATGGAAGATCGGTCGATTATAGACTACTACTTCTGCAGCAGAGTGAGGTGCAGCAGAGTGAGGTGCAGCAGAGTGACTAGGTCGAATGACATGACTTTTTTGAAGTTACGAGAGGCAATCTCAATTAAACGTGCCATCATGCACCAAATTCTTTCTCACTGAAATAAATTTCTTGTATTTCACGTCTGATATTAGCAATGTATGAGAAAACAACAAAATTCCTTTTTAAAAAAATTACCAAAAAAATAAAAGATAAAAATGATGGTATCGTAGAATTACTTAAAAATTTAGTTGGAAAATAAGATAAATCACAGTTAGAACTACAGAAGAAAGAAGTTGGATCTCCATCTTTCAAACTCGGAAACTATTAACTATGAGTGGTAAAATTTTTATTTATTTATTTAAACAAGTTGTTGAACCCGTGCTACGCACCGGGATTTGTGTTATTCAATAAAATGGAAATCACCAAACTTTTTTTAATGACCTTCTCAACCTAAATTTGTAGAGATTTTATAATGACTTTATAAGTGATTTGTTGAATGATGCTTCTTAACCTAAATTTATAGAGATTTATAATTAATATTTTTTGTATTTAGTATGGTTTTTATATATGAATTAAGAATTTTAAATAGAAGAAGAATTTAGTAGGAAAAAGAGATTTAGAATCAAGTTCTAAAGGGTTTTAAGGTTTCTATAAATCTCTGTTCACATTGAAGGTGGATTTTCTTTTTAACTACAACTGGGCTTCACTTGGGTTTAAAGTTGGGCTTAAGTTTTATTCTCAAGTTGTTGAGAACACGCCATGTGGCACTTGTTAGGCTCCACTATTATATAGTATATAGATTTTAACTATTGTCCCTTATCATTATGGATTTATATATGATATACTTGATTGGTTTCTATGTTTTCCTCGACAGCAACAGCGAGATGTAATGTATTTTGGGCCAGAATATTTATATAGTACAATAGGACATTGGAAAATGGTTCAGTGAGATTTTCTAGTACCAATTTTATTTTTATTTTTTTTTTTTTTTTGCAAGTTACTATATAGTACTTAAAATATTTATATAGTAATAGGACGTTGGAAAATTGTAACAGAATGGGTTTTTTTTTTTCTTTTTGTATATATTTTTCAATCCCAAATATTTGGAAGAGGGTAACTAATGTTTTAAGCACTAGAAGGTATATGTGCTCCTACTTATAAAGGACCCATTTTTTTGTTGTTGTTGCTGTTGTTGTTGAAATGGGACCAATCCACTCGTGAAGAAACAAGAGGGTGGTGAAGTTACCTTCTTTTTGTATCATTTTTTTCTAAAAATTTCTTTATGATGTGGGGAAATTTAACTCTGGTGTTTTGTTTTTGCCTGCAAACCACTCGGTAGATAGATGAGGAAATGTTAGGTTGGCCTAGATTCATGGAACTCCGTGTTTTAACTGATCCAAACAGGAGTTACTTGGTGGGCGACAAAGACACAAAACTATTCATTGAGGCAGAAGTTACTGCGCTGGCTTCAATCAAAAGGTCCCATATAGACTGATCTGCTGATTTGTTAAAGACATCAATTTGTTCCTTTAGAATGGTGTCTCAAAGTGATCATCAATGCTTCAATTTGGTGGCAGTGTTGTACTTCTCAACCTCTCTTTGATATTGGGAAGCCAACCATCTTGCTGCTATGTATGTCATACTCATATGGTGGCCTGGTGGGGGTGTTTTTCAGCAACAGCCTTGTGCAGCTTCAATTCATCTGTGAAATGATCTACAAACTGTTTCTCCGTCTCCTTGTTCAGGATCATTCTTCCCCAAGGAGAGGGAAAAAATGTTAGTGTGGGACTGTGGAGCTCCCAAATTGGGATGGGAAGCATGATCATAGACAACTTAGATACCTTCTTTTACTATTGTTTTATTGTCTTCAAGTTTAATTTCTCGTCTATTTGTATAAGCTACCAAGTAGCAAGAGATGACAGTAAACCATGGCAGACACAATTCTATAGCCCTCTTAAGCATATTCAGAGTGACTTGCCTTGACCTCAATAAAGAGCTTGTCGTCACAGAGCAAATTTTTTAGCCATATCAGAGAAGTTTCTGGCATTTTAAATAAGCTAGTATATGACTGTAAATCATGGCAGACACAATTCAAGTTATAGTGACTGCAGTTTGTCGCACTCAAAGGAACACACCACGAAGGTATATGCACTCATCCCACGTATCTTGCGAACCACTTCATTCATGCTACATTTCCCACCATCGACATTCTATGCTTAACTCCCCAAGTCCCTACATTGTCAGTAACTTTCTGAGTAATGCCAAGGTAAAAGCGACCTGCACAAATCTAGTTGAGGCCGTGTAGTCACGTAGACCATTGACTCTGCTTTGAGAGCCCAGCTCAGCAAACGTTTTTCCTAGACGAGCGACGAGCGAGCGATTTCCGACGAACGACGAGCAATACTGTTTAGGCCTTCGATTTTAACGGTGGAGCAATACTGTGGCGGTATCCACACCATGGTACCTAGTTCACTCTAGCAAAGGTTCCTCTTTTGGTAGTAATGGAATCTGGGATGGATATTGGTGAGAATACTTCAGCTAATGGGGAAGAAGATCAAGGTGTGCAAGGAACAAAGCTATGGAATTCTTTGTTTTCAACTGGTGGTGTGGTAAATTCCTGGAATCTAGAATGGATTGATTCGGTAGTTGACGGCGATGCGACAGTGGTTCCAATTAAGATCTATACTAGATAAAGGTGTTGATCTCTGGAAGGATCATCTGGTGGGGTATTTTGTAGACAAAAGGATGCCTTTTTATCTTGTGAAAAGGGCAGTGGAGAGGGATTGGAAATTGAAAGGGGAATTGCAAATTACATCGGATAGTAAACTCTATTACTTTAAATTTGCCGATCTAGAGAGGAAAGGAAGAAGATACTTGAAGGAGGCTCTATCTTTGTTGCAGGTAGAGTAATGGTGATACGACCTTGGTCGGAGGAAGTTTACGAAGAAAGGGAACATATAACTTCAGTTCCTATATGGGTGAAGCTGTATGATGTTCCTATGCAGTTATGGTCGCCTGCCGGACTGAGTTTGATAGGAAGCAAGATTGGAAATCCTAAGTGCTGTGATGAGATTACTATGAAAAGGGAAAGACTTGACTATGCTAGAGTCTGCATTGAAGTTAAAGCCGGTACAAATTATCCAACAATATTGAGATTCAATTTGGGAGAGGGTAAAAGAGCAGTGGTGGGTGTGGAGTATACTTGGAAACCTCAGAATTGCACTAAGTGTAAGATTTTTGGCCACTTGGATAAGAACTGTCCACATAATGAAGAAGCACACACTGTTGATGAGATTGGTGTCCATAAGGAGAATGTAAGGCAAGCTGCAGTTCAACCAGGTACTTCGATTGAACAAACAAGGAAAGGGGGAGCGACAGTTCCAAGAATGCAGAAAAATGTTACAAATAGAGAAGATGAAGCTTGCTCCAGTAATCGGTTTGATGCACTAGAGGAGCAGGGGGAGAACAGTCCTCACAATGAGAATGCTATTGCTTTAGTGGTTCAGAATGCAAGTGTTCCAGTAACAGAAAAATGCACTCCCCACAATGTCAATGATAATGTAGAAGGAGCTAACAATGCTATTGTATCAGTTGTGCTTCCTTTAGAAGTGATGGAGAGGGAAGACATAACAGCAGTGGAGGAGGTAGTTCCATGCTCACTCGATGAAGAGGGGTTTGATCCGGTGGAAGGAGGGGACATGACTGAGCAGTACAAAGCAGAATAACAGACTTACCAAGGCATTTGTAGGGAAAGGGAGCCAATTCAGATTTCACTACCGGATAAGGAGGTTGAAATTTTCAGAGACCATATTATTAAGCCAGCTCAAGAGAAGACAACAAGTATGAAACAAAAGAGAGGCCAAGAAAAACAACAGAAGCAAGGAGGACCTGCAAGGCAAAACAAGGAGACAGTTAAAAAGAAACCACCAGCTAAGGTAGATGGGAAGGCAAGAACAAGGGCCTCTGGGAGGAGCTCTAGTACCAACACTTCTTAATGGTAAGAGTAGCTATATGGAATATAAGAGGACTCAATGAGGCCTCAAAAGCAAAATCAATAAGTTCCTTTAGAGTAGGTAATAAGCTTTGTTTCCTAGGGTTATTGGAAACAAAAGTAAGGAAGGAGAAGGCTGACTTCATTAAGAATCTTTGTTGTCCACACTGGGAATTTTTAAACAATTATGAGTATGATGAGTATGGTAGAATTTGGATCACATGGGACCCTAGCTACCTAAAGGTTGTAAAGGTGTTTGCAAGTGCTCAACTGATACACTGTCAGATTGAAATCTTACCTCTTACAAAGGTATTTTTTGCTACTATTGTTTATGCTAGTAATCAGAAGATTGAATGAAGGTTGTTGTGGAATGATCTGCTGAATTTACAGCGTGCAAGTACAGTACCATGGACTGTGTGTGGGGATTTTAATTGTGTGTTGGCGTCTAATGAAAGGTTTGGATGTGAACCAATTAATCCTAGAGATATAGAGGAATTTGTCGACTGTGTGAATAATGTTGGTTTGGTCGACTTGCAACATACTGGTTACTTCTATACGTGGAACAAAACAGAAGGTAGCAAGAGGAAGGAATCCAAGATTGATAGATGTTTGGTCAATATGCAATGGAGCGGCCATTTTCCAATTGCAGGGGCTGAATTTTTGGAACCTTTAGTGTCTGATCACTCACCAATTCTTATTTCTTGGGGTCATGAGCATAAGGGACTATACCCATTCAAGTTTAATAATGCATGGATTCTGCACCCCACTTTTTTGAGCTTGGTTGAACAATCATGGCTGCCCCATGTTGTTGGTAATCCGGTTTACACTCTCCATCAAAAACTCAAGAGGTTGAAAGGAGTGCTCAGACCTTGGGCCAAGGCACATTTTTCCAATATGAATGAAAAGGTGGAGGAAGCAAAACTGAAATTGTTGGACACTCAGGAACAGTTGGTCTTGAATCCTCAGAATGTATCATTGCAGAATGACGAGAGATCTCTCAGGGTTTCATATAGTGACCTTTTGAAGATGGAATATGAAGAGTTGCGACAGAAAACCAGTTGTACATGGATGCTCAAGGGTGATAGGTGTACTTCATTTTTTCATGGCATTCTGAAAGAAAGAAGAAGTTGTAACAAAATTTGGTCAATTACGGATAGTCAAGGGGTCAAATGCTCTGAA
Organism: Aquilegia eximia; assembly: GCA_023053565.1. Lineage (NCBI taxonomy): Eukaryota > Viridiplantae > Streptophyta > Magnoliopsida > Ranunculales > Ranunculaceae > Aquilegia > Aquilegia eximia. Next base: position 15,571,389 of record JALIGU010000007.1, read on the forward strand.
GCTAGTGCAATTCAGAAGACTATTGTGGAACACTATGAGAATTTACTGGGCTATGTTGATAATGGAATGGTGGAACTGAATATTATTGATGATCTACAAGTCAATTCTACTCTTAGTGTGGGGGATGCTCATGAGCTCTTAAAGAATATGGAGGATGAGGAAATTAAAGCAAGCTTCTACGGGATAGATAACTACAAGTCTCCAGGACCAGATGGTTATAGTGCCATATTTTTCAAGTCATGTTGGAATATTGTGGGAAGAGATGTACTTAGTGCAGTTAGAAGTGTATTCCAAACTCAGAGAATTCCAAAAGGTTTGAACGCTACTTATCTCTGTTTGGTTCCCAAGGTCCCCAATCCAAATACTGTCCTTGATTAATTATAGGCCAATTGCTTGTTGCAATGTGGCCTATAAAGCTATTTCTAAGCTTATAACGAACAGAATGAAGAAGTATATGTGTAAGCTTATTGATCAGAATCAGGCTGCCTTTGTTCCCGGTCGCTCTATTCAAGACAATACATTGCTCTCCCATGAGCTACTGAGGAAGTATGGAAGAAGGGCTCTCTCTCCTAGATGTTCTTTGAAGGTGGATATCAGTAAAGCTTATGACTCAATTAACTGGTTATCTCTTGAACACATGCTTATGAAGTTGGGATTCCCAATACTCTTTATGAGATGGATCAAAATGTGTTTCTCAACTGTCCACTTTTCAGTTCTGATCAATGGGAGTCCATATGGGTTTTTTCATGGTAAAACAGGTCTGAGGCAGGGTGACCCTCTCTCACCCTACCTTTTTGTTCTCATCATGAAGGTGTTAACTTGCTTATTCAGAAAACAGGTGGAGGAGGGAAAGATAAAGTATCATCCTAAGTGCAGAAAGACAAAAACCGTTACCCTCTGATTCGCAGATGACTTAATGGTGTTTTTTAATGGTGATGGTGCTTCTCTGGCAGCGGTTCAAGAGACATTGAACCTTTTTTCAAGAGCTACAGGACTGAAACTGAACTTCCAGAAGACAACTCTTCTAGTTGGGGGCATGAATGATCATGATAGCTTGGCATTTGCAAATAATATGGGTGTGAAGATGGTTAAACCCCCTATAACTTATTTGGGGCTCCCCCTCACTGCTACTAGGATTAGCATTCGTGACTGCTATCCCCTAGTGGAAAGAATTACAAAGAGAATATCAAGCTGGAAAAACAAATATCTCTCGTATGCAGGTAGGTTGGAGCTTGTGAAATCTGTTCTGCACTCATTCCATGTTTATTGGGCAAGGACCTTTGTCCTTCCATCGAATGTGTTGGACCAAGTGAGCAAGACTTGTATAAGGTTTCTATGGGCAGGGCCAATGATGGAGAAGAAGCTACACCATGCTAGTAGAGAAGTTCTGTCATTGGCAAAGCAGGAGGGTGGTCTAAACATCATGGACTTGGAGCTGTGGAATAAGGCAGCTTACTGCGGATTGGTCTTTAAGGTCGCTTCTAAAGAACAAAGTCTTTGGGCCTCCTGGACCTGGGCATACCACCTTAATAACAAGAATTTCTGGACTATGTCAGTCCCTGCTGAGTGTTCTTGGGTCTGGCGTAACATCCTCCATATGAGAGAGACTGCAAGAAGATTCATTCATTATTCAGTGGCTAATGGAGAAGATACCTCATTATGGTTCGACCCTTGGTGCAAAGGAGAGATTCTGTGGGATAACTTGGAAGCTAGAACTCATCTTCAATATCCTGAGAATGCAAAAGTTTCAGTTTTGATTGAGGATGGGAGATGGGGACAATGTGTACACAATTTGATTCAATGTAATATCAAGAATGAGATCTTGAGCACAAGTATTGAAAGATTCTTAGAGTCTGACAAGGTACTATGGACCCCAACATCCCATGGTAACTTCTCTACTCATTCTGCGTATGATGCTCTGAGAGTTACTAGAGACAAAGTTCAGTGGTATAACCTGGTATGGGGAAGATGGGTTATTCCGAGGCACTCCTTTATTGCTTGGCTTCTCTTTTCAAGCAACCTTGCTACTCAAGACAGGTTAGTTCAGAAAAAGATTCTTCTTTCTTCTAAGTGCTGCCTTTGTGAAAGAGAGAGGAAAAATAGCAAACACCTCTTTTTTACTTGTGCTTACACTAGAGCTTTATGGAAGTCTATAAAGGATGAAATGGGACTTGACATTGGTGTAAATACAGTAAATTGGGAGTGGTTGAAGTTGTTTGAAGTTTGTGGAAGGAATGACATTGCTGCAGAAGTCTACAAAGTGTTTATATGTGCGACAGTGTATTTCATTTGGCAAGAGAGGAATTTCAAAAGGTTTAGAAATGAAAGAAGACCTTGGGGAGTAGTTAGAGACAGAGTGAGAGAGGAAGTCAAGCTATATCTCCAAGAAATTATGACCACTGTCCAAGACACTCAAGGAGCTAGAAGAATTTTGGCTAAGCTTGGAATTAATTCTCAGTTCTCTTGTAAGAAGCCTATCTATTGTTCATGGTTTAAGCCTGCAGAAGGGTTTGTTAAACTTAACTCTGATGGCTCTGTAGAAGATACTAGGAATGGTTTTGGTGGTGTGATTAGAGACAATATGGGAGAGGTTCTTCTTGCTTACAATGGTGTAGGTTCAGAAAAATCAGTCATTACTCAGGAACTGAAAGGGATTTTAGTAGGACTGAAAGGATGTGTTATGATTCGACAAAGGAAAGTGCTGGTGGCAACTGACTCTCTTTATGCAGTGAAGATTTTACAAGGTAATGGTAAACCACCTTGGTATTGCCAGAATTTGGTAGGTGAAATTAAACACTATCAGAGTTTATTGGAAACGGTCTCTTATAAGCACGTCTACAGGGAATCAAACAGGGTAGCAGACTACTTGGCTAGCCTTGATGTTGTGATAGGAGAGATTTTCTTTACTGCTCCTTTTTGTAGGCACCTTACTATGCTTGTAAATGATGATAAGAATGGTACCATCTATATTAGAACTTAATACAGGTTTTGGAATTATTTGCTCTCCTTATATGCGCTCTATTTGTCTAGTTTGCAGCCATACAAACAATATTCACTTTTAAGCCAAACATCAAAGGTTTCAAATGGGGTTCACATTATCTACTTACAATGAAACTCTTACTGTTCAGTGTGCACATTGTGTAACAAGAAAGAACCTGATAGATCAGTCAGGTGTCTAAGAAAATTGTTACAGTAAAGTAGTAAACCATCTCTGACTCCACCTAAAAGGGTTTCAAAGCATCAGTACCCCTGTCCCCAACATGGTTCTTATTCACATTTGCTATCAAACTTTAGCTAGAACTGTCAAAATCCTTGACAACAGAATACTTACCTTAATTCATCTCATTTACAACCTCATGCCTAAATGAATACAAAAAAAAAAAAAATACAACCAACCAGGAATGATGAATGTCTATTGGTGTTGTCTCAACAGAATGTAATGATGGGTACTCGTCCGAACAGAATGCAAAGAAAGACATCAAGGAGAAAACAAAGGCATGATACATAAAAAAAGAAAGGAGCAAGCCAATTTTATAGAGATAAATAAGCAACTTGCACAAATAAACAATAGATAAATGCAACTGAAATTACAAGATAATACACACTCATGGCGAGCCATTTAATGTTGCTACACTTTTTTTTTTCTTTTTCTTTTTCAGTTAGTAGCTACCAAAGTTTCACATACATGTTCTCACTGGGTACACATTGCATCCAATATCTCCATCCATTAACATAGCATCCTGTTGCTCCTGCATCACATGATTCAAGTAGTCTTATCAAATGACTTGTAAAGAAAAGTGTAGAACTGTAGATGCTAGATATGTAGAAAAAATGGCCTCCCAGATAATACAAAGAATAAGCAGACCATTCTTATAAAATAAATGCTATCTCAGTAGGAACGTTAAAACCTCAACCAAAGAACATGCACTCAAACCACATTACAATATGAAAAAGGAATAAGGTCATTCTTAATGCAACTACGTGAGGTTAGTGACCGGTGTGAATGCACATTGTAAGATGAACAATCCTAAGGCAGTTCAAAAGTACTACTGTAACGTTACCAATCTGAACCACCAAAGACAAATATATAATATTATAGCAGGAGATCCGCCTGATTCCTAAGAAAAATGAACTGGTTGCAACAGGGGTCCTTATATCACACTAGTTCACTTTTAGTTGGAAAAATACACCTTCATGCTTAACTTGGCTGAATTGGTGTCTTTTATTGTATCTAAATAATTTTGCACACACTTACTTATGTCTGAGAATTTGCATCATTATTAAAGCATTGAATTCTTGTGACGCACAAAAGGAAGGCAAGGAGTGCTGGAAAGAAGATCCCAGGTAAACAATCAATAGCATATAGGGATATCCCAGATAAACAGTAGGCATTTAGGTTATTGCTACTTTTAAAATTACTTATGATATAAATATATCTTTCATAACGATTTCTACTAAAAGAAAACTCTAAAGTTTTATTCTAGGAGATCTCCAATATTGAGATCCTCTCTTCGAGGATCAAATCCTGTTTCCTGATGCAAAGCAATTCAAGAAGTTTGCATGTACATATAAACAATCAGTCTCTTTACATGTACTACAGCTCGAGAACAAATTCTAATAGGTGAACTGTATTCCATTTTTTATAATATGAAAACTGCATGCCCCTACATTGAATTACCAAAAAAGTTATCACAAAAAAATTCAAGAAAACATATTGTTAATCATGAAGTTGTAAAACAGGTTCCTCAATTTTGCGAAGATAAACAGAACCTAAAGAAAGCATGATGAAGGAAAAATTGGAGAAGACATACTCTAAAGAGTAAAACACGTGAAAAATCAGGTAGTCATTTTACCCTTTTGATCATTGCGTTCATCATGTCTTCCAAGGAACCAGAATTACTGTTCACGAACCCACTTTGTGACTTAGCTTGATCCATCTGGTAGTCTCCTTTAAACCTCATTGTCGACTCTGTTGGTGAATTTTCGTACCCCATCTGCTGCATGAGAAATTGGTTGCTGGAATTCGATTGGCTGATCAGAGGTGAATCAATTTTTCTGGTCGCTACTGTGTTTTCTTGACCTAAATTCTGGCCAAAGGGACCCATAGCACCCTGTATAGGTACTGACGAATTCACAGAATTATATAAAAGATTTGTGTTGTTCGTATAATCACGCCTGTTATCTTCCCTATTTTGCTGCATATAGTTTGTATTCAAGCCTACCCTATTACCAATGCTTCCAAAACTGGAGGCTTTCAGGTTATCATGCTGAACATTGATGCCAACTGAGCCACCTTGGCATTGTGGATCTCTTCTTGAATTGTGCAGAGATGAAGACAACACACTGGTGGAGGAAGCGTCAAGTGAGTTGTTCCTCCCATTCGAGGCAATCGAAGAAAAATTATCTCTCATATGACTAGTAATCATATCAGCATTATCAAAGGGGTCGCCCAATGGAAAGGGATTTGAAGAAAACCCAGTTAAGGGAACAGCACCTTGCCAGTTGTCAGCACATCTACCATGATCAGGCAAATGAGTTGAGACGCCAGCACCAATGTCAAAAGGTTCTGGGTTATTTGATGACATACTAACGGAAGTTTGATTTCCAAAACTTCTGTGATTTTGTACTTGTTGTAAATTTCCTTGCAATAGCAAGGGGCTGTTTGAGGGATTGACAAGGGAATTGCTTGAATTACTGATGGTCACTCCGGCCTCTGGGAATCCACTACTAGAAAGCGGGAATAGTGTTGGATCTCCAATGGGGGTGAAATCCCCAGGATGAGAATTAAATTTATTTTGTTGCAAATGATTGACTTCCAACGATGTCGGCCCCCCTTTCAGCAAATTGCCATTCTGATTTCCAGGTAATATGGTAGACTGCAACTTCCCGATATCACTAAACGAATTGCTGGAGTTTGGGGAATGGCCAAGTTGTATCATCCCAGAAGACGCAAGCCCTCGCAGGCCCAAACCAGTAGGAGTATTTAATCTTCCAAGCATCCCACCAGGTGGGAAAGAAGAAAAAGAGGCATTCGAAAGCTGCCCCGATCCTGACAGAGTATGAAAATCGCCCATTCCATCCAATGAACCCATGCGCAAGTAGGAAGCATCTTTACCCCCTAGCGCAGCCACCATGTTAGCTTGTTGACTTGCCACACAGCTGATTCTCTTAAGGTAAAGTCTGTATTTCTGCAAGAAAATGTGAAAGGTAAGAATTAACTGAAAAGTCGACACCATACAGTGAGCACAATGAAAGAGAGAGATTAACCTGTAGATGGCTTGCAACATTTTCTCGAGTAAGTCTATCCACATTCATCAAGTCTAGTATCTTCTTTGGTACAGCCTCTGCAATGAAACAAGAAAAACACATTATGTTATAGCATTAATGGATTCAAGGATAGAGAAAAACATATGCAATGAGAAGAGAACTCACTATCAATGCCTAATTGATTAACGGCAGCAACGAATTTACGGTGTAACTCCACAGACCAAACAACCCTGGGCTTCTTTTGGGCTGAAGGATCCTCATTCTCTTGCCCGCTCTCCTCAAAGTCGTCGTCCTCATCCTCATCTTCATCCTGGTCTTTCCTTTTCCTGTTCAGTTTATTTCGATCAGTATGTCCAGCGGCTGAGGACGCTTGACCACCCTCACTTGTTCCCGGATGAGGCTTCTCTGAGTTGTCAGAATTGGCTTGGCCCTTTGGGTTGTGCTTCTTTTTCCTGATTACATGTTGCCAAATGTTCTTGAGCTCCTCAATTCGGACAGGCTTTAGCAGGTAATCACAAGCGCCATGAGTGATTCCCTTCATCACATTTTTGGGGTCACCATTTCCCGACAGCACTACATAAGATCAAAAATTGAGTTAAAATGCAATTTGGTAGTACCAACTGGCATAATACGAATATGGGACAGAATGTGCACTATATCATCTTAAATGGAAAAGGACTGGAGTAAGATATCTTTTGATGCAAACTTTAAAGTCGCTCTGCAGTTATTTGATGTTTTCTTATCCTATTCGAAAAGACCAAGGATAGATCCCCAAGCTTACTTATAACAGGTAAGTCCATCTCAAGTCCCACTAGTTCAAGAAGCTTGAACCCATCCATGTCTGGCATGTGAACATCACTTATAACCAGGTCAAAATTGTTTCTGTTCTCTCTCAACATCTTCAATGCAGTAGCAGCGTGAGTTGTTGTGGTAACTGCAAAACATATAACATATCAGGTTAATGAGAACTCAACTTGCACAATAATAACCAAAGAGGACCAGATCAAGCATACCACCAATGACCAAATTGAAAAAAAAAAAAAAAAACTAATTCTCGATTTCCAGGGGAAAAACATCATAATATGCCTAACAATTATGACATACGGAGTATATGGTACAGCTAAAAGTACTCAATTAAAACATCTGAAAGACTATACATAGATCAAATGATTACTGAACTAAAATGAAGGCATTAAAGAAGAAAAAAATACATCTTGAACATTCTTCTATAGTTAACAAATTAAGTCAAATTCAAATAATTAACAATAATGAAAAAATGGAAGTAAATTTGACAAAGGGAAACCATTTGTAGATAGAAACTTGAAGCAAAATTTGAGAACAAACCATCATATTTGCATGTAAGAAGCAACCTCTCCAACACTTTCAAACAAGTGCTATCATCATCAACTGCTAGAACACGCATACCAGCAGGAAACCTATCATTGCGTTCATTATCATTGACAGAGTTTCTCCTTTCTTCAACTGTCATTTTTTAATACTAAAATCTTCAAACCCCAAGTGCAATTAAACTCCAAATCCTTGTAAAATTACCAGTTTTGAAGAAAACCCAAAGTTTTTTTTTGCTTCTAAATCTACTAAACAATCTTAGAAAGACCCTTTTGAAGAAATCCTTGAAAAAGATTCAATTTTGAAGAAATCCCAAACTTAATTATCACTTGTATATCTTCTAAACAATCTCAAAATAAACTTTCATTAACTCATGATCAAGAACACAATAAAGAGAATAAACAAAAGACACAAAGTCAGAGACAAAGAAACAGATAGAAAGAACTGAAGGAGAAAAAAAGAGATCAAAGATTGAAAGATTTTCTCTTTGGTTTGATTCCTTTGAACTGAACAAGAGTTGCTGTTGAAAAGCTATGAGAGATTTGAGAGAGAAAGAGAGAGAGAGAGAGAGAGAGAAAGACAAAAATACAAAGAAAGAAAGATTATAAAAGGTAATATTAATTTTATTTTCCAATGGTTATTTTTGGTTCATAGGTGTTCTTAGCAAAAAATATAATTAAGAATTTAAACTAGTATAGTACAGCTTTACAGGTAATTAATTGTGATTAATTAATGAAATAATCTCTTTAAGAATATCTTTACTTAAAAATATATTTTTGTTTAATTTCTGTAAATAATAAGGTCAAGGGGTTAATTTGGGTATTAATTAAAATAAATCAATCATATAAGTGGACCTACTTACTCATTGATCTTAACCATTAAAATATGTGGGTCACCACATGAATGATATTAAAGTCAACAAATTTTAAAATTGAAAGGTAATGATGTTCCAATAAGAAATCCCAATAATAGAAATGGACCTGATTAATGCCATTTTGGTGGGCCATATCATGATCATCTGAATCTGACTCATTTCTACTGTAAACTTTAAGCTTTCTTTCAAAGGAAAATTACCATGTTTACTTAATCACACTAATCTATTCTAAACGGGTCGGGTTTGATGGGTACCCACCATTAGCAAAGTCTTATTAGTTATTACATTACATACTCCATTTGCTTATCAAACTTTAGTTATAAGTTGTTGTTTTGGACTTAAAAATGATTACAATTGTAAAGTTGACTTGGATCTATCAAAGTCAAAATTGATGTTGACCACATTTTATTCAACCTACTTTGACTAAAAATGAACTTGAGTTGGCCACTGAGGTGATCAGGTGATCGGAACGGATTAAATCATTGTAGGTGTGTTTCGGCTTTTCAGATCAAAATGTTAATACAAATGTATGTTTGATGACATGAATACATGATTTGGATCTAACTGGATATTGGGGATACCCAAGTGAAGATTCTGTAAAAAATCAAGATAAAGTCATTAATAAGGTATTTAAGAGTAATAATTTGCTCATAATCCTTTCTTAAAATTGGAAAGTTAACTGCATTTTCCAGCAAAAGGAATCACATGTTGGAAATATAAGAACAAAAATAGAAACAAAATTTTAATTCCAATAATCTGATGGTCAAATCGTAAATAGATAGTACCGAAACATTTTTAAGGTACATTCCGTACCATTTACGAAGTCATCCACGTATCAACATTCCATTGGCTGACGAAGAGAATCCCAGAAAGAAATACAGGTTTTAAGTGAAACGTGTCAGTTAATATAAGGTGAGGTAGTAAAATGTTTATGTAAGATGAGGTGTACTGAATCATAGTGGGACCATACGAGAGCTCTGTAGACGAGGACGGGAGCAGAGACACACAGACACGCCTACGCGTGCTTAACGGCTTATGGTGCAGAGTTTGAAGTGAAGAACTACAGAAAAAGATATTGGTTGTTTTGCTACTTTTTTCTCTGCTCCTTCTGATTTTGCCTTTTAAGGGACTTCTTTTTGGCTTTTTTATTTTTAGCTTTCTAAAGCTTTTTCCTTTAAAAGAAGATTATTTAAGTTTTTTTTTATGTAATGAAAGTCCTAAGCAGATTCCTTCCTGCTAATGCTTATCCACTGAATATTCCTGTTAAAGGGACCAGATTCACATTTTGAGGCTTTTGGTCAAATTCTAAATTAAATTGATCACTTTTTTATTTGATTTATAATAAAAAGAATAAACTCAAAGCAACAGGTTATATAGACTTGAGGGCAATTGGGCAAATGGTGAAGAGCATGTTGTATGTATACTTGTATCAGACTTCAACCAGTGTAATTTAACTAATTCATTTCAACCACTAGTCCAGTTGCACCAAACACCCTCTTAGTTTTGGCTTCTAGCTTAATTGATACCAAGGGTTAAGATGAATTAATTTTACATTAGCTTGATATAGATTCAACCTTATTAGGCCCCAAAGACCTTAATGTCTTACTTAAATATCATTTGTCGTGGAACAGTGCAAGCCGGGGGTCTAAATTAATTAGTTGGGTTTTGGTATGAATTTAGATTTACTAAAACCTTGCTAGTCAATTTCATAAATGGTGAACGGTTTTTTTTTTTTTTTTGTCTGGATTTTGTTGCATATGATATTTTTGATGGTGAATATTGCCACCAGAAAGACAATCATAAAATGAAGAAATATTTGCCTAAAAGCTAATGAGTTTGATGGTTATTTGCCCCCCACAACCCCCTTTGTTGGACACTTGTATGAAATTATTCTCATCAGATTCCACTTTCATTTTCAATATTTGGTAGCACTAAGGCATCCCTCTGGCTCTAAGTAGGTTTGACAAGAAAAGTTGATCATGATTCAAAACCTACTATTAACCCTAAATGAACAAATTGGACCTACATCAAACTCTATTTCTCCTTACATGAATTGTTGTTGTAACAAACACAAATGACAGTAGAACTTTCCCCCTTATATATATTTTTTTTCTGGCCCACCATTATCACTTCCAGTTCCACTACCCTTTCAACCTACCAACAAGAAAACTATAATAAACAAAGAAACATGTAGCTAGCTAGCTAGCCACCTTGAAGAGTTGGTGAAGAAGGAAAAAAAAGAGGGTCGGATCGGAGGACCTTAATGTGAGGAGAATGTAACAAATCAGCTTAAACATTAATGCCCACTTTCCTTTGTGTCTGAAATTCTGAAAAAACTTTTTAGTGGAGAAAACAATATATACAAATAAACATGTGGTTGAATACAAGAAGATGATTATATTAGATGATGTGATTGATATGTAATTGTATATGCTTTCCACTTCATTAGAGTGAAGACTGAATTGAAGAAGCCTACTGCCTACACATTCATTCTTCAAAGTTGATGGAGGATGCACTATTCATAAATCATAATCATCTTTCAATCAAAATCAAGATTACCCTTTACAAGAAAAAGCTAATTAATCCCATCTGTAATCCAATCTTACTGAAAAGCATTATAGTGACATACTGACATATATTGATATATATTCAAACTAATTGTCTCCAAGAATGATCAAACCAGCTCATTCACTAACAATATTAATCTTTTGGTCCTTCATCATCCCCACAAAAACATATATAATGACTGTAAATACACAAATCTTTCTAATTTTGGTATGTAAAAGTCACTTGATCTCAATCTTCTATCTACACAACAATTAAAAAAAGTACTTTATTTAACATTTGTTTGGAGATTTGATGACTGTAGGAAAGATTGATATAGCTAAGGTTCCATGATATATAGATTGGTAATGGTTTTGGTCATTTTATGTATGATTATGTAGCAATGACACAGTATGATGATGAGAAGCTTATGTGTTTTAGTGTCACACAACCTCCTGTTCCAATTATTTTTATTAAGTAGAAAATAGTGATTTGCTACAAGACATAACCTGTAATGTTGTTAGTTATCATGCATTTAGTTTTGAGATTTTTCTTATTCCATTTTATTAATTAAATTTGTGAAACATCAAACAGTATATTTGAGTTAAAGCTTACCTAGCAAAAAAAAAAAAAGATTTGAGTCCAAAAATATTGATATACGACCTTGTCAAGATTTGGTACAACCTGATTGTTTTTGTGTTATATATTTTAGAAAGAAACATAGTGCCCACTTTTGTATTTTTTAATTGAACATAATTTATAAAATTACTTAATGGAATATGATATTGTTTAAGGTATAGTTTTTTTGTGGTGTATATTGAAGGATATCATGTTGCAATAATATCATTCGGACCAACAACCAACTGCATAAGTCACTAGTATTGGGCTATTGCCTATTGGCAATAGCATAAACAGTAAAATGATGAAAAGAGTTGGAGAATCATCACATTGAAAATGAAGAATTGAACTCGATCAATCAAAGTAAAAATAAACAGTCAATTGACATATTTCGTCTTGCAGAAATGGCAAAAATAGCCAAAACACATATCTTGAAATCCTATGGAACTGTTGGTTTTTGGCTATATGTACTAGTTTTTAATCATGGATGAATACAGATCTTTGATGTTTATATATAACCATGCAGCTAGATTACAATATGCAAAAAATTTCACACAAATATAGTATAGTATATAATTATATATACTCCACAATTTCCATCACTCTTTAGGGAGTCAGACATGTGGCAAAATGATCAGGTTTTAATGTTTAGATGCAATCATAATTCTAAATCCCAATGAATTAATCTTCTTCACTAATTTCTTATGTCCTTGTGGAGTTCTACATTGAGTAGAAGCTAGACTCACAAAATGAGAAAATCTTACTCAAACCTCGAGATATACACATCAAGGTTCAATAACCCTTTGGCATAGGTTGACTAAATCACTAGGTTGTGGATTAATCCAGATTAAAATTCTTCTATATTTAATATGGGGTTTGATACATATGGTTGCTTTTTTGGTTTTTATTAGAGCCACATACACACATGACTTTCCCTTTGGTGTGACTTAAAGGAAGAGAGAGAACGTGTACATCACTTAGTTTACTCAATATTATACATTTTAAGGTAGTTTCTCTAAAGCTTCTTCCTTCATGGTTTATATATATATGATGATTTATAAGAACATCTACAACATTTAAATTTTGTTATTAGTTATACCCATGTGAGCATTATCAATTATCTATGGACTATGGTAAACAAATTGTCTTTTGCTTTTTATGTAGCTGGATCATTAGAAAAGAATAATATATAGATCAATCTTCATTAATAAACAATGCATGTAGATTCTTTCTAGACTGTCTTATTATTTTAACTATCTAATAGAGTAAAATTACATCACTATGGTTGTCACAACCTTATCTTCATTTTATAAGTTTCTTCTAAACAAATTCATTGATATCATGTTTGTTATATTTATAGCTTTTGTGATCTTCTGTTCTAAGAAACATTTCTATCTTATAAAAGATCATATACTACATTTGATGCTCAAGATGTTAGACATTTCAGTTACAAAAACACCTCTTTCATTAATACAAAATCTAATCAGCTTTTGTCCTTTTGATGGTTATACACTAATATATATACTAGCTAGTTGAGGCTTGAAAGCTCATCCCATGTTCATTAGTCCATATAAGATATAATTATTGAGCTAGGAGAAGAATAGGTTGAAGAAACTAAGCAATGACATCTTAATTATTCAAAGTTAGCAACATCAATGACATATAATTTTTTGAATATTCCTTCACTAGTTGGTTCATATGTTATGGAGAATCAGAAAAATGAATAATGATCAATTTGTTTAAGCAATTGTAGGTGGTCAGTGGTTTGGGATATAATTATTTCATCAGCTTAACAAACATATAAACCAAACAATATATATTTTTATATATATTTGATATAATTAAATATAGGAATATATTAAGAGAAAGGATGAAAATGAACCACCAATTGATACTCAAATGTATCAAGGTAGAGCCCATTATGAAGATGAATTTTTCTTTAATTATCTTATAATAATAATCTCCTAGAAAGTTGATTGCAAATCTAAAAAGTATACACAGCTTAATTTCTTATATTTTAAGCATCAGACTTTATAAGATACATTTTGAAATCACCATCTGTAAATAAGGTCTTATGGAGGTTATGTGTAGCAGAACCTGCCCTTAACTCATCCTATATTGTATATATTGGACTCCTGCAAAGTTTTAACTGAAACTGCAGCTTCTTTAGATTTCTCAGTTTACAAACTACTAAAGTCTATAACTTCAGTGTCACTACAAACAGGATGGTGTTTGTTTCACACATAAGTGTGGTCATGCACCAACTAAGCTGTTCACAGGTAAGTTGTGGGGGCTGGAATGATAATTAAACTAAATTTGTTTCCAAGCTTAAAATATAAGAATATATATATATATATAATATAAAATAAAAAAGAACAATTACTTATTTTGGTCTTCTCACTTTGCTCAAATTTTCAGTTGAGTCCTCAAAGTTTGGTCAATGTGGTCCCAAATCTTTCGAAACCTTTGTAAAATGGTCACTCGTTTATCTTCATGTTTCCAAGCATTTAACAAAGTTGCCCAGTGACAGTTAACTATCATACGTGGTCTACCCAATTGCCTAGTAGCTATATCTGAAGTGAAAAACCTTGAGTTAAACAATATCGAAAATGACTAACCTCCCCCTCTTATATTTTTGGCATTTCATAAACTGCCACGTATAATAGCACTGGGCTATTCTGTTAAATGCTTGGAAACGACTAAACTATTTTGCAAATGTTTTGAAAGATTTGGAACCAAATTGACTAGTTTAAACTTTGAGGACTAAACTGAAAATTTGAGCCAAAATAGCTAATTGTTTAAAAAAAAAAAGCTGCTTAAGTAAATTAATTGAGAGTTCATACACATAGAAAAATGATATAGACAGCAAGAGCTACACTAAAATAAGAGAGGGAAGAACCTAAAGATTGCTTCACAACTTGCAAGTATTGTTTGCAGACACAAACACAAATTTGTACAACTGTGAGAATGTGTATACAAACCAGAGGTTGGAGTGTCATTATCCAGTTCAGCTAATGTCACAGATATAGTGGAAGTACAAACACAATCGAAAAGACTCTTCCGTGTTTTCACAACTAGTAACATTGATCCATCACATTTACATTGAGTCAAAGCTTGGACAAGGAAAAACTAAGTTACATATATTTGATTTGGATGTTGAAAACTTTACACTGACAAACTACACATTACATCAAGACACGGGAGCATATAATCTTGGATGCTGGTACAAAAACTTCTTTACAGTACAGAAAGGATATTGTATAAGCATCCTATTGAGTGTTGAACTCACATTTGAGAATGTTTTGGGTCTATCATCTAAGCATGACTCCTATCGGTTTCTCTTGAACACATACAGCACAAGCTTGGCTGCTGTACATCAGCGGCAGTGAAGCAAGACACGTACGTTTACTTCCATAATTGATGACCCACTGTCAACAGAGACTACCCAAGAAATTGCATCCATTTGACCATCAAGTGCCAGTTATCTTTTTCCGAATCTCAAGCATTTGTTATGTTTTTCTTCAGTGATGGTTGAAGTTGTCGGGGGGTTTTGTTTTGGTTGTTTCACGAGAGAGAGTTTTTCCATTGCATTTATAAACTTTCGCAAGTGCTTAATGTATTCAGGATAAGTTTCCAGGTTACAGTGTCCACCACCCTTGACCCATAAGGGATCATACTTTTCTTTGGCCAATTCCCACAATCGCTTCCCATGAGACAAATCGACAATGTCATCATTTGTTCCCTGTAAAGAAGACATTTACAGCCATGCAATCAGGTATCATCAAAAGCAACAAAAACATGCTGATGTATGCTACAAAAATTTGATGCAGTGACCTCAATCAACTCTAAAAAAATAAAAACAGACCAAACTAAATGTAAGCAAAGAGCTCAAGATGGGAGATATATATATAAACTCTAGTAACAAGGGAATAATTCAGAAGCCCACAGTAATTGAGGTATCATCATGTCAGTTTATTTGCTTCTATAAAAGGGGTTTTCATCATTCTAGTTTCAAAATTTGGATTTACCCCAATTACATGCCAATGTAAAAGCTTCAGTGTCAGTCAGAGTTTTCCGCAGGGAAGGTTAAAGCCCTTAAAGCTGGCTGATTAGTTCGATTTACTAGCTGCGTTAAAGAAGTGAGCATCTTGCCCAGCCTAGTTAGTTCCGGTGGAGGGTGAGGACCTGGATAGAGAGGGATGTATGGCAGTAATTTAAGTCGGCCCAGTGGTGGAGCTAGTAGCAGCAATGCCAGCAAATCCTTTTTTTAGGGATAGTCACGAAAATGACGGCGACTTTAATCTGTTGCCTTGTTTATCGTATTATTCACCGAACTGCTAAAAGAAAGTCAATAATAAGACGGTGAAAATACAGAGCTGGTGTGCAGAGAAATAGGACGAGGGTGGATAGCAAATGGGTGCATTATGTGTTGTCCAGATGAGGTATGAGTTCATCACCTTTTGGATGTTGCTTCTAGAAGTTGTTCATTTAGTTAACTGATTCATAGGATGTTAACATGGGTTTCTTTATATTTAACTTCTTAGTAGACACTCAGTACAACAGTTCTATGGCCTTAAGAACTCTTGACAGAGAAATAGGCTTGGATGTATTAGTTTCTTTTGTTTAATGATGCTGAACTAATAACGGAAGGAGAAATGGAGCAGCTTAATCAGTTTTTGGATGTGACGAATGACCTCAAGGTTTGTACCAGTGAAGACAAGAATGTGGATGCGTAAATTGTATCATTTACTACCAAAACAATGCATGAGCTGATTGAGCATAGGTATATCTCTAAGCTGAACATCTGAATCTTTGGCATCCAAAGTTTCTCTCCAAGATAAGCTTCTTTGTATGGGCTCTTCTTTGAAGGAGATTACTCACCATAGACAATCTATACATAAAAAACCATGCTAGGACATACACTTTTGTTAAGTGTTTCTCTTCAGATAAGTCTACTCAGCACCTTTACATCGAGTGTGTAGTTTCCCAAGACATATAGAACTGGTCCCTGTGGTCTTCCAACGGCAACATGAAAAGGTGTACTGTTTCATCCTATATGCGGGAAGGTTTGGCTTGACAGAAGCAGACACATCTTCGAGATGATGAATAGTACAAAAGAGCGGGTTATGGACTTCATAAGTCAACAATCTGGAACTGGACTTTCTTCTTTTCCACTATGACTCTATGACAAATGTACTCTATGATAGATAATGTGTGACTGGCTTAAGGGCGCATATTTGCTTGATTTGTATCTGTTGTACTGACGTAAGGGAGGATATGGGCATATGGCCATATGGCATAGGGGCTAGGTCCACAAAGGAGTTAGCCTCTTGGCCAGTGATAGTTCTTCTTTCGTGGGGCTACATGATTTATTTGCGATCATATGGGGTAGGAGAGAAGCAGAAAGCATTTTGAGGAGTTGGTCAGATCTTTTGAGGAGGTACGAGAACATCAAAGGACTTCTGTTCTTCTGGGCTAAGGTGCATGAGGATACCCAGGATCTCCTCATTGACACTGTGTTTTCAGATGGGACTCTGGCATGTGCCAAAAGTGATATTGATAAAGTGTTTGTAGTGTGTAAAGTTGGATGTGTGTGCTGTTTAGTTGGTTTTTTCTGCTTGTGGAACAGTTCGTCTTCTCCTTGCACATGTTACATATCTCGATTTTCTAATCTATTACCTCTACCAGTAAAAAGAAAAGGTGTAGATAGGAGCATAAAAAGTATTATATGGATCTAGATATTCACTTGTATTATTACTGTCATTGTTATTGTTTATTATGGGTGTTCTTGCCTGGAGTTTACCATGATAAGTAGTGTTTATTCCTTATGATCTGATATATACATCACAGCAAAGTGTGTACAATGGAGATATGTTATGATATGTTATTAAATAGTTGAGCAATCTTGTTAACCATTTGACAAAAGGAAAGGATATAGATATGTAGCTTAGACTTAGTACTAAGATGGTTCGGCTACTTGCGATCTAAACTAGCAGGGTCACATTAAATGACATAATGTGGTGTACCCTCAAGCATCCATAAAACACCAAATCTATATAATCTGTCATTACTTTGGCCAACCTATTATCAGAACTACCTTACTGACTAGCATCGTGAGCCAATCAGAAATGAAATTCACGGTCTACCATAGCAACATGAAAAATTCAATAAGTCAAATAAAGTGGTCTTACATGTATAACGAGAACCGTGCAGCTGACTTTTTGTATTTTGTCAATGTTCTGCACAGAATGGAAATATATTATTATAATGTAAAAAATAATAAGTACACATGAACTGAAACAGAAAGCTTCTTGTTATGACTCACCTTAAAAATATCAAACCAGAATGTCATCTTGACAGGGTATAACACCCGTATGCCCGAAAGGATTGCGCTATGCAGAACGACAGCTCTCAGCCGTTCTAGACGTGACGCCAAGTGTAACGTGGGTCCACTTCCAACAGACTGCCCATAAAGTATAATATCTTCTTGCTTGATATTATACTCTCTCTTCAAGCAATTATATACTGCTTCTATGTCATAGTATGTGTTGAACTCAGATGGCTATCACAATTATAAAGAATATGAATTATCAGGGAAAGGTAGACAGGATACAAACAATTCTTTTCTTCATTCCAACTATTTAATTTTATGCAGATTAATTGGAAATTTCAAAGTTCATACCACATTTAGAAAATTGAAAACGTTTTCTAGACAATATAAACAAATTACCTTTCCAGAAGAGGCTCCATATCCTGAGTAATCATAACTGCAACAAATGCAAAGATGCATAGTCAATAACAAAGGAGACCTGGTTAACGTAAACAATCACTTCAAGAACTTGGATTTTCTGTACATGGGCATCGAGTAAATAAAAGAGGTCTCTCAAATTCAGGACACAGAAAAGACAATATGACCATTTCTTGGTTCACTAGAAACAACCACCGACTGCAAAATGTGAATGTAGCTTATACACACCAGATACAACAGAGATATGCCAAATGATTCGATATTTGCAGCTATCTACGTTGCTCTGAGGAATTAATGACATTTTATCTTCACCTGGCCATATTATATAGTATCGAGTTTTCCAAGATTAAACAAGACCCATAAAAAACACTGTTCTCACATATTTAGCAGGTTGCAGTTGTTTTCAGAAGCTGGGGCAATGCTATTTTATCATCCCAAGGTTTTCTGTTTCCCCCTAAATTTGCAACACTGTCTCATCGTACTGTTCCTAAGATGCTGTTGCTAAAAGTTTTAGATTAAGAAATTCAGCCAACTTCTTGTATGCAGCAATGGTAAGAAATGCAATGGTGAATGAACACAAGTTGTTAAATAGGGCTGGCAATGGACCGGTTCGGACCGGATACTAGAAATACCATACCCGAACCAATAAGAAAACTAATAATCCCGGACCCGGAACCAGACCCTATCGGGTCCGAAAGTAATGAACCATACCCGTACCAAATCTTATTGGATCGGATCCGGGTTGGATTCAGGTATTTTGACCATAAATTGATATGTCAAAATTATGTATACAAATTTAGAAAAAATGAGTTACTTTTTAAGAATCTAGATATATTTAGTAAATATATATAATCAAGTATACAAATATAGTATATGATTTTATTTATTTCTATGTTTTTAATGTAATTGCATATACTTATAAGGTAATTAGTATGTTAATAATGGTAGTGAATCTAAAATATTCAAAACCTCAAAATAATTTATATCGGTTCGGTATCTAGTATCTACTAATTCCAAATAATTTATATCGGGTCCATATCGGTTCGGTATCTAGTATCTACTAATTCCAAACCCGATCTGATAACAATCGGGTCATAATTTCAAGAACCAGACCCGTACCAATACATAAAAATGCAATACCAAACCCGTTCTTATCGGTACGGATCGGACCGGGTTTCGGGTCTAACCCGTACCATTGCCAGCCCTATTGTTAAATGAATTTAAAACACAGTACTCCACAACTACCATCCCTAAAAATCTTAGTGTTGTACCAACGAAGAAGCAATCTTAGTGTTGTATTCAGTATTAATGGCGCTAAATTTGGGTTCAATTATGAAACTCATTTGTACATTAAGTACGTAGTGTATTTGCATTTTAAAAGTAAGAAACACAACCAATGCTTTTCACTGCAAATTTATGTGTAACAACACATCGAAAACTTATCCCTTCATCCTCTGAACAAGGCCTTAGGCAAAAAACCAACAAAACCTCTCAAAATAACGATTCCTCATAACATGCAGCCAACAGTTTCTTCAGTGAAGCAAGCTTTCGTAAATAGGAAAGCTTGCACATAACTGAACCCGAAAACTCGCCCAAATGCAGAAACAGAACCGACTTCACCCCCAACAGGCGTCAAATTTTTTAACTAATCGATTTACAAACTATCATCAGATTAAATAAAATAAAAATGCTAAAGATCAACAAATTTTAAAGGCAACAATAATCATCATATGTGTATTAGAGCAATTACAAACACAAACACCACATATCAAACAACAAACAGTTTAAAGTCCCAAGAGGCAGTACAGAACCACAAAAAGCAATCCTCGTCACTGACAATCCAGAAAAAGTGCATCAAGACTCCAAAACAAACAACATTGGTGACATGCAGCCATGCAGGGGTTCTTTGAGACCAACAATAAGTTGGTAACATTGTAACATATTATCACCTTTTGCAAAGTAAACAAAACGACATTGACAAATCTCACAAAGAGATCATATCAGAAACCAATCCGCAAAGAATAAAGCTGAACAGAATCATAACAACCGCCAATTTGGCATGACAGGAGGCGAAACATAATCAAAAGAAAAAAAAACCCAGACCATTGGGACGACTAGAATTAACATATTAGAATCCACCAATTGTCTCATAATGATAATATTAGCTCATATATGTCCTCCGAGCTCAAAAGCAGCTCAAAATTCCCAAAAAAACAGGAGAATTATCATATGATCGTCAAAACAAACACAACAAGAACCAAATGAAGCTCTAAATTTTAAAATCATGAAGCAATCCATCCCCATGACCCCATCAAAGAAGCTTACCCAACATCAAATATCCATAACTCAACATCAAAATTTAAAGACTAATTTCTATTAAAACTACCCAACAGGTGAACTTGTGGCCTAAATGATTTAAAAAAAAAAAAAAGAAGCTCAAATATATGAAATAATGCCCAAAAGTTACCTCATAATGTTAACACGAAGATGTGCTCTAAGCTCAATAAAAAGCTCTTGCATCTGACCCAAATCAGCAGCGTTACCATGAGAATACAAAAGAGTAAATCTGGCAAAAGGGTGTTTCCAAAACGTAGCAACAATCTTATTCCCACCTTTTGTTTCTAACAAATGAACATCCATATTCTTATCAGCTGTAACTCCTGTAAACACAAGTTTTCCATCTTCTTCTTCTTTATAAACATCATATGTTGGTGGGTCTGGTGGAAAAAATGCAAATTTTGCAGCAACACTTGATGTTACATTGCCCATTAAAACCAACCAAAAACCCCCAAAACCAAACAGAAAAAAAAAAATCAATAAAATTTCTCCATTAAATCACAAACTAAGCAAACCCCAAGATTTTTTTTTTTTTTTTTTTTTTGTTTTTAACAAAAATAACTACTAACAACTCTTATTAAGCTGTTCTTTGTTTAGAAAACGAATACCCAAATGGATTTTTTTTTTTTTTAAGTTTTCACTGCTTTTGATTGAAATGAATACAAGTGGCAAAGAATTGAAGTTAAAGAGGTAAAGAAATAGATCCGATACACATGGGGTGAGCTGGAAGTACTACTGGACAAATTAAAAGTTACAGAAAATTAACGGTTTAGATCTTATGAGTAGAAGATAAATGGTCTAGATTTGGTCAAAGGGTGCAGGAAATCTGATAAAGTTAATAACTTTATTTCACAGATTAAGAGAGAAAGACATTCATTCATTCCTTTTCTTTCTTATTTTACTTTGTTTTGCTCAGCGAAGATGACGATTGCTCTGTTTCGCTCGCCTGCTTTTATGCAGGAAGAATTTTTAAATATTTTTAACCTCATTTTCTTCTTTTAATTTCAAGATTGCCATTGTTGTGGAATAATGGGGAAGTTTAATCAAAATTCTTCTCTTTAGTTTTGAACTTTTAATTGATGGATTAAGGAAAGTTCGGTATATCTAGTTTGGAGTGTTGTTCCACGTGGCAATGTATTATTGGACAAGATCTATTCTATGTGATAAGAAATATGTATGTCCCTAGCTCTAAGAAAATTCTAAGGTGGCTTTTTTGTTTGTTTTAACAAATTTTCCAATAAAATGGAATGACATTCTAGATACACATTCGCAAAATTTGCGTCTATGACCAGTTAAAAAATTGTGGTTTATGTGGTTGAGAATTGAGATCATGTTCTTATAGAAAGGTTCTTGAGTCTTGACTAATCCCAACATGAGAAGACACCAGCTTATGAATTTTATTATATATATTTATATGGTTAAAATGTGCGGTTTGGTTGCTCTATTTGCTTATAGTGATCACATCAGAAAATTTTATTCTATTGGAATCGAAATTTTAGTAATGGAAAATGTCAAAAATAAGGCAATGTACCAATATCAAAATATATATGTCAAAGTTAATGTGCCAAAGCTTCATCAGCAAACAAAAAAAAAAAATTTGTTTTTGGGGCAATAATAGTGAAACATCAAATATATATATAGAGAGGTATTAGAAAATGTGGCTTTTGGACCAATCAAAAGTATCAAAATCGACTAAGGAAGATTCGCTTAACTGATCGATCCAAACATTTGAATAGGACATTGCTGTTTGTTGTTGTTTATGTGTTTTTTTTTTTTTTTTTTTGAAAGTTGGTATAAATAACAATTATATCTTGTGAATATCATGGGGATTAATTAATAAATTGGTATTGATAGCTTATTAGTTGAAAATTTGTGGCTTGTTTGGAGATGATATAATAGAAGCCATGATTCCCCCCCCCCCCAGTAGGCAAGTAACAGTGTCGTACCTGAGATTTTGGGGCCCTAGTTTTTTTTTTTCTTAAGAAAGTCAAGATACCTAAGGCCCTTAAATTTATTTAAAAATAACAAAAAAATTTAAATAATAATATACACATATCGATGAATTTGAAGTTATATTAGATTGAGGTTTTTGTTTGATTATAAGGGAAACAGAGAAAGTGAATTTAAGTTTTTGTTCTAAGGGAGATAGAGCCATGGAAGTGAGAAAAAGAAAGCTATTACAATATGTCAAAAGCCTAATTAATGAAGTGAACTGGGCTTCAATTGAAAGAAAGAGTCTCCTCCCATTTGGTTTATTAATTGTATTGGACTTGGGCAGTAGGCTTTATTATAGTTAAACTAAGGAAAAAAAATCCAAAGCAATATAACATAGCTAAGGCTAGAAGCAGGAGGCCCCCTGAGATTTGGAGGCCCTAGGCAACCGCCTAGCTCGCCTAGCCCCAAATCCGGCCCTGGCAAGTAAGTACATACTTGGAACTTGGTTGCAAGCCCCCAAGCTAAGGTGGTCTTAACAAACAACCCCTTATATTATCTATATTATAACCGACACTTATAAACTTGGTAAAAAGACAAACAAGGGTCAAGATTTGCACATGAGATTATAGAGATTGGGTTTTAATGAGATTATAGAGATTGGGTTATTTAACCCGTGTAATGCACGGGTGTTATTTTATATGTAAGTTTTACGTGTTATAATTTAATTTTGATTTTTGATATTGAAATTGATTGAAAGTAGAATTTTATTACGTATATGTATATTTATTTTATAAGTCTTCCATAAAATTATTGTTGTCCTGATTTGGTTTTATTTTTAAGTTTTAGATCAAATTAATTTAAATTGTATTCTCATTTTTTGTGTAGTCATCGAAGATATAATGAAGATATAATGTGATATAATAATAATAATAATCTATATTATAACCGACAGTTATAAACTTGGTAAAAAGATAAACAAGGGTCAAGACTTGCACATGAGATTATAGAGATTGGGTTTTAATGAGATTATAGAGATTGGGTTATTTAACCCGTGCAATGCACGAGTGTTATTTTATATGTAAGTTTTACGTGTTATAATTTGATTTTGATTTTTGATATTGAAATTGATTGAAAGTAGAATTTTATTACGTATATGTATATTTATTTTATAAGTCCTCCATAAAATTATTGTTGTCTTGATTTGGTTTTATTTTTAAGTTTTAGATTAAATTAATTTAAATTGTATTCTCATTTTTTGTGTAGTCATCGAAGATATAATGTGAAATAATAATAATAATAATAATAATAATAATAATAATAATAATAATAATAATTATTATTATTATAATAATAATAAATTACTATTATTTTATAATATTTTTTGAGGATTTATTTACTGTATTTGTTTATCTATATAATTTTCTTAACAATTTAAATAATATAATTTGACGTTTTAATTTAGAGTGTAAATTATATCTCCAAGCTCACAATCCAAATTCTTGACATTATTTTGCTTATGTTACTATATTTTTATTTTTTTAACAAAAGATTTAATTTTAACTTTTGGCAAAATACCAATATTTTAGATAAGATGTTCAATTGATTTGGTTTGTATACATATTGATTTAACCAAGTTATAGTGTTTACTTCTTTTGATTTTTGAATATATTTTGGATAAATTTTAGTTATGTGATTTTAATAAATAATCTTTTAATTTTGGTTTAACAAAATTCTCTTCAATTAAAGCATCAGTTTTTTCATATGGATCAACTTTTGATATTTACAAATTAGTGTTTATCTTATATTGGTTAACTTTAAATATTTAATTTGGAGTGAAATTACTTAAATAGACTTACTAATTAACTATTGCGTAAAAGTTCTAAAATGACCTTTCAATTCTAAATTTTAATCAAATTCTCTTCAATTAAAACATCAATTTATTTATAATTTAGAGAGAGAATATTTGCTTAACGGCATGCCTAACTTTAATAGAGAGTATAGATTCTATTATACGACTTTATCTGTCTCATACGTCTCTCCCTGTTATCGATCAGTTTTAGTTTATCATCAAATCTCTATCACCTCTCTACTCTCATATTTTCATCAATGAACACTTTGTTTTTTCTCTATTTTTCAACAAAGAAAAATTAATTCAAGTTTTTTTGTCTTTAATTTAAATTTTATTTTCAGTATCTTTAGCCAAAGTCAATTATACAAATAATACATACAACCCATCCTTAAACCTGGACTATATGAGCTTTATTTATACAATTAATTAATATTTCTATTTTTAATTTGATATTTGACTAATGATTCTATTAGTGATTTCAACCTAACACTATCGTCGTTGCTTTTATGTCAATGCTTCAAATTTTATTTATAAGTGAATAGTTTTAATTTCATCTATATATTTTCAGAAAAATCAATATTTTCGCAAACAACAAATTTTGTTTTATGGATATAATGGTGTGTTGAGGTGATAGCAAAGACTATCACTAATGTAAGTACTTACTTTTCAACAATATTTTTTGTGTTGAATTCCTGGAAATTCAAGGACCAAACTATTGTGGAACTGGATGTTTCCATCGAAGAAAAGCTACTATGGATTATCACCTAACAAAGCCAAGTTTTAATTTAAAAATCATGTCATCACCAATGGTAAATGTTGATTGATTACTTAGATATATTTTTTCTTTATATACAAATGGTTGAATGAATGCCGTAACTTCTTTGTTGCAGCCACACAAAATCAGGAAGTAATAAAACCGATATTTAAGAATTCAAATGAGCTTATGAGATCAGTAGAACAACTATTCTGAATGATAAATGAACCATCAGATTCACCAAGCAATCTTTCAAACTCTTTGAAAGCGGCCTTGGAAATTTCTGACTATAGCTATGAATCTAATAAACAATTAAGCACAAAGGTCAGCCAGTTCATTTTTGCTAATAGTATAAATAGTCTTTCACAACCTCTAGAAAGTTTTATCAGAATATGATTAATTGAATACTTCCAGTACCACAGGTTGGTTGGGTTTGTATGCAAATATGTTCTTATAGGATAAAGAATTCATGCAAAGGGTTGGTTGAAATTTTTTTGCACGCCAGACACATTTCCATCCTTAGGTTGCGCGATGTCTGCAAGGTCTATCATTAATATTCAAACTGGTCTTCTAGAAAAAAATTCATCAGAAAATAACATGCAATGTTTGATTACACTTAAATTTGTATGTTGGACCTTGGATACATTCGTGAATTAATCTACTGCATCTTACCAGCCCATTTTATCCCCCACAACACATAGTTCTTGCCCAAGATTAATTGTGCATGATAACTTCTATTGAACTAATTTTAGGGCAAATATGTGTACATTTTAGCTAACTGAGATTGATTTTGAATTTAGTGTCTACAAATTTTACTTTGTTGGTAATACAATTTAATCAAAGAACACCTCCATTTAACCATCACTTTACTATAAATCCCAGAATTACCGGCCATTTGGCTTGAATACTACCATTTTGTTCCTTAATTAAACATTATATTTCAGCGTATGTAGCAAGGGGTGGGTGGTACTGACATACTGTCAATGAAATCCAAGGAATTGTGTGGCATTATTCTAAAAGTTCATAGGATCAGAAAATATATCGGTTTAAGGGATGCATACTAAATTATGACAGAATGATTGTATCCTTCAAGATGATTGGGTGATAAAAGTATATTCTACAGATAGATCTGATATAGAAATAATACTGTAGAGCAAATTGTGTTGTAGGGAAGAACGAATGATTGGACGGGCAAGACGTAAACAGTTTACTGAAGTTGGTTTATGGTTGTTATTTTCCTTTGTATTTTGCAGTCATTGGGTCATACCTGATGGTGCGTCAGTCATGCTGCCCAAGAACTGCATCATGCTTTGATGAGATTAATGTTATACGTACCATTAGTGTAAAGTTGAGACTGGTGACAATTATAGATAGGTGCTTCTGAGTTTGTAGATATATGATTATGCTCCTTAATATAAATGACAGTAAACATCTTTAGCAAGAGAATAACCTAACCGAGCAACCAAAGTAAGTAGGTATTAAATATCTCGCACGTAGTGGAAATTATGATGGAGATTTGGAATAACAGAAACATGGCATTAGAACCTCGAGTTTAACTTCATCAGAATGGCGGATACCAATTTTAATTTTGTTGTGCAATGTGAAGATAGTTTATGGGAAACTCAATCATTTCAGTTAGGCTTCTAGCCATGGTTTAGAAAATTACAAAAGGTGGGACTGAAAAATATACAGGGAATTCAACAAGGTGGCTAACACCTTGCTAAGAATGATATCCATGAACCTCTTCTTATTCGAACTTTTAGATCATTAAATCACGATATGAAGACTATTCTATCGTACAATGTGATGAGGATTGTTTGACCAAGTTGATCAACCTTCATATATGGAATATGACATGAGGACTATTCTATCAAACAGTTGTACAAGCCATACTTGGAGGTATATTTTTCAGATTTTTCAAAGAAGATAACACCTACACATTCCTTCATTAATCATGGCATAGGAAATGACCTTTAAAATGCATCTAGAAAATGGAATGACTATGCAAACATCACAATAAGACGTTGCAAATGGTGTAAAGGTAGGTTCATCATCAAAAGAACGTGATCCACATATATCTTATGCTACGGTTTAGGGTCAAATGCTCAACTCAGGGATTTTCTTGACAAAAAATGAAGTCCAAAAATGGTCTAACAACTATTTTCAAGAAAAAATGGAATATGTGAAACTAAGAAAAGATTCGTACAGCTGCAATTGAAAATATCAATTCAGAAGACAAAAGTCACGAAGATGAAGCAATGAAAATTTAATATATTCTTTATTTTATCTCTGTTAAATTTATTTCTATCTACAACAAATAATAGTATAAGCTTTATTTTTCAGTAACAAAAAGGTTTAATTATCTCTATGATTTACATATAGAGGACTTTACAAATTATATTAGAGCAATCACAATTTTTTGGCATTTATTATCATTGAGTTACTCAATACAGATATAAAAATAAATTCAAATTAACTATTTTAATCAATTTAACTATCAATTGTCTATTTAGATTTGTGTCCAGATATAAAAATTAGTAATTTAAATATAATTAAAAATAAACGTCCCGGAGGGATGGGTCATACCTAGTCTCATTTATAAACTCTATTGAACTATCAAGGTCAATCTCAAAAATTCCAACTGTCATTGGTGTTGATAGGTGGCCAACTTTATATATGCTTTAAACATGAAATTCAATATTTGCGTTCTTGTCATATACATTGGTTCCATGTCCAAGCAGTTTCTTATTACCTGGTCACCTGGGAACTGGAAGTCTCCATGAAAGATGAGGGGCCAATATGTTGGTTTCTCTATGATTCCCTACATGGTTTTGACTGATCTGACTCTACTATACTTTTAAGTCCAAGAAAGACAAAGAAGAAGGGAATGGATGGAGACAACATGTACTGAACAGTGTTCACAATGCTTGGAATTTGGAAGTCTGTATACCCTGTATGTGAAGTAACAACCTTCATATATAAACATTGAACAAGAAAAACAAATTCCTCAATCGTTACCTTGAAGGAAAACTTATATGCATTGACACAGACTGAGAGCTACACTGCATGGTCGTCTGGTCGGTTCAAAAGAGAACTCTGAAGTCTGAACCATATGAAATTGATTGAAATCTACTTCACTTGGAAAAAATTGGGCCAAGCTTTCTTCATAGAAGTGTGCATTTATCTCATCAGGGCCTATGATGAATTGAGTTTTGTTCTCTTTTGGGCCTTTGGCTACGTACTATAGAATAGCCCGAGATAAAATGCGCATGAATACAACCCGGCTGGAATTGGACTAAACATATTAAAGGATGAACTTAATGGCCCAAACCAAATGGGATACTGGCCAATATTCATGCACACTGGTCATGTCGTCATGATGCTATGATTCATGAATTCATGATTAGCAGAAAATGTTGAGCACTTCCTTTTCCTTTCTGTCTTGATCTGTGTCATTTGTTCTCATGGATGTAAAATTGTACTGTAAATGGCATGTTTTTGTTAGGTAATCACTTCTGTGTCTCTTCAAATTGTTGGGGTTGGCAAATGGCAAATGGTTGTCCATGCCCATTGTATTGCTGACAAGAATGTGTGAGTCATAGGGTTGGATTGGGAATTTTTTTTTTTTTTTTTTTAAAGGTTGAGAAGAGTATCATTGGATACTTTGTGCATTTGTATCATTTCAACATTGTCATTTTCCCTAATTGTCCAAATTAGCAGGAATTTAACAAACAAATCTTCCCTATTGGATTATATGCTCTCAGACATAGAATTGCAAACTATAATCCACAGATATCTATCCCAGGTAGACCATTTTGATGTTTTAATCAAGACAACCTACCAAACATGGCCCACTTTTCTCCTTCATAACAAGTGTTGTTCATTGGTGATGAAGAAAGAAGGATCAGGACAGAAAAAGCTTTAAACGTGGTTAAGCTTAGGGATGTAGTAATCCATCAACGCGGAGTATCTGATAATATCCCTTTTGGACAATCGCATTCCATAAACTGTCGTACGGACAGCTGGTCCCACCTCACGCCAGCTCGTTTTTCTAAACCGTAAAGAGAATCGAGTCCATCCAATATGACACGTGTTAAAATATCAATGGAATATCAACGTTGTCCGTACGTGACACGTCCACTACCTTTATTGTCTGATTTACAACTGGAGTTTGTTAAGAAACGATCTTCCATTCACTTTTTCCCTCTCTCTCACTCTCTCAACAAAAGTAGCAGCGTCGCACCACCTTCTCTCCTCTTTCTTTCTTTCCTTCTCAGAGCAAACCTTGCCTTTCGTCCTCCTTCGAAAGGTATTATTCTCTTTCTCTCTCTTCTCTTCTCTTCTCTCTTGATCATCATCACCGACTCTGGTTTTCTTCTTCGTTTTTCTCTTTCTCTCTCTTCATCTTCTCTCATTCTCTTTCTCTCTTTCTGTATCTTTCTATGTAGTTTTTTGATGATTTTGATTGAAATTGCAGGTGAAGGTGCTCGAAGGAGGAGAGAGATTCTCAGTCAAAATTGATCGTAAGTATCTGAAGAAGAATGTTAATGTTTTCACTTCATGATTTCTACTTTTGTTCTATTTAAGATCTGTCGATGATGAACTTGTTTTTGATTTTGTTGTTTGACAAAGCATTTCGTACAATTTATGAGAGATTCTCAATCGCAGAATCTCTGATTTATTTGTTCTTAAATTTGAGATTGATTCAGATTCTCTTCCTTTTCTGATTTTTTTGAGCATTATCTATACATTTTTACAGAGTAATGATATGCTTTATATGGAATCTGTATCGTTCTAGTTTGGTAACAAATCAAAATCTAGGGTTTCTAGTGGTTTTGAGCTGTGTTACCTTGAATACAACTTGAATATTCTCGTTTTGGCATGAATATGAAGATTTGATGAAATTTTCTAGCAAAGTCATGTATGTTCATTGTTTCGAGCTCAATCCTCTGATTTCATTCATTTTGCTGGAGATTTAGGTTATTTTTTGACTTGAAAAATGATTCTTCAAGTAGGATTTTGAGTTTCCTGCAATTATAGTAATAGTTTGGTCATCCATTTAATCGTGTTACCAAGTTTCAAGCATAGATCCTCTTGTTTAGTAGTCTATTGTTGAGGATTTCTGTCTTTATCCTTTTTGTTTCAGGGAAATGGCAAACCACGAATCAGGGCCAGGGCCAGGGCCAAATAGTCTAGCAAGGCGGCCATCACGTAACTCTGCCAATACTACCGTCACTTTGGAGGTATTTGACAATGAGGTTGTTCCACCAACTCTTGCAAGTATCTCCCCTATTCTTCGTGTTGCAACTGAGGTTGAAGCTGAGCGTCCAAGAGTTGCCTATCTCTGTAAGTTGATAGTAGTTCCTCTTTTGGTAGAGAATTAGAGATTGGTTGATTCCTTTGAAGTTTTAACCCTTAATGAAATCACATCTCTAAGACATTTCATTCAAAATTTTCTTTAGTTCTTAGTTTTCATAATCATATCACTTTCAAGTTTTTGAATACTGTATTTTTTGTTAAAAATTAAAGGTCGGTTCTACGCATTTGAGAAATCCGTTCGACTTGATCCCAATTCTACTGGTCGAGGTGTTCGGCAGTTTAAGACAGCTCTTCACCAAAGAATAGAACGGGTAGGAGACATCCCTCTTCTTCTTCCTTTTCATTAATAGCTAAAATCTATATGAGTGTTTCAGACTTTCAGTAATTCAGTATGCATGTGCTATTCCCTTGTCCGATTTAATTATTTGTTAAGCTCAAGAGTGATGAGTAATGTTTTTCCAACAATTTACATGAGCTAAATTAATAATACATCTCCATGACATTTGTTTGTGGGTGTTCAGTGTTTGTG